>OU342738.1:233308151-233908151 GCA_910589765.1 Avena atlantica
AGAGAAGAGCTAGATAAAAGAAAAACACACTAGTGGAAGCGAGGAACTTTTTGTTGCCAATATGGTGCATAAAAGATCCCACAAGTCCAAGAGAAATGACAAAGTCTATGAGAGTACCAACTTCAAGAAGAAGAATGGGTAGAACAAGTAAAAGAAATAACCTTGCCGGTGTTGATGGCACCAATGTACATGGATACCAATTCGTTGAGATTCCAAGCGCAAAGTGATGCATCAAGGGTGTTTTCCCCACAAGGATGCCTCATGGTTAAATATCGAAATTCCGGAGGAATAGGTAGAAAATCTTTTACTTCTTCTCTTTTAGAAACCTGCAAAACAAGATTGTATGTCTTGTGTCCTCAACTCCAGCAAGTGGTTTTCAAGCACAAGGTTTCGTATTAGAATTGAAAAAACTAAATAAACTAAATGTAATGATAAAAACTAGAAGTAATGCAAGATAAACAATAAATAAACTATATGCAATGCAAAAGTGAGTGCAATGGTAATGATGGTAATGCAAACTATATGAGATAACTAAATGCAAGTGTAGTACTTGTTTTTATTTTAAGAATAAATAAATGTTGAAAATGAAAGTTCTTGTAAATGCAAGTAAGAGGTGTTTCTTATGATAAAAATGGACCGAGGTTCATAGTTTGGTTCACATTCAATGAAAATATGGTGGACGCAAAAAATCTCTCATAAATATGGTGGACGCAAAAAATCTCAATGAAAACATAAATATTGATGTAACTTCATAATGTGTTTGATTCACATTCATATGGGCATCATGTCCTATGGTTGACATGATGCAACACATCACACTAATACTCCTATAGTAAGAGAAAACTCCGTAAACTAGATTTAACATACTCAGAGTGTTGCATTTACTTCTATGACATGATGTTAAATATCAAATATAGTACCTCAAAATATATGAGATCACCTTTTTTTACTAGGTGATGGCAGTACATGCATTCATTTATCCCCAGCAAGGTAACAACGAAAAGGTAAATACCATAGTACCTCCTAAATTTGTTGTCACTATCTAGTTGCTAGTACCATGTTACTCCAACTAACACACATGTTCCCCCTCTCACAACTTATCATACTAGTTTGATCAGAATGGGCTAAACAATATGCATCTATTCATACATCAACACAATCTGAAAAGTGCAATATCATATGCTCATCTCATAAAAACCAAGATCCACCACATGGAAATTACAAATATGTGACCATAATCATGTTAGGCAACTCATATCGTACTAGAAAAATGCTAGCATGAGATATAGAACAATCTACTTCCACAAACCCAAAGTCCAGGGGTGTACTACTCACTCTTCATCCTGGAGACAATGACGATGTCGTTGGTGAGGTTGGAGATCCGGCATTCCAACAATGTTCCCCTCCAATCTTTGCAGGATTTGCCTATGTTTCATGTTTCTATATCAGTGGTGTGTCGTGCTTCAAGATCACGATTAGGGCAGTATGTATAGGAATTTTTAGGTGAGACGCGTCTAGGGGCAAAAAGATCAAATACATCTCGGTGATGAGGCGTCGGTGGACTCCACCATGCGACTAGGGTATCAGGTCATGTCATGGGCCCCTCTTCCTCAACCTCCGCCTAGAGTGGTGTTTGCTGCGTTAGTGAGGTGATCATGTTAGCATTCTTAGACCCCAACGCCAAACTCGTTGTCGCCATCGATGTTGAGGACCTCGTGAATCGGACGCCCGCTAGGTATTTGATGGAAGGCGCAGAGAGTGAGCCCGCTGAGTTGAGGTCGGCATCTGCTCCATGGCCACGTTCGACATCATTCCTGTGCTGCAGCAAGTGATGGAACCCTCGATAGTGAATCCATCAGTGGCATTGCAAGAATGCCTGCCACCAGCTTGATGGTTTGCTAGCTGATACGTCGGAAATGTATCTATAATTTGTGATGCTCCATGCTTGTTTAGTATCCACTTTGCTTTGTTTTGTCTACACTTTGAGGTATTTTTATACACTTTCTGGAACTAACCTATTCACAAGATGCCACAGTGCCAATTGCATGTTTTGTGCTGTTTTTGGTTTTAGAAAGCTAAAAAATGAATATTCTCGGAATTGGACGGGACAAAATCCAAAGTTCATATTTTTCCCTGAACGATACAGAAAATCGAAAATGAGACAGAGGAGGACACCAGGGTGGCCACACCCTAGGTGGGCACGGGTCCCACCCTGGCCACGCTCATAGGGGGTGTGGGCCCCCAGACCCTCCACCGACCTTGCCTCCTTCGCCTATAAGAAGCCTCTGGCCCAAAAACCCTAGATAATCAATCAGAGAGCCACGAAAAGTTCCGCAGCGCCGCCACCACCTAAGGGGAGATTCGGGAGACAAAAAGTCTTTGTTCCGGCACCCTGCCGGGGCAGGGAATTGCCCTCGGAGCCATCTCCATCGATCTCTACCACCATCTTCATCACCGTTGCTGATTACCATGATGAGGAGGGAGTAGTTCTTCCTCGAGGCTAAGGGCTCTACTGATAGCTATGTGTTCATCTCTCTCTATGCATGATCTTGTTGTGGTCATGAGCTTTGTAATCAAGTAGATCTACCTTGCTACTCAAGTGCTTCAATAGATCTCTGCTCTCCCCATGTGTGTGAAAGTGACAGTGTGCACGCCATGGTGGCACTTAGGCTAGAGTCTAAATAAATACTCATCGTGCTTTAATAGATCTATGTTTTTCCCCACGTGTGTGAAAGTGACAACGTGCATGCCATGTGTGGCACTTAAGCTAGGTTACATATATATTTATCATGAGTATATTTTGAGTTGGTTGTCTCTATGAAATTGTGGTGTTTGTTGGAACCATCTAGCGCTCAAGGAGACAGTGTGGGGTTATCTAGATAGGGAAAGGCGTACTTTGAGGCGTGTTGTTATAGCCCTACCATGGATTAGAGTGTCCAACCGAAGAGTAGTATCATGCAAAGAATATATTTATATGAGAGACTGTTCACTAGTGAAAGTTTGATCCCTAGGCCTTGTTTCTAAACATTGAAACACCGTTCACAACTAGATCTGTTACATGTTTTCTTGCTTCCATCTTTATTTCAGTTTTCTTTTAGTCTCTCCCACGTCAACAACAAGTCAGAAGCTCTTTTCTGGCACCGTTATCACTTGTATTTCACTATCTCTTCGCCGAACTAATGAACCTATACACCTGATAAGTGTATTGGGTGTGTTGGTGACACAAGAGACTTCTTGTATCTTGATTGCAGGGTTGCTTGAGAGGGATAACTTTGACCACTTCCTCCCTGAGTTCGATAAACCTTGGGTAATCCACTTAAGGAAAACTTGCTGATGTTCTACAAACCTCTGCACTTGGAGGCCCAACAACTGTCTACAAGAATAGAAGTGCATAGACATCACTAGCCTCTACACATAGTGGTAGCACCGGTGTTTGTTGCATCCTCACCACCTACTCCAACTGAGTACATCATCAACACCAATGTGTCCATGTTGCAGTGGTGCCCTGGTGTTTTTATGAAAATGATCTTTTTAGTTCCCCGGCTTTGGAAGATATCTATTCTATTGCTGATGATGATACCAAACCTCCAATATATGATGATTACAATGATTAATATGTTATTTTCAGACCACCTACTATCGAGGAGAAAGTTAATTGTGATTACAATCTGCCTCCTATATTTGATGATTATGGTGATGAGAATAACAATGATAGCTATTTTGTTGAATTTGCTTCCACTACAAAGAATGACTATGCTTATGTGGAGAGTAATAATTATTATATGCATGTGGCTCATGATAAGAATGTTTTATGTGATAGTTATATTGTTAATTTTATTCATGATGCTACTAAAAGTTATTATGAGAGAGGGAAACATGGTTTTATGTATCTCTAAAATACTAAGTTTCCCCTCTTTATGTTGAAAATTTTGAAGTTGCACTTGTTTTGCTTTCCTATGCTTGTTGCTTTGTGCTTTAAGGACTTGTTTCTTTACAAGATTCTTATGCATAGGAAGTGGGTTAGACTTAAATGTGTTTTGAATTTGCTTCTTGATGCTCTCTTTACTTCAATTTATAAGCATCTTCTCAAACTATCATGCCTAACTTAAAGGCGTTAAAGAAAAGTACTTGTTGGGAGATAACCTAAGAGTTTTCTTGAGTCTTGGAAGTTATTACCTATGTAATGACCTCTCCTTATCCTTTTTGTTTGCTTTTTGTGCCAAGAATGACCTCTAATGAGAGGGAAGTAAGATTTGGGGAGTTGCTGTCCCAAAACAGATTTTTCTGCTCCACCATAAAAATTCGTGAGGAATGTCTGTAAGTCGGATTTAGCTGATATTTTGTGAATAAATCCACCAGTATGTTAGCTAACTTCAGTTAGTTCAACATGTTTTTATTTGAGCAACATAAGGTCTTCGAAAAAATCGGTTTCTACCTGCTGGTCTGTTTTGACAGATTTCTGCCATTATTTGCATTTACTTCTTATTGATTCGTTTTTGGGCTCTTTTTGGGAAATTGAGATTTTTGAGGGAATTGCTACAGTAGCTTGTGTTTTTAGTGAAAGTTTTGTTGTTCTAAAGCTAAACCCAAAGGTCTATTATCTTTTGAATACACTAATGTTGCTAATGAAGATTGTGTGAAGTTTTGTATGAGGGAAATTTTTAGGTGTAGAGAAATAATGATGTAATGAGATGAAGAATGGAAAAAAGCTCAAGATTGGGGATGCCACCCCGTGTCACCCCAATAAATATTCAAGAGGTACAAGCATCAAATCTTCGGGATGCCTCTTCATCAATAAAAAGCTCAGGTCTTTCTAGACATTTCGTTTTTATTGTTTCATGCACTGTTGTGTTGTTCTTGGAGCGTCTTAGTTTTCATTTTTAGTTTTAGTTTGCTTAGTTTTCTTGAGTAAGTTGGTTGTATCACACTTCTTTTGGAGAGAGCCACACTCTGTTTTCATTGCCTAGAATACTCTAGTTTTCACTCTTATTGTTCTATGAGTGTTCACTTTTGCTAGCACTGTGTTTAGCCTTAGTTTTCTTATGCTTTTTGCTTAGAACTTTTTAGTTCTTATTTGTGGATTTGTGAGACATTCTCACTGATCTTTATTGATTATTATCTTTGTGAGTTGTTTAAAATAAGTCGATTGGTGTTGGAGAGGAGTAAAAAGTTCTTGCTTGAATAGTGCAAGAGGAGCTTGCTTTGACTGTGACTTAGACTTTAGCCTGTCATGCTAAATGTTGTTTTGACCTTATACTTAGTGATTATTGCTGTAGAATGACTTGTTCCAAACAATTAGGATTGCTAATAGGCCTTGAAGGAAGCATGCGTTGTTTTAGCATACAAAAGCATAATATTGTGGTATTCTCCTTTGATGCTTTGTTTGGGTTGACTTGGCACATGCTCACACCATGTTATGACTATGAACAACTCACCATAGCCTCCATGATCATTTAGTCCTTGACTTGTAGTACCACTTTATACTTTGATTAGTAATGCTTTGTCGCTCTGCATGATTATGGCCATTATTGCTCTCTTAGTTGGTCGCTCCCAGTATTTTGCTAGCCTCCACTTGTATGAGTAAGCTTTACTCATGCATCAAAATCTCAAGAAACTAAGTTATTCCAAAGTGTCCACTATAAATTCCTATGCATGGTGTGTTACACCATTTCAAGTATATTCTTGTTTTCATCTATCTTCCGATTAAAAAGTATTTTATTATGTGAAAACTTAGTGACTAAAGATCTCACGAACTTGATGTCACACTTTATTTTTATTGCTGAAAGGGCATGTATACCCCATGTGTGGTTTTGGTAATTAATGACAATCTCTATGGACTAATGTGTAAATTGAGTTTCACTTGTAGGTTTGTCCATTGGCATCGCTTGGGCCATGTGTTGGTCTCAAGGTTGAAAGATGAAGAAATGTCCAAGGGCTTTGTGCCATTGGAATCATGAAGAAATAAGGAGCTTGAAGGTTGATTAAGACAAGTGCAAAGAGTTGCATCAAGATGGATCAACCTCAAGAAGGGATAAAGAAGGGCAAACTCAAGATGCGCCATCTCTAGAATACCTCATGCTTGAAGCTTGCCATCCTCGTGATCATGGAGTGATGAAGACAAGTTCAAAGAAGAAGTTTCCCCATGGAGTATGGGGGAGCAATTTTCAAGTCCTCATCTTCATCAAGCAAGAGAAATCAAGAAAGGTGTTCCCACTTGAGAAGAACAAGACGATCTACATCGAGTTCAAGTGTATTGATCAAGGCAAAGGTATGATCTTTATAGGGCTTCTCTTTTGCTGGTATCGTGTTGTTGGGAGACCGGGTTTAGGATAGATAGCCATACTATCAAGAGGGGATCTCAAGCGGGTGTCTCGATCGCATCATTCAGAGAGAGCTCAAATCTTTGCATTCATAGCATCATATTTCTTGTTTTTTATTTGGTTCTTCTCCATGAGAGTATCTAGAGATTGTGGTTATCATCATAACAATCTCTAGTTCATCAAATAAGGATTTTCCTTGCATATCATATTGCACTCTTGATCATGCGAGTTTTTCTGGCTCCACACCTTAGGAGATATCTCACATATATATACTTGATATTTTCTCCCTTGGTGGTATCCAATATTTAACATTTTTTGGGTTCTACTTGGTTTTATCTTCCCAACAAAATTGGTTTCATCCCAATCAGAGTATCCAAGCTCAACTTCTTGTGTTTTGGGTTTTGGAGGTTTTACCGGTTCATCGCTTCAAGAGAGGTCATACCTTTCTCAATTTGGTTTTATCCTTCCATGCTGTACTATGATGTTTCTTTGAATAATCCTATAGATCTTTTCGTTCTCTTTAAAACGATCCCAAGATCATCAAAAACGGAGTCCGGAATCAAAAGTTATTGAAGTTTTCGTGCAATGCTATCCTGCGTTTTTGCTTGAGCGGAAGTTCCGGTCCAAGTTCCGGTCAGGTTCAGTAACTTGTGTTTCTATTTGCCGGAAGTTCCGGTGGGGGGCCGGAAGTTCTGGTGGTGCGCGAATCTGGCCCAAATGGTCAGTTTTTCCTTGTCCTATTTAAGGGGGGCTTCTTCCCCAATGGTTCCCCATCTTTTGAGATCGTTTTTTCCCACCATTGTTGACCTATTTGAGATTTCTTACTCCCTCTCCCTCCCATGATTCTTACATCTTTTTGACAGAAAAGTGAGAGGAGATCTAGATCTACAATCCCCCCAAGTCAAATCCCTTCTTTGTGAAGGAATCATTTGGATCTAGATCTTGGAGATTTTTGTGTTCTCCTCTTGTGTTCTTCCTCCCTTATCCCCCAATAGCTTTTGTAGCTTTGTTGGAATTTGGGAGAGAAGGAATTGCCCTTGCATTTAGTTCATAGGTTTGAGTTCTCCTTGGAGATTCGGTGAGTTCAAGCTTGTGGGCTTGTTTCTCTTGGGTTCTTGGAACCCTAGACGGTTGTGTGGTTGGGTTGTTGACCTTTTGTGGTCTTGTTGACCTTTTGTGGTATTGTAGCCTTTTGTGGCGTTGTAGCCTTTTGTGGCTTTGTTGTTGGGAGCCTCCAATTGAGTTGTGGAGATATCCCCAATCTTGTATGGGTTCGGTGACTGCCCTCAAGAGTCCCATAGTGGAGTGAGTGCCCGCCTTTTGTGGTGCGCACTTGGGAGAACAGGGTGAGCCTTTTGTGGCATCGGTGAGTTGCGTGCTTCCGCATCCGGGGTGAGGCCTTGTGTGGTGTTGGGTGAGCATCGAGACACCACACCTCGAGGTGAGCCATTTGTGGCGTTTAGAGAGCATTGCGCCATCGCACCTCTCCAACGGAGACGTAGCTTCTTTGGAAGTGAACTTCGGAAAACAAATCTTCGTCTCCGCGTCCATCGGTTATCTCTCAACCGAGCCCTTTACTTATGCACTTTACTTTGTGATAGCCATCGTGCTTGAAGTATTTATATCTTACTATCACCTTGTTGCTTGTTTTGCTTAGCATGGGTTGTTGGTGCAATTAGGTGAACCTAGTGGTTAGGTTTTGTGCTCAATAAATTAAACATTAGTTTTATTTCGCATTTACTTGAGCCTAAACCGTAATATTTTTAAAAAGCCTATTCACCCTCCTCTAGGTGACGTCCTTTGCACTTTCACTTGCCCCTAATAAACTTGAACCATTATATCATCTATGTTGTATATTCTTGCACTTATACGTTGGAATTAGCAGAATCGTGCTATCATGGAGAACACTTTCAACATTGCACTTGTACTTTGTACACAGTTGATATCATGCTCTTTTGTCTATGGATGTCGCCGGTGTGAAATAAAGAGGGAGCTTGTAAGTCCATGGAGTTATGTATGTGTGTTAGAGAAACGCCTAGGCCGCTAGCCTAAGCCATGTCTAATCATGGTGGAAACTTGCAGCATCACCATAATGACATCTATGAAGCTTTCTTCTTATAAAAAAAAGAGACACACTGAAAAGAAGAAAGAGAAAAAAGCACCATTTTCCCATGGTAAATAAGAATATCGCTAAGATGCTCATTGTATGCTTGCCTTGTCATTTTGATTATGGGATAGCTCCTGTATCATGTGCAAGGAGTACCCCGTTGGCGGTTCTCTATGATACACATGTACTTACAATGACAAGAACTTACAGGTGACTAAAGTTGAGTAGCATGAGGTGCGACCCTCGTATTCAAGGGACATGAGGCCAACTTATACTTTGTCAAGCATATACTCCATAGTTTGTTCACTTTAACCTTAATCACTTCAAGATACTTATGATAGGGGCAATGAGGGATAAAAGCTAACAAGTACCATAATTTTTGGAAGCTCTTTATGAAACTTGAAATCCCTGCTTACCTTATGAAGGGCCTTTCTTCCACCATTATATCGAGTCTCCACCTTCTATCCTTAGGCACCAATTAAGAGAGCATAGTTGCCATTCTTAGTTCTATGTGCATTGTCCCAAAACTTATTGATTGATTCATATTGTTGATATTGCTTGTTCTTGAACTATTTGTATCTAGTCACTCTTATGAATGTTGAAGGTGTCCTATGCATCTATTTGCTACTCCATGAGGGACAAGCTGAATACCACTATGCTATGTTTTCTATATGTAAAACAAACAAACGTCTTCCAATGCATTGTTATTCATGATATTTGTTTGTAACCTTTCATGTTGCATGCATAGTTACTTTGTCTTACTGTTAGAACTCCATCTTCCATGCTCATGTTTAGAGTTCTTTTATCCCAGCTTTCAATGCTTGAAAATGGTTTGATCTTGATTTTGATGGTGCATGTCACCTCGAAAATTATTCTTTTTATCACTTACCTACTCGAGGACGAGTATGAGTTAAGCTTAGGGATGCTTGATACGTCGGAAACGTATCTATAGTTTTTGATGCTCCATGCTTGTTTAGTATCCACTTTGCTTTGTTTTGTCTACACTTTGAGGTATTTTTATACACTTTCTGGAACTAACCTATTGACAATATGCCACAGTGCCAGTTGCATATTTTCTTCTGTTTTTGGTTTCAGAAAGCTAAAAATGAATATTCTCGGAATTGGACAGGACAAAAGCCAAAGTTCATATTTTCCCTGAACGATACGGAAAATCGAAGACGATACGGAGGAGGACACCAGGGTGGCTACACCCTAGGTGGGTGAGGGTACCATCCTGGTCGCTCCCATAGCGGGTGTGGGCCCCCTGGCCCTCCATCGACCTTGCCTCCTTCGCCTATAAGAATCTTCCGACCCAAAAACCCTAGATAGTCGACCAAAAATCCACGAAAAGTTCTGAAGTGCCGCCGCCACCGAAGGAGAGATTCGAGAGACAGAAAGTATCTGTTCCGGCACCCTGCCGGGATGGGGAATTGCCCACAGAGCCATATCCATCGATCTCCACCACCATCTTTATCACCGTTGCTGATTCCCATGATGAGGAGGGAGTAGTTGTTCCTCGAGGCTAAGGGTTCTACCGGTAGCTATGTGTTCATCTCTCTCTCTCTATGCATGATCTTGTTGTGGTCATGAGCTTTGTAATCAAGTAGATCTACCTTGCTACTCAAGTAAGGATG
The DNA here is from genome assembly GCA_910589765.1 of Avena atlantica. Lineage (NCBI taxonomy): Eukaryota > Viridiplantae > Streptophyta > Magnoliopsida > Poales > Poaceae > Avena > Avena atlantica. The sequence goes on from OU342738.1 coordinate 233,318,213, forward strand.
GCAATGGGTAGGGTATGGGCAGGATAGAGCAATACCATACCCATACCCGCATAGTCAATCGGTACAAAAGTGTACCCATACCCATACCCGCGGGTATAAAACTTTACCCATACCCATATCCGCAGGGTACTCATACCCATTGGGTACCCGGTGGGTATATCCAATAGTACACAAGTTTTTCACAATTTTACATTCATCAATAACATATATTTGAAAAAAATACAATTATCTCTCCTTAATAATAGGTAGACGAGTACATAAAAGTATCGATGTTTATAATTCGCAATTGCATATTGTCCCTAGGCTTCTTCGCCACATAGGTTGACACTCTACAGGTAAGTTTCACATGTCAACTTAAACGGGTAGGGTATGGGTATACCCATGGGTACGCGTCTATACCCGTGCCCGTGCCCGTGACTTGACGGTTAGGGTATGGATATTACCCGTGGGTATAAAAGTGTACCCATACCCTACCCATGCGGGTACAGTACCCGCGGGTACCCATACCCATGGATAAAATTGTCATCCTTATACTCAAGTGCTTCAATAGATCTCTGCTCTCCCCATGTGTGTGAAAGTGACAACATGCACGCCATGGTGGCACTTAGGCTAGAGTCTATATAAATACTCATCGTGCTTTAATAAATCTATGATTTTCCCCACGTGTGTGAAAGTAACAGCATGCATGTCGTGTGTGACACTTAAGCTAGGTTACATATATATATTTATCATAAGTATATTTTAAGTTGGTTGTCTCTATGAAATTGTGGTGTTTGTTAGATCCATCTAGCGCTCAAGGTGACAGTATGGGGTTATCTATATTGGGAAAGACGGACTTTGAGGTGTGCTGTTATAGCCCTACCGTGGATTAGAGTGTCCAACCGGAGAGTAGTTAAGAGTAGTATCATAAAAAGAATATATTTATATGAGAGAGTGTTCACTAGTGAAAGTATGATCCCTAGGCCTTGTTTCTAAACATTAAAACACCATTCACAACTACATCTTTTACATGTTTGTTTCCTTCCATCTTTATTTTAGTTTGCTTTTAGTCTCTCCCACATCAACAACAAGTCAGAAGCTCTTTTCTGACACCGTTATCACTTGTATTTCACTATCTGTTTGCCGAACTAGTGCACCTATACACCTGACAAGTGTATTGGGTGTGTTGGGTACACAAGAGACTTCTTGTATCTTGATTGCAGGGTTGCTTGAGAGGGATAGCTTTGACCACTTCCTCCCTGAGTTCGATAAACCTTGGATAATCCACTTAAGGGAAACCTGCTGCTGTTCTACAAACCTCTGCACTTGAAGGCCCAACAACTGTCTACAAGAATAGAAGTGCGTAGACATCACTAGCCTCGGCACCTAGTGGTAGCCCCGGTGTTTGTTGCATCCTCACCACCAACACCAACTGAGTACATCATCAAAACCAATATGTCCATGTTGCAGTGGTGCCCCCTGGCCGTACCATTACAATTCCGTTAGAGCAGCTCTATGATGGCAGTGAGGTTTTCAGGTCGAGATCCAGTCAGCGCATCACAAGAAAGGCACATGTACATTGGCCCATTCCATGACCTTCGTTCATGAGTGTTCATGCCTTTGAAAATTTCCACCATGACACATGGCTTGAGTTGATGGCCCAATGCTCATTTTCTTACACGCACACATGAGATGAGATATGGGCCCTGCCATTTTTGTCCTTTGCTTGTGAAATTGGACCAATGCAACGAGAATCATGCTCGCCGTCTGAAGGCGGGGCTTCATTATCCATTTGGTCTATGTTTACCGCTAATTGTTTAACCTCGTATGTTAGATCAATAGAATTGTCTGTGCAAACCTGGTGGGATATATTGCTTGTTTGATGTGGTCTCATTTCTTGAATGTTGGGTGTGTGTTAATGATTTTGTGCAGTCAACCAACACATACCACACTACTTTTGTTTGGCTTCCATGCACTACCTCTGGTTTTCAATTGCTAGTTATGGGCATAAGCCTTGAATTGAAGCTAGTGTCAAATGGTTCTTCACCCATCATTTTACTGAAAATTCTCTTGGGCAGCGGCAATTGTGTAGCTTCGAGTTGCGAGTACTTGGGTGTGGAGTTCATGGTTATTTGCTGGTTGTTCGTTTGGTTTATGCTATGAATATTTTGTACAATCTTCAAATGATTACTTCATTACCATAGAATCTCCACCGTTAGAGATTATAACACCAGCGAGCTTTTTTCAAATTGTTAAAGATTAAAAGGCCTATCTCACTTACTATTGTCTCTCCACCAATGCACGCCCTATTTTTTCTATATGGCCTCGCATGCATGTTGAAACTACTGATACTCCCTCCTTTCCAAATTACTCTGTATTTTAGGTTTAGTCAAAGTCAAACTTTATAAACTTTTACTACATATATAAAAATAGATATCAACATCTAAAATGTATAATAGATATAACTAGACTCACCATAAAACCTAGTTTTATATTATATGCAATTGATATTAGAAATGTTAGTATTCCGTTGAATTTGCTAGATTAAACTTTAAAAGTTTTGACATTTACTAAATCCAAAATCCAAAGTAATTTGGAATAGAGGGAGTACATACAGTAATAACGAGAGGGAGTAATTGGTTTTCTTTATTCTATCAAATTGGCTCTCTGGCCTTATAATCCCTAATAGACGGAGTACTATGGATTGACACATATTTGATTTCCCTTGCAGATCAGCTGCAACAGTCTGTTTGCCTTGTCTCCAAGAGCCTGACCATAATTTTTGTAGTTCTCATCTCATAGAATCACTGATTATGAATTCAACCAGAGGTCAGTTAGCTCAGATGATCAGTTTTATGGTGCAATCCAGGATGCTTCTTATTGGCGTGGGTACTTTGTCACGGGGAGTCAGGTGAACCTATTGTTTACTGCTGCTAGTACAGTTTCACGGTCGCTTGTTTCTTGTGTATGTGATGATCCTGCAATTAGTTCTTCAGTTGTTGTTCTAAGCGATGAATTGGTACGGCAACCATGGGGCCTTGGACATCAAATTTTCATCTCTGACTTCACCAAGGTTATTAATTCCCAAGTTATTTCTGATATTTATCTCAAGAGACTGATGTTGCAGAGTCTCAATGTCTCTGGGTCCATCGGTTCCTTCTCATGTTTGATCTGCAGCGTTGGCACTTCCTTCTCATGTTTGATCGAGGGTGTGATCTATACTTGCTTGATATGTGTGATCGAACAGTCCTTTACTTATGTGATTGTGTTTCACAAGCCGCGACCACCAGCTTAAGGCATATTAACTTGTGTGATTGTGTGATCGTCAGTCATCTGAAAGATATTGCTGCTATGTTTCCCTCAGTTTGGACTTGCATATTATCATCTCTTTGACTCACAATGGCAGTCCTTGGCGTGCTGTTCTGCTGAGTTCTTGTGGGAAGCCACATAGAAAACTGCCATTTCTGTCATGAGCACCAAGTTATGGGGTGCCTATTTATCTGGCCTGATCATCTCCGAAGTGTGTCGATAGAATCAGTGTGGTATTTACTAATAATATCTGTGAACTGCGTGGAATGAAATTTCATGGCGTAGTTGAGAAAATTTCAGAACCTTTGGTTGTATTTAGTCAGCATACAGTGCAAATGGCAATTGGGTGGCCACCTCGTGCTCATGTTTCTTTCGTCACAAATAAGGGCGACATGGACATGATGCCATGGTTGTTGGTTGAGATGAGGATACCGAGCTGAGCTCGCCCACATGCACGTTACTAGATGCAGCATAATGGGAAAATTGTCTTGACTGCGTGTTCAATGATATCAATGGATTGCGAAATTCTTGCAATCCAGGAGGAAGGCATGCATATGAAAGGTTTGGATCGACACATGCAGGGGCGGAGCCAGGATTTGACATTGAGGGGGGCGAAGATAGTGATAATCATATATAAGATTTTTTTCTCATGAAGACAACAACTACCTATCATTTTGTGTTGGAAGAACTGTTTGGATAAAAACATAACAATATATCAAAGTATCGGTATAGAACTGATATTAATATGTAGCACTAAATCTTAGAGAATACAAAACAAAAGATTAGTTTATATTGGATCAACTTTATCTCTACGAGTATAAAGCCTGATAATTCCATTGCAGGTGGCCTTCCTATTATTATTTCCTAATTATTATTCAATAAGTTGTCGTCATCACTGAGCAAACATTAAACAAAAGACGCATATTTTTTATAAATTAATCAATTAGACTATAGGTTATGCAATCTATCGACAGTAGGTGAGTGCTGAACAACAATATCATCAATATTTTCCTCATGTGTATCTTCGACGATAACATCATTATCAACAGTTTTCTGCAAGTTCTCCACCTACACACTAACTCCCTCCTTTCCAACAGCAACAGGAGAGGTATTTGATGGCAAGCTATCATGATACATAACAGACTCATTGAAAACAACGTTTCTACTTAGCAAAATCTTTTTAGTTTTAGGATTCCATAGTTTATATGCTTTAACTCCTGAACCATAACCAAGGAATATGCACTTAACAGCCCTAGGCTCTAACTTTCCATTATCAACATGAGCATATGCAGTGCAGCCAAAAACTCTTAACTATGAATAATCAGCAGGCGAATCTGACCATACCTCAATGAGAGTTTTCTTCTCAAGTGAAATAGAAGGTGACCTGTTGATGAGGTAACACGTTGTGTTGGCTGCTTTAGGCCAGAAACGCCTATGCATACCTGCATTAGACAACATACAACGAGTCCTCGAGATGATGGTTCTGTTCATGCGCTCAGCCACGCCATTCTGCTGAGGAGTATATGGGATGGTGTGATGCCTGATCATGCCATCGTTACTGCAAAACTCCTCAAACTCATTAGAACAGAATTCCATACCATTATCAGTACGTAGTACCTTTACCTTCTTCTCAGTTTGCTTTTCAACCATAACTTTCCACTTCTTAAAAGCATCAAAAACATCAGATTTATGCTTCAGAAAATAAGGCCACACTTTTCTTGAGTAATCATCAATAATAGTAAGCATGTAATTAGCACCACCAATAGAAGTCTTACGGGATGGACCCCATACATCAGCATACACATAATCTAATATGCCTTTGGTGGTATGAACGGAAGCATTGAATTTAACTCTTTTATGCTTACCAAAGATGCAGTGCTCACAGAACTCAAACTTACTCAAGTTGCAACCATCAATCAGCTCTCTCTTGACCAACTCTGCCAAGCCTTGTTCGCTCATATTCCCAAGACGCATATGCCACAGATGTGTTCTACCACAATCATCAGAATCATTAGAAGTAACAGCAGCAGCAATACAAGGCAAAGTGCTACCTCTAAGAACATATGATGCAGCCCGACCTACGGTCATTACTACATCAAGGTCTCCAACGTACGCCAAGTCATCATGGACTCCAAAGGTGAATCCGTTCCTCTATGCGAGTCCACTTCCTACCCTATTGAATGGTATTCTACTTTATACTCCGTCACATATGCATGATAGGTTCACACCGGCCAGTACGGAGGCAAGGGAGGAAGCCCGGAACATCAAGCACGATAAGACGGAGGCTTGGAAGAGGATACGGAAGAAGACAGGTCGGCAGCTTCCAGGTCCAAGCGGTACTACCGGTTGTCGGAACCGGTACTACCGGTCAGCGGTACTACCGGCCCCTTCTACCGCTCGCTACTGATGGCTCCAACGGATGCTCCAAGACCGCAAGCGGTACTACCGGTCCCAGAGCGGTACTACCGGTGATGACCGGTACTACCGGTCCTAAGTCCGGTACTACCGGTCATGTCTGCCTGCACGCACCAGTTGGGCCACAACCCATGTATTCCCCTTTACTTACCTATTCACCTAGTTTATCCCCAAACTACCCTTGTTTAGTGGCTGGCCTATAAATAGAGCCCCCACCCCTCATGTATCCCTTAGGCATAGATGATAGACTAAAGACACCCCCCATTGTGGAATCTCTAGTTTTGCCTCATCCCCTTACCCAAGGGGACCGACTATCGTCACCAACCTCGATTGGACTTTGCATCACGCATCCATCGTTTAACAAGGCCTTGGAGTTCGATGTCTCGTCTCCAAGTTGTCAAGACCCTCCCCAAGGTGTTCTTCCCTCTCCGATGTGGATTTGAGGGAGCACGTTGGCCGATCTTTCCTTGCGAGGATTCTATCGGACCGGTGGCCGCCGTTCGGGAGCAATCGGCCTTGTATCGTGTGAGTTTTGCGTGTGTTCATCGTGTTCTTCGCGAGGTGTGTGTTCGCTTCCGCTACCTTCTCCCTTTCCCCTAGCTTTCCCATCGATTTGACCATGAGATCCGTGAAGATCGGGCCACCCAAGAGGTTAACCCCTCCATCATCCGGTATCAGCAGCTTTTGGTTGCCACGGATTTCTCATCGATTTGGTCTTTTCCCCATAAATTCGAAAATTCCACCAAAAACAGCCCCAATTCGTGTTTTGGATCGATCTTTGATTTGAGTGAGTTTTGGTAGGTTTTGATCCGTGGATTACTTGCTAAACTAGTTGATCTACCTTCCTCTGCGTTCCTATGGCCTAATTCCTTGATTTCCCCCATCAATCTGAGGTTTTGGTTCGAGTTTTCCGCCCAAAACGCGTCCCGTTCGAGTTCTGGACGCTCTAGAATCACCCGGACCAGAGTCTCCGGCCTCGACTGGAGTCTCCGGACTTTTTGAGTTCCAGACCGGAGTCTCCGGACCTCCAGACCGGAGTCTCCGCCCGTCCCTGCAGACAGAAAAACCGCAGCACGGTTTTGAGCATAACTTTTGCATTTCAACTCGGATTTTGGTGTTCTTTAGCTCGTTTCGAAGAGGAGAAGGAGCACTACATCATCATCCATGTTGTTCATGCTATCTACTACGTCAATATTCCGTGAGCAAGGCGGAATCCAACAATAAAGAGTGAAGATCGTCGACGAAAGGTATAACATTCCACGACTTTTCCCCACTTGCATTCCTTTGTGAACCCCACTATCTTTGCGAGCAACAAACACCTATTAAAACTAGTTCCTCTTATTATTGCTTGGGCTATGCACATTTGATACCTTGTAAATTCCGAGCAACCGTTGTGAGCGCTATCTCATATAGTTATCTTGTATAGTTGTTGGCACAAGGAAGAGGCAAGTAAAAAAAAGAAAAAAAATAGAAAAAAAGGAAAAGAGAGAAAAAAAGAAAAAAATATACATGTGCCTCATAGAATAGGAAGCGCAAGCTCGATGAACATCATATAGGTGGTATTTATTGTGCATATCTTGTAGCCCACCAATTTTGTGCAATTGAACTAGCGTCTCTCCTTGTACTTGTGTGACACGAGCTTATAGTCTTCGCTAGGTAATCATTTGGTTCTTAGCTCACTTTCTCCGTCGCACAAGTCCCATTTATCTCACCGTGTGTGTTTCCTTGTACATATTTCCTATCTTGTGGATTGACTTGTTTTTCTTTGTGATCATTGTGGTTCTTTACTTGCCATTACAACATCTTGATTTCGGATTGGTTCTTGACATGCCACTTTCCATACCTATCCACCATAGGCCATGTGTGTGTGTGTATTTTTTGGTTAGTAGTTGGTTTTGGTGTTCCGCGTGAAATTCACTTTGCTTGGTTTATTGCTCTCAAGTGTGGCCACTTGCACGATACGATCTTCCAAGGTAAAGTAAGGTTTGACGTTGTATCCCTAACTCCCACTACCACTACCATATACACCGCTTGGTCTTGTGCATCATGTCTAGGGACTCCGGAACTGAGGATGATATCTATGAAGAATCCATGATGAGCCACCACGACTACGACTCCACAAGTATAGAGGACATGACGAAGCACAACACCGACAATGGCTCTGCATGCTTTGAGGACCCGGAGCACTACACCTACGACAACTCCACATGCATGGAAGACATGGAGCTCTACGTCGACAATGGCTCCTCATGCATGAAGCCTATGGAGCACTACACCGACAATGGATCCACATGCTTGGGTGATATGGAGTACTACACCAACAATTACTCCCCAAGCATGGATGACTTCGAGTGCGACATCGACGATGCCTCGCCGAGCATGGAGGACACGGAGAACTTCATCGACTTTGATGGCTCCTCTATGAGCCATGAAGAATTCCTCCACCGTGTGGAGATGGAATACTACTACGCCAAGCAAGAGGAGGCGCATCATCAAGATTCCATGACCTTCAAGGCCAAGCGTGCCACACCAAAGGGCACCACCTACTTCTATGATCCACCTCCAAGGCGACAAGCGCCAGCACCTCCAAGGCGTCAAGCGCCACCATCGACAAGGCATCAAGTGCCACCACCTAGATGGCGTCAAGCTCCACCATCTCCAAGGCGCCAAGCTCCATCACCTCCAAGGCGCCAAGCTCCACCTCCTATCCAAACAAGAGTGGCGTCCAAACATCATAGACATCAAGAGGCGCCAAGAAACAAGAATCTTCATCGACAAACATCCTATCATGAGCATCGAAACCATAAAGAGGATACAAGACATCGTCAAAGGCATCTTCGCCACCAATACGAAGAATTCGTAATGAGAACCAACCATAATGCTCAAGCAAGCTCAAGAAGGCACCACAAGCACAAGAAGAGTGCCAAGGCAAATGATCACCGTCGTGAGCGTCATGTGGATGACCAAGTGCGTCACCAACATCAACCATAGGCAAGGCACGCCAATGACCTCCGTAGACACCATCATAGGGCACCTTCAACTACTTGTGCCACCACCACAATGGCACCAAGAGCAAGCCTTCCTCCACGCCATCAATCTTCAACGCCTACGCTTGACTTCCACGACCTCGCGAACGAGGAAAATGTAAACCTCTACTTCGCCAAGTTGGATAGCATGATCCTACCTCCACCACTACTACGAGATGGCCAAAAGATGGTCGAGCATGGGATTTTCCCTTCGACCATGGAGGAGAGCGATGATGCCCATCTTATGGCATCCAACCTTGAAGGCGACAAGGTCAAGAATGGTGAGCATGGGATTTTCCCTTCACCAAAGGAGGCGCTTGGAGTTGAGGAAACCGAGCCTAACCCCATATGCTTGAGTGATGATGTGGTACCAATCCCATGTGAGTATGAGAGCCACTTAGCCCACTTGAGTGAGAACAAGCGTGAGATGAGTGACTCCACCTTATGTGAGATTGAGTGCTTCCACTTGGAGGGCATGCGCGATACTCCTAGTGAGTTGAGAGTGGTAGTTGATAGGTCAAGTGAGACCATTTCGATTTCTAACAACTTACCCTCTACCTCTAGTGTGTTCTCTTGTGTTGTGCTAGGTTCCATGGATGAAGACGCGCCAAGCCATGAAGCAATGATGCCTTAATTGGAGAAGATGTACATGGTGCATGAAGATGATGTTATGCCATGGATACATCAAGAAGACGAAGTCGTCCACAAGGAGGCCACTACTTCCACAACACCCACTTCATATGAGAGGTATGAACAAGGTAACAATAAGGGTGTTGATGATGCCATGATCCCACTAGTGTACATGATGAATTGTGAGGATATGCATGCTATGGATGATACTTGTGACATTACATATGCTTCATCCACATTCCCATGTGATGCTTTGCCTTTGCATAATATTGCTCATGTGGAATTGTTTGATTGCGATACCATTTCCATAAGCATGCCATGCTATGCATCTTGTGTGTATCCTCCAATTGCTCCGGACTTGCTTTGTCATGATAGTCATTCAATTTCTCCCGTTGCTTGCAATAAGATGAATGCTTGCTATTTCACTTGTTTTGCTTGCAACAACATTGATCATATGCGTTATAATGAGATGGCTCCCATAACTTTCTCAATTTTTGTAGATTTTGATGATTGCCATGATAAGCATGTTCCCCACTTGCATACTCACCATGCACCTATTTCATACTTGATTGACATTAATGGTGATGTGCACAAGAAGAGATACGTCATGATGGATGATGTGTATCTCTACCATGCACACACGTTCTTCCTTTTGTGTATGATGTGTGTAGGTACCCGCACGAGAATGTCAACCTCGGTTGAGCACGAGTTGACAAAAAGAGCTCTTGAGAGCATCCCACAAGTGAGTTCAAGATCGAACCCAGCTCTGATACCTTTCACATGCTTTGCATCTTTCATGTTGGCAAATTTCTCTTTCCTATGGTTTGATTGCAAGCATGTTAATGGTATTATCTCCCCTTGTGACATTCATGTTTCTTCGCTTTTAGATAATGATGTTTTGTGTGTTGTAACAAAATTGTTGAACAATTTCTCTCTCCGATGTTTTGTGTGCAACCACAATTCCATTAAGAGCATGTATTGTCATGAGAGCTTCCAAGAATCTCATCTTGTTGTTGCAACAAACATAAGGACCACTAGCTCTTTCATTTGGTTTGTTTGCAAACGTGTTGTTTTTGCTTCCGCTTGGGATATTCATATTCCCATGATATTTGCTTTCGATGATTTATGTGTGACATCCAACATGTCGAACAATTTCCCTTTCCAATGGTTGGTTTGCACACATAATGATGTTGCTTTGGACATTCTTCCTTTTGTGTTTTTGCCAAATTATCCTAGTTTTGCATCAAATATGTTGATCAAATTTCTATTCGATTGCTTTGAATGCCACAATAAGATGTTATATGGAGTTTTTGAGTTCCCACATTTGGATGATTTTTCAACGACTTCCATGCACTTTGACCTTGCATATACATCCCGTTTGCTATACTTGAGTTGTGCTAATCGTGTTGTGAACAAGAATGGACATGCCACAAATGACATGCTCCTCTATCACACACAAACATATGTTGCTTGGTCTTTGTTGTATGAAGGTACAAATGCATACACGTCAACCTCTATGGACCATATGTTGACAAGAAGAATCGAAGAGAGTTACCTATGGCCACCCTTCATCGAGCTATCTCTAAAAGCTAAGGTGACTTCCTTCTACTTGAGGACTCATGCTATAATCTTCATGAATTGTCTATGCTTTGAGTGTTGCTTCGCTTTTGTCGTGAGCTTTGTAGGCTTCATGGAAGGTGAAGGAACATTGAAGTGTTGTCAAGTCAATCTTCCCGAGGACGACTATATGGTGAACCCCAGGATCAAGGATGTCCTTCGACCTCTTCTACTTCGTGATGAACATGGAGAGTCTAGGAAGACTCTTTTTGAAGGGGGAGATGATGCAGCCCGACCTACGGTCGTTACTACATCAAGGTCTCCAACGTACGCCAAGTCGTCATGGACTCTAAAGGTGAATCCGTTCCTATATGCGAGTCCACTTCCTACCCTATTGAATGGTATTCTACTTCATACTCCGTCACATATGCATGATAGGTTCACACCGACCAGTACGGAGGCAAGGGAGGAAGCCCGGAACATCAAGCCCGACAAAACGGAGGCTTGGAAGAGGAGACGAAAGAAGACAAGTCGGCAGCTGCCAGGTCCAAGCGGTACTACCGGTTGTCGGAACCGGTACTACCGCCCCCTTCTATCGCTCGCTACTGATGGCTCCAACGGATGCTCCAAGACCGCAAGCGGTACTACCGGTCCCAGAGCGGTACTACCGGTGATGACCGGTACTACCGGTCCTAAGTCCGGTACTACCGGTCATGTCTGCCTGCGCGCACCAGTTGGGCCACAGTCCATGTATTCCCCTTTACTTACCTATTCGCCTAGTTTATCCCCAAACTACCCTTGTTTAGTGGCTAGACTATAAATACAGCCCCCACCCTCATGTATCCCTTAGGCATAGATGATAGACTAAAGACACCCCCCATTGTGGAATCTCTAGTTTTGCCTCATACCCTTGCCCAAGGGGACCGACTATCGTCACCAACCTCGATTGGACTTTGCATCACGCATCCATCGTTGAACAAGGCCTTGGAGTTTGATGTCTCGTCTCCAAGTTGTCAAGACCCTCCCCAAGGTGTTCTTCCCTCTCCGATGTGGATTTGAGGGAGCACGTTGACTGATCTTTCCTTGCGAGGATTCTATCGGACCGGTGGTCGCCGTTCGGGAGCAATCGGCCTTGTATCGTGTGAGTTTTGCGTGTGTTCATCGTGTTCTTCGCGAGGTGTGTGTTCGCTTCCGCTACCTTCTCCCTTTCCCCTAGCTTTCCCATCGATTTGACCATGAGATCCGTGAAGATCGGGCCACCCAAGAGGTTAACCCCTCCATCAACATATAATTTAGCAGAATTCATATCACCTATCATGTGAATAAGAGAACCTTTTGATACCTTCAGAACTTGATGCCCACCGGCATACTTGTATCCATCAACGTCCATGGTACTCAGGAAGATCAAATTTCTGGCCATGCTTGGTATGTGCTTCACCTCACTCAATGTGCGTGTCACGCCATCATATGTCTTGATCTTAATAGATCCAACACCAACAATATGGCATGAGTTGTCATTCCTCACACACACAAAATCTCCAGTCTGCACAGACTCATATGAACTGAACCAATCTTTGTTACATCAAATATGAAACGAACATGCAGTATCAAGTATCCATTCATCATCACGAGAAGCACAAGCAGCAAAAACAGCTAAGCATTCACCATCAGAACTATCAGAAACAACAACAGCCTTACCAGTACCTTCGGACCTATCTTTCGGTTGGTAAGTTCCGTTTCTTTTCTCCTTATTCTACAACTTCCAACAATCATCAATAACATGATTAGATTTCTTACAATACCTGCAGAATTTATCCTTTCCCTTGGACTTTGAACGACTTCTACCGTCCTTGCTCTTATCCCTGTTGCCATAGTTGTTGTATCTCTGCTCGGTCCTGCCACGAACCTGCAGAGTCTCAGCCTTGGATGACGTCCCATCTGACCCTACCATAGTTTTCATTTTTTCTCCTCTATTTGAGAGCGTCATGAACTTCGCAAGGGTTAGTTCATCATGGCTCAACAATATTGTATCACGAAAGTGTGTATAGGAACTAGGCAACGAGTATAAGAGTAGAAGAGCTAAATCCTCATCATCATATTTTACCTCCATAGACTGCAAGTCTGAAACAATCTCTTTAAAAACAGATATGTGATTCATTACCGATCCACCTTCTTGCAGCCTGTGCGAGAACAACTGCATCTTCACATTCATCTTACTGGTTAGATCCTTTGACACATAGATCGTTTCCAGTTTTTCCCATAGGACAGCAGCAGATTTCATCTCCAGTACTTCCTGCAAAATATTATTGGACAGATGAAGTTGAATCAAATACAAAGCCTTATGGTCCTTCCGCTTCTCTTCGGCGGACCAGGTCCTAGCATCCTTTTCACCGAATCCATCCAGCGCTTCATCCAGATCAGAAGTTTGGGCGAGATCGCCCGCATCTTCACCTGCCACAAGGAGAATCTTGTGGTGTAGTCCAGCTGTGGTAGATCAAACTTCAATGACGACATGTCGCAAACCCTAGATTAGAACTTGGGGCTCTGATACCACTTGTTACAATTGCGATAAGAAGATAACGAAGAACGAAAACGAAAAACACAGCAAGGAGACACATATTTAATGTGAAAAAACCTCTCCAACAAAGAGAGGAAAAAACCCACGGGCGCCAGCCAGCGAAACTTCACTATATCGAGGAGTGTTTACAAACGCCGGGGATTTCACAGATACAACTCATCCCAACCGGCGGGTTACACGGGATTTATATATCGGTGAAAACCTAGGTCTTCAACGGTCCGTACCGTACCACGGGGGCTGTCGCCCCCCGCACCCCCCACAGGCGTCCCTGTTGGGCACGGAGTGGGCCAACTTCAGACTCGTTACACTCGTCCCAAGCCTCCAGCGACAGGTCTCGCTCCACTCGTCAGAAGCTGGCCTATACTTTGTAGAATTTGGATCAACATATAACAGTAGAGTCAACTAATATGGGTCAGAGGGAGTACTAGTAAAGATTAGTCAAACTAGCAACAACAAAAAAACCATATTTTTTATTAGACAACTTGAACCGATGCCCTTCTGTTCAAAGGGCTCGTTGAATCACTTTGCTGCAACATAGTGGATGATCTTACACCTCCTGCACTCCCGAGGATAAAGCATCCAAACCACCAACAGTTATTTCTCAGCAGACACGAACAAATTAACTTGGATTGTTCCTTTGCTATTTATAGATCAAGGACAGTGTGACCCGAAAACCTTTTGGCAATTAATGACAGAAAGACGGAATCAGTGGTCCCGTCAATCGATTGTCCATCGCCTCTTCGAAGGCTTTGCCCTGTCAGTTCTGTCAATTCGTTTTGTCTGTATATACTGTTATGTTTGTTTATGGCTCTCCCGATTTACCGGAGAATCAGCGTGTTGCACCGTGGTATTTATCATTCGGTTCACGGGGCTTTTCTGCTATCGGACTTCGAGCTCGTGCCCATCAAAGGGAACGTCCCCATCGAGCTCGTGCTTGACATCGGCGTACATCGCCAGTGACGCACCTTCTTCTGCGTTGCCGTCCGCAAGTACACCCTCATAGATCACCTCGACGCGGATGCCCCTGCTGCGCCGACACCGGAGTGGTCTCTTCTCGACGTCATCGTCGTCTCATGGCTATATGGATCTCTCTCTCTCAGCATCCTCAACGCCGTCATGAAGCCCGACGAAGATCCCCTTGCTATCGATCTCTGGAACAACATCAACGGCCTCTTCGATGATCATAAGATCAATCGCCAACTTCAACTCATGGCCGAGATCGGCGACGTCGGCATGAGAGAGCTGAGCATGTCCGAATACCTAAAGAATGTTAAGACCCTCTATGATGGGCTTGCAGATCTTGGTGCCCTAGTCAAAGACGAAGAGATGGTGATCCACTGCCTCCGTCGGGACTGATGTTTGTTGCGTTGGTGAGGTGCTCATGCTAGCATTCTTTGACCCCAACACCAACCTCGTCGTCGCCATCGATGTTAAGGACCTCGTGAATCCGACGCCCTCCAGGTATTTGATGGAAGGCACAGACCGTGAAACCACTAAGTTGAGGTGGCATCTGTTCCATGTCCATGTTCGACATCATTCCCGTGGAACCCTCGACAATGAAGCCATCAGTGGCGTTGCAAGAATGTCTACCACCAGCTTGATGGTTTGCCAATCTCGACACCTAGTGGTAGCCCCGGTGTTGGTTGCATCCTCACCACCTACTCCAACTGATTACATCATCAACACCAATATGCCCATGTTGCAGTGGTGCCCCTGGTCATATCATTTGTGTTTCCCTTAGTTTTCATGTCGAAAGTTTTCGCTCTCATGGTTCCATTAGAGCAGCTCTACAATGGCAGTGAGCTTTTCAGGCTGAGCTCCAAACAACGCATCACAAGAAAGGCCTATGTACATCGGCCTATTCCATGACCTTCGTTCATGAGTGTTCATGCCTTTGAAAATTTCCACCATGACTCATGGCTTGAGTTGATGGCCCAATGCTCATTTTCTCACACACACATGAGATGAGATACGCCCCCTCCAGTTTCGTCCCTTGCATGTGAAATTGGACCAATGCAACGGGAATCATGCTCGTCATATGAAGGCGGGGCTTCATTATCCATTTGGTCGATGTTTACTGCTAGTTGTTCAACCTCATATGTTAGATCATTAGAATTCTCTATGCAAACCTGGTGGGATATATTGCTTGTTTGATGTGGTCTCATTTCTTGAATGATTTGGGTGTGTTAATGATTTTGTGCAGTCAACCAACACATACCACACTACTTTGTTTAGCTTCCATGCACTATCTCTGGTTTTCAATTGCTAGTTATGGGCATAAGCCTTGAATTGAAGCTAGTGTCAAATGGTTCTTCACCCATCATTTTACTGAAAATTCTCTTGTGCAGTGGCAATTGTGTAGCTTAGAGTTGCGAGTACTTGGGTGTAGACACCTTGTTTGCATCAGTTCATGGTTATTTGCTGGTTGTTTGGTTGGTTTATGCCATGAATATTATGTACAATCTTCAAATGATTATTTCATTGTCAGAGAATCTCCTCCGCTAGAGATTATAACACCAGCGAGCTTTTTTCAAATTGTTAAAGATTATAAGGCCTATCCCACTTACTATTTTCTCTCCACCAATGCACGCCCTATTTTCTCTCTCTCGCCTCTCATGCATGTTGAAACTACTGATACTCCCTCCTTTCCAAATTACTCTGTATTCTGGATTTAGTCAAAGTCAATTTTTATAAACTTTGACTAATGATATCTATAAAAATAGATATCAGCATATAAAATATATAATAAATACAACTAGACTCGCCATAAAACCTAGTTTTATATTATATGCAATTGATATTAGAAATGTTAGTATTCCGTTCAATATGCTAGGTTAAACTTTAAAATGTTTGACTTTGACTAAATCCAAAATCCAAAGTAATTTGGAATCAGGAAATACATACAGTAATAATAAGAGGGACTAATTGGCTTTCTTGATTCTATCAAATTGGCTCTCTGGCCTTATAATCCCTAACAGAAGGAGTACTATGGATTGACACATATTTGATTCCCCTTGCAGATCAGCTGTAACAGTCTGTTTGCCTTGTCTCCAAGAGCCTGACCATAAACTTTGTAGTTCTCATCTGATGGAATCACTGATTATGAATTCAACCAGAGGTCAGTTAGCTCAGATGATCAGTTTTATGGTGCAATCCAGGATGCTTCTTATTGGCGTGGGTACTTGTCACGGATAGTCAGGTGAGCCTATTGTTTACTGCTGCTAGTACAGTATCACGGTCGCTTGTTTCTTGTGTATGTGATGATCCTGCAATTAGTTCTTCAGTTGTTGTTCTATGCGAATTGGTACGGCAACCATGGGGCCCTGGACATCAAATTTTCATCTCCGACTTCACCAAGGTTTTTAATTCCCAAGTTATTTTTGATATTTATCTCAAGAGACTGATGTTGCTGAGCCTCAATATCTCTGGGTCCATTGGTTCTGTGTTTCTTCCGTCTAGCAAGTGCTATTGTAAGCCAATGTACACAACAGTACATGATCTTTTGAGCAAAATATCTGATGACCCGGACTGTTTGATCTTCAACGTTGGCACTTCCTTCTCATGTTTGATCGAGGGTGTGATCTATACTTGCTTCAGATGTGTGACCGAACGATCCTTACTTGTGTGATTGTGTTTCACGAGCCGCGACTACCCAGCTCAAGGCATATTTACAGAGTGGTCAATTCGTCAGTAATCTGAGAGATATTGCTGCTATGTTTCCCTCAGTTTGGACTTGCATATTTATCATCTCTTTGACTCACAATGGCAGTCCTTGGCGTGCTGTTCTGCTGAGTTCTTGTGGGAAGCCACACCGAAAACTGCCATTTCTGTCATGAGCACCAAGTTATGGGGTGCCTATTTATCTGGCCTGATCATCTTCGAAGTGTGGCGATAGAATCAATATGGCATTAGTAATAATATCTGTGAACTGCCTGGAGTGAAATTTCATGGCGTACTTGAGCAAATTTCAAAATCTTTGGTTGTATTTAGTCAGTATACAATGCAAATGGCAATTGGGTGGCCACGTGCTCATGTTTCTTTCGTCACAAATAAGGACGACATGGACATGCCATGGTTGTTGGTTGAGATGAGGATACCGAGCTGAGCTCGCCCACATGCACGTTACTAGATGCAGCATAATGGGAAAATTGTCTTGACTGCGTGTTCAGTGACATCAATGGATTGCGAAATTCTTGGAATCCAGGAGGAAGGCATGCATATAAAAGGTTTGGATCGACACATGGTGCTCGTATTACCATGGGACCTCGGAAGTTTTTTTTTTTTTTTTGAGGGTTAGCATGGGACCCTTCCTATACATCGTCTGGGCCTGGGCTTGGCCTCTCTATCGGTTCTCGACAATCGACCGCAGGACCTGCAAGTAATAGAATCCACAAAATCATATACACTCCCCTCAAAAAAAAATCGTATACACCGACCAGGTCGGCGCATAAAGTTTTAATTTTTTTTTTAAAAAAATCAGATTTTAAAACAGTTTAAAAGTGTTCTGAAATTTAAAATTGTTCATTTCTAGAAATGTTTAGACTATAAAATTTTTGAAACTGAAAATGTTCAGATTTCAATAATATTCAAAATTTAAAAGTTCAGAATTCAAAACTACAAAATTCAAAATTTGAAATAAGCAAAAAGAAACAGAAAAGAAATGAAAAAAAGAAAAAAATGATAAAAAAAGAAATGATGTTCCACGGTCCAAAAGACAACGTGGGGGACGCGTGAAGTGTGCGACGACCCGCGCCACGACACCGCCTTCCGCATTTGGGGTGGAGGTAGTCGGCTGCCATAGATCGACGGGATAGGTGTCTTCTTTCTTGTCTAAACCATTTTTGACTCACCGAGTAGCATTGATGGATAATTCGTTGTTTGATGAAAGTGCAAAATGGTCTAAAAGTATTGAAGAATAAACCGTATTTAGTTCTTTCTTTTAAAATATAAGATGTTTTAGTTTTGTAAAGCAAATATATATAGATTTCTTTTAATATATAAATTCACTCAGTTGTGGAGTAAATCTAGACAGTAAACAAGTCTATACCTAATAATAAAGGACGAAGTATTTCTTCCGGTCCAACTCTTTTTTAGACCGTTTTATTCTCCCACCAATCCACATAATTACCCACCAAAGCCACCCAACAAACGACCGCAATATTACATTATATCAAAATAGTACTACTATATTTCTTTTTGTGGCCGAACCCGGTCTTTGTCCTAAAAACCTGGGCTTTTCATCCGTTAACTAGGCCACACCGTTCGAGTAAGTGGGCGCTCCCTCCAGCAAACGAACCGGGCCACACCGCAGGCGCAAGTGGCCGCTCCCTCCGGCAAATACGTCCTTAGGCGATGAGAGGACGCGAATAATAATCCCACCTCGCACTTTTACAGTGGATCCAACCGGTTCATATACGTTCTTAAGGTGCCTCCAATCAGCAAGCGGACCGGAAATCAAGTGATAGAAAGGAATTAAATTCCACATGTACCCAACGGGGGGAGAGAGGGCAACCCGGGCTTTCGGCCGGAGGAAGACGAAGGTCGGTGGGGAAGGTCCCGAACGGAACGAGGAGAATCAGACCATCATGGTCGAAGGCGGAGGGATCCCGTGGCGGCGCGCTCAGGTGCGCCCGGCCCTGCAGAGGCAGAGCGGCCGAAGGGAGGTGGAATTGAAGAAGCCATGGGAGAGGAGACAGGGACAACGATGGGGAGAAAAACACGGGGCTCGGTTGATGTGTGTAGAGAGATGTGGGGGTAGGTGGCATTGGTCCCGTGACCCAACGGGGATCATAAATTTGACTCGGATGTTGTGCTGCTCCTGCATTAGGATTTAGCAAATTTGTTTTTTTTTTTGTCTTGAGAAAGGGACCGAGGTTCAGAATTTATTAGAAAGAAAAGAAGGGAGTCCAAGAGTAGGCAGCTCTCATTTGGAAGACGGGGATGAGGACTATTGTTGCTGTAAAAAGAGCTTTGGCATATCACCTGTGGGCTCCGTTCACACATGTAAATGAGTAAAAAAACTGGCTACACTATGTTGCTTCTAATTCATATTTCAAGGGGTCAATTTACGGTTGTCCCAAAAACAAATTATACAGCTAGAAACGGTTGAGTGTTTTTGAACCGAGTCGCACAACCAGTTCATTAAGACATGGAAAATAAAAAATTAGTACATCACATATTTATATAACACAAAACTTATTAGATCAAATAAAACTAAGATTGGCTCAAATATGAATATATTCCAAATTGTTAAAACTGAGTATTTTTAATCCGCTGTATGAAGTGTTTGTATTGATTTGTTAGTAACAAAAATCAATATATACATATTGATAGAATTTTGAGAGTGAGAATTAGATAGTCCATCGGTGTAAAAGAGGCAACAAAAATAGAGATCCCTTCAATTTGACACACAAAGAATTTGACACTTATGTTGGACTTTGCCGACACTCGTGCCCTGTTGGAGAAGAAAATGAAAGGCAAACTCAAGCTACAATAACATGAGTTGATCGATTTTGAGGCAAAATTTAAGTCATACAAAAGGTTTCATCAAAAATGTAATTTTGTTTATTTTCCGATGCAACGCACGGGTATGTTTCCTAGTCTAGATAAATTTTCTTCATAAACCTAAAATATCTTATATTTTAAAACGGAGAGAGTACAATCTAGTGAAAACGTTTTTATCACTAACCTACCGCTAGAAATTTAATACAGTACTAGTAAGGATGAGTCGAACCAGCAACAAAAATAAAACATATTTTTTATCAGACAACTTGAATCAATGCCCTTCCGTTCAAAGGGCTCGTTGAATCACTTTGCTGCAACATAGTGGATGATCTTACACCTCCTGCACTCCCGAGGATAAAGCATCCAAACCACCCACAATTATTTCTCAGCAGACACGAACAAATTAACTTGGATTGTTCCTTTGCTATTTACTACTATAGATCAAGGACAGTGTGACCCGAAAACCTTTTGGCAATTAATGACAGAAAGACGGAATCAGTGGTCCCGTCAATCGATTGTCCATCGCCTCTTCGAAGGCTTTGCCCTGTCAGTTCTGTCAATTCGTTTTGTCCATATATACTGTTATGTTTGTTTATGGCTCTCTCGATTTACCGGAGAATCAGCGTGTTGCACCGTGGTATTTATCATTCGGTTCACGGGGCTTTTCTGCTATCGGACTTCGAGTTGGCGGCCAGGTGAAGATGAATGCACGTTGTGTTTCCCTGGTCAGGTCCGGCAAAACTAGAAGAAAATTCTCTCTCTTCTCTCTTAAGAAAGAGAAGAAAATTTGATTTTTTTAATACTCCATTCATGTCAAACTAGATGAAGGAGATTATAAATTTGCATGTATCTAGACGTTTTGGCAAAGTGATAGATATAAGAGAGAAAATACATGATCACGAAATGGATATCATCAGTAGGCCTAAGAACCAAGGGAAGCTCGGTGTAGAAGTATAGGAATTGAAAAAAAATGCCTAATTAGTAAATGGCTGTTTAAAATACTAAGTAAAGATGAGGTATGGCAGGAGCTCATACACAATAAATATTTGCATTCCAACTTTAGTCCAAGTCAAATCAAACCGACGGAGTCACCGTTTTAGAAAGGCCTAATGACGGTGAAAGATGACTTCTTCCGTAGAGTTTACTTTCGCGCTGGAAATGGTGAGCAAACGCGTTTTTCATGAAGACGCATGGCTAAGAGATATGCCTTTGTTCTTATGATGTTTGATGTAAACATACTCATTCGACACTGTTCGTTCGTTAATGCAATCAGGCTACAACAAGGTACGAGCCGAAAGCGGTCCAATAGGCCCGTGGCATCTACCGGGAACAGTTTTCTTCAGGCCGAGCTCGGTAGGACGGGTTTCGTTTTGCCGATTGACATGTTTCAGGACAAATTCTAAAGACTAATCAAGCCGGACGAGGGTACTACTATACGTCAAAACGTACTCCTTATCAAAAAAATTACGATTACAAACTGGTGCGAGTATGTTCCGCCGTCACGGTCACATACTTAACGAACGAGAGAGACCCGAAGCGTCTACTGACGCGAACGCGAGTGCGGTGCAGGGCCGGGCCGGCAAAATCCGTGGCCCTGTGCGAAAATTTAAATGGGGTCCTATCTCACACAAAAATTTGAACAAATAAATAATTCTAAAGTATACGACAGGATATTTTTTTGAATGTATCTCACACAAACAAATAAGAATATTTTGCGTAACAATTGCCTTTCCGATGACCTTTTGTAAATAATTTACAACCAAAGCAAAAGACTTTATCAAGTTCCTTAGAATAGACAAGTCAATCCCTATCACAATGCTCCCCATTTGACAAAGATCTTGTATAGAACTTTGCAGTAAACCTTTTACGATACATATCCTTAGAACCTTTCTTAATTGATAAATCTTTTTTTTTTGACCCTTTTGTGCTAAAATATCAATCTGTTTAGAATCAAGAGAATCCCAATTTCTCGGATCAAATATATCTGACTGAAAAGAACCATCAACATCCGCACTAGGTGAATTATTCAAACTAACATCAATGTGTTCTTCCTCTACCTCAATATTATCCTCAGTCTGGCCATCTCTAGAATGATTGTAAGGAACAATTGCAAGCGCAAGGTTAGAAGGATCAACAGATTGATTACCAGATGACACTGATGCTTCCTTTCTAATAAACTTGTCCATAACACCTTTTTGAGATTTAATTAAATTCTGTTTCTTTTCTTTCCTCTTGCGCTTCTGAGAACTAGACTGATGTTTCCCCATGTCGAATCTGTATTATTGGAAGAGAAGATATAAGAGATAAATAAAATAAAAATATAGATATGATCAGAAATTAGAAGTGTTTTATTTTTGGGATCAGCCGATGAGGATTGAGGCGATAAAGAGTTGAAGAAACTGAGGCCAGCCAGTCACGTACCACGGTATCCCTTGTCGCCGACTCGTCGTGGCCTGTGGACACGATCGATTCGATTGTGTGCCGCAATGTCGCTGATTTGCTGTGTATTTTCCTGTTCGCTGATTTGCTGTGTATTTGGCAGGGCAGCAAATCGTGATTGATTTGAGTAGATCGATCGGAATCTGATACGATCATGACTTGCTGTCCGTCTCCTTCCAAAAGCAGGGCAGCGCAGCTTTGCCTTGCAGCCCAGTAGCCGCGATGCAGCCCAGCAGCTGCGCGCTTGTTCTGATTTCTTTCGGTATATATTCTATACAAGTATACGTAGTTAAGTATATATAAAAAAATTGGGCCCTCTAAAATTATAGGCCCTGTACTGCTGGCACACTTAGCACAACTGTAGGCCCGGGCCTGTGCGGTGTTTCCTACTTCCTTCGTTTAGAAATATAAGATGTTTTAGATCTGTGAAGGAGATGTATCTAGACACGTTTTAGTCAGGGGCGGAGCCAAGGGGGGGCTAGCAGGGGCTAGACCCCCCCTAACCATCGGCCCCCCTCAATACATAGGTGCAGATTTTAGTACTAAACTAATTGCCTTATAGGCTTAACTAACACTAAGCCCAAATTTAATTGATTTGTCATGCTTCTCTATACCGAAAGACAATGTAGCCCATGAATTCGTTTTATTAGTCAACCGTAGTAACATGTTTCAACATTCTTTGTTTGTGTAACTAGACCTAATAGGTAGCACCATATGCAATCGTTAGGATCAACTGATTGGATGACTGCCACCATCGCTCAATCCTACTCAATATCCATACGCCACGCGATGCTGCGGCCGTGGCGCCATGCTAGTCAGTCATGTTGTTTGCCAGTTTTTACCTTTGTTAATCATGTCGCAACGCCAGCAACAAGCATGTTATGCTATCGAGTATAGGAATCAATCTTCCTCTCTCTGATTGAAGGTACCAAATCATTAGTATTTTTCGATAGATTGCATAACCTATAGTCTAATTGATTAATTTATAAAAAAATATGCGTCTTTCTTTATGTTTGCTTAGTGATAACGACAACTTATTGCATAATAATTGGAAAATAATAATAGGAAGGTCGCCTACAATGGAATTATCAGGCTTTATACTCATAGAGATAAAGTTGATCCAATATAAACTAATCTTTGTATTATCTATGATTTAGTGCTACATATTAATATCAGTTTTATGCCGATACTTTGATATATTGTTATGTTTTTTATCCAAACAGTTCTTCCAACAAAAAATGATAGGTAGTTGTTCTCTTTATGAGAAAAAAATCTTATATATGATCACCAGTATCTTCGCCCCCCTCAATGTCAAATCCTGGCTCCGCCCCTGGTTTTAGTGTATATGTTCAAACGAATCTAGACATTAAAAGATGTTTAGATACATCTTATTCATAAACCTAAAACATCTTATATTTCCAAACGGAGGGAGTAGTATTTAATTTGCACAAGTGCAACAGTTGCGCTGGCATGATGGCAACACGAGCCTTCGAGTACGCGGGCTCATGGAGATGCAGGCGAAGCTGCAGAACAGGTTTACCCCGTGTAATTCTGCACGGACGTCGCAGTCATTATTAAAAAAAGGGGTGTCAGGCAAGAAGAAAGCTGGGCCGGACGAGGGCCGTTTCCGCGTCCATGACCAAGTCTGTTGCCGGCCTTGGTCAGGGGCGGGCTGATCGAATGTTGGAGTTGTGAACCAAGTTGGTCCGTGTTACCTTGGCCCAACAATTTTTCTTTTACAGGACACGTAATTTTTTGGCGAATCTAGGAGCTTTACTGATTACATATAGCTTTTTTTTAAAGAAGCATATATTAATATCGCACGATACCAATTATATCCGGTCTCTGCAAACAATGTATTACCTTATTGGTATTATGGATACACACAACCAAAATGAAAAAAAAAATTACCAAAAAAGAGTCCCGGTAAAGCGATCAGATTACTCATAGCTATTACAACCGTTCTCAAGAATAATGCTCCCTCCATTTTAAAATATAAGATGTTTTAGTTTTGTGAAGAAAATAAAACTAGACTTCTTTTATTAGTATATAGATTCATCCCAAAGTTGAGTGAACCTATATACTAAAAGAAATCTTGATACATTTGATTTACGAAGCTAAAACATCTTATCTATATCTATATCTATATCTATACCTAATAATAAAGCACGAAGTGTTTCGCCCGGTCTAACACTTTTTTGGACGGATTTACCCTCCCACCAAATCTCATATTAGACGTTTTTCGTGTTTTTCTTTGCACCGCGGAACAGAACAAGGACAAAACCATGGACGCGGACTCCATGCCCTAGATCTCCGGCCATGGACACCGGTGGAGTGGAATACCTTCTCCTCCAGTCCCCTACCCGGCCTCACTCCTCCGCCTCGCCGTTGGCGCCTCCACCCCATCGATCTTCGGCCGCGATTTCCCGCAGTGACGATCCAATTTGTCCATGTTTTCTCCCGTCCAAACCCCAGGTCCTCCTCTATCGGCAGGCACGTGGGACGGTGAAGTGGTCCTGTGAGGGCGCGATGTGAAGTTTGGCGCTGGATGCGGCCTCGTGGTAGTAGTGGCGGCACTCTGGGACTTCTAGACCTCCTCATATACTGCCTTGCTCCGATCTCTACGGCAGAACTACGAAGCATCGATCCGGCGGCGACTCTCCACCACAAAATAGGGCCGTCTAGGGAGATCACGACAACAGAGGTCTCCGGCCTTCCCGTGTGCTTTTACTTTCAGATTAATCCACATTACTGAGTGTCCTGCAAATTTCATCAGATGAGATGCATACAGATCGGCCGGCCGCCCGCTCCGGAGCTCTCTACCACTGGCCACCCACACCTCCACCACTAGGCGAATCCATCAAGCGGTGGCCTGCCTCCCGGCCCCGGCGTCCGCGGGCATACAAGATGATGGGATTCAGCGTTACAACCAGCACGAGACCGACGCCGACCGCCCCCGTGCTGAGGAACGAGGCTGCGGGTCCTCGCCAGTGACCTCCCTGCTGGCGACTTGTAGGGCAGTCTTCCTTCTAATTCCAGTGCGCGCCAGACAATTGGTGGAAGTCCCCCTCCAATACATTACTCTTTTCTAGCCAGAGGACGGCGACCTGCAGAGGCAGACAATGTTGGATGAGTCGTGTTCATTTTATGTCATAGTTCAAGATAATTAACCATGCATGACCTTGGCCCCTCGATTAGCTACAACGGAGAAGAATCACGGGTCCGTACCATCCTCTGATATATTGGATTAAAGAATCCATTGCCTTCTCTTAAACAGGACACAATAGTCAATTTGTTTCAATGTACACAACAGAACATAGTCCTTGTATGTATAGATGCATGCATATTTGTTGATCTGAACTGACATGCAGTATTCAATATTTTTGGACACTAAACACTCATGTTGTTGTTTACGCTACAGATATCCCAGATTAAGAGATTTAAAATACTTAACAAGACCTCATATGGATACGCACTGAACATGGACAAGGTGTTGCAGAAAGAATAGAGAGAAAAATGTAGCACAAAGGTGAGGTGCAAACGAAGTGTTTATAAATAATAAATGTGGATGGTCTGTAAGCTCTCGTTGATAACTCCGATGTACATATGGCGGCAGGAGTAGCGATCCGTCCTGTTTTCCGATGATGATGATATATGCTAAAGTTCAGTGCGGGACGTGCAAGGTATGCTAACCATGTACCACAGTTCCATCTGTGTGGTATGCAATTTCTTTTTTAAGTACAATTTTATTTTCGGAATACCTACGTGTCTTCAGGCAATGCATTAAACTCATAGAGAAAGTTTCAGACTTGCAGTGTTACTATTATAAAGTCTCAAGCTCAGAAAACTAATCTCTCCCAAAACGAGCAAATATAGTATTGGCTTTTACCATTTTAGTAAATTTAGAACGTCTAAAACTTATTTTTTTCTCGGACACATCCTTCATAGTTTTTGTGTCTACTGTTAAGCAATACAAAGATACTCGTGGTATAGATTTGTACTCCCTCCGTTTCAAAATATAAGATGTTTTAGATTTGTGAAGAAAATATATCTAGACTTGTTTTAATATATAGGTTCATTCATGTTTGAAGTGGATCTAGACACTTAAATAAGTGTATATACATTTGCTTCACAAAGCTAAAACATCTTATATTTTGAAACGGAGGGAGTATGTGTTTGAAATGAACCAAAAGAATATATATATATAGCGAATGTCTCTAGCCTCTTAAGAATGCTAGCCACTGATAGGTAAAAGGAACAATTTACGAATTGGACCAGTAAAGAAAATGCACACTGAATATACATGTCCATGGGTTAGTCATGCGGGTTGCTCTGGTAGGTAAATCCATAATAAATATGTTCAGATATTTACCTTTTGCTTTACTGGGTCAATGCTTAACTATTTCAATTATTTATTAAGATAATTTTGTGGTCGATACAATCTGATCCATTTGTCCATGTAGAGAGTGCAACATGTTTCATTTCATCTCCTTATACTAGAAGAGGACGCACTAAGTTGTCAAGCAAAAAAATAACCCGTAGAATTTCTCTCAGTTAAAGGGAAGATCTGATCGTGACATGAAAGACTACCATGCAGCAGAGTATATGTCTGAAACGGTTCACAAACTTGGTCCATTTGTCATTTATGATGGCCATTTGGGAGATAGCGTGTCCAGTTTTTTTAATTTTTTTTATTAACTATACTATAAGAGGTAACTCTTGTCTTTCTGTTTTTGTCCATTCGTCTCAAGAATAAGATGCATGATATCTACATATAATGCTAATTTGATGAAATTTGTATGCTACTCCCTCCGTTTCAAAATATAAGATGTTTTAGGTTTGTGAAGCAAATGTATCTAGACTTCTTTAATATATAGGTTCACTCAATTTTGGGGTGAATCTACATACTAAAAGAAGTCTAGATTCATTATCTTTATAAACCTAAAACATCTTATATTTTGAAATGGAGGGAGTACCTTTGTAGTCTTTCTTTTGAACGAGCCCTCAAGAAGCAATTTAAAATGTGCAAAACTAAGTATGTTCTTGAAATGGTCACAAATATTTCGGTATTGACTGTATCACGTGTTGGAACACCCATGTGATATCTTTGTCAGTTTGCAGTGTGTTATCTGAATGCTCTTAAACATGGTTGTACTTATAGTGTGTTATCACAGATTTCGTGTTCGATTTTGCGTTTAGATTTTTCCTATAAATAGACTGCAGTTGTTATGGGTTCTACTGAACTCTTTTGTTGTTATGGGTTCTGCTTATGTGAATGGTATGTAGTTATTGCAGTCGAAAGATATCAGTTTTATTGTGCTTTGTCCTGTTTCTTCGGCCTAAAATGAGTGTTGCTCCTGTTACGAACGTCTGTCCTCTAAATTATGCTGTTGTACAGGTGGATGTTGATGTCTCGGTGTAAATTTTCCCTGCCATTTTTCATTCTTCACAAATTCTAGCATACAGGAAAATAATCTTGATAAACGAATAGATTGCCATGGATTTATATTTTGTTTAGATTTAACCATATTTCACTTACGAATGGAAAAACAAATATGCAACAATGTATATCTTTGTTTTATCAAATTGGAATTTTTTACCCCATGTGCAGTCTACATGGAAAAAGTATTATAGACATGTATGATTTTAGTATGATAATTATATATAACTTAAATGAATAATTACATCTACGTGCAGAGAAAAGACACCAGTGTCCCGAGCTAGAAGTGATGCACAATGTTGGCCGGCGGGTCCCCAAGCTTGGTGGCACGCCGGGGAATTCGAGGAAGGAAAGAGTCTTATGAGAGCAATAAAGAAGGGGTGTGGAGGAAGGCACCGCTGAGCATGAGAAGGGGCGTAGCCATGCTTGGTAGAATGCAGATGGCCGGAAGGTAGTGCGCCCAAACTGGTCTTCTTCGGGTGGGCGGGTTGGATGGTTCAAAATCTGGTCGTGTGCTATGACGCCAGTTTTTCATCCAAATTTATACTCCTGTTGGATTATTAGGCATAATTTCCACGATTAATTCCAGAATATAAATCATGACAAAACCAGCTACTAGCTCATGTAACTCGAACATACTAGATGTACTAAACAACAGGATGATCGGAAACAAACAGCAGCTTAACATGTACTCGTAGAACATGATGAATAACCAAACAGGATCACGTAGCACGTACCGTTCGGTTGTCGTAGTAGAAACTTTGGGGAAGAGTGATCGCAGCAGATGGCGACGAAGACAGTGGTATGCAGCACCGCCTGACTTGGATGGAAGACGACCCGTGATGGAGAACTCGCCCTCTCTCCCGTCCGCCGGTGAGCGGGATTGAGTAGACTACGGTGACAGCGCAAGTAGAGGATGGCAAAACTACGCACGTAGAGGTCGGTTACAGTAGCCCACGATCCGGGAGCAGCAAAATAAAGCTCGGCTCGGCGAGATTCCCGCAACCCGCAACCCGCAACCCGCGTCGTGACGAGGCGAGCGAGCGAGCGAGCGTGCGTGCGAGCGGCGGCGTCGGAGGAGGAGCGCGCGTGCGTATCTCTCTTATTGCCACTCACTTACAAAGTGGTGCAACACTCCACCTTATAAGGTGGTGCAACTCTCCTCCAACTTTCCATGTGAGACTAAACTTTAGCTCCCACTCCACTCCCATGTGAGCTGCCACAAACATGGGCCCAAACACATACGGGCTGCCACAAATTTGGGCTTTGAGATTTAGGGAAAATCTGAAATACTCATGGGCCTAAATGGATTAGCCCCATTATTTCTAACAATCCCCCACCAGATCTCAAATGCCCACTTGAAGATTTGCCAATCCTTGCTACTTGTTTATATACCAGTGTTTCAGCAGAGACTGTTAAGTTGAACTTCCGCCTAGAATCTTAAACTACGTCTATCAACAACTTGAACAATGGACGAACCTTGAATTGCAAGTTTGGTGCCAATAGATTTCGTTCAAAATCATAACTAGTACTTGACTGTCAGTAGCCTACCCCACGGGTTGGAGCATATGCGTCATACTCCCTGGTCTCTTCATGAGTTTACTAGAGATCACCCAAATCTCATAGACCGCGACATTTACAGTCGAGCTCATATAGGTGTGTTCTTTCAAGAATGCCCTGTAGGACGGCATCTTTGCTAATTAAAGCCAACAGAAACACATTAAGGCATGTTGCCAACCTGCCTTACAGATTATGTGAGTCATGCATCTTCACATAGAGAGGGTTACAAAATACTCTCCTCAGTCAAACCACTAGCTTGTTCTTCCCAGGTCCTAATTCACGGGATCTCCGATCACATAGGTTGGGTTACTACTAAGGTGTGACATCCATGGGTCTCAACCCCATCTCCCTCGATGCACTTTCTATCACATTTCGTGTTAGTCCCTTTGTAAAGGGATCTGCCAGGTTTTTGTCTGTTTGAATATACGTAACAGTTATTACTCCGGAGTTTCTCAATTTCCTGACAGATTTCAAACGTCTCTTCACGTGTCTTGATGACTTCGCGTTATCCTTAGAATTGTTCACTTTGACAATAACAGTTTGGTTGTCACAATTCAAAAGGATTGCCGGCACAGGTTTCTAAACCACAGGCAAGTCCATCAAGAGCTCACGCAGCCATTCTGACTCAACAGTGGATGTGTCTAACGCAGTAAGTTCTGCTTCAATAGTTGACCTCGTCAATATGGTTTGTCTACGAGACCTCCATGACACTGCGCCACCTCCAAGGGTAAACACATACCCGCTCGTGGCGTAGAGTTCATCAACGTCAGAGATCCAATTCGAATCACTATATCCTTCAAGCACAGCAGGATTCCCTGAATAGCGAATCCCATAGCTCATTGTACCACATAGATAGCGCATGACCCTTTCAAGTGCATGTCAATGATCAATACCCGGGTTAGACATGAACCTACTCAACTTGCTCACAGCAAAAGAGATATCGGGTCTTGTAGCGCTTGCTAAGTATATAAGAGAACCAACAACTTGTGAATATTTCAGCTGATCTGTTGGTTCCTTCTTATTCTTTCGTAATGTCAAACTGGGATCATAAGGTGTTGGAGCAGTCTTGCCATCATTAAAGCCAAATCGGCTCAAGACCTTCTCAACATAATGAGATTGCGTTAAAGTAATCCCATTCTCGTTCTTAATAAGTTTGATGTTTAGAATGACATCAACCTCTCCCAGATCTTTCATATCAAAACTCTTTGACAGGAAAGACTTGACTTCATTTATCACTTTCATGTTTGTACCAAAGATCAGAATGTCATCCACGTACAAACATACTATAACGCTATCGCCCCCACCATGGCGATAGTAAACACACCTATCAGCCTCATTAATGACAAAGCCAGCAGAAAGTAGAGTTCTGTCAAACTTCTCATGCCATTGCTTAGGTGCTTGTTTCAGGCCATATAAAGATTTCAATAACTTACACACCTTTGTCTCTTCACCTTTTACCACAAACCCATCCGGCTGATCCATATAGATCTCCTCTTCCAACTCTCCATTAAGGAAAGCTGTCTTCACTCCATTTGATGAACGAGAAGACCATAAGAGGCAGCCAGGGATAGTAGTACTCGAATGGTGGTCACTCTAGCGACAGGTGAATAGGTGTCGAAGTAATCTTCGCCTTCTTTCTGTGTGTAGCCCTTGGTGGCCGGCTGGTCCCCAAGCTTGGTGGCACGCTGGGGAATTCGAGGAAGGAAAGAGTCGTATGAGAGCAATACAGAAGGGGTGTGGAGGACGGCACCGCTGAGCATGAGAAGGGGCGTAGCCATGCTTGGTAGAATGCAGATGGCCGGAAGGTAGTGCGCCCAAACTGGTCTTCTTCGGGTGGGCGGGTTGGATGGTTCAAAATCTGGTCGTGTGCTATGACGCCAGTTTTTCATCCAAATTTGTACTCCTGTTGGATTATTAGGCATAATTTCCACGATTAATTTCAGAATATAAATCATGACAAAACCAGCTACTAGCTCATGTAACTCAAACATACTAGATGTACTAAACAACAGGATGATCGGAAACAAACAGCAGCTTAACATTACTCGTAGAACATGATGAATAACCAAACAGGATCACATAGCACGTACCGTTCGGTTGTCGTAGTAGAAACTTTAGGGAAGAGTGATCGCAGCAGATGGCGACGAAGACGGCGGTAGGCAGCACCTCCTGACTTGGATGGAAGACGACCCGTGATGGAGAACTCGAGCAGTCGCGCAGAGCGCTTCCCAAAAACCTTATTCGCCCTTCTCCCGTACATGATCACAAGGGCGAGTGGTTCCGGAGACCTGCTATCCCGTCCGCCGGTGCACGCCGGCAAGCGGGATGGAGTAGTCGTGACGAGGCGAGGCGAGGCGAGGCAAGGCGTGCGTGCGAGCCGCGGCGTCGTCGTCGGAGGAGCGCGCGTGTGTATCTCTCTTATTGCCACTCACTTACAAAGTGGTGCAACACTCCACCTTATAAGGTGGTGCAACTCTCTTCCAACTTTCCATGTGGGACTAAACTTTAGCTCTCACTTCACTCCCATGTGAGCTGCCACAAACATGGGCCCAAACACATATGGGCTGCAACAAATTTGGGCTTTGAGATTTAGGGAAAATCTGAAATACTCATGGGCCTAAATGGATTAGCCCCATTATTTCTAATAACTCCCTCGTTCCAAAATAGATGCCTTAGATTTTTTAAAATTTGAATAAATCTATATATTAAATAGTGTCTAGATTCATCTAAATTTTAATAAATCTAAGACATCTATTTTGGAACGAAGGGAGTATTTCTTTTTTGTCCGGTGCAACGCATCGTGCATGTTTCCTAGTATTTTAAAACAAAGAGAGTAGCTCAGAACTATGGTATATATAGCGATGAGATACGAAAGCTAGCAAAAGAAGCATTCCCAAGCTCCTTCATTCCTTTACAAATACCGGCCATTTCCGACCTTCCATCTTCGGAGTCATTTCAAAGGCTCACTACATCTTGTGCACCAGATTTGATGTACACATTCTCGTAGCCTCTTTCTATAACAAATTTAGTTGCATCCTAAATCGCTTCGGCCTTCGTAATCCCGACACTTGCTGCCTCCTCGTACCATAGTGCATGTGCACGTATCATAACTCTACTGTGGTCTCTAACAATCAGCCTCGCCTCCTTGCATATGCTCGCCGCAAAAACTCGCATCCGTTGATCTTATATATTCTTGGATCAGGTTTCCTCCAACTAGCCGTGACACAAGCATGTTTTGGTTTTTTTATTTTCCCTGACCGTGTAAGATCAATGGTAGTGTTTAAAGTCCACTTGGCTGATTCAATAACTAAACGATCTTTATCATCATGCCACACCGCATTTCTCAGTCCAAATAGCTCAGCAACCACACAAAGTCATGCTTGCGGTTTCTCCTGAAGCCAACTTTCCCTTAACCGGGCCAATGATCCATGACATAGGGTGTAAAACAGGTAATTTGATTGAGATAACCTTCTTCAACTCTTGCCAGAATTGTCTCGCGCATGTACACTCAAAGAATGCATGAGAAATGGAATCCTCTTTAGTACCACACTTTGGTAGTGTGCAGTTTAATCCATATGCCTCTTTTTTCAGAATTTGACATGGAACATAATTTGACCCTCCACCAAAAACTGATCACCTTTGGAGGCATAAGTAATTCCAAAGTTGTTTCCAGCATAAACTCAGACTCATGATCTCTCATCGCCAGTATCCTGTAACACTTCCGTCTATGCCCACATATTTTTAAAAATCTGCCTAAAGGCAATCTACAGATCACGAAGGCATCTATAGGGGCTAAATTCTCGTCTATTTTTCCTTCAACCCACGCCATCAACTCATCGTCGATCAACTCATGCAAATGAGTTACTTCCGCTTTAGGATCTCAAAACGATGGTTTCTTTATAGGATTAGCCGGGATCTAGGGTCCTTCCAAACGCGTATTGATGAGCCATCACCTACTCGCTTAATCAACCCTACTTTGAGAGCCTCACGCCCATCTAAAATGACATTTCATACTTGCAAAGCATTTTTATTCCTTTCAGCTGGCATGAAATTCAAACGTACTCCCTCTGTTTCATAATATAAGATGTTTTACCTTTGTAAAAAGAGTATATCTAAATCTCTTTTAGTGTATAGATTCACTCCGAACCTATACACTAAAAAATATCTAAATACATTATTTTTACAGAGCTAAAACATCTTATATTATAAAAGAAAGGGAGTAGTACTTTTTCTTAAGGCTTGTATAAGAGTCTCCAACCTTGCTTCTCTAGGAGCGCTTGATTAACAACTCGACACGCTTGACAATCAAGATATAGAGATTAGTCCAACTTTCGATGAGAGCGGCGTTTTGGTACCGGAGGCGACATGTAGCGTGTTGTTGTTTTCTTTGAAGCTTTGAAAAAAAAATCAATTTTGAAGATTTAAAAGTATGAAAAATACACCAGGATGTAGATAAGATATACACCAGGCACGTGCCAAAAGTCCTGTAATTAGAGAAAACGAGAAATTTTCAGATCTGGATATATTCACTACAGGAAATGCTAAATAGGCCGACGGCTGGACCCCGTCGGCGTAGGCCCTGTTCCCCGTCGGCATAGGCTTGCCCGACGGAGGCCGTCGGCGTATGCCCGTCGGCGTAATAGGCCGTAGGCGTATCCCAATAACCCGTCGGCGTATAGATTCCCGTCGGCCTAGGCCCACCTGGGGCCCACCTATAGCAGGTAACGGCCGTTAGCGCATGGTTATATACGCCGACGGCAATACCGTCGGCCTAAGGGGACACGTGCCTCCCTTGTGGCTGCCTACGAGCGCGGATACGCCGACGGTTATGCGGTCGGCCTAAGGGGACACGTGCCCCCCTTGTGGCTGCCTACGAGCGCGGATACGCCGACGGCCTGGCCGTCGGCCCTACAGCACTGACGCCGACGGCAATGCCGTCGGGCAAAGGTTGCTCTCTGGGCCACACGCGCACTAACGCCGACGGCTATGCCGTCGGGCAAACTAATTACGTGCCATATGGTCTGGTCTACGCCGACGGCATTGCCGTCAGCTTAGTCCTTGGCAATTTTTTTTCATTTGTTTTATTCATTTCCTGCAAATTATATATTTCCAGATTCATCGTCAAAAGAAGACACAGATTTCAGACACAACACATGGACAAACATAAGATCATCATCGTCAAAAGAACATAACTAGATCATCCATACATAGGTACATCCTCATCCAAACAACATAGCTAGTACATCCACACATAGGTACATCTCTAAGTGCATCCTAACACATGCACATGCCTACACCTCCGGAGAGCTACTCGAGAGACCCATGTCTCCCCGCGTGAAGAAAGGTGAAGCTTGACGTCGAGTAGCCGCCGTCGAACCAGCACCGGAAGAAGGAGAAGTACCGCCATGACCACCACCACCGGTAGAAGGAGAAGCACTGCCACCCTCAGCACGATGGAAAGAAGGAGAATCACCGCCACCGCCACCAGCACCACCACCACCACCGGAAGCACCAGGAGAAGCACGGCCGGTATGAACAGGTGTCATCGCGCGCGAGATAGTCGGCGAGGCATCAGGACGACCAAAGTGTGTATTGCCGGAGCATCCCGGTCCCTACATGTTTGAGCCAGAGTTAGCAACCACCAAGACACAGGTTTGTTGTAACAACCGGTTTGACAAAAAACTTACCGGGGTCCCTGAGTAGAAGGTCAAAGCATATTCGTCCTTTGATGGGAAGATTGGCTGCGGCCCTGGCCTAGGTGGCCGTGGCGGTAGAGTGGCTCGCTCTCCAGTGCCATAATACCTCTCCAAAAGTTGCAAGATAGTTTAGATATGAGGCGTTGCAGGAATAAAGATTCAAACTAGGGAATGCGAGACTTGTCATATTTTGCAAAAATAAAGGTGGAAACTTACATCATCGCGTAACTCTGCCCACTGCTCGTAGGTCGCTCGGGTCTGGGACCACGTCTCGAGCGTCACCAAGTGTTCCGCAAAAGCGGCCTTGTAGGCCGCGTCCAAAACGGCTACAATTTCAAAAACAATGAATCTCGTCAACTTAGCCACTCACGAATGATTTTCGGAAATATGATGGAAATGAGAAAAACTTACATCGTCGTTCGCTCGGGAAGGCCGTCGAGGCGGGATAGCGGGGTCGTCAGCGGTGAGGGTAGCCTTGATCCGCGTGAGGCTCAAAGTAGGAGTTCGCAGGATCACCCTATCGGGAATCTTGAAACGGCCGTGCTCCCGGCCGCGCCCCGCCACGACCACCGCTCTCTCGTCGGTCTCTGCTGCTCTAGGATCTTCCACCTCCGGATGAAAACCAGTGAACGCCTCGAGGTAGTTAGCACCATCCTCCTTGGCAGTGCCATATAACTCTAGAAGCGAGGGCTGAGGCTGGGACATATCAGGCTTCTTCTGCTTCATCATTTCCCATACTTCATAGTCAGAACAAGGCCTCTCTTGATGTGTCTCCTGCATGGACAAAAAAATGTTATGCGTATCAAGTAGGATCACGAAGGGAAATAAATACAGATTGTTCCATGTATACATGTATACCATATGGGCCTTGAAGCGACCATGGTTGCGGTTTCCCGCACAGTGTGTCCCTCCGGAGCCACGGTTTTCCTTGTTCCGCTCGCTCAAGGCGTTGAACTCGGCGTCTTCCCCGCGCCACCTCGCCGACAACGCCAGCCATGCGTCCTCCTTACCATCGGCTCACGTGGGCATAAACTGAAAAAAACAATACTCATTTGAAGAATGGATAATGCAATTAGCAACAACATAGAATCTGATTGACAATTTACTTACCCCGGCATAATCTTCCTCGGTCATCTTTGGTTGGGCCTTCACATTCAAATGCTTCGGCGCCCTCTTTCTCAACTTCTCGGAGTTGTATAGACTGGTGGTGGTATGCTTCTGATTGTAAAACTGCTGCCGTGTCAACCTCTGACAAGCCCCCCGCAAAGTCTTGTCCGCCTTCTCCTGGTTCTCTGGAAGCACCCTATAGAATCTCTGTAATCATACATACAAAATATTGTGAGGGTCATAAGTTAGCATGGTGGGGTCATCAACTATGAACGAAACTCGAAAACTTTGCCTTACCCAAAACTTGGTGATCACGGCTTCAGAAGCTTTCCCAGCATAGCCCGAGTTTTCGGCGACCTTATAGTGCGCCCAACTGGTGGCTAGCTTCCTCTTGCCGTTGGGGATGGGGGTGTAAAAGCCTGGCCAAAATTTCCTAATCAGAGCTCCAACCAAGGTGTTAGGCGCACGGGTACCTGGAGGAAATGTCCAGTTGCTGCACAATAGTAAAACATTAGTACATGCCAAATTCTTATGACCAAAATGAAATTACATGTTCAAAATTAGTATAGCCACTTACTCAATGCCGTTAGGCGTAATGATGGGTTTCTCCTCCTCAGAAGCAGGTTCGTCCACTTGGACACCCGATTCCCCACGAATCTTTGGCTTCTTCGGCCGCGTCGACGGCCCCGACTCCTGGTCTCGGGGCTCCCCCTCCGTGTCTCGAGACTCCCCTTCCTGGTCTCGAGAATCAAAGTCCTGGTCTCGAGACCCCCCCTCCTGGTATCGAGACTCCCAATCCAAGTCTCGAGACTCCTCCTCCAAGTCTCGAGACTCCTCCTCGTCATGAGACTCCGAGTAAGCAGACTCGAAAGCCACGTCTCCAGAAGCGGAGGGTAGGTCACTCAGAAGGCGTAAACCTCCTACTCCAACTCGTCCTCGTCCTCCACCTCGTCCTGCGCCTCGTCCTCCGCCTCGTCCTGCCCTCGGGGGAAGTCCGCCTCCTCCCTCACCTCATCCTGCACCTCGTCCTGCACCTCGTCCTCCTCCTCCCGCATTGTTGTCATTGTAACGCGAGTTGGGAATGGGTGCTCTTCCACTTTTGTTAACCTTCTTCTGCTTCCACTTAAGGATAGAGGACGGTGATTCCTTGCGTTGGCTCATATTGGTCAATCACCTACAATGAGAAGAGGTAAACAATTTAGTCAAGCATAATAAAGATATTAAACATAAATACTAAGCATAATAAAGATACTAAGCATAATAAAGATATTAAACATAAATACTAAGCATAATAAAGATACTAAGCATAATAAAGATATTAAACATAAATACTAAGCATAATAAAGATACTAAGCATAATAAAGATATTAAACATAAATACCAAGCATAATAAAGATACTAAGCATAATAAAGATACTAAGCATAATAAAGATACTAAACATAGTCGAGGCATAAAAGACATAAAAGACCCTCACCACTCATCATCATCACTCTCATGTGTATGTCTTGGGTTCTCATCAGCACTATCAACATCACTATCACGTGAGAAGTAAGTTGGAGGTTCATCGCAGGGTGGAGGCTCATCGTTCCCATTGTCCGAATATAACTTGGTGAGCATATCAATGTCCTTTATATTCGTGACTACCTCACCACGAGTATGTGCATTGTTCTCGAGGTTCTCAAGATCTTGTAAGTCAAAGTCCCCAAAGTTCTCTTGTTCTTGATAGAAAACTCCCTCGTATGTTTTAGGGTCAATGTTGTTGTAATCATCGTTGGAGGGCATGGGTAGCTTACCACGTGGCGATACCTGGAACACGACTTCCCAGCCCTTGAGTTCCTCTTTCTGACATGGGTAGGGTAAATAATAAACTTGTTTGGCTTGGTGGGCCACAATAAAGACATCGGCTCCACTATAGGTGGTTGAAGGCCTAACTTCAACTAACCCAATGGAAGGGGTACTTCTATATCCACCGCGTGGGTCGAACCAGTGGCATTTGAACACAACAAGCTTGAGTTCTAGGGGCGTATTATTGAACGTCAGCCCGTATACGTTTTGTAACCTTCCATAGTAATCAAAGTCATCGGCTCCTCTGGTGAAGACCCCGGTATTTACAGTTTTTGCATTTGGCCGACGGTTCTGGTAAGACTCTGTATGGAATCGATAACCATTCACATCATACTTCTCATACATCTCGACTTTACGGTTACAACCCTGGGAGACACATCTCAACTCATCCGACATCTCAACGTTGGGATCGGCTCCCTACAAGTTGCGTACAAATTGTGCATTAGTTACGTGTAATAAGAGGGACAAGTCACGGATTGCCAGGTAAGAGGGACAGGTTATAAATTACCTTTTCATAGAACCAAGACGTGAAATTTTTCTTTCCAGGGGCACCCACTTTCAGAAGGGTTTCCAACTCCGCGTCATCGGGATCCGTCGTTCCCGACCACATTTCATCCGTGAATTGGCTAAAAGGAGAAAATACGTATTAGATCGAAACCGAGTTACTAGTTGCAAATGAATTTGTTCACCATTTTACCTAAGGAAACTGGGCACTTGATTTTCTTCCTCATCTTCATTCTCACCGCGGACCACTTCCTTCATGTTCATAAGCACATAGAGCATTATGCAATCCTTCTCTTCCTTTTTCAAGGTATAACTTGTTGCGCCACCGGCCTTGCCACCGGGACACTGGAAGAGGAGGAGCTTGGGGTCATGCTTCGGCTTGTCGACATTGTACCGACAGACCTGGTTATGCATAGTGGGAACATCATCGCCATAGTATGTTGTCGTGGCGTCTGTTATCTCCTGGAGGAGAGTTGCCTCAGCTATGCATGCTTCAATCTTATTTTTGTTTCCACATTTGGTTCGAATATACTTAAACTCTCTCTCAATACAAAACTGCCAACGAAACTGCACCGGTCCACCCAAGAGTGCCTCGTTCGCGAGATGCACAATGAGATGTAACATCGGAGTAAAGAAGCCTGGCGGAAAGATCGTCTCTAACTTGCATAGCAACTCCGGCACTAGATCATGCAGATTTTCAATCATCAAGGGACATATCTTCTTGGCACAGAGCGTGCGGAAGAAATGACTCAACTCTGCAAGCACTCGCCAGATATGCTCTGGGAGATACCCTCGAACCATCACCGGCATCAGCCGCTCAATCCATATATGATAGTCGTGACTCTTGAGCCCAGTGACTTTTCCAGTTGCCAAATTGACTCCCTTGCTCATATTCGAACAATAACCATCTGGGAACATCACGACGAATTTGAGCCACCCCAATGACTGCTTCTTTTGGAGGCTATCAAGGCAGTAGTAGGCATGTGGCTTGACCCAATTTTTTCGATTGCGTTCAGGAGGTTGCATGCATAGTCTCTTCCTATCACATAGCTCCTCAACATCGAATCTAGCCTTGACATTATCCTTTGACTTTTCAGGAATGTTCAGAATTGTGTAAAAGAGAGACTCTGTGACATTCTTTTCAGTGTGCATCACATCGATGTTATGGGGAAGTTCGCAGTCCTTGTAATACTCGAGCTTCGTTATGCCTGCCTCGTGTGTCCAGTTGTGCGTTTTTCCATATCCCTCAAACTGTGGGAAACCAGACTCGGTACGCACGAGAGCACGTAACTCGGCATCAATAGCAACACCATCGAACGTTGGTATCTCTTTTTCTTCAAGCACAACTTTGCCCTTGATGAAGTTCTTTTTGTCTTGTATGAACGGATGGTCTCCTTTGAGGTATGGTCGATGCGTGTCAAATGCGGAATACTTTTTACCCGCCTTTAGCCAAAGGAACTCAAGTAGATGCCTGCACACTGGGCATGGCCACTTACCAGCTGTACATCATCCGCAGAATAGGGCGTACCCGGGCATGCCGTGCATGGAATAGTGGAACCAAACTTTCATGTAGAAGTTTGTCTTTGATGCACGGTCGTATGTCAACGTCCTGTGGTGCCAAGAGTGGTTCAGATCTTCCACAAGCGGTTGCATGTACACACTCAAATTCTTCCCCGGGTATTCAGGCCCTGGAATGATCAGCGACAGGAATATGGTCTTCCTTTGCATTAGGGCTCCGGGAGGGAGATTGAGCGGCATAACAAACACGGGCCAGCAGCTATACGAGGCGGTCGACATACCATATGGATTGAATCCATCTGTTGCTATAACAATTCTAACATTCCGAGCCTCTCCTGCCTCATCGGGATGGTCTCTATCAAAGTTCTTCCATGCCTTACCATCAGATGGATGTCCCATCTTTACCCGTCCTTGCTCATCCTCATATCTCTTCCCCGTCTTGTGCCACGTCATCTGTGTGGCAGACTCCTTGGTCATGTAAAGCCGCTGGATTCTTTTTATGAATGGGAGATAACGAAGAATCTTCATGGCGACTTTTGTTTGCGTCTTCTGACCATCGTCTCCCACCTCATGATACCTAGAGGCCCCACACTTGCTACAGTAATTGTCATCCGCAAACTATTTCCAGAACAAGAGGCAACCTTTTGGACAACAATCTATCTTTTGGTATTCCATGCTGAGCGCTCGCAGGATTTTCTTTGCTTCGTACATGGTTTTAGGCAGACAATGCCCTTCAGGCAACATGTTACCATATGTTTGCAGATGGTCTTCAAAGCATGAACGGGTGTTGCCGTACTGGAGCTTTTTGGCTAGTTCTTGCGAGATGGCATCGAGCTGAGAAATCTTTGAACCCTAGTACAGAGGCCTCTTAGCCGAGGCCATCAAATCATAGAAGGCCTTCGCGCTTGGCTCTGGATCCTCTGGTTCACGAGGTTCCTCCAGTTCTGGCGGTTCATGTGAAGGTGGCGAATCTGGCATTCGGCATCATGGAAATCATCTAGCAAATTTCTAATCCCATCGCCCTCATTGCCATTGATCCGTTGCCGCATCACCTCACCTCTATCACGTTCGTACTGAGTAAAGTCAACTGTCGTGACGAAGTCCCGCATATAACCATATCTCCAAAGGTGTTTTTTCATTTCCTCCTTTGACTGACGATGACGATTATTGCAATGAGCGCAAGGGCAAGTTGGATGAATGCCTGCCTTTGAACCACGCGCTAACTCCTTCACTAACAGATCAGTATTCCATGTCCACTCATCTGTTCTATCAACAACACTAGTACGGCCACTGTATATCCACCCATTATCAGCCATCCTCTGTTTTTATTAGGAACCAAACAATAAACATAGCATTTCATATCAAATAATAGCATGAAACTAAATGCATCATATTTTCTATTTATCTACCGAGAAAAACGCATAACCTACATCTCTAATAGGTATAGAGGGTCCTAGCAGCCGTTGGATCCGTAGATTGAGTAGGTTCTCCATGCTCTACCTTGTTCCAAGCCAGAATTTCGGCAGCACCTCCCCGCTGCTCTCCCGATACACGTCTCGGCAAAAAGCCAAGAGGATGTGCATCCGGAGAACAACTGGGAGGCGCTACCGAAATCCTGACTCGGACCAGGACAGAGCATGGAGAACGTACCCAACTACGCATCCGTCGACTGTCCCGTAAATGCCGCAAGCATTACGCTTCATAATATGCGACCTCTAATGCATATTTATCCGCGTAATGCTCGCAGATGGGATATGACACCTAGGTGACGCGACTTGACATGGAAATGGAATCTACTGGCATCAAATATGCGAGGGAGGAGACGGAGTTGTAGCTCACCCTCGGCGGTAGAGGTAGTAGGCGACCTCCGGGATGGTGACCTCCGGGACGGGGACCTCCGGGACAGTGACCTCGACCTCCGGGACGGGGACCTCTGGGACAGCGACCTCCGGGACGGCGACCTCCGGGACAGCGACAGGACCTAGTGAATGTAAATAGAGTCATGATTATAGCACAACAAGTAATATACTAGAACAACTAATATACTAGAACTAATTATACTAGAACTAATATACAACAAGTAATATAGTAGAAACTAATTATATAACAACAAATAATTACCCTAAATAGGCAGGGAGGCAGAGGGAGGAGGGGAGGCAGGGAAGGAGGGGAGGCAGAGGGAGGATGGAAGGAGGGGAGGCAGGGATGTGGGGAGGTGGGGAGGAGAGGAGGCAGAGGGAGGAGGGGAGGCAGGGAAGGAGGGAAGGAGGCAGGGAAGGAGAGGAGGCAGAGGGAGGAGGGGAGGCAGGGAAGGAGAGGAGGCAGAGGGAGGAGGGGAGGCAGGGAAGAAGGAGAGGAGGGGGAGCGGCCGGCGGGGAGGCAGAGGGAGGAGGGGAGGAGGGGAGGCAGAGGTAGGAGGGGGGCGCTGCCGGCGGGAGGTGGGGGAGGCACGGGAGGAGGGGGAGCGGCCGGCGGGAGGAGGGGGAGCGGCCGGCGGATGAGAGGGAGGAGGGGTAGCGGCCGGCGGATGAGGGGGAGGAGGGGGAGCGGCCGGCGGGGAGGCGGGCGGGCGGGAGGATGAGGCGGGCGGGCGGGAGCGGCCGGCGGGTAGGCGGGCCGGCGGGAGGGGGGCGGCCGGCGGGGAGGCGGGCCGGCGGCGGAGCAGCGGCAGCGGAGGAGGAGTATGGTCGCGCCCGCGGGTGCGAAGTGTGTGGTGTCGCAGGGGCTCGGGGTAGCTAGGCAGCAGCCCCTTATCCACTTAAGTCTAGGCCGACGTCTTTGCCGTCGGCGTAGACAGACCCAAAAAAAAGCCCATAGATAGGCCGACGGCAAAGCCGTCGGCGTAGACTAAATAAAATTTAATAAAAAAATATTTTTTATTAAACTTCTTAAAAATATAATA
Organism: Avena atlantica; assembly: GCA_910589765.1. Lineage (NCBI taxonomy): Eukaryota > Viridiplantae > Streptophyta > Magnoliopsida > Poales > Poaceae > Avena > Avena atlantica. The sequence continues at coordinate 233,361,223 of OU342738.1, forward strand.
ATCTAAAAATATAATATTAAACTTCTATCTATAATTTTTTATGTAGTTATATAATGCAAGTTTTGGAGACATCCTCGTGCTCTCGTGCCCACGTAAACCCTAATCAGAAACCCTAATCGCGTGCATGTATCGCATGTGCCGACGGACGGTCACACCTGGGAGCTAGGTTTTCCGTCTAGGGGCAATCCACCACCCTTGTGCATGTATGCTAGGGCCACACGCATGTTCCCGTGGCATCCCGGCACTCGGGCGGTCCTTTTCCGACGAAACCCTAATCCGAGGGCCCCGCGGGTCTACCCCGGTAGCATTCTCCGTACGAGGGTTGAACAACGCACTCTCTCGGTGGTTTAGGTTTGTTTGGGTCATATCTACATGGAAAACCAAGGATAGGCCCAGGGTTCCACCGGTCTACCCTCGTTTGACCCGTGGCGGGAGCCTACTCCTACATGTCCAGCACGCTTCTATAGGTGTTATCGCATGCAACGTGGACGGTCACACCCGGGAGCTAGGTTTTCCGTCTAGGGGCAATCCACCACCCTTGTGCATGTATGCTAGGGCCGCACGCATGTTCCCGTGGCATCCCGACACTCGGGCGGTCCTTTTCTGATGAAACCCTAATCCGAGGGCCCCGCGGGTCTACCCCCGTAGCATTCTCCGTACGAGGGTTGAACAACGCACTCTCTCGGTGGTTTAGGTTTGTTTGGGTCATATCTACATGGAAAACCACGGATAGGCCCAGTGTTCCACCAGTCTACCCTCGTTTGACCCGCGGCGGGAGCCTACTCCTACATGTCCAGCACGCTTCTATAGGTGTTATCGCATGCAACGTGGATGGTCACACCCGGGAGCTAGGTTTTCCATCTAGGGGCAATCCACCACCCTTGTGCATGTATGCTAGGGCCACACGCATGTTCCCGTGGCATCCTGGCACTCGGGCGGTCCTTTTCCGACGAAACCCTAATCCGAGGGCCCCGCGGGTCTACCCCCGTAGCATTCTCCGTACGAGGGTTGAACAATGCACTCTCTCGGTGGTTTAGGTTTGTTTGGGTCATATCTACATGGAAAACCACGGATAGGCCCAGGGTTCCACCGGTCTACCCTCGTTTGACCCGCGGCGGGAGCCTACTCCTACATGTCCAGCACGCTTCTATAGGTGTTATCGCATGCAACGTGGACGGTCACACCCGGGAGCTAGGTTTTCCGTCTAGGGGCAATCCACCACCCTTGTGCATGTATGCTAGGGCCACACGCATGTTCCCGTGGCATCCCGACACTCGGGTGGTCCTTTTCCGACAAAACCCTAATCCGAGGGCCCCGCGGGTCTACCCCCGTAGCATTCTCCGTACGAGGGTTGAACAACGCACTCTCTCAGTGGTTTAGGTTTGTTTGGGTCATATCTACATGGAAAACCAAGGATAGGCCCAGGGTTCCACCGGTCTACCCTCGTTTGACCCGCGGCGGCATCCTACTCCTACATGTCCAGCACGCTTCTATAGGTGTTATCGCATGCAACATGGACGGTCACACCCGGGAGCTAGGTTTTCCGTCTAGGGGAAATCCACCACCCTTGTGCAGGTATGCTAGGGCCACACGCATGTTCCCGTGGCATCCCGGCACTCGGGCGGTCCTTTTCTGACGAAACCCTAATCCGAGGGCCCCGCGGGTCTACCCCCGTAGCATTCTCCGTACGAGGGTTGAACAACGCACTCTCTCGGTGGTTTAGGTTTGTTTGGGTCATATGTACATGGAAAACCAAGTATAGGCCCAGGGTTCCACCGGTCTACCCTCGTTTGACCCGCGGCGGGAGCCTACTCCTACATGTCCAGCACGCTTCTATAGGTGTTATCGCATGCAACGTGGACGGTCACACCCGGGAGCTAGGTTTTCCGTCTAGGGGCAATCCACCACCCTTGTGCATGTATGCTAGGGCCACACGCATGTTCCCGTGGCATCCCGGCACTCGGGCGGTCCGTTTCCGACGAAACCCTAATCCGAGGGCCCCGCGGGTCTACCCCCGTAGCATTCTCCGTACGAGGGTTGAACAACGCACTCTCTCGGTGGTTTAGGTTTGTTTGGGTCATATGTACATGGAAAACCAAGGACAGGCCCAGGGTTCCACCGGTCTACCCTCGTTTGACCCGCGGCGGGAGCCTACTCCTACATGTCCAGCACGCTTCTATAGGTGTTATCGCATGCAACGTGGACGGTCACACCCGGTAGCTAGTTTTTCCGTCTAGGGGCAATCCACCACCCTTGTGCATGTATGCTAGGGCCACACGCATGTTCCCGTGGCATCCCGGCACTCGGGCGGTCCTTTTCCGACGAAACCCTAATCCGAGGGCCCCGCGGGTCTACCCCCGTAGCATTCTCCGTACGAGGGTTGAACAACGCACTCTCTCGGTGGTTTAGGTTTGTTTGGGTCATATCTACATGGAAAACCAAGTATAGGCCCAGGGTTCCACCGGTCTACCCTCGTTTGACCCGCGGCGGGAGCCTACTCCTACATGTCCAACACGCTTCTATAGGTGTTATCGCATGCAACGTGGACGGTCACACCCGGGAGCTAGGTTTTACGTCTAGGCGCAATCCACCACCCTTGTGCATGTATGCTAGGGCCACACGCATGTTCCCGTGGCATCCCGGCACTCGGGCGGTCCTTTTCCGACGAAACCCTAATCCGAGGGCCCCGCGGGTCTACCCCCGTAGCATTCTCCGTACGAGGGTTGAGCAACGCTCTCTCTCGATGGTTTAGGTTTGTTTGGGTCATATCTACATGGAAAACCAAGGATAGGCCCAGGGTTCCACCGGTCTACCCTCGTTTGACCCGCGGCGGGAGCCTACTCCTACATGTCCAGCACGCTTCTATAGGTGTTATCGCATGCAACGTGGACGGTCACACCAGGGAACTAGTTTTTCCGTCTAGGGGCAATCCACCACCCTTGTGCATGTATTCTAGGGCCACACGCATGTTCTCGTGGCATCCCGGCACTCGGGCGGTCCTTTTCCGACGAAACCCTAATCCGAGGGCCCCGCGGGTCTACCCCCGTAGCATTCTCCGTACGAGGGTTGAACAACGCACTCTCTCGGTGGTTTGGGTTTGTTTGGGTCATATCTACATGGAAAACCAAGGATAGGCCCAGGGTTCCACCGGTCTACCCTCGTTTGACCCGCGGCGGGAGCCTACTCCTACATGTCCAGCACGCTTCTATAGGTGTTATCACATGCAACGTGGACGGTCACACCCGGGAGCTAGGTTTTCCGTCTAGGGGCAATCCACCACCCTTGTGCATGTATGCTAGGGCCACACACATGTTCCCGTGGCATCCCGGCACTCGGGCGGTCCTTTTCCGACGAAACCCTAATCCGAGGGCCCCGCGGGTGTACCCCCGTAGCATTCTCCGTACGAGGGTTGAACAACACACTCTCTCGGTGGTTTAGGTTTGTTTGGGTCATATCTACATGGAAAACCAAGGATAGGCCCAGGGTTCCACTGGTCTACCCTCGTTTGACCCGCGGCGGGAGCCTACTCCTACATGTCCAGCACGCTTCTATAGGTGTTATCGCATGCAACATGGACGGTCACATCCGAGAGCTAGGTTTTCCGTCTAGGCGCAATCCACCACCCTTGTGCATGTATGCTAGGGCCACACGCATGTTCCCGTGGCATCCCGGCACTCGGGCGGTCCTTTTCCGACAAAACCCTAATCCGAGGGCCCCGCGGGTCTACCCCCGTAGCATTCTCCGTACGAGGGTTGAACAACGCACTCTCTCGGTGGTTTAGGTTTGTTTGGGTCATATCTACATGGAAAACCAAGGATAGGCCCAGGGTTCCACCGGTCTACCCTCGTTTGACCCACGGCGGGAGCCTACTCCTACATGTCCAGCACGCTTCTATAGGTGTTATCGCATGCAACGTGGACGGTCACACCCGGGAGCTAGGTTTTCCGTCTAGGGGCAATCCACCACCCTTGTGCATGTATGCTAGGGCCACACGCATGTTCCCGTGGCATCCCGGCACTCGGGCGGTCCTGTTCCGACGAAACCCTAATCCGAGGGCCCCGCGAGTCTACCCCCGTAGCATTCTCCATACGAGGGTTGAACAACGCACTCTCTCGGTGGTTTAGGTTTGTTTGGGTCATATCTACATGGAAAAACAAGGATAGGCCCAGGGTTCCACCGGTCTACCCTCGTTTGACCCGCGGCGGGAGCCTACTCCTACATGTCCAGCACGCTTCTATAGGTGTTATCGCATGCAATCGTGGGTTAACCAATATACTTTTTTGGTATTTTTCGTTTGTTTAGGGTATACCAATGTAATTTTTTGGCCTTTAAAAGCGTGCATGCGATAACCTTCACACGGTATAGGGTTTCTCCAAATAGTGGGTTCGATGCCCGAGTGTCCCCAAAAGAGAGGGGTTTCTACGGTTTCCCCAAAAGAGAGGTTTTGGTTCTTCGAGGTTCGTACAAAATGAGACATATCTTCAATAATTATGTTGTAGTTGTGTATTATATGTGTATTTTGTTGTTCCTATTTTACATTTATATTTTCGCATCGGGTTCCGAAAGATTTGCGTCGTATTCTTTATGGGTGCGGTGGGATACGCGAAGATTCGTGTGGTTAATTTACAAACACCAATTTATTTATAAAATACATCTACATTAAATTAGCGTGGAAAATAAATAAATAAATCAAATATAAGTACTTTAGACATTAGAGAAAAAAAACCCTAGGTGCCGTCGGCGTATAGGGTGCCACTGACTAGGCCGACGGTCCGGCCGTCGGCGTAACTGTGCGTGAACGGCCCGTTAGGTCGGCCGTTAACTAGGGCTTAACGCCGACGGCCCTGTATAGGCCGACGGTCACCGTCAGGAGGACGCCGACGGTTTTTCTTCGCCGACGGCTACCGTCGGCGCTTCTCTCCCTACGCCGACGGCTGGATGGCCCGGCTGACGAATCCGGGGAAGTGGGCCGACGGGCCCGACCTTTCCCCATCGGCGTATAAAAACACCGTCGGCATATCCCTTATTTCCCGTAGTGATTTTGCAGTAAAAGAAAGACAAATTTGAAAATTTTCATAGGTGTAGTTTTGGTCAACCCTTGTCAGCATACGTACGTCGATCGGCTAATCTTTTTGTCCGCGTCCAGTGTGCAAATTTGCACCGTTCTTAGTGCTAGCACGTATTTGGTCTAGGTTTTTTTTTATAAAATTAAAATGTTTTATATTTCTAAACGGAGTGGGTATGTACGAAATGATCGAGCTCTACGGCGTACACGCGCACTAAGGTTTAGAGTGAATCTACACTAAAACAAATCTAGATACATTTGCTTTACAAAGCTAAAACATCTTATATTTTGAAATGAAGGGAGTATTTGGTCTAGGTCTTTTTTCATAAAGTTAAAATATCTTATACTTCCTTTCACCCATATTACTCGACTTAAATTTTTCAAAATTTGAATGAACCTGTATCTTTAATAATGTCTAGATTTGTTTAAATCTAGATAAATTTGCAACTAATATGGGTCCGTGGAGTATTTTAAAACGGAGAAAGTACTTACGAATGATCGATCTCTACGGCGTACACGCGCACGTACGTGCTGCTGCCAGTTGCTTCGTACGTGACGGAGATCGGTTTCCACCGCGTGTCACGGTGCATGCAGTAACGCATCGCACGGAGAGCCACACGGACGCGTAGCGCAGTGCAGGAGTACCCCATGCGCGATCTCTGAGCGGGTGGCCGCGCGGCCGACACGGCGAGACAAGCGCGATCTCTCGTGCGCGCGCGACACCCATGCCTTTTCCCGGCACCCTCTCCCAAGTCACCGCTAGCTAGGGCCGTGCATCGATTCGATATCTTTTGCCTCGCCACCCAAGCAAACTCTTCGTGTAGATCGATCGCGTGCAGTGCTGGCTCCCCCGTCCCACGGTCCCAGGTCCACACGCAGCTCACCGTGTGCCGCTTGTTTTCTTCGCATGGCCGCATTTGCTTGTTTCAGCTCCGGAACACCCTTCCACAAATCAAAAGCGTTGTACAGTATGGAGTGAAGATTTGGTGTGTATATATATGGGCAACCGGTGATTAAAAAAACGAAATGTCTGAAAATCAAAAAATTCGGAAACAAATCAGGGATGTAGCTAATGATGTTTCCTACAAATGTGCCAAATACTAATTTCAAATACTTTGTATAATGAGCTACATAAAAATGATAAAAGTATGAATCTGAGTATGTATTGTTTTACATCTCCGAATTTATCAGATTTTATCATGTTTGTGTAGCCGGAGTTTACGGACCCCAACGTGACGATGACAAGCGGGCCTTTCTTCAGGAGCTTCAGGGCATTCAGGACCTTCACACAGGCCCTGGATCGTTGTCTGTGACTTCAATCTGACCGTCAACCCGGAGGATAAGAACCAGGGGACCCTACACCGTCACATGATGTCCAGATTCCGGAGAACTCTTGTAGACCTGGAGCTTAAGAAGCTCTACCTCAATGGTCGCAGGTTCACTTGGTCTAATGAGCGAGATCAACTGACCCTGGAGAAGCTAGACAGGGTGTTAGCGACGATAGACTGGGAGGCTCGCTACCCTGACGCTTTCCTCTCGACGTTGTCATCAGGCCCCTTAGACCGCTGCCCTCTGCTCCTCGGTCTTGCACCTGACCTGCAAAGAGGGTGTAGGTTACAGTTCCAGTCATTTTGGCCCAAAGTGGACGGCTTCATGGAAGTGGTTGAAACTACGTGGACATCGCATCAGTGGGAATCGAACCCGTTCAAAAGACTCGACGCGAAGCTGCAGGCTGTGGCCAAGGATCTCTCCCGACGGAGCTCCAAATTCATTGGCAGCGTCAAGATGCAAATTCTCCTGGCAACAGAGCTAATTCAAATATGTTGCTATGGAAAGTAAATAGCTCTCGCCTGAAGAGCGTGGACTGCGCCGCCTCCTGAAGAAAAAGTTGTTGTGGTTGGCTTCCGTGGAAAGGACATTGGCAAGGCAACAATCCCGTATTCTATGGCTACAGGAGGGAGATGCCTCTACTCGATTTTTCCACACACACGACAGTCATCAGAGAAGGAAAAACTTCATTGGTCACCTCCTAGTGGACAACGTCTGGATCTCAAAACACATAAAGAAGGCTGAGGCCACAGACAGGTTCTTAGAGAATCTGCTTGGAGTGGATGTGGACCGTCCCTTCTCGCTCGACCTGAATTTCCTCGGGCTGCAATCCACAAATCTCCAGCATATCGACGGGGTCTTCACGGAAGACGAAGTTTTGGCAACCATTCAAGACATGCCATTGGACAAGTGCCTCAAACCGTATGGGTTCTCCGCACGCTTCTACGTGACGTGTTGGAGTATCATTAAGGACGATATCATGGAGGCTTTCCACTCTCTCTCTCTCTCTCTCTCTCTCTCTCTCGATTGTACTGCCATGGGTTTGGGGCAGTAAACGACGTCTTGATCACGCTTCTTCCCAAGAAGCCGGGTGCGAAGGAGATCCGGTATTTACGACCGATCAGCCTTATCCATGGGATTGCCAAACGGATGGCCAAGATGGTCGCGAACCGCATAACTCCTATCCTCCCGCAGATGGTGGGAGTGCACTAGAGTGCCTTTGTGCATGGACGATGCTTGTACGACAACTTCATTATGTCATAGGGGACAGCCTGCAAGTTGCATGCTAGTAATACCCCAAAGGTGTTTCTCAAGATCGACACCACCAAAGCTTTTGACACATTGGATTGGGCTTTCCTGCTCGAGGTACTCAGAAAGTTGGGTTTTAGGGAGCACCTCCTCACATGCATCTGCGCTCTGCTCTCCACAGCCTCCACCCGCATTCTCCTGAATGGTTGCCCCGAGGCAAAGCTGATCAATAGACGGGGGCTCCGGCAGGGGGAACCTCTCTCACCATAGCTTTTCATTCTAATCATGGAGGTGTTCCATCTAATGATCGTCAAAGTTGAGGACCAGGGGCTGCTCACATGTATTGCAGCTTTGGGCTTGCGACAGCGCACCTCGATTTACGTTGATGATGTGGTCACCTTCATGTGGCCAACATCGGTGGATTTCCAAGTGATCACCACGATCATTGAGGATTTCGGTGCCACAACTGGCCTCCGCACCAACTTCGCCAAATGCTTGGCTAACCTGATAAGATGCACCGATGAGGACTAGGCACTGGTGACCCAGGAGCTGTAGTGTCCGATCACGCAGTTCCCGCTCTGCTACCTAGGGTTGCCGCTTTCTCTACAGAGGCCATCGGTCGCGCATCTACAATCTCTGGTTAACCTGGTGGCCGCCAAGTTGCCATCATGGAAAGCCTCTATGTTCAACAAAGGCGGATGACTGGAGCTCGTGAAGACAGCGCTCTCGGTCATCCCGATCTTCGCTATGATGTCCCTTGACATCCCCATAGATACCATCATCGCCATCGAGAAAATCATACATGGATTCCTTTGGAAAGGAAGGAAGAATGTACATGGTGGACACTGCCTAGTGGCATGGGACAGGGTTTGCATGCCCAAGTAGATGGGGGGCTTAGGCATCCCCAACTTTCGGTTCATGAACATTGCGCTAAGGGCCCGATGGTTGTGGTTGAGGTGAGTGGAGCCAAACAAACCTTGGCGCGAGCTTGACATTCGGGCACCAGAATTAGCTAGGCAGCTCTTTGACACTGCAACTATCTCGGTGGTAGGCGACGGAGCTGTAGGGGTTCGTAGCATGGAAAACAAAAAAATCTACCGCATGCACACAAACAAGCCAAGATCTATCTACTAGATTGTAGCAACGAGTCGATTAGAGTACTCACCCTCGAAGATTCCAAAGCGGATAATGAGAGCAGATTCTCGTGGATGATGTAGTCGAACACTTGCCGATATCAAGATCGCGTAGACGATCCTTCCGGCGCTGTGTTCCGGCAGCTCTTTCGCAGTCGGTCACACGTTCGGTACTCGATGAAGACCTTCCTCTCCCTTGTTCCAGCAGGCAACAGAGGTTGTAGTTCTCCCCTCGCGATTCTGGCAGCACGACGGCGTGGTGTCGAAAGTAGAGGAAAGATCCCGCAGGGCTTCGCCTAAGCCGGTGCGAGTTATGGTGGATATAGGGTTTCCGGCGATCTAGGTTTAGAAGGCCGGAGAGGATTAGGAGGTGTCGGCGGCGGCTAGGGCGACAGCAACGGGCCGACGGCGGCGCGAGGCGGCGTGTGGAGGTGGCGGCGCACGGGTGGGAAGGGCTGGTGTTGTGTGCTTTGGGGCAACCCTCCCCCTCTATTTATGAGAGGGAGGGCAGCTTGGGAGAGGGGAGTTTGAATCCATACCCAAACCCAAGTTGGATAGAAGGAAGGACTCTTTCCTTCTTCCACTAGGAAACTATTGTTCCAGTTTGACTTTTCAAACCTCCCTTTTGACTTTCAATTTAGAGCTTTATTTCTCTCTCGCAAATGCCCAACCAAAGTGACCTAGGACATGATCCAATCATTCCACTTAACCATGACACATTCATGGACCATTCCCCTTCCGGTCCGGTGAACCTTCTAGAACCTCTCCGATGAAAACATCGGAATCATTCCCGAACTCCGGAATCGGACTTTCCTTATATGAATCTTATTCTCCGGACCATTCCGGATCTCCTCGTGACATCCCGGATCCCATCTGAGATTCCGAACAACATTCGGTTTCCCTACTTACATTCCATATCTACTAAACAACATCTATTCCTTAAGTGTGTCTCTCTACGGTTCGTGAATTATGCGGACATGACCGAGACACTTCTCCGATCAACAACCAATAGAGGAATCTGGAAATTCATATGGCTCCCACATATTTCTACGATTACTTTGCGATCGAATGAACCACTTACATACGGTATCAATTTCACTTTGTCTCGCGATAGTTTACTTATCTGAGGTTTGATCGTCGGTATCTCTGCATACCTAGTTCAACCTCGTTACCGATAAGTACTCTTTTCTCGTTCCCGTGATATGTGATCCCTTGTGATACAGTCACATGCTTGCAAGCTAATTGGATGACATTCCACCGAGAGGGCCCAAAGTATATCTATTTGTCATATGGATGGACAAATCCCACTCTTGATCCATGTGCCTCAACACATACTTTCCGAACACTCAATGCAACCTTTATAGCCACCCAGTTACGGTGTGGTGTTTGATGTCATCAAAGCATCCTTACGGTGATGGTGATTAGCATGATCTCATGGTCAAAGGAATTAAGTTACTATGTATCAGAAAGCTTATAGCAAACGAACTATTGAAATGACTTGATCTTTATGCTAGGCTTATCTATAGGAGTATGGCCATCATACCATTCTCCTAATGATATGATCTTGTTGTTAATAACATCTCAATGTTCATGATCGAGAAACAACGATCATCCATTAACCAACAAGCTAGTATTATGAAGAGGCTTTACCATGGACTCTAATTTAGTTTACAAATCACACAAGTATTAATGTTCCGGTTAATACTATTATAGCATGAATGTAAACATTTATCATAAACACAAATATATAATAATAACCACTTTTATTATTGCCTCTAGGGCATATCTCCAACAGTCTCCCACTTGCACTAGATTCAACTAATCTAGATTACATGGTAATATACCGAACACCCATGACAATTTGGTGCTGGTCATGTTTTGCCCTCGGGAGAGGTTTAGTCAACGGATCCGCCACATTCAGATCTGTGTGTACTTTGCAAATCTTTATGTCACCATCTTGGACATGCTCTAGAGTAGCATGAAAACGTAGCTTGATGTGCTTCAGCTTCTTGTGTGACCTTGGTTCTTGCGCATTGGATATGGCGCCCATGTTATCACAATAGATAGATATTGGGTCCAGCGCACTTGGAACCACACCAAGCTCTGTAATGAAGTCCTTCATTCATATAGCCTCTTGTGAAGCCTCCGAAGTAGCTATGTATTCCGATTCAATTGAATATCTCGCCACAACGCTTTGCTTTGCACTCCTCCAGCTAACTGCTGCACCATTCAAAGTAAATACATATCCAGATTGAGATTTAGAATCATCCGGATCGGTGTTCCAACTAGCATCGGTGTAATCATTAACAACGAGTTATTCATCACCTCCATAAGAAAGAACCATATCCTTAGTTATTCTCAAGTACTTAAGGATGTTTTTGACCGCTGTCCAATGATTCACTCCTGGATCACTTCGATATCTGCTAGTCAAACTAAAAGCATATGCAATGTAGGGTCTAGTACATAGCATGGCATACATAAAAGATCCTATGGCTGAGGCATAGGGAGTTTTACTCATCCTTTCTCTATCTTCTGTCGTTGCAGTACTTTGAGTTTTACTCAAGGTCGTATTGGGAAACATGGGCAAGAACCCTTTCTTGCTATCTTCCATTCCAAACCTCTTTAGAACTTTGTCCAAATATGTACTCTGTGACAGTGATATTAGGCGTCTCGATCTATCTCTATAAATCTTTATGCCTAACATGTAAGCTGCTTCGCCAAGATCTTTCATTGAAAAACTATTATTCAAATAATCCTTGACACTATTAAGAAGGTCTACATCACTCCCAATCAACAATATGCCATCTACATATAGTATTAAGAATGCTACAGAGCTCCCACCCACTTTCTTGTAAATACAAGCTTCTCCATAAGTTTGTATAAAACCAAAACTTTTGATCACCTTATCAAAACGTTGATTCCAACTCCGGGATGCTTGTTTCAATCCATAAATGGACCGTTGAAGTTTGCATACCTTGTTAGCATCTTTAGGATCGACAAAACCTTTGGGTTGTACCATATACAAATCTTCATCAATGTCCCCATTGAGGAACATCGTTTTGACATCCATCTGCCCTATCTCATAATCATAATATGCAGCGATTGCTAATAAAATCCTCATAGACTTTAGCTTCGCTACCGGTGAGAAAGTCTCATCGTAGTCAACTCCTTGAATTTGTCAAAACCCTTTTGCGAGAAGTCGAGCTTTATAGATAGTAACATTACCATCAGCATTTGTTTTCTTCTTGAAAATCCATTTATTCTCGATAGCCTTCCGGCGATCCGGTAAGTACACCAAAGTCCATACTTGGTTTTCGTACATGGATCCAATCTCGGATTTCATGGCTTCTTGCCATTTATTGGAAAATGGGCTCATCATCGCTTCCTCATATATCGCAGGATCATCAGTGTTGTCCACCAACATGACACTCATAACGGGATCATACCAATCAGGAGTGGTACGAGTTCCCGTTGACCTGCGAGGTTTCGTAGTTACTTCAACTAAAGTTTCATGATCAACATCATTAGCTTCCTCTCTTATTGGTGTAGGCGCCACAGGAACCACTTCCGGTGATGCGCTACTCTCAAGTTCGAGAGAAGGTTCAACAACCTCGTCGGGTTCTACTTTCCTTCCAGTCACTTCTTTCGAGAGAAACTCCTTCTTTAGAAAGGATCCATTCTTGGCAACGAAGATTTTGCCCTCAGATCTATGATAGAAGGTATACCCAATAGTTTTCTTTGGGTATCCTATGAAGATGAATTTTTCCGCTTTGGGTTCAAGCTTGTCTGGCTGTAACTTCTTTACATAAGCTTCGCAACCCCAAAATTTAAGGAACGATAATTTAGGTTTCTTCCCAAACCATAATTCATACGGTGTCGTTTCAACGGATTTAGATGGTGCCCTATTTAAAGTGAATTCTGTTGTTTCTAATGCATAACCCCAAAATGATAGCGGTAAATCTGTAAGTGACATCATAGAGCGAACCATATCTAAGAGAGTTCGATTACGATGTTCGGACACACCATTATGCTGTGGTGTTCCCGGCAGTGTCAATTGTGAAAATATTCCGCATTTCTTCAAATGCTCGCCAAACTCATAACTTAGATATTCATCTCCATGATCAGATCATAGAAATTTAATCTTCTTGTTACGTTGATTCTCTACTTCACTTTGAAATTCCTTAAACTTCTCGAAAGTTTCGGACTTATGTTTCATGAAATAGATATACCCATATCTACTCAAGTCATCCGTGAAGGTAAGAACATAATGATAACCACCGTGCGATGCTACACTCATTGTGCCACACACATCGGTATGTATGATTTCCAATAAGTCCGTAGCTCGCTCCATCATACCAGAAAATGGAGTCTTAGTCATTTTACCCATCAGACATGCTTCACATCTTTCAAGTGATTCGAAATCAAGTGATTCAAGAAGTCCATCGAAATGGAGTTTCTTCATACGCTTCACTCCTTCATCAACCAAGACGACAGTGCCACATATAGGTCGAGTTATCGCTCAATTTCAAACGTTTAGCTTCAATGTTATTAATATGTGTATTACTACAATCGAGATTCAACAAGAATAAACCATCTATCAAAGGTGCCTATGCATAAAACATATTACTCATATAAATAAAACAACCATTATTCTCGTACTTAAAAAAGTAACAGTCTTGCAATAAACATGATCCTCATATAATGTTCATGCTCAACGCGGGCACCAAATAACAATTATTTAAGTATAAAACTAATCGCGATAGTAGATGAAGAGGTAGCGTGCCGACCGCGATCACATCAACCTTTGATCCATTTCCAACACGCATCGTCACCTCGTTCTTCGCTAGTTTCCGTCTATTCTGCAACACCTGTTTCGATTTACAAATATGAGCAACCGAACCAGTATCAAATACCCAGACACTACTACGAGTACTAGTGAGATATACATCAATAACATGTATATCGGATATACCTTTCTTCTTGATGTTGCCGTTCTTCAAATCCGCCAAGTACTTAGGGCAATTCCGCTTCTAGTGACCTTCTCCCTTGCAGTAAAAGCACTCAGTATCAGGCTTAGGCCCAGCCTCGGTCTTCTTCGCCGGCGCGGTAACTTTCTTACCGCCCTTCTTGAAGTTTCCCTTTTTCTTAGACTTGCATTACTTATTGAATTTGGTGGTTTTATTAACCATCAACACTTGGTGCTCTTTCTTGATCTCCACTTCCGCAGACTTTAACATGGAGAAGAGTTCGGGCAATGACTTGTCCATGTTTTGCATATTGTAGTTCATCACAAAGTTCTTGTAACTTGGTGGTAGTGATTGGAGGACACGGTGAATCCCCAAAGCATTAGGAATCACTATACCTAAGCTTTGAAGCTTGCTTGCGTGCCTAGACATCTTAAGCACGTGCTCACTGACGGATCTGCCCTCTTCCATCTTGCAGTTAAAGAACTTTTCAGAAGCCTCATAACTCTCAACTCACGCGTGAGCCTCAAATATCATTTTGAGTTCACAGACAATATCATGTGGGTCATGGTGTCGGGTTTCGTAGCATGGAAAACAAAATTTTCTATCGCATACAAACAAACAAGCCAAGATCTATCTACTAGATTGTAGCAACGAGTCGATAGAATAACTCACCCTCGAAGATTCCAAAGTGTTTAACGAGAGCGGATTCTCGTGGGTGATGTAGTCGTACTCTTTCCGATCTCAAGATCGCGTAGACGATCCTTCCGGCGCTGCGTTCCGGCAGCGCTCCCGCAGTCGGTCACACGTTCGGTACTCGACGAAGACCTTCCTCTCCCTTGTTCCAGCAGGCAGCGGAGGTTGTAGCACTCTCCTCGCGATTCCGGCAGCACAACGGCGTGGTACCGGAAGTAGAGGGGAGATCTCGCAGGGCTTCGCCTTAAGCCGGAGCGAGTATGGTGGAGTATGAGAGAGTCCCTCGACGATCTAGGGTTTAGACACGCCGAGGAGGGGGCTAGGCCGGTGGCTAGGGTTTCACCTAGGCGGCGGCGAGTGCCCTAGGGCCGGCGGCGGCTATGGAGGCGGCGGCGGCTTGGTACTAGGGTTTGGAGGAGAGGATCTTGTGTGTCTCTAGGAGGGAGCCCTGCCCCTCCTTATATAGGTGGAGGGGCCGGCCGGCCAAGGGGAGGGAGAGGAGTCCCTCCCCAACTCGGCTTGGAGGTGGGCTGGCGCTTGGAGGAGGGAACTCCTCCCCAACTCGGTTTCCCACTCCTCCTCCTCTTTCCAAAAACTGCCGTTTGACTTTCAAACTAGCCGTTTGACTTTTCAAACTAGGATTTGAATAAACCCTCTATTTTGTTCAGCGATGACACCGAGTACATGATGCAATCATACCAACTTGATATAACACATTCATGTACCCTTCCCCTTCGGAGTGCCGGACATTCCGGAACCTTCTAGAACATTCCCGATGAAAACACCGGAATCATTCTCCAACTCCGAAACGGGACTTTCCTTATATGAATCTTATTCTCCGGACCATTACGGATCTCCTCGTGATATCCCGAATCCCATTCGAGACTCCGAACAACATTCGGACTCTTTCTCATCATTCCATAACTACTCAAACAACGTCAAATCCTTAAGTGTGTCTCCCTACGGTTCGTGAATTATGCGGACATGATCGAGACACTTCTCCGATCAATAACCAATAGAGGAATCTGGAAATTCATATGGCTCCCACATATTTCTAGATTACTTTGCGATCGAATGAACCACTTACATACGACACCAATTTCCCTTTGTCTCACGATAGTTTACTTATCCGAGGTTTTGATCGTCGGTATCTCTGCATACCTAGTTCAACCTCGTTACCGATAAGTACTCTTTTCTCGTTCCCATGATATGTGATCCCTTGTGAGCTAGTCACATGCTTGCAAGCTAATTGGATGACATTTCACCGAGAGGGCCCAGAGTATATCTATCCGTCATATGGATGGACAAATCCCACTCTTGATCCATGTGTTTCAACCAATACTTTCCGAACACTCAATGCCAGCTTTATAGCCACCCAGTTACGGTATGGTGTTTGATGTCATCAAAGCATCCATCCGGTAAAGGTGATATGCATGATCTCATGGTCGAAGGAATTAGGTTACTATGTATCAGAAAGCATATAGCAATTGAACTATTAAAATGACTTGATCTTTATGCTACGCTTATCTATAGGAGTAAGTCCACCATATCATTCTCCTAACGATATGATCTTGTTGTTAATAACATCTCAATGTTCATGATAGGGAAACCACAATCATCTATTAACCAACAAGCTAGTATTATATAGAGGCTTTACTAGGGACTTCAAATTAAGTTTACAAATCACACAAGTATTAATGTTTCCTTGTTAATACTATTATAGCATGAATGTAAACATTTATCATAAACACAAAGATATAATAATAACTACATTTATTATTGCCTCTAGGGCATATCTCCAACACATGGTTCTCAAACCTTTTCTGAAGCTCCGATTCCAAATCATACAAGATAGCACACGAACATTCTTTACCTCATCGGTAGCATCACCTGCAGGTGGGTCACCCAGCGATGCATCCAGCACATAGGTCAAATTACCAGCATTGAGGACAATCCTCAAATTGTGGAGCCAATCCGCGAAGTTGCTTCCATTGTTTTTCAACTTTTCTTTCTCTAGGAACGCTTTAAAATTGATGGCAGGGGCCGTCATTGATCTATAACATATTTGCAATAGTTTAGAATAAGTTTATGACAAATTGAGTTCTAATTAATAGTTAAATTAATCTAGGTGAACTCCCAATCAAAACAATATCCCTCACATTGTTTTAGTGATCACATGAACCAAATACACCACATCAAAACCAATCATCACGAGAGTTGATGTAGCTTCAATGGCGAACAATCAACATGTTCATCGTATCTACTATATGACTCATGCTTTACCTTTTGGTGATCCGTGTTCCGAGACCATGTCTATACATGCTAGGCTCGTCAAGATCAAACCTTAGCTTTCGCATGAGCAAATCTGGCTTGCTCCCATTGTATACACTCGCAGAATCTAACACACCCGATCATCACGTGGTGCTTCGAAACAACGAGCTTTAGCAACGGTGCTTACTAAGGATGAACACTTTATAAGTTGAAATTTTGTGAGAGGGATCATCTTATAATGCTACCGTCGCGAACTAAGCAATACAAGATGCATAAAAGGATTAACATCACATGCAATTCAAAATATGTGATATGATATGACCTTTCTTCTTGTGCTTCCGATCTCCATCTTCAAGCACGAACATGATCTCCATCATCACCGGCATGGCGTCAAGGTTAATGGCGCCGCTTCATGGTTGTCGTCCACCAGCATCAACTATTACAACTAATTTGAATAATAGGCACTCAAGTCTTAACATAATTAAAATACAACCATATGGCTCCTGCCGGTTGCCGACTTACAATAAGGAACATTGCATACATCATATATAATCATAATCATGGCCATATCACATCACAGCATACCCCTGCAAAACAAAGTTAGGCGCCTCTAATTTTCTTTGCATATTTTACGTGGTTTGGGGCTTTCAGTAAGTATCGTTCTAACTTACGAATAAGAACCACAACGTTGATACTAGTATTGTCAATTACCCGTTGTAAATTGAATCTTCACTATGTTGGGAGAAACAGGCAGCCGCAAAGACACTTATGCAATACAAGTTGCATGTTAAGCGTGGAGCAAGTCTCATGAACGATGTCATGTAAGGTTAGCCCGGGCCGCTTCATCCCACCATCCCGCAAGATGCAAAGTACACAAGAAGCAATCAACAACAAAAGCATCAACGCCCACAAGGACCATTGTGTTCTACTCGTGCAACAGATCTACATATAGACACGGCTCTGATACCACTGTAGGGGTTCGTAGCATGGAAAACAAAAAAATTCTACCGCATGCACACAAACAAGCCAAGATCTATCTACTAGATTGTAGCAACGAGTCAATTAGAGTACTCACCCTCGAAGATTCCAAAGAGGTTAATGAGAACAGATTCTAGTGGATGATGTAGTCGTACACTTGCCGATCTCAAGATCGCGTAGACGATCCTTCCGGCGCTGTGTTTCGGCAGTGCTTCCGCAGTTGGTCACACGTTCGGTACTCGATGAAGACCTTCCTCTCCCTTGTTCTAGCAGGCAGCGGAGGTTGTAGTTCTCCCCTCGCGATTCCGGTAGCATGACGGTGTGGTGTCGGAAGTAGAGGAAAGATCCCGCAGGGCTTCGCCTAAGCCGGTGCGAGTTATGGTGGATTTAGGGTTTCCGGTGATCTAGGTTTAGAAGGCCGGAGAGGAGGAGGAGGTGTCGGAGGCGGCTAGAGGCGACGGCGTGCGGCGGCGGCGCACGGGTGGGGAGGGCTGGTGTTGTGTGCTTTGGGGCAGCCCTCCCCCTCTATTTATGAGAGGGAGGGCAGCTTAGGAGAGGGGCGTTTGAATCCATACCCAAACCCAAGTTGGATAAAAGGAAGGAATCTTTCCTTCTTCCACTAGGAAACTATTGTTCTAGTTTGACTTTTCAAACTTCCCTACTTCCAATTTAGAGCTTTTTTTCTCTCTCGCAAATGCCTAACCAAAGTGACCTAGGACATGATCCAATCATTCCACTTAACCATGACACATTCATGGATCATTCCCCTTCCGGTTCGGTGAACCTTATATACCCTTCTAGAACCTCTCCGATGAAAACATCGAAATCATTCCCGAACTCCGGAATCAGACTTTCCTTATATGAATATTATTCTCCAGACCAATCCGGATATCCTCGTGATATCCCGGATCCCATCCGAGACTCCGAACAACATTTGGTTTTCCTACTTACATTCCATATCTACTAAACAACATCGAATCCTTAAGTGTGTCTTCCTAAGGTTCGTGAATTATGCGGACATGACCGAGACACTTCACCGATCAATAACCAATAGAGGCATCTGTAAATTCATATGGCTCCCACATATTCCTACGATTACTTTGTGATCGAATGAACCACTTACATACGATACCAATTTCACTTTGTCTCGCGATAGTTTACTTATCCGAGGTTTGATCGTCGGTATCTCTGCATACCTAGTTCATGAAGGGTTTCGCAGCATAGTAAATCAAAAAAATTCTACGGATGCGAACGGGAAAGCCAAGATCTAATCTAGGAGACGCAAACAACGAGGGGAAATAGATGAGATCTTCATACCCTTGAAGATTCGCACAGCGGAACGTTCAACGAAACGTGGTTGTTGTAGTCGTACTTGAAGGGGTTCGTAGCATGGAAAACAAAAATTTTCTATCGCATACAAACAAACAAGCCAAGATCTATCTACTAGATTGTAGCAACGAGTCGATGGAATAACTTACCCTCGAAGATTCCAAAGCGGTTAACGAGAGCAGATTCTCGTGGGTGATGTAGTCGTACTCTTTCCGATCTCAAGATCGCGTAGACGATCCTTCCGGCGCTGCGTTCCGGCAGAGCTCCCGCAGTCGGTCACACGTTCGGTACTCGACGAAGACCTTCCTCTCCCTTGTTCCAGCAGGCAGCGGAGGTTGTAGCACTCTCCTCGCAATTCCGGCAGCACAACTGCGTGGTACCAGAAGTAGAGGGGAAATCCCGCAGGGCTTCGCCTTAAGCCGGAGCGAGTATGGTGGAGTATGAGAGAGGGCTATTAGTGGTCTAGAGATTAGACACACCAATTATAAGGATCTAAACCGCATGCTAAAGCAATTAGAAGCTCTAAACCAAAACGGCTCTAAACCGGAGATTAGAGGATAGGAACTTGTGTGTCTAGAGGAGGAGGCCCTGTCCCTCCTTTTATGGGTGGAGGGTGCGACCAAGGGGAGAGGAGTCCCTCCCCAAGTCGGCCTTAGTTGGCGCGCCGGCTTGGAGGGACTCCTCCCCCAAGTCGGTCCCAAACACCTCTTGCTTGTTTCCCACAGTTTCTTGTTTTAGCCGTTTGACTTTTAAACTGGACATTTGACTTTTCTATTTTAGGATTCAATTTAATCCTTTATTTGGAACAGCAAGAACACTTAGTACATGATGCAATCATTCCAATATGTAATGACACATTCATGTACCCCTCCCCCTTCGGAGTGCCGGACATTCCGGAACCTTCTAGAACATTGCCGATGAAAACACCGGAATCATTCCCGAACTCCGAAACGGGACTTTCCTTATATGAATCTTATTCTCCGGACCATTCCGGATCACCTCGTGATATCCCGGATCCCATCCGAGACTCCGAACAACATCCGGTCTCTTTCTCATAATACCATAACTACTCAAAACAACGTCGAATCCTTAAGTGTGTCTCCCTACGGTTCGTGAATTATGCGGACATGATCGAGACACTTCTCCGAACAATAACCAATAGAGGAATCTGGAAATTCATATGGCTCCCACATATTTCTACGATTACTTTGCGATCGAATGAACCACTTACATACGATACCAATTTCCCTTTGTCTCACGATAGTTTACTTATCCGAGGTTATGATCGTCGGTATCTCTGCATACCTAGTTCAACCTCGTTACCGATAAGTACTCTTTTCTCGTTCCCGTGATATGTGATCCCTTGTGAGCCAGTCACATGCTTGCAAGCTAATTGGATGACATTCCACCGAGAGGGCCCAGAGTATATCTATCCGTCATATGGATGGACAAATCCCACTCTTGATCCATGTGTCTCAACCAATACTTTCCGAATACTCAATGTCACCTTTATAGCCACCCAGTTACGGTGTGGTGTTTGCTGTCATCAAAGCATCCATCCGGTAAAGGTGATATGCATGATCTCATGGTCGAAGGAATTAGGTTACTATGTATCAGAAAGCATATAGCAATTGAACTATTGAAATGACTTGATCTTTATGCTACGCTTATCTATAGGAGTATGTCCATCACATCATTCTCCTAATGATATGACCCTGTTGTTAATAACATCTCTATGTTCATGATCAGGAAACCATGATCATATATTAACCAACAAGCTAGTTTAACAAGAGGCTTTACTAGGGACTCTTATTTTAGTTTACAAATCACACAAGTATTAATGTTTCCTGTTAATACAATTATAGCATGGTATGTAAACATTTATCATAAGTGTGAAGATACGATAATAACCACTTTATTATTGCCTCTTGGGCATATCTCCAACAGTCTCCCACTTGCACTAGAGTCAATAATCTAGTTTCAAACCTTTGTGTATTCAACACCTATGGATTTCCGGTGTCGTATGTACACGATTGCTAGTGGTCAACTGATCTCCGGATCTGACACTTCCAGGTCCGTGTGTAATTGCATGTCTTTGTGTCTCTATGCATCACTCATTCTCTAATGAGATGGCTTCGTACAAATTTGGTCCTTTAGTGTGACCTTTAGTTCTTTGGGGTTAAAACATGTTGATAATATTGTCGCACAATATATCTTCATAGTATTATCCCTCTGTGAACTACACCTAGTTTGATAACAAACTACTTGACACAAATGCCCTCTTTTGCTGCTATAGTAGCAGTCATATACTTAGCCTTTTGTTGTAGTATCTGTCACAATGTCTTAACTTTGGAACTCATCCAAATCCATTATGGAACTCACTTTCCATTATATTGTGCCACCCTTAGTTTAGATTGAGATAAACTTAATTTGTACTTTGTGACAAAACTAGTATCAATGTAGTACTTTTACAATGAACTAACCATCTATTTGTCACTTCTACAAACAATATATTCTTAGTTCTTCCAAAAGATCTTAAGAATATCCTTACTATTGTCCAATGATCATCTTATGAATCATTCTGGTATATGCTCATAATATTTAGAGCATAGGACATATCTGGATTTGTACATATCACAGTATGATTGATATAAATACTCTTTGTGATTTCATACATCAAGTATCAATCTATACTTGATTATTTGTTTCACTTTACCAAATGTCAATACACTTGAATATATCATCAACATTGAACTCATTCAATCCTTTCTGTGCGATAAGAAACTTTCTTGTAGTTTCTATATTGAACTCATTCAATATCTCATCTATGTACTTCTGGCACAACCATATTGGCGTCTATTGATGCCAAATATTTGGGTTTTGCCTAAGTTTTTCATCGGGATGAAATTCTTATCTTGTGTTAATAAAAGATACATCATTTCCAATCAAAAATATGTCCTCCACATAACGTATTAGAAACATGTCTTAGCGCTCCACTTAATTTCTTGCAAATGCAAGCATCTTCATTGTCTCTGATGAAATTAAACTCTTTTAACAGTTTCATCATAGTGAAGATTCCAACTCCGCTATTCTTATTTCAACCATTGAAGTTTGCATATGCTTTTAGCATCCTTTGAATTAACAAAACCCTATGGACCGTGTTATGCACATGTCCTAGGTAACAATTCTATTAGAAGAACTTGTTTTGTTTATTCAACTACCATATAAAAAAATTATATGTAGTGGTTGCTACATTAATCCGTCTAGACTAAATATCGCTATGAAAGATCAAATCTTGTCATATACAACCTTTGAACATTGTTGTGAATACTTTCCCAACATGTCGACTATTTCATAGATGTGCAACATCCATGTCTATTTATTTATAGATCCAAACACGACTGTAAGGTCTTACACCTTTCTCGAGGGTCCTTCAAGTTCAAAACTTGATTTTTCGTGTATGGAACTATCACGGATTTTATGGCTTCAAGCCATTAGACGGAGTCAGGGCCCATCATCGCTTCTTTGCATGTAGTCGGATCATTATTGTCAAATAATGATTTAACTCTCAAATCTTGGTATTTGATTGTTTACCCGACCTACTTGTTTCAATAGGAACTTAGATCTCCATGACCACAACCTTTGAGGCACGTGAGCCATGAGCATTGTTGCTGCCTCCGGAACACTTTTCGGCGCTGCGCAACTCTGCACATATAGCTAAGGTTCCTTTAACCTTATCAAAGTTCTATTGTCCTCCCACTTAACTTTTCACGAAAAATTCCTTCTCAAAGAAACTTGACGTTCTAAGCGACAAACACTTTTGTCTCCGGTGTTATGGAGGAATACTTAACAAAGACAGGTTCATCCGACTTTGGTTGCAAACATCTTTCTTATGTATAGCATACCAATGTTTAAGAAAGGACTACTTGGGTTTTATCCCAAACCATAACCTTATATGGTGTCATTTCAACGGATTATGATGAAGCTCTTTTCAGTGGAAAAACGGTAATCTCTAAAGCTTTTAATCTTTAAAATACAATGGCAATTTTATGAATTACACATTTGATCTCACCATGTCAAACAAGGTTTAATTACATATCTCGAATGCTCCATACTCTTATGGTGTTTCGGGAAATGCAAATCCACGGAATGATTCCTTAAATCTTAGGTATTATGCTAAACTCTGTAACTCAAATATCTTCCTTTATGATCTTTATCATAAACTGTTTATATTCTTGTTACAATGATTTTGCACTTCATCTTGAAAGTCTTTGAACTTTTCAAATGTTTCATACTTCATCCTTATTAAGTAAATATTCATATATTCACTCAAATTTTCGGACAAAACATATGAAGTTGAAATCCATCGCTCTTGACTACACATAATGGACTTCGTACAACAATATGTACAAGTTCCAATAGGCTAGTCATTCGTTCCCTTTTGGCCTATGAACGAAGTTTTAATTATTTCTAGGAAAGTTTCACAAGCGTCATTTGATCAAAATCAAATAGACTCCAAAATTCCATTCATATGGAGTTTCTTCATGTTTTCTTTCCATTATAATTTAAACTGCGATGTCACTTCCTAACTGATCTTTCAATCAATTTGTCTTTCGACATTTTTAGCACTAATTTTATGGATGTGATTTCTCCAACGAGATTTGTGAATCATCCATCTTTTATGGATTACGGCAATTATTTGAACAACCCATTTTGTTCTCATAATACCTGATAAAACAAATCTTGAAGGCAAACTTTGATGTTTAATGAGCAACACAATAACCCTTTATTTGTTCTCAATGAACATCATCACATATTCTTTTGCTAGTTGCTTAGGCCATTGCAGTTCATGAATTGTGTTGTTTCGTATGACGATTCACACCAACAAATTCAGTATCAAATACTTAAGAACCACATTGTTTAATAAGCAAAGAATATAGCCATAACATGTATATCATCTATATACTTAAGCTGAACAATTCTAGTCTTTTCTTTTCTGCCACATATTTATGAGATTCTCATTCAGTATTTCTGTTTGAAAGAATCTATCAACATCAATAGTGGAGTCATACATATGACACATAGTCCAAAGCGTGTATAGTTAAATACCAATGTCTTTGGACTTGCACTTTGAAGTAGATCACCATTATCAAATGTTTGGTGTTCTTTCAAATTCCTTTCTTTAGTAATCTCTTGGTGTAGTAAACATTTTACCTACATCAAATATTCACCCTTATCATGGATTTATCCATGATCAAGCTACTTTTAGCTTGTAACGGTGAAACGCGAGTATAATGTTGCTCTCCAAAACCTTTTGGAGGATTAGGACAACTAGTGTCTCCAACCTTTTGCAAATTCTCATCAAAATATGAGAATATGAACTTTGCCATATTATACTCTATCATGTTGTAACCAAAACTTCGTTTCAGATATCACAATATCTTCCACACATCATGGTTTCTGAAACAACTCTTTCAGATCCTAGATAACCTTGATATTAAGAGAATCCTTTGAATATCAAGAATCATGGAGACAAACATGATACTTATATACTAACACTTGGAATTGTTACTCTTGATTTAATACTAATTATTAAACTTCATGGAGTAACCGGAACTTACTGAAAGTTTGCAATAGAACTTTTAAACTTTAGATTAACACTTCAAAACAATACGATACCAGTTCGTAAAGTAACTAACCAGAATTCTATAGTTCTATCATCTCAATTATAACTAAGCGTAAGGTGGTAAGCGGATGCCAATGACTACAACAACTATGCAAATTCACTTTGATTTAGTTTATGATAAATTGAGTTCTAATTAATAATTAAATTAATCTAGGTGAACTCCCACTCAAAACAATATCCCTCACATTGTTTTAGTGATCACACGAACCAAATCCACCACATCAAAACCCATCACGAGAGTTGATATAGTTTCAATGGCGAACAATCGACATGTTCATCATATCTACTATATGATTCATGCTCTACCTTTCGGTATTCCGTGTTCCGAGACCATGTCTGTACATGCTAGGCTCGTCAAGATCAAACCTTAGTTTCCGCATGAGCAAATCTGCCTTGCTCACGTTGTATACACTTGCAGAATCTAACACACCCGATCATCACGTGGTGCTTCGAAACAACAAGCTTTAGCAACGGTGCTAACTAAGGGTGAACACTTTATGACTTGAAATTCATGTGCATGAGGGATCATCTTATAATGCTACCGTCGTCTACTAAGCAATACAAGATGCATAAAGGATTAACATCACATGCAATTCAATATATATGTGATATGATATGGCCTTTCTTCTTTGTGCTTCCGATCTCCATCTTCAAGCAAGAACATGATCTCCATCATCACCGGCATTGCATCAAGGTCAATGACGCCTCTCCATGGTTGTCGTCCACCGGCTTCAACTATTACAACTACTTTGAATAGACACGCGGGTCTTAACATAAATTAAAGACAACCATATGGCTCCTGCCGGTTGCCGACTTACAGTAAGGAACATTGCATACATCATATATAATCACAATCATGGCCATATCACATCACTGCACACCCCTGCAAAACAAAGTTAGACGCCTCTACTTTCTTTGCATGTTTTACGTGGTTTGGGGCTTTCAATAAGTGTCGTTCTAACTTACGAACAAGAACCACAACATTGATACTAGTATTGTTAATCACCCGTTGTAAATTGGATCTTAACTATGCTAGGAGAAACAGGCACCCGCAAAGCCACTTATGCAATACAAGTTGCATGTCAAGCGTGGAGCAAGTCTCATGAACGATGTCATGTAAGGTTAGCCCGGGCAGCTTCATCCCAACATACCGCAAGATGCAAAGTACACAAGAAGCAATCGACAATAAAAGCATCAACGCCCACAATGACCATTGTGGTCTACTCGTGCAACAGATCTACATATAGACACGGCTCTGATACCACTGAAGGGGTTCGTAGCATGGAAAACAAAAAATTTCTATCGCATACAAACAAACAAGCCAAGATCTATCTACTAGATTGTAGCAACGAGTCGATGGAATAACTTACCCTCGAAGATTCCAAAGCGGTTAACGAGAGCAGATTCTCGTGGGTGATGTAGTCGTACTCTTTCCGATCTCAAGATCGCGTAGACGATCCTTCCGGCGCTGCGTTCCGGCAGCGCTCCCGCAGTCGGTCACACGTTCGGTACTCGACGAAGACCTTCATCTCCCTTGTTCCAGCAGGCAGCGGAGGTTGTAGCACTCTCCTCGCCATTCCGGCAGCACAACGGCGTGGTACCAGAAGTAGAGGGGAAATCCCGCAGGGCTTCGCCTTAAGCCGGAGCGAGTATGGTGGAGTATGAGAGAGGGCTATTAGTGGTCTAGAGATTAGACACACCAATTAGAAGGCTCTAAACCGCAGGCTAAAGCAATTAGAAGCTCTAAACCAAAACGGCTCTAAACCGGAGATTAGAGGATAGGAACTTGTGTGTCTAGAGGAGGAGGCCCTGCCCCTCCTTTTATGGGTGGAGGGTGCGGCCAAGGGGAGGGGAGTCCCTCCCCAAGTCGGCCTTGGTTGGCGTGCCGGCTTGGAGGGACTCCTCCCCCAAGTCGGTCCCAAACACCTCTTGCTTGTTTCCCACAGTTTCTTGTTTTAGCCGTTTGACTTTCAAACTGGACATTTGACTTTTCTGTTTTAGGATTCAATTTAATCCTTTATTTGGAACAGCAAGAACACTTAGTACATGATGAAATCATTCCAATATGTAATGACACATTCATGTACCCCTCCCCCTTCGGAGTGTCGGACATTCCGGAACCTTCTAGAACATTCCCGATGAAAACACGGGAATCATTCCCGAACTCCGAAACGGGACTTTCCTTATATGAATCTTATTCTCCGGACCATTCCGGATCACCTCGTGATATCCCGGATCCCATCCGAGACTCCAAACAACATTCGGTCTCTTTCTCATAATACCATAACTACTCAAAACAACGTCGAATCCTTAAGTGTGTCTCCCTACGGTTCGTGAATTATGCGGACATGATCGAGACACTTCTCCGAACAATAACCAATAGAGGAATCTGGAAATTCATATGGCCCCCACATATTTCTACGATTACTTTGCGATCGAATGAACCACTTACATACGATACCAATTTCCCTTTGTCTCACGATAGTTTACTTATCCGAGGTTATGATCGTCGGTATCTCTGCATACCTAGTTCAACCTCGTTACCGATAAGTACTCTTTTCTCATTCCCGTGATATGTGATCCCTTGTGAGCCAGTCACATGCTTGCAAGCTAATTGGATGACATTCCACCGAGAGGGCCCAGAGTATATCTATCCGTCATATGGATGGACAAATCCCACTCTTGATCCATGTGTCTCAACCAATACTTTTCGAATACTCAATGTCACCTTTATAGCCACCCAGTTACGGTGTGGTGTTTGATGTCATCAAAGCATCCATCCGGTAAAGGTGATATGCATGATCTCATGGTCGAAGGAATTAGGTTACTATGTATCAGAAAGCATATAGCAATTGAACTATTGAAATGACTTGATCTTTATGCTACGCTTATCTATAGGAGTATGTCCATCACATCATTCTCCTAATGATATGACCCTGTTGTTAATAACATCTCTATGTTCATGATCAGGAAACCATGATCATATATTAACCAACAAGTTAGTTTAACAAGAGGCTTTACTAGGGACTCTTATTTTAGTTTACAAATCACACAAGTATTAATGTTTCCTGTTAATACAATTATAGCATGGTATGTAAACATTTATCATAAGTGTGAAGATACGATAATAACCACTTTATTATTGCCTCTTGGGCATATCTCCAACAGTACTAGCTTCTCCTCCTCGCGATCCGATCTGATCCAACACCGCACGTGGCGATGCCTCCGAGAGATGCACACGTACGACACCTCGACGTCTCCTCCTTCCTCGATCCAGCAAGTGGGGTGGAGAGATATATTGGATCTACAACACATTGGCGTGGTGCAAAGGTGGAGAGTTTCTGCGGCAGGGCTTTGCCTACGCGTAGTCGGGAGAGAGAGAGAGAGAGAGAGAGAGAGAGGAGGGCAGCAGGTAGGTGGCTAGGGTTGAGGAGGTGTGGGGGGAGGGTGCGCCCCTGCCCTCTTGCCCCTCCTCCAAGCCTAGGGCCGGCGGCCACATGGGAGGAGTGGGGGGCAAGTCCCCCCCCCCTTTTAGAAGCTCCCCCTAGGGTTTCCCCTAGGGCTTGGACGGCTGGGCCTATGGGGCCTTGTGACCCTGGCCCAATGCGGCCAGGGCACCCCCTCGTAGTCCCACGCCCCCTCCCGACAAGTGGGGCCACGTTGGTCCCACTCCGGAAGGTTCTAGAAGCTTTCGGTACAATACCGAACAATCTGAAACAATTCCGAAATCCAAAAATTGCTTTCCCTTATATGAATCGTATTCTCCGGACCATTCCGGAACCTCTCGCGACGTCCTGGATCTCATCCGTGACTCCGAACAAAAACTCATAAACCAATTATCCATTCTATCCTAGCGTCAAGACACGTTAAGTGTGTGACCCTACGGGTTCGAGAATATGCAGGCATGATCTTCTATCAATAATCAACAACGGGGTCTGGAAACCCATATTGACTCCCACACATTCATCGGTGATCATATCGGACGAAACACGATTCCAGGATTCAATTAATCCCATATATATATTCCCTTCGTCACGCGATATTTTACTTGCCCGAGATTCGATCGTCGGTATCGGCATACCTAGTTCAATCTCGTTCACAGCAAGTACTTTACTTGTTCCGTAATCCAATATCACTTTGTGATTAACTCCTTAGCCACGTGCTTGCAAGCGGTGTTGATATCGATTACCGAGTGGGCCCAAAGTATATCTCTTCGACTTGGGAGGGACAAATCCCATCTCGATACATACAACCCAATAAGTACTTTCCGATCACCCGAGAGACACCTTTATGATCACCCTCTCATAGGATGACGTTTGATGACCTCAAAGCTTTCCTCCGATACCAGGGAGTTTCATTATCTCATGGTCTAAGGAATAC
This sequence comes from Avena atlantica, assembly GCA_910589765.1. Lineage (NCBI taxonomy): Eukaryota > Viridiplantae > Streptophyta > Magnoliopsida > Poales > Poaceae > Avena > Avena atlantica. The sequence goes on from OU342738.1 coordinate 233,390,302, forward strand.
AATATTTGACATAATAAAAAGCTTCGCAAAGATGAACACGATGACACGATCTAATTGCTCTGCTTGATTTGGGTATGTCCATAATATCATTCTCCCAATGATATGATCTCATTATTAATCGACAACTCATGTCTATGGTTAGGAAACCTTAACCATCATTAATCAATGAGCTAGTCCATAAAGGCGTACTAGGGACACGGCGTTGTTCATAAACCACACAAGTATCAAAGTTTCCGCTTAATACAATTCTTGGAATATAAACTTTATCATGAACAAGAATGATAATAATAACATCTTTATTATTGCCTCTAGGGCATAATTCCAATAGTCTCCCGCTTGCACTAGAGTCAATAATCTAGTTTACATCTGGCAACAATCTAACACCCATGGCACTAAGGTGCTGATCATGTTTTGCTCGTGGAAGAGGTTTAGTCAACGGATCTGGGACATTTAGATCCGTATGTACTTTGCTAATCTTAAGATCTCCATCTGTTATATAATCTCGAATTATATGAAACTTGCGGTTGATATGCTTGGTCTTTGAATGATATCTTGGTTCCTTAGCGAGTGCTATGGCGCCAGTGTTGTCACACAATATCTCCAGTGGGTCCAAGGCACTTGGAACCACACCAAGCTCAGTGATGAAGTTCCTGATCCAAACTCCTTCACTTGACGCTTCTGCAGCAGCCATGTATTCCACTTCTACTGTAGATCCCGCGATCACGCTTTGCTTGCAGCTTCTCCAGCTCACAGCTCCTCCATTCAAAATATAAACGTATCATGTCTGAGATTTAGAATCATCTTTGTCGGTGTCGAAACTAGCATCGACGTAACCTTTTACGACGAGCTGTTCATCACCTCCATAGACTAAGAACATTTCTTTAGTTCTATTTAAATACTTTAGGATGTTCTTCACGGCTGTCCAGTGTTCCACTCCTGGATCACTTTGGTATCTACTCGTCAAACTAAGAGCATTGGACACATCCGGTCTAGTACATAGCATGGCATACATGATAGATCCTATGGCCGATGCATAAGACACTTTGCTCATAGCTTCTCTATCGTTTACCATAGCTGGACACTGAGCCCTGCTCAATATCTTACCTGACAACATAGGCACTGAACCTTTCTTTGCCTTATCCATTCTGAACCTTTTCAGAACTTTATCTAGGTATGTACTTTGGCTTAAAGCTATCAGGCGTCTTTGTCTATCTCTATATATTTTGATGCCCAATATATAAGCAGCTTCCCCTAGGTCTTTCATTGAAAAACATTTGTTCAAATAACTCTTCACATCGTTAAGCATGTCAATGTCATTTCCGATAATCAATATATCATCCACATATAGTACCAAAAATGTCACTGAGCTCCCACTCACTTTCTTGTAGATACAAGCTTCATAGCAATTTGGAACAAATCCAAAGCTCTTGATCACTTGATCAAAACGAAGGTTACAACTCCGAGATGCTTGCTTCAGTCCATAAATGGAACGCTGAAGTTTTCATACCTTATCAGCATCCTTAGGATCGACAAAACCTTTGGGTTGCATCATATACAACTCTTCATCAATGTTGCCATTGAGGAACACAGTCTTGACATCCATCTGCCATATTTCATAATCATGAAACGCAACAATTGCTAATAAAATCCGAATGGACTTAAACATCGCTACGGGAGAGAAAGTCTCATCGTAGTTAACACCTTGAATTTGTCGAAAACCTTTCGCGACAAGCCGTGCTTTATAGACAGTAACATTACCATCCGCGTCCGTTTTCTTATTGAAAATCCATTTGCACTCAACGGCCTTTCGGTCGCTAGGAGGGTCCACCAAAGTCCATACTTGGTTTTCGCTCATGGATCCCAATTCGAATTTCATGGCCTCTAGCCATTTCTCAGAGTCTGGGCTCATCATTGCTTCCTCATAGTTCGCAGGTTCGCTGTTGTCTACTAACAAGACAGTTAAGACAGGGTTGCCGTACCACTCAGGAGGGGCACGCGACCTTGTCGACCTGCGACGTTCAGTAGTAGCATCGTCCGAAGCTTCATGATCCTTGTCATTAGCTTCCTCTATTGTTGGTGCAGACGGCACTGGAACAATTTCAGGTGCTGCGCTACTCTCCAACTCAAGAGAAGGTTCAATAACCTCGTATAGCTCAACTTTCCTCCCACTCACTTCTTTCGAGAGAAACTCCTTCTCAAGAAAGGATCCATTCTTTGCGACAAACAATTTGCCTTCGGATCTGTGATAGAAGGTATACCCAATCGTTTCCTTAGGGTATCCTATGAAGACGCATTTCTCCGCTTTGGGTTCGAGCTTGTCCGGCATCAACTTCTTGACGTAAGCTTCGCATCCCCAAACTTTAAGAAACGACAACTTAGGTTTAGCACCAAACCATAGTTCATACGGTGTCGTCTCAACGGATTTAGATGGTGCCCTATTTAAAGTGAATGCAGCGGTTTCTAATGCATAACCCCAAAATGATAACGGCAAATCTGTAAGAGACATCATCGATCGCACCATATCCAATAAAGTTTGATTCCGGCGTTTAGACACACCATTGCGCTGTGGTGTTCCGGGTGGCGTGAGTTGCGAAACGATTCCGCTTTCTTTAAGATGCGTGAGAAAATCATAACTCAAATATTCACCTCCATGATCGGATCGTAGAAATTTAATTTTCCTGTTACGATGGTTTTCCACTTCGTTCTGAAATTCTTTGAACTTTTCAAATGTTTCAGATTTATGTTTCATTAAATAGATATACCCATATCTACTTAAGTCATCAGTAAAAGTGAGAAAATAGCGATAACCACCGCGCGTCGAAACACTCATTGGTCCGCATACATCGGTATGTATGATTTCCAACAAATCCGTTGCTCGCTCCATTATTCCGGAGAATGGGGTTTTGATCATCTTGCCCATGAGGCATGGCTCGCACGTGTCAAATGATTCAAAATCAAGAGACTCCAAAAGTCCATCAGAATGGAGTTTCTTCATGCGTTTTACACCAATATGACCTAGACGGCAGTGCCACAAATAAGTCGTATTATCACTATCTACCTTGCATCTTTTAGCCTCAATGTTATGGATGTGTGTTTCATTGCTTTCGAGATTCAGAAGAAATAAACCATTCATAGCAGGTGCATGACCATAAAAGATGTTACTCATATAAATAGAACAACCATTATTCTCCGATTTAAATGAATAACTGTCTTGCAATAAACACGATCCAGATATGATGTTCATGCTCAACGCATGCACATAATAACATTTATTGAGGTTTAAAACTAATCCCGAAGGTAAAACTAAGGAGAGCGTGCCGACGGCCATCACATCAACTCTTTATCCATTGCCAACGCGCATCGTCACCTCATCCCTCGCTAGCCGCCGTCTATTCCGTAGCTCCTGTTTCGAGTTACAAATATTAGCAACTGAACCAGTATCAAATACTCAGGCACTACAACGAGGGCTAGTAAGGAAAACATCAATAACATGTATATCAAATATACCTTTGATGGTGCCAGCCTTCTTGTCCGCTAAGTACTTCGGACAGTTGCGCTTCCAGTGACCCTTGTCCTTGCAATAGAAGCACTCAGTGTCCGGCTTAGGTCCAGACTTGAGCTTCTTCTCTGCAGGGGCAACGCGCTTGTCGCTGCCCTTCTTGAAGGGCTTCTTTGCACCCTTACCTTTCTTAAAGCTGGGGGCTTGTTGACCATCAACACATGATTATATTTCTTGATGTCCACCTCCGCAGATTTCAGCTTAGCGAAGAGCTCAGTGATCGTATCAGTGGAACCAATCTGATTATGAGTAACTACAAACCTTTGTAGCTAGGAGAGAGTGATTGCAGAACTCTGTCAATCTTGAGCTCCTCTGGAATCTTGCAGTCCAGTTGCTAAAGGCGTTGAGTGTAGCCCGACATCTTAATGGCGTGCTCACTAACGGAACTCCCTTCCTCCATCTTGCAGTTAAAGAATTTCTCAGAGATCTCATATCTCTCAGAACGGGCCTGAGTCTGAAACATAGTTTTCAGTTCCTCAAGAATCTCAAAGGGCCCGGGGAACTCCTCAAAACGATTTTGAAGGTACGATTCCATAGCAAACAACATGGTGCTATTAATCACACCATAATCATCCTTGCGCGACTGATAAACAGCTTTCTCATCAGCCGGCGCATCTACAGCAGGGGCGTCACCTAGCGCGAGAGAATGATTCTCAGATTGCGGAACCAGTTGGTGAAGTTAGACCCATTGTTCTTAAACTTTTCTTTCTCAGCAAAAACGTTGAAGTTGAAGTTGGACTTAGCCATTTGATCTACAAAATTTGCAAGTACAATTTAGACTATGTTCATGATAACTAGTTCAACTTAATCAAATTACTAGATAAACTCCCACTAAATTCAACATCCCTCAAGTTGTTTAGTGAACATGATCCAAATTCACCACACCTAATCCGATCTTCACGAGAAGAGATGTGGTTTCAATGGTGGACAACAAAGTGTCGATCATATCATTCATATGATTCATGCTTAAACTTTCGGTTCGTGTGTTCCGAGGCCATGTCTGTACATGCTAGGCTCGTCAAGTCAAACCCAAGTATTTCCGCGTGTGCAAAACTGGCTTGCACCCATTGTATGTGAACGTAGAGTTTATAGCACCCGATCATCACGTGATGCTTGAACACGACAAACTTTCGCAACGGTGCATACATGGGGAAACACAGTTTTATCTTGATCTTTAAGTGAGGAATCATCTTATAATGCTACCGTCGCGATCTAAGCATAATAAGATACATAAAAGGATAAACATCACATGCATATAATTTTATGTGACATGGTATAGCCAATCTCCGCGCAATGATCTCCATCTTGTGCGTGCCAGCATGATCTCCATCACTCCACCATGATTGCCTCCACCACGAATAGCAACTACAACTATTGCTAACTACTTAGCGATAAAGTAAAGCTATTACATGGCGTATAATAAGTTGACACACAGGTCATACACACTTATAAAGACAACCATATGGCTCCTGCCGGTTGTGTACTCAACGACATGCAAGTCGTGAAACATTACAAAACATGATCATTACATACAACATACACATCACATCTTGGGCCATACCATATCACAGAAACACTCCCTGCAAAAACAAGTTAGACTCCTCTACTTTGTTGTTGCATGTTTTACGTCGCTTATGGGAGTAACAAGCTAAGAACGATTCTTACCTACGGAAAGCCACAACGGTGATATTATGGTTGCCAACATCTGGTGTAAATCCCATGACAACTATAGTGAGAGAAACTGGCATCCACCAGCCGCATGTGTGGAACAAGCCACACGTCAAGTGCGGAGCCGGTCACACGAACGAGGTCGCGTAAAGTTGGCCTGGACCGCTTCGATCTCACTATCCCGCGTCATAAGAAGTACACAAACAATAGGCTTGCAAAAGAAAACATCAACGCCCGCAACAAGCATGTTGCATTCTACTCGTGAAACACATCTACGCATAGATCTAGCTCTGATACCACTGAAGGGTTTCGCAGCATAGTAAATCAAAAAAATTCTACGGATGCGAACGGGAAAGCCAAGATCTAATCTAGGAGATGCAAACAACGAGGGGGAATAGATGAGATCTTCATACCCTTAAAGATTCGCACAACGGAACGTGGTTGATGTAGTCGTACTAGCTTCTCCTCCTCGCGATCCGATCCGATCCAACACCGCAAGTGGCCATGCCTCTGAGAGATGCACACGTACGGCACCTCGACGTCTCCTCCTTCCTCGGTCCAGCAAGTGGGTGGAGAGATAGATTGGATCTACAACACGACGGCGTGGTGCAAAGGTGGAGAGTTTCTGCGGCAGGGCTTCGCCTACGCGCAGTCGGGAGAGAGAGAGAGAGAGAGAGAGAGAGAGAGAGAGAGAGAGAGAGAGAGAGAGAGAGAGAGAGAGAGAGAGAGAGAGAGAGAGAGAGAGGAGGGCAGCAGGTAGGCGGCTAGGGTTGAGGAGGTGTGGGGGGAGGGTGCGCCCCCTGCCCTCTTGCCCCTCCTCCAAGCCTAGGGCCGGCGGCCACATGGGAGGAGTGGGGGGAAAGTTCCCTCCCCCCTTCTAGAAGCTCTCCCTAGGGTTTCCCTAGGGCTTGGCCGGATGGGCCTATGGGGCCTTGTGCCCCTGGCCCAATGCGGCCAGGGAACTCCCTCGTAGGCCCACGCCCCCTCCCGACAAGTGGGGCCACGTTGCTCCCACTCCGGAAGGTTCTAGAAGCTTCCGGTACAATACTGAACAATCCGAAACAATTCCGAAATCCAAAAACTGCTTTACCTTATATGAATCTTATTCTCCGACCATTCCGGAACCTCTCGCGATGTCCTGGATCTCATCCGAGACTCCGAACAAAAACTCATAAACCAATTATCCATTCTATCCTAGCGTCGAGACACGTTAAGTGTGTGACCCTACGGGTTCGAGAATATGCAGACATGATCTTCTATCAATAATTAACAGCGGGGTCTGGAAACCCATATTGACTCCCACACATTCATCGATGATCATATCGGATGAACCACGATGCCAGGATTCAATTAATCCCATATATATATTCCCTTCGTCACGCGATATTTTACTTGCCCGAGATTCGATCGTCGGTATCGGCATACCTAGTTCAATCTCGTTGACAGCAAGTACTTTACTCGTTCCGTAATCCGATATCACTTTTTGATTAACTCCTTAGCCATGTGCTTGCAAGCGGTGTTGATATCGATTACCGAGTGGGCCCGAAGTATATCTCTCCGACTTGGGAGGGACAAATCCCATCTCGATACATACAACCCAACAAGTACTTTCTGATCACCTGAGAGACACCTTTATGATCACCCTCTCATAGGATGACATTTGATGACTTCAAAGCTTTCTTCCGATACCAGGGAGTTGCATTATCTCATGGTCTAAGGAATACAATATTTTACATAAGAAAAAGCTTCGCAAAGATGAACACGATGACACGATCTAATTGCTCTGCTTGATTTGGGTCTGTCCATCATATCATTCTCCCAATGATATGATCTCATTATTAATCGACAACTCGTGTGTATGGTTAGGAAACCTTAACCATCATTAATCAATGAGCTAGTCCATAGAGGCGTACTAGGGACACGGCGTTGTTCATAAAACACACAAGTATCAAAGTTTCCGCTTAATACAATTCTAGCATGGAATATAAACTTTATCATGAACAAGAATTATAATAATAACATCTTTATTATTGCATCTAGGGCATAATTCCAACAGTTCAACCTCGTTACCGATAAGTACTCTTTTCTCGTTCCCGTGATATGTGATCCCTTGTGAGCCAGTCACATCTTGCAAGCTAATTGGATGACATTCCACCGAGAGGGCCCAGAGTATATCTATCCGTCATATGGATGGACAAATCCCACTCTTGATCCATGTGCCTCAACACATACTTTTCGAACACTCAATGCCACCTTTATAGCCACCCAGTTACGGAGTGATGTTTGATGTCATCAAAGCATCCTAACGGTGATGGTGATGTAACACCCTCAGAATCGACCCTATGCAAGTTTCAGCGCTTCCCGCCAAACCCGCATAGAAACGATTCAAAGGTGCCCACCAGGCACTTTCGTGCGGGTGGAAAACGAAGTAATAACATTACACAACAGTCCTCGATGGGACCCACAGAACAGATATATATAAAACAGCGACTCAATGAGTCAAGGATACATATATAATATACAAAGATCCAAATCACCTTGAAAATGATACCGCGTCCGGCTACGGACAAGATGCAAATGGGGCTAAGAGCCCTGAAGAATAACCAATGGCGTCCATAACCCTGCCCAGGCCAAGCCGGAAGGGTAACCCTGCTAACGACGTCGATCTCAAAACATGCTTAAACAAAAGGGGTGCCGACAAAGGGCAAAGGAAAAAGAGGAGCGTCAGTACTGAGGCCAGTACACGGCGAGGCTAGAGTTCGGCGGTCCTCGCCTACATAGGTATGGTGGACTGAAGCGGCAGCGGCAGCATGCACTGAACAACCTATAGAGACTCGATACAACTGGCGGCTATCAGAGAGGGGTAAGAAAGACCTATTCGGAACCAACCTGATACTACCATCAAGCAAACCCATCCTGGTGTTTCCCCCTCGAGACCAAACGAGGAAGTCAACCGAGGAACTCACACCGTTGGCAGTTTTATTTCTACAGTTTTTGTTGCAGTAATTACTAGTCAGGTATAGATAATCGTCCTGATAAAATAAGCAGTGGGCCCTTTTAGTTAACCATTCCGTTGTAGTTACATCACTTACTAGTCAGATACAAGTAGCATGAGATATCCCAAAACCCAGCAGTTGTTGGTACTTTTGTTTAGCCATTCCGTTATAGTTGCAATACTTACTAGTCAGATACAATGGTCGCAAGCGACAACTCAAACAAGCAATTGTTGGCAATTTTATTTAGCCATTCCATTATAGTGAAGCTGATTACTAGTCATTATAAAGTCAAATTTATAGCACTAATTTAGTTATAGTTGTCTATGATCGAGATACTGTGCTCCAAGTCGTCCATAACCGCGGACACGGCTTTCAGAAAGTTTTACCCTGCAGGGGTGCACAAATAGCAACACACACTCGATCAACCTCGGAAAAACCAAATCAAAACCCAACGAGGCCTTCACGACAAAGCAATCACAAGATTCAGAAATATTTCCGGGAGCCACCCCATTGAGTAGACCCGCAACGAAGCTAGCTGACTCCGAGACGGACTCAAGGTTTGAGACAATGGCTGTAAACGACCGGGAACCCGAAAGTGTGACTGGGCTTGTCAATACCGCGAAAACACTCCGCTTACCTAAACAGTACAGTGTGCTCCTCGCACAATCGTAAATAAAGCAGTAAAGCATGGCATAAGTACATGATCGTAAATAAAACCTCAAACTAGTTTGTGGCCCCAAGAAATAAGAATGAATCAAGCTCTGGCTCAGGGGGGTCCCATAATCCTCCCGGATGTGGATAGCGCGAATATTCAAGGAACATGTATCAAGTACTCGGGGTCCTACGGGACACAAGTGGACGGTTAACAACCAAATAACATCTATTGCCCACCTGTGCCTCTGCTTACCTACTTCAATTTTAGTTGTTAAACAGTAATTAAAGTTGTGACCATCTCCAACAATAAACATACAGAAATACTCCAACAACTGTGGTACTGGACGACACGCAACAGCACCTGAGCAAGCGACTACGACGCGCAGGTCCAACTATCTACCAAACAACAGGTAATAGGAGGTGTCCAAGGCAATATAAGGCTGCAAGGGATAACACGGGTACGGAACTAGAGCATCGCAACACAGATAGCAATAGATCAACAGGAGGGAATAAATACTATAAAAGTAAGATAGGTAGAAAGGGGGAGATGCTCGCCTGAAAACATTGCCGAAGATTCAACCGAAGATCGGGGCGAAGCTCACATCAACTCAACGGCCTTATCCGCGAAGAAGCAAAACACTAGGATAAACACCGGATGCAATATTTAATACTACGGCAAAAGATCGGGCATGATGCATGTATGATGAATGACATGGCAAGAGTGCGATGCGATTAGGCAATATTAAGCGGAACCAGGGTCCCGACAATTATTTAAACGGTTCAAGTTATTTATCTACCCCGCAAATTAAATGTTGTCTTAACATGGCAAAATATAGCACCGGTTCGCTACACAAATTTAAATGAGGCCAATATAAGACTAGATTTGCCCGCATATGGGCCCCATATTTAATTATGAGGTGAATCGGCATAAGGCCCCCAAACCACATGGCAATATGCATGCAAGTATGACAATTTAATATGCAGCAATTTATATGGATGGCATTATAAAATAGGGCTCGGGAAAAGGTTCACACATTAGGGTTCGACGATCTTGGGGTTCCGGGGTTCGGGGTACGGTCTCAGGGTCCGGATCTGGGGTTCGGTCTCGGCGGGATCGGTCTCGGCAGAAACATTCTCGATCAACGGGTAGATCTTGTCGCATCCGGGTTCTCGGCGAGCTCGGCGTCCGGGAAGGAGAACTTGTCGTCCAGGGTCTCGGTGTCCGGGGTGAAGTACTCGGCGTCCTCGAGGGAGTACTTGTCGTATCCGTGAAGGGAATCGTGTCGGTCCACGGGGTTCGGTCTTCGGGGTTCGACGGGTGTCTTGGCGTCCCATGGAGAAGAGCTTGGCGCTAGGCGGTAGATCTTGTCGGTTCCACCCCGAAGGCCTTGTTGTTCCGCGGCATAGATCTTGGGGAGGTTTCGGGGTTCCACGGGTTCGGGTTCGACAATCGGAATCCGGGAACGGGTCTTGGCGAACTTGGCGGTTCCGAGGGGTTCAGTCTTCGAGGTTTGTCCATCTATGCCATGTCGGAGACCTTGAGGCTTCGGCTCGATCGAAGGTGCAGTGTTGAGTTTCGACGCAGGCGATCCACGGATGGTACTCTAGCGGCCACGATGATCTTGAGAGGAACTTGGGGAACACATGGTCTGGTCCTGGACTTGGGCTTGGCTACAGCAGCCTTGTCTTTCACGGCGGCGCCATGGAGAGGGCATGCGGCGCGGGTCGGTGAGGGCAGGTCCCACGGCGAGCTCCGATGGGGTGCTCGGAACAGAGGAGGACGACGAGGCGTGACCGACGACGACTACTTGCAGAGGGCGCGCGACTGACGACGGCAGGTGGCCGTACGTAGGCGCAGAGCAGGAAGCTCGGTGAGGGGCGCCGACGAGCTTGGCGGCTTGCGGACGAAGGAGGGACCCACGGCTGCAGGAGAGGGCGACGGAGAGGCGGGTGCTGGCGAAGCGGGTCGAGGAGGGTGGCCGGCGTGACGAGGCCGGAGGAGGGCGCGGCCGAGGGAGACAGGGGAGGTCGCCGGGCGACGGCAGAGGACTAGCAGCGGGGCACCATGCGGCCAGAGAGAGGGGGGCCGACGCGGTAGCAGGCGAGGGCGGACGACCAGAGCGGAGGGAGGCTGCGAGCTCGCCGGCGGCGCGGAGGAGCGGAGCCCGGCGAGGTGGTGGGCAGGCTCGAGCGGGGCCGACGGCGCGGAGGAGGCCGCGGGGGCGGAGGCCGACGACAGCAGAGCGGCGGGAGAGAGGAGGAGCGGTGCGGCGAGCGGGGTCGAGGCGAGGGCGGCGAGGCCGGCCGGACTTGGCGGCGGGGACGGGCGCGGTCGGGCGTCGCGCGTCCTGGGAGGGAGAGGAGCGGGGCCTGGGGAGAGAGGAGAAGGGGTGGGGGACGGGGCCGCTAGCGGGGTGCGTGCTGGTGGGGCCAGGGAGGTGGGGCCGGGGATGGGTCCCGCGGGACAGGGGGTGTGTGGCCGTGCGGGCCTGCAGGGTGGGACCCAGGGCGGGGTGAGTGGGGGGTTGGCTGTGTGGTGTTGTGTGGTGTGCTGAGTGTGTGTGTGGCGTGGGGCCAGGGTGTAAGAGAGAGGGGGTAGGTGGGGCTGGGTGAGAAAGAGAGAGAGGGGGGAAAAAGAGGGGGATTGATGAGGTGGCAAGGTGGGTAGGGAATTGGGGGAGGGTTGAGGTGGCGAGCTGAGATTGGTGGGTAGATTAGGATTGGGTGGGAATAGGATTTAGGTTCTAGGTGGACCGATTTATTCTGGGGGTGGTCGACTGGGTCGAATCGGCCCGTTCGACTGCCCCACTAAAAATAATTAAATATTTTATTTATTTCAAACAGGGCTTTTGCAAACCGATAGCAGACAAAACAAAATAATCCGGAGACCCGGGTTTTGCGTTTGGAACATAGACGGGGCGTTTAGAAATCAAGAACAGGTTTTTCCGCAGATAGTTTTATGCAAGCAAATGCAAGATGACGACGATGCTCCAATGCAATGTGGCATGATGACATGAGCATGTGGTCATGATGATGCAATGCACAAAAACAACGCGATTTTCTAGTAGTGGTTTTTGCGGGATGCCACATGTGATTAGCATGATCTCATGGTCGAAGGAATTAGGTTGCTATGTATCAGAAAGCTTATAGCAAACGGACTATTCAAATGACTTGATCTTTATGCTAGGCTTATAAATAGGAGTATGTCCATCATACCATTCTCCTAATGATATGATCTTGTTGTTAATAACATCTCAATGTTCATGATAGAGAAACCACGATCATCCATTAACCAACAAGCTAGTATTATAAAGAGGCTTTACCATGGACTCTAATTTAGTTTACAAATCATATAAGTATTAATGTTTCTGGTTAATACTATTATAGCATGAATGTAAACATTTATCATAAACACAAAGATATAATAATAACCACTTTTATTATTGCCTCTAGGGCATATCTCCAACAGGAGACACTACTATCGTTTGGACGAACAAGTGGCTCTGGTGTGGACGCATCTGCGAATTTGCCCCGAACCTTTTCGCGGCCGTCTCGGCGGGCACAACTTGCACGCGCAAGGTTCGTGAGGGAGTGGCTGGTGGCGGGATTCACAATGTCTTCCTTGACCTTGGCACGACAGCCATCAGGGAACTCCTTGAAGTGGTAGATCGGTTAGAGGGAGTCACCCTAACGGAGGGCACACATGATGTTTTCAAGTGGAACTAGAATCCGAGCGACTGCTATATGACCAATTCCTGCTACCAGGCCCTATTTGCTGGCCGGACCTCGTTGGCGGGAGCCCTACAGATATGGCGCTCACGTGCCCCCACCAGTTGTAAAGTCTAGTTGTGGCTGGCAGTGAGGAACAAATGTTGGACCGCGGACAGGCTGCAGACGCGGACTGCATCACCCGCCGGCATACCCGCTTTACGACCAATGTGGAAAAACAATAGACCATCTCCTGATGGGTTTCGTCGTACAGATAGGCAGGTCCCGGGTTAGGTCGAGTGGGTTATAAATTAGGGTTGATACCCTTTGAAATTCTATTTAATCTAGACTTGTCCTCCAAGGAGTCGAAACCGCCACATGCTTGGGCCACCTGAAGTCTTCATGGGTTGCATATCCTTATATGGGTATTCCTTGGGCTGGACCAGGTATACCAATGTCATGTACCTGTGGGATATATCCATGTCACAAGAAGTGTGGACATCATGTCTAAACTGGTGGTGCAAGAGTCAATGGTTGCCAGAGTAGGACAGAAAGCTTGTAGCCTAGCTTCAAGAGAGACACGGGGGCAAAGGACACGAGCACGACCTCTGGACCGAAATCTCACTAGTGTGTTGGACACTATGGTGCCACCGGAATGATGTGGTTTTTGAGGGGGGCATCCCCTTCGCAGATACGGTTACCAGAAAGATCCAAGATGAGGCAGGCCTATGAAGCACCACGGGGTTATTCCTCGATTGCCTAGGACAGGTGGACAAGTAGAGATGTCGCGAGTAGTTGTTAAGTAGTGGAAATAGCGTGGAGTTGCGCTCGAGACACATGTGCCTCGGCGCGCTGTAATGTTCCGACCGTTGTGCCCTTCTTTTATAAAAAGGATACGTCTCTCGGGACGTATCCTTTAATATTTTTTTGTGTAGCCCACAATATATATAAAAAAGTCGGTTGAGATTTTGCAGGCTTATAGGATATAACATTGACTGTGTCTAGAATTTATTTTCAGTTTTTTCTAAAACTTTTAAATATTTTTAATTTTATTTTATAAAAATAGTGTACTCGGGCTCAGGAGTCAGAGACATTTTCTATGTAGCATGTACGAACTTCGCAGCACTCGTAGTACTCTCTCCATTTCAAATTGCTCCTTCCTATCTTTAGTCAAATTCAAGACGTGCAAAATTTAACCAAATAACTAGAAAAAATATTAATATCCATATTATCAAATCAATAATATATTAGCACCTTCACTTAATGTACTTGTATATATCATTCCTATTTAGTATTGTAAATATTTATCATTTTCTCATATATTTGATTAAACTTAGATCATCTAGACTTTCGCTGAATCTAAGATGCGGAATAATTTGGAACCAACGGAGATAGGGTTGCAAAGCAGCACCCGATCCACTTCTCTTCCTAGACAAAATTTATTAGTCTAGTTAAAAATATTTTAATAAAATTAGTTTAGTTCTAACTAAATTTATTTTCATGGGTTTATGCGAGTTGGCGCTATGCAATCCTAAACGGAGTATATGCTAGGCCTTTCCTCGACGTACCGACTACCGAAGAAAATTGCCAGCTTTGTGTTTGACATTGATCGATCGATTACAAAGCTGGGGTCTGACTCTCCGTGGTTCTGAAAGAGTTTTACAATTCGGACATGTCTTCTTCTTCTTCTTCTTCAAAAGAGAAAAATAACAATTCAGACATGTCAACGTTTTGATTAACAAAACCTAGAAACAGCGTACTGCAACCAAACAAATTAATCAGCAAGCAACAGTAAAGTGGGGCTTAAGTATGCCAACTTGGTCACATCGATGCTATAAAACTCTATTTGTTTGATTAATTTAGTTATATGGACCTGCAGCCCCATGCTAATCAACTTGGTCACATCTAGTAGTAGCTAGCTAGTGACTAGTAGTAGAGTACTGAAGTACTAGATCGCACTGCATGTAATAATTACAATGCACATGATCAAGAAATGACTGTCAGTAGTACTATATACATGGGTTGCCTACAAAATCTGTATAGAAACCTCAAGAAAGGGGATGGATCGAGACATTCATGTGCGGTTAAGAAGATGGCTCTGCCTCGGTTTTCATGACCACTGCCCCTTCATGCCGCGTTCATTGTTTGTTTACGAGATTTTTGTACGACAGGTGCTGCTATGCGTGCCACCATTCTTCTGAAACCGTGTTACTCTTTTCTTTTATAAATAAGTGATTTGATTTTGTCTAAATTTATATGCATGTCCACTTGTCGGAAGCCTACCAGCGAGGCTCGCTTCACTAGCCTTTTTTATAAATTTGGATCAAAACTTCCAAATGGTCCATGGATCTATATGTAACTTTTATTTATGTTTAGACCTCTTTGTACGGCTGTTGGGTGATTACTGATAGATCAGCGAAATTTTCACAAAAAGGAAATATAATAATAGTGTAGTTTTTGCGTAACACAACCTAACCCACACACCGCTAAACTAATTGTTGGTTAAAACTTAACTTTTTAGGCTGAATATGTCCTCCCTATTCCTACAAATACAACCTAGGATATATCAGCAAAACCGAACGAAAAATCTTGTGTAAAGAAACGGTGGTACTTCCCCCGCTTCATAATATAAGATTTTTTAGTTTTTGTTAAGCGAATGTATCTAGACGTCTTTTAGTATGTGATTCACTTCGAACCTACACAATAAAAAATGTCTAAATACATTTATCTCATAAAAGCTAAAATATCTTATATTTTGAAACGGATGGAGTAGTACATTGCTACCTAATTAACACAGTTCCCTCTTCTGCTTCTACCTCTCACATGTCCTCTTCCATGTATGCCCCTTCTCTAAGTTATCTCCTACCTATTAATGTTTCCTAAGGGGTCACCAATCACACTGGTCCTCCATGTTTAGCCTAAGCTCCTCTCCCCTAGCTCTCAAGGGGAAGCTAAAGCTCACCACCACCTACAACATTTTCTTGGTGTTCTTCCTTTTCACGCTTTACATTACCTCATGCGAAGCTCGCCACCTCCGCTTGGATGGAAAGTACTCAAGCAACGACAAACCTTCCTTATCATCCAAGGTTCTAGCCTCAACGTCATTCTGCTAAACCAGTATTTGGTTCCATCTCCTTTTCATTTGTATAACCTGTCTATCATGTTTTTGCAGGACCCGGCAGAGCTCGGTGATACCAAGAAGCAAACGAAAAACTCGTTCATGGTTCATGATACCCGGAAGAAGGCTGGGGTCGTCGGAAGCAGCATCGACGGTCAATCGGGAGCAGCACCATTCGACCGATCAGGTGGAATACGAAACACCAGAAATGTCGCTAGGGTTTTGCAGCAGCAGCTTCCTCACCGCAAGCACAGGGGTGATCAGGGAATTCACCTGGATTATGCTGAGCCCAGAACCCGCACTCCGTATCATAACTGAATATATTGGCCACTGATGAGAGTCAGTGGGATGACATAGGAGTACTCCATATGTCATCATGATCTTTTTATAGTTATCCTGTATATTTCTCCTTGAATCTCACTAGCTAGCAGCAGCAGCTTCAGGTCCCCTTTATCTTTCTAATGCTTTTATATAACTTTATCGGCAGAGAGTTCGCCATCATCGTGATATATATATTGAGATAATTTCTGACAGGCTTCGGTTCGAGGTGGTCGTTTTGTTGTAGCTACAGATTATTAGATACGGTAGCTCGGATTTTTGTTCCCTGACAAAGAATTAGATAGCTCAGATGAGAATGCATATGCTGTAAATGTACCACTTCCGTCATTACATAGCTTTTATATATATTTCCATGATAAGCATCACAAACATGCATAATATAGAGGCGTGGATATGTTTTATATGCACTCCTATCGCACAATGGCCGCTGCATGTCCAGCTTGCCCTTTAGTCGCCTAGATTGAACATTTACAGTAATATTTCATGGCCAATGGTAATGCAATTTGCAGGGGACTCTTCTCGTGGCTCTAACGGCGAGCAGCTAGGATCGAAGGAGACCACCGTGTATACAGCAGGAACCCTAGTAGCCATGGACTACCCAGCTGCGCTCGCAGCACCAGCTGTTCACAACAGGTAGTGCATGCGTAAAGCCAGAAGCAGGTGTATCTGTCAATGATCATGCACTTGGTGTATCTGCCAATGATCATGCGTAAAGCCATTCATGAATCCAGCTTTGATCCCCCCTGAATGAATTCATGAATGGATCAGTCGAGTCAATGATCATGCACTTAGATCCTGGATTCCCTGTTTTAGCATATCTCTTGTGCTTGTGGTGTTGTATTAGGATTATTAGTTTATTACAAGATATCTATATGTGTATATGAGTGAATCACAATGTAGAATCTCCTCAGAGTTCTTTACACTAGTAGGGATCATGCACTTTTAGGATGATGTAGACCCATCGGGCAGGGATCCTGGGTTAGGTGGCGACACCGGTCTGAGCCGAGGGAAGCCAGTCAAAGAGTCACTAAAAATCTCTCGAGTGTTTTTTTTTTTGACAATCAATACCATATATATTCATAGTAACAAATAGTACATGATAGAGATACATAAAATGTCTTTAGCGACTATAAAATAAAATAAAATAAGCAAATCTCGAAGGTCTTCAAAATCTTCTTCCATGACACAATCTTGCACTTGTCTGAAAGCAGCCCAATAAACATGACACATATGTCAAACCTTAGACCTTTAAATACCAACGAGGGTTCTTCCATAATTTTAATTTGAGCCGCAAACAAGGCTACGTGCATGCGCGCAGCCATTAGAGTAATCCATCAACATCGGCAGGAGTACCACCACCAGTATTCTAGGGAAAAGAAACCGAACGGCCTGGTCAACGTCGCAGGGGAGTCGAGGATACGAATCTCCATTATCGAGGACGTAGCAGCCGAGACAAACATTGCAAGGATAATCCTCCTCGTGGCAACCATGAGAAAGAATCCAAGATCGATCTGGCGAATCAAGATCTGAAAACCCATACCTATAAAACTTTAATCTCACAACACCACCATTGACGCCGGGAAGATCTCGTCGTCGAACGAAGGGCCGAAGATCACTTATTGAGGATGATACCATCTCCATTAACATAGACGGCAAGAAGAAGATATCTACCAAAACCCTAATCTAATCTTGTGAAAACACTACTTATCTTGAAAACTCCACCCATAAATCAGGTTCCCCATCCCTCGCCGGCGAGACCGGCCAGAGGAGGGGGAACCGAGCGGAGGTGTTGGCGGCGACTAGGTCAGAAGCGACGGCTGATCGAGCTGTAAAAATCTCTCAAGTGGTTGTTCCTCATCTGGACTAGTCGTAACACTCCTTCTAAATCTCTGAATACAAAGCACACAAGACTACAAGAAATAGTGTTATTATCCTAAAATACCTTGAACATGTATAAACCGGGGTTAAAGTTTCAACAGAATTTCGGTAATTTTTTTGCGAATTGATAGCTTCATAAATTACTCGACGGGAAATATAGTTTTCTTCAAATTTTCAGATTATATTTAGACCAAAATCAAATTAAAATTGACATTTCTGTCAAACCGATATTGAAATCATGGTGCATAAATTCTCATCGTGCTGACAATCTTCTCGATAACACACATGCCTGTCATCCTCTTTTCATACATGTATCCACAGTCCGCACGATCTAACGGCGTGATAAAACAACATGCGGCAAGAGGGTGACCAGGGACGTTTGGCTTGGCAACACAACCCCATGGTTCCCTAAAGTTGGATAATGGTAGGTAGAGATGAGGAAAATACACTACAGTATGAGTTTGTAGTTGGAAACATAGTGTAGACCGACCAATGCTTATTGAGTTCCTGGTTCACGATGGAATCGAAGACACACATTTTGAAGATAAAATTACGTGCACACTGCACCGTAACCTTACAGTGCAATTATAGTTTATATCTAAAAATGACGGTTTTAGACTTGTTAAATCAGCTACGTTCCAAGGGAAACATGTTGAGTACAACAAGGCAGAACCAAGCTTTAGTCTTGTAGCCAGATGTCCTGTTATCATACTACTTCATACGGGTTACTCTAATTTTCAATCTCAGGCCCGCACTACAAAAAGCTTGGTGATAGTATAATAAGCCCACTTGCAGAAATCAGATCGATCTTCCCAAGAATGACCCCTCTGCTACATCAATCTTACCAACAGTCAGCTGTAAATAATGTAAGAAATGTGGGAAGAGCAACTGGAAGGGAAACACCTGCTCCAAAAAAGACAGACATGCCAACCCCAGATCCAAGCAAAAGCCTAGTGTACCTCCCTGGCAGTGCGTTGATCAAGGCAGGGTAAAACTACACGGAACCGAATTTCCTGTTGTGGTGTAGTACGATTTTTACTCATTAACTACAGTTCACCACAAATGGATTGAATGCTTTTAGGAACTGTGAGGTCCGCATCCCGAGCTTGAGGTCAACTTCTCCACCACCTAGCCAGAAGAAATCCTCGTCTAGCTTCGTGATGGCTTCATCTATGATAACCTGAGGACAAACCGTTTATGTGAGATGCTTTGGAAATCTCACACTGCAATCCCATTTGACATTATATGATCTTGTAATTTCAGAAAGAAAAAAAGGAACCAATCCTACCCTGAGTGAATCTACACACTAAAAGAAGTCTAGATACATTTGCTTCACAAAGGTAAACCATCTTATATTTTGAAGCGGAGGGAGTACAAAATAAAATGTCAAAAAATGCTAGTTCATTTTGAACACTGTAATTTATCAAAAGGAATCCTTGATAAAATGTTTCAGTTCTACTAGTCACAGTTGAAAGGTGCATATATCGATTATGTACCATTAATTTAATTTACATACAGAATGTGAGGACTAGAAAGCTTCAAGAGCATGTACATTAAGCACATAATCTCAGATATTAATATACAAAATACTACGTGATTTATCTCTTTTGTGATCCATCAACATCAATGTAACATTCACGATAGTATCTTCACCGGCATATATCCTTCAAGATAAATGGTGAAAAGAAAGGAAAATTACCGGTATGTCTGTTCTCATTCCAATGCATGTCACAGCATTGTGTACAAACCCAGTAAGCATGCATGACTCCTCTTCTGGTGCGAGCCTCACTACATCAAACAAAAAAAGATTAACTCTTCTGATACTGCAACAATATCTAGAGCCATAACTTAAGATCTTGAAACTGAAGCAAAGTGGTAGATGCATTTTCTATTTCTATTTAAGCTATAGACAATCTGATAATTCTGAAGAAGCATAAGACTAATAATCCTTGGTGGTACATAGTACATACAACTGCCTACCAATAAATAATTAGAGATCATAGAACAATACAATGAACATGATCTTACTGTTAAATCTCTTTTTAGGTATCTGATTCTCGTTTAGGGCATACAGGAAGTTCTTGATGGTTTCAGCATTAAGTCGTGCCATATACTGCAAAGCATATTTATGTTATTAAGATAAAATATACTGCAGTGGGTTTTAAGTTTGAAGATAGTACATTGCATTGGGATATTTACAAGCTTACCTGAACAATAACAACATAATATTTAGAATTCTTCAGGTTACTGCAGTCAGATACATCAGCAGCAGCTTTGGTATTCACCTATGGAAGATGGATATACTTCAGTGTCAGATAGCAAATCCAGGGATACCCAGCCTTAAATGATGCCACTAATACCCATGTTAGAAAAACTGTGCAAATGGTTATGTGAAATTCTGGATTTTTTTATGACATCGACACATAATCAATCTATTATGCCATAATAATTTGCATTTAAATCCAAACTACACTCTAAGAAAAAAAAAGAGAAGACAAAAACTATTAGAAAATAAATCATAAACAAAAAGAAAAGTGAGAGGTATACTATTCACAGATTAAGTATCAAAGAATTTTAGTTTACGATCTCAAATTTGGGAATAAACTAGAATCCACTGAATCATTATGACAACAAATAGCAAACAACTTTTGCTAACAATGAAAATTAGTAAAAAATGTACATGATTTTAGAAGGGCAGTAATCAATAATGCATTGAAATAAAATAACAAGGAGTTGTAAGAACCCAATCTATCTACTATATAATTTGTCTAGCGGTGGTTTTCGTCGCCTGCCTCGTCCGACGGACTCCGTCGTCCGTCGTATTTAAATCTGGTAGTTTTCGTACGTAGGCCGGGAGTCCTAGCATCACGCGTCCGTGTGGTCGTACATCCCTTTCCTTCCATAGGGGAGAAACAAAGAAGGCCACAAAACCGGAGGGGAAAAGGAAAAGAGTCAGCTCAATGCACGACCTCCAGTTCCAAATAAGATCCCGTAAGGTTGACCCATATATATAGGTACGATCTTCTCTACAGGGCTTTGATTCCGCGATGGATCGATGATGCGCCTTCCGCTGAAGGGATGCCGGCACGCCACCGGACTCGCGGGCCCGATGAGACACGGCGGAGGAGAGGAGGACCAAACACCATAGGCAGCTGGCCGGACACCGGGCTCATCCTTGGCGACTTCCCCGATGACCGATCCGGCCTACACACTGACTTGGCCGCGACTGACGTCCGCCGCCTCGGACCTCTCGGTGGCCAAGGTCAACGACAAGTACCTGGCGAGATCGACAATTTAGCTTGCTCGCCTGTCCAGACAGTCTTAGGATCCTCCGTCATCATGGTGCTCGTCTGCCCGGTGTCTCATAGAGTACCTTCTTGACCTTCCCCTCCTCCGTCGACGCCGGAGCAGCCACCGGTGGGTCGCGGTCCTCCTGCCTCTGGCTTGCAGTAACGGGAGAGGAGGCTGGAGCGGCGGGCGGCCGAACTGGCCGGCCTCTGTCACCGGCAGGGAAGGCGGAGCAGGGCAAGCGGGAGCTGGGAAGAAGTATGGGCAGGCGGGCGAGCATCTTACGGGCAGTGGATCATGGCGGGCTGCAGCAGCGCTGGCCAGCGAGAAAGATGGGAGGGAAGGAGGCGAGACAGCTGCTTGCGGCCGATGAGCAGGATGACAAGCGTCGACTACTCCCTCGGTCCCGCTCCCTCCTGGCAGCTCGTGGAGATGACCCATGCTACGAACTGGTGCGTATGTGGGGTTCGTACGACTTCATCTCCGTGAACCGCAAGCATGTGACAAAAGTTTTCTAGACCCGTGATCCATCAATTCATCGCAGCCTTAAGAAAACGATCAATATCAACCCACTCGAATCTCTCCCAGAAGAAGAATACAAGCAGGAGGAGGATAGATTTTGGGCCGTGCTCCAAATCGGTGGGCAGGAAAATCAGAGGATTAAGGGTGTCGAGTAACATGGTGATGCATGACAAATTGTTCATCCTCTTCTCATACTATTGGGTCTCATGTAGCACATTGGTTAAGCTAGACTGAGAAAGGATTTGGCATTGATGCTCTCATGCGACAAATTTAGCACTTTCACACATCGTGGGTGATTTTAGGAAATGCGATTTTTTGGGTCTGGATTCCTAGATTTATTCATAGAGCTAGCGGCATAAAATTTTCTCTATGAAATTATTTTTGTAAGATTTGGAGGTCAGCTGATTTTTCAGGATTTGAAGGTTAGTTGTTGTTGTTCACCTTTCTAAATTCTAGATTTGTTTTGTATAAATTTAAGATATCTACCATCAAAAAAAATTTAAGAGAGCCAAATTATTATGAGTGTTTGCCTTAGTCTACGTGACAAAGGAATGGCGTAGCTAAATTTAGTTATAATAACAAGATTACTTAAAATATCGAGTTATACAAATGATAATGATATCGGTACCGTAGCAACGCACTTCAAAGGAGCTTTAAACATTTTCAAAACTTGTCCTTGACTTAACCAGGTTTCAAAAAAGCTTCTAACATATTATTATGTGATTTTATTTTAAAAACAAGAAAAGGGGGAAAAAGGTGTATATAACCCTCAGATAATTAGCACAAATATTTTTAGAATTTGTGTTTTATAAAAATATTGTTAAACCTTTTGTACAATGTTTATGTGAAAAAACAACCTATGTGATGATGGCATGATAATGTCATAATAATGCATAAAAAATCTAACAAAAATAAAAATGGCACTATTCTAGCATTGGGAGGAGCCTGGTCCAGGTAAGAGAAAGAACGAGGATACGAGTAAATCAACAAAAGAAATGCCCTATAACAATTTGCAGGGCAAGAATATGAATCAAGATGAGATTTCATTGTTTGTCTCGCGTGTACGATGCACATGGCCTATTGGCCTAACGGTTGAGTGAAAGAAAGAAAAACTGACAAATGAGCCCTAGCTTGAGGTCTATATAAAACATCCACTGATGTCTATAGTCCAAATGCATCTTGAGCGAAAAGGAGTTCAGCAATATAAATCCTATATCCTTGTGTTTTCATACACGTGAATTTTTATGCATTACGTGTGGGCGAAAAAGAAACTAATATACCGTAGCAACGCACGGGCACTCTGCTAGTAAACTATAAATACCATAGTTAGGTGCCAAGCATTCATAGCTCATAATAATAGCATCTACCATCATCAACCTATGTATAAAAATATATCTCACAGCCATCCATCTGCATTCAAATCAACAAGAAAACACTTCTTTTATGCTACAAAGACCATTCCTTCCCTAGTTCTCTACCAGTTTACCTAGCACCACACAAATGTGTATCTTTATTCGTTCACCAACTAGAAATATTTCTTTTTCCTTTTGCAAGGGCGCTAAAACCGTTGATCTTTATGATACTAACACATGATTTAAATGCAAAATAAGTTCCTGCAATCAAACATAGGTGACACAGCAATTATTTATCGCCAATAAGTTAATTTTATTAGTTAAAGCGTTGTTTGAACTGCCCCTGATAAATTTTTTAGAGGAAAGGCCAAAACGCATGCTTTTCTACTACCCCTGATAACTGAAAATTAGAACATTATTTTAGCACTTCCTCCAGCATCATGGTACAACCATACAGCGAAAACAGCAACTGCTTTTGTGAACAAATAACAGAGGACAGCAGCAATCTTTTGCTCACACTTCTACCGGACTATGGATACTAGTCTAATACTAGAGTCAATAGCACTTTCCATCCAATAATCATATGTATTGGATGGAAATGCTAATTTTTCTTTACTGTAACTACGGCAGACCTTAGATCAGCCTATCAATAAAATGTTTTAACAAATGAAAGGAGGTTCACGGTGGATTGAAAGCAGGGGTGAAGATACACCCGGACAACCGGGACCATGTGCGGAAGTGTAGAATTTTTTTCACCTATATATTAGTAGAAAATGGGCTATTTGGTTCTAGGACTTAGCCTAATTACAACACGTAATACAATGTTGGCCCTGGGTTTGGTTGAAATCTTGGCTCAATGCTGACCGAAAGTATCAAAGCTGAACATCCATGGCACAGCCATTTAATGAAATTGAGGGCCCAGAGGTCTATCATTCGGGAAGACGGTCAATTTTCTAGGCTACCTTTATACTCCCTCCGTCCACAAATGAGTGTACTTCTAGCCTTTGTCCCAAGTCAAACTTAACAAAATTTGACCAACTTTATACAGAAATGTAGCAACATTTATGATCCTCTACTTAATTCAGGGGCAGGCACACTTATATTCATGAGTATGCAGCTGAATACCTAAAAAATTGACAAAGTTTGCAATTTGTGTGACATAGAGAGGCATCAACTCTTTTTACTTTCTAGAGAAACTCACCCAATTGCTAACACAAGCACGAGTTGGGATAGTTGGATACTGAAAGAGAACACTCCCAAAAGATCTTGGGATCAAATGCTATTTCTATCACTACTTTTATATTTTTCTTAGTAATTTTTTATTTTGAATACCCATTGGTAAAACTCTAGGCCCGCCAGTGACTTAATTAGTACCATTAGATCCGTTTTGAGATGTAGGTTCAAAATATACAGATTTTATTGTATATATGTTGCTACATTTGTCTACAAAATCGGTCAAATTTTAAGAAGTTTGAAGTTAAAGCAAAAGCTAGAAGTACGCTTATTTGCGGGTGGAGGGAGTAGTACCAATTACCAAACAGCGCAGTACTCCTCTAAACTCACCGACAATATACACGCACCGACTGTTCGAATAAATGCCACAAGGAAGTAACTGTAGCCATTTGCCACGACGGAGCGCCATTGTGCAGGCCAGGTGTTCGACGAAACACCGCATCGGGATGAAAGCGGAAAGGGCAAGAGGCCGTACCATGACGATGCTCTTGCAGAGCTGGGAGACCGAGTTGGCCGCGAGGATTTCGCGGCGCTCCTCGAGGGAGCGGTCGTAGTAGTCGGCGGGAACGCGCCGGAAGGCGAAGTCTCGCACGCCGCGCGCGGCCAGGATAGCCGAGAGCCGCACCTCGGTGCCCTCCGGCTCCACCTCCGCCTCGGCATCGGAGATTGAGAGCGCCTCGAGACGGCGCTGCTCGGCGGCCAGCTCGAGCTCCTCGATGCGGCGGAGGATGCAGAGCTGACGCGCCTCGAGATCGGCCGCAGAGGTGTCCATGGTCGATATTGGTGAAAGGTTTTTGGACTTTTGAGATTGACGAGTGCCAGGTAGAACCTCCAGCACTATGTATCGCTTCGTGCGAGTCCTAGAACTCGCCCCGCAGTGATTTTCCGGATAGGCCGGCCCATATGGAGTGATTCTAGCTTTTCGTTTCGTCTCTCTTTTTCTTCCGTTCAATTTTTTCCTACTTTTTGTTTATCTTGTCTTTTCCTTTTCATTTTTTTGGTTTCTTTTTTACTATATTTTTCTTTAACTTAAACTTTTATGATTTAAAAATATTCGAAAATGTTCAGATTTGAAATTTGTTGAGATTTTAAAAAAATGTTTACATTTGATTTTTTCTTAAAATGTTCAGATTAAAAATATTCCATACTTGAAAATTGTTCAGATTGAAAAAGTTTCCTGACTAAAAATTGTTTAGATAAAAAATGGTTCATACTTAATTTGTTTATATTAGAAAATTGCTCATATTTAAAAAACTTTTGTATTTGAAAATTTCCATATGTTAAACATGAACCTTTTTTAAATCTTACCCCTTTTGAACATGAACATTTTTAAATAAGTAAAAATGATAAACAAAAACATAAAAAAACAAGAAATCAAAATAGAAAACAAATGTGTACCTCGGGCATATGCATTCAGATGCAAATTGGCCAGGTTGTCTCGATGACAGAAGATCTATAAGAGGTTTTGCTATATTTTTGGAGTCAAATTTGGTCTCATGGAGTGCAAGAAAATAATCTACAGTGTCAAGGTCTAGAACTGAAGTTAGATATAAGGCTCCTGGTAATGCCATGTCGTTGATACGGTTTGAAGCTTTACTTAGTGAACTTGGTAGTTCATCAAAGGAAAAAATCTTGTTTATGGTGTTATAATTTAGGTGCTACCTATTCATCACAAAATCATATCTTTAATGCAAGGAATAAGCACATTGAAATTAATTATCATTTTATAGACAAAATGATGCAAATGTATATTCAGCAAAGATCAATTTGCACATGTTTTACAAAGGCACTAGTAGTTAAAAATATATATGAGTTCAAACATAATTTCAACATTTCACACGGTTATAATTAAGGGGGTTGTTAATATATGTGTCAACGTATTGTATTTTCTTTTTATACAAGTATTGCACATGTAGTACTCCACTCTATTACCGTATGTACTTGTCACGCAATGGTTTTTTCATTGCCAATACAACATGCAACCCAGACCCTCAAGAGGGTCATCTTTTCCGCCAAGCTAATATTTCCTCCAACTCATATTAGTTGATTTAAATTTGTTTTCCGACTTATATTGGTTGATTTAAATTTGGCCAGATACGGATGTATCTAGAAGTAAAATTCAACTAGATACATTCGTATAAGTCAACTAGTATGAATCGGAGGAGACACTAATGAAAAAGGGCTTATAGTCCCGGGTTATAAGGGCCTTTAATCCCGGTTTTGTATCCAGGATTGTTGTAACACCGCGGTTCTGAAAAGACCGTGGCTTCTATGTGACATGTCAATCCCTGGATCGGTTCATTGACCCACAATAGAATAAGACGAATAACATAGCAAATATCCGTGTATCATAATAACGAAGATTTAGAGTACCATTATTACAATAAAAGCTTAGCCCAAAGCTAGCTCAAATTATTCAGGTAGCAACAAAAATAAAGTAAATCCTTCATTCTTCAAATTGCCCACAAGTGAACAAGTGCCGAGTGGAGTACCGTGGCCTATATCTATTACTCAGAATCGGAATAACCTGCAACATGAAACGTAGTAGCCCCGAAGGGTCAATACATGGAATGTATGGCAAGTAGAGCTAGTAATGAAGACAATAGTACTAACATCTATATGCATATTTGGCAAGTGGAGCTGTGTCTGGCTTGTATTTGCAAATATCTTTGTCCTACTTTCATAAACAGTTTTTGATTTTCTTTGAAAAGATCCCAATTAAGTTAACCCAATAATATTAAATCAATTAAGAAATTAGAATGAGCGAGAAACATGTCATGGAGTCAATATCAAGCAACTCAGTTGTCCATAACCGGGGACACGGCTAATCGATTAGTTTATACACCCTACAGGGGTTAGTATACTTTACCCATGTGACTTGGCCAGCCCAGCTCGTACCATCACTCTCATTTTGAGTGGTGATAGGGAGAAGTCCAAGAAGAGACTGTTCGGGAAGTAGCTCCTCAATCCCGACGTGCACCGGTCTAACCTACCAAAATTCTACATCTCTGGATACGCGGGTTCGAGTTACCATAACCTACTAAGTCCAACCAACCGCCAATTTCATTATTGGCACATGGTTGTACACGTAAGCTACCAAATAAAGAAGCCAATCAATTTCTCTCGATACCTGGGTGCCTTTCCGCAATGAAACCACCAAAAATTATCAATACCATCACACCCAGGGGATTCATTGATTAAGTTGTTTTAGTTTTCACAAACCAATACTTTTAGAAACAAGTCTCAATAATGTAACCCAGCCCTCGTACACCATAGCATGGCTAAGCACATCTACCAACGGTGTTTCATCTACAAGGAGGGTCCTACCACATAATAGGACATAACATACCGATAGTATCATCCTATACATGCGTCTACAAAATACACGACAATGCATAGAAAATAGTAGGACAATATCATGAACAAAATAGCATCTACTTGCATTGGCTGTAGCGGTCGGAAGAATAATCCACACACGAGCAAGCGTTGCACTCGTCACAATCTACACGATACAATTGCATTCATAAACAAACAATTCACAATCATATGCAACAAGGATGATGTATGAATGCATGCATGACAAGTGGATTGGTGCTACAGCTGCACCATATAATAGAAATCAGTAGAGGTACTGATTGCATGCATGGAAAATAGTTTAGCTCAAGGAAAACTAACATGCAAAATATAATACTCAAAACTAGAACTAGAAGCCAAATAATTCACTACCGGTAGTATACTGTTTGTAAAATCTTGGGAAAATTCTACTGTATAGGCATTGCTATTTAGTAACAGTACCAATTGGAATTACTCAAAAAGGAATTATAAAACTCCCTGAGTAATTAAAACACTGCAGAAAGCCACTAGACAGTTTCTGCAGAAGTTTTCACTGTAAGTGAAGGGAATATGCCCTGAGAGGCAATAATGAAGTGTTTATTATGTGTATTCCAAGTATATGATAGATGTTTATTTTGCATGCTATAATTGTATTAATACGGAAATGTTAATACATGTGTGTTTAATAAACAAACAGAAAGTTCCTAGTTATGCCTCTCTCATAAACTAGCTCGTTGATTAACAAGATGATCAAGGTTTCCTGATCATGGACATTGGATGTTGTTAATAACGGGATCACAACATTAGTGTAATGGTGTGATGAACATTCATCCGAAGTATAGCATTACGATCAAAGTCATTGAGTTTATATTGCTATAACAACTTACGAAGTGATCCTAATCCTTAGACCATGAGAT
This sequence comes from Avena atlantica, assembly GCA_910589765.1. NCBI lineage: Eukaryota > Viridiplantae > Streptophyta > Magnoliopsida > Poales > Poaceae > Avena > Avena atlantica. The sequence goes on from OU342738.1 coordinate 233,418,867, forward strand.
CATGTCAATCACTAACACCGGAAGAGTTTCTTGATAACATCAAACGTCACACCGTAACAGGGTGATTATAAAGATGGATTCAGAACTAATAAAGTGTTATGTTGAGGCTCATGGATCGAGAGTGGAATTTGTTCATCCCGATGACGGATAGATATACTCTGGGCCCTCTCGGTGATATCACATTGATTAGCTTGCAAGAAAGTGATTTGATCACTAGAATGTTATATCACAGGAACGAGAAAAGAGTGCATGTCGGTAATGAGATCAAACTAGGTATGGAGATACCGATGATCGACTCTCGGACATGTAATATATCGTGAAACAAAGGGATTAAGATACTAGCATAAAAGGTTCCGACGATCACAAGAAAGTCATCGTTGAATGTGTGGGAGTCAGTATGGGTCTCGAGATCCCGCTTCTGATTATTGATCCGAGAGGGGTCTCGATCATGTCCGCATTATTCACGAATCGTAGGGTGACACACTTAAGAGACACCGACATCCAATTGGAGCAAATGTTTCATGCCGAAAGAATGAACAAGCGCAGGAATTTATTTCACTAGATACCGAAACAGGTTTTCGGGTGAAATTGCATAAAGTGGTTATGCATGTGAAATAGAATTCTAGCAAGGGGTTATTTGTGAATGTTTGTCATTAAAGTAATTGACAAAATTCTGAATAAAATAAAAGAGTTTTAATTAATGAGAGTTTGCATTAAATTTGGTGGAAATTTAATGGGAATTTGAGTGGACTTTTGAGTGGAGGGAATTTAAAGGAGATTTGTGAGTGGAGTGTCCACCCACATGAAGAGGGGAGGGCAAGGGGGCAGCCCCATGCGCCGGCCACCCCCTTGGGGTTCCCCCCCTCCTCCTATAAAAGGAGCCCCCCCCTCCTCACTTGTCTCTCACACCTCCTCGTGAAGGATCTTTCTCCCCCTCTAGAATTTATTCCCCATGGTCTCGGACTAGCGAGATACATGTTCCCGGTGGATATTCGGCAAGAAAGAGTTGTGCTTCCGCTGCATCGCTGGAGCGAGGAGGCGGAGGTTGCTCGGTGCCTCGAACGTGTGTGCGAGCACGGATGCGCTGCTGATTTGCGGCGCTAGGACTTCCTCGCGATCTTGAGATTGGCAAGAGATCGTCTACATCAACCACGAGTTGAACTCGTTAAGCTTTGTCGGTCTTCAAGGGTATGTTCTCTACGTATATACATCCGCCCGTTGTTTGTATCTAGTAGATAGATCTTGGTATATAGTTCACATCGTAGGAAATTTTTTGTTTTCTATGCTGCGAACCCTACAGTGGTATCAGAGCCGGATGCGTAGATAATTTACACGGGTAGTACACATATGAGTATGTGGGCGATGATGATCATGTTGTTGCTCCTTTGTTGTAATTTTGGATATTGGTGGCATAGTGGGATGAAGCGGCCCGAACAAACTTTACATGTCCTCGCACATGAGACCTGTTCCACGCTTGACATGCAACTAGTTTGCATAAGTGGCTAGCGGGTGTCTGTCTCTCCTACTATAGTCAATATCTATTTTGCAAGCGAGTTGTCAACAATTTTATTATCCTCGTTGTGGTTCATGTTCGTAGGTAAGAACGGTTCTATCTCGAAAGCCCTAAGCCACGTAAAACTTGCAATGGATAAATTAGAGGCGTCTAGTTTAGATTGTTGCTGGGCTAGTGTTATGATATGGTAGTGTTGTAAGTAGAAGTATGAGATGATACTCTTACAACACACATAGCGTGTAAAATCCATAGACCTTGGATTTACACATATAGGTATGATAGTGATCATACCACGATGCACAGATGAAGAATGCGGATGGAGAAGGAGCAGCGCGTATAGTTGTTAGAGATCATCTGCGGGAACCATATAATTTCACTAATAAACATATGATGTTTGATAGCATCTTATATTGCTTGTTTAGCACTTTGTTAGCATAATAAGATGATCCCTCATTTAAATATCAAGATAAGAATGTGTTCTTACTTTAGTATGCACCGATTATGTTTTCGTCGCTCCAAGACATCACGTGATGATCGGGTGTTCTTGGATCCACGACCATATTTCGGGTGTAAAACAGTTACACACGCGAATACTAAGGTTCTAACTTGGCGAGCCTAGCATGTACAGACATGGCCTCGGAACACGGACCAAAAGGTTAAGCATGAGTCATATAGTTGATATGATGCCCATTTGATGCTCGCCTTTGAAGCTATACCGACTCACGTGATGATCGGACTTGGTGTAGTGGATTTGGTTCATGTAATCACCAAAAAGGCACGAGGGATGTGGTTTTTGAGTGGGAGTTCATTCGTAATATAGATTAGTTGAACTCAATCTATCATACACTTAGTCTAAACTTTACAAATTCTGTTGTAGATGGCACCACCTGCTTTTAATTTCAATGTGTTCATGGAGAGAGAGAAACTAGCAACGAACGGTAGCAACTTTACCGAATGGGCCATGAATTTGAGGATTCTCCTCTCTGCTGCACAAAAGCAATATGTGCTAGAAGCGCCGTTAGGCCCCCCACCATTAGATGATGCCCCTGACGAGGAGAAGAATGTCTATCAGACTCGTAAGGAGGACCACAACTTAGTTCATTCGACATATTGTATGGGCTAGAGCCGGAACTTCGAAAGCGTTTCGAAAACGGCAATGCATTTGATACAATGGGTGAGCTGAAAATGATTTTCGACACACATGCTGCTGTAGAGAGCTACAACGCTTCAGAAAAGTTCTTTAGCTGCATGATGGAAGAGCACAGCTCCGTTAGTGAGCATGTACTCAAGATGTCGGGTTACGCCGATAAGCTTGTGTCCTTGGGAATATCGATTCCCATTGACTTAGGCATCCATCGTGTTCTGCAGTCTCTGCCACCTATCTATAAGAGCTTCGTGATGAACTATAATATGCAAGGCATGAAGAAGTCTCTCCCCGAGCTTCTGTCAATGCTTAAAACTGCAGAAGTGGTGATCAAAAAGGAACATCAAGTGTTGATGATCAATAGGAACACTGGTTTCAAGAAAGACAAGAAGGGAAAACGGAAGGGAAGTAAGGGCGGCAAGCCTGTTGCCGCGCCTGAAAAGAAACCCCGAGTTGGACCTAAGTCTGATTCCGAGTGCTACTATTGTAAGGGGACTGGCCACTGGAAGCGCAACTGCCCCAAGTATCTGGCAGACAAGAAGGCCGGCAAGGCAAACAAAGGTATATATGATATACATGTTATTGATGTGTACTTGACTAGTGCTCGCAGTAGCACCTGGGTATTTGATACCGGTTCAGTTGCTAATATTTGTAACTCGAATCAGGGGTTGCGGAACAAGCGACCGCTAGCAAGGGGTGAGGTCAAGATGCGTGTCGGCAATGGATCAAGCGTTGATGTGATCGCCGTCGGAACGCTGCCTCTCCACTTACCGTCGGGATTAGTTATAAACTTGAATAAATGTTATCTGGTGCCTGCACTGAGCATGAACATTGTATCAGGATCGTGTTTGATGCGAAGTGGTTATTCATTTAAATCCGAGAACAATGGTTGTTCCATTTATATGAATGAAATCTTTTATGGTCATGCACCGATGATGAATGGTTTATTTCTATTATATCTCGATGATAATGTTACACATATTCATAATGTTGATGCTAAAGGATTAAACTTAATGATGATATATCCGCATATATGTGGCACTGCCGTCTAGGTCATATTGGCGTTAAACGCATGAAGAAGCTCCATTCGGATGGACTTTTGGAATCACTTGATTATGAATCATTTGATACATGTGAGCCATGCCTTATGGGCAAGATGACTAGAACGCCGTTTTCCGGTTCAATGGAACGGGCGACAGATTTATTGGAAATCATACATTCTGATGTATGTGGTCCAATGAGTGTGTCGGCGCGAGGTGGATATCATTATTTTGTTACTTTCACGGATGATTTGAGTAGATACGGTTATATCTACTTGATGAAACACAAGTCTGAAACCTTTGAAAAGTTCAAGGAATTTTAGAATGAAGTGGAAAATCATCGTAATAGAAAGATCAAATTTCTACGGTCCGACCGTGGAGGTGAGTATCTAAGTTATGAGTTTAGCACTCACATGAAAGAGTGTGGAATTGTTTCACAACTCACACCTGCCGGAACACCACAGCGAAATGGTGTGTTGGAACGTCGTAATCGTACTTTATTAGATATGGTTCGATCTATGATGTCTTTGACGGACTTGCCGTTGTCATTTTGGGGTTATGCACTAGAAACTGTTGCATTCACTTTAAATCGGGCACCATCTAAATCCGTTGAAAAGACACCGTATGAATTGTGATTTGGAAACAAACCTAAGATGTCATTTCTTAAAGTTTGGGGATGCGATGTTTATGTGAAGAAACTTCAACCGGATAAACTCGAACCCAAAGCGGAAAAATGCGTCTTCATAGGATACCCTAAAGAAACTATTGGGTATTCCTTCTATCACAGATCCGAGGGCAAGGTTTTTGTTGCCAAGAATGGATCCTTTCTAGAGAAAGATTTTCTCGCGAAAGGTGTGAGTAGTCGGAAGGTAGAACTCGAAAAGGTTGTGGAACCTTCTCTTCAAAGTATGGCGAGTAGCGCAGCGCCGGAAGTTGTTCTGGAGTTGGCTCCACCTGTTGAAGAGGGAACTAATGATAATGATCATGAAATTCCGAAAGAGAGTACTACCGAACCTCGCAGGTCAAACAGGACGCGTGCAGCTCCCGAGCTGTACGGAAATCCTGTCATGAATTTCATGGTTGATGAAAATGATGACCCTGCGACTTATGAAGAAGCGATGATGAGCCCGGATTCCAACAAATGGTTAGAAGCCATGAAATCTGAGATGGAATCCATGTATAAAAATCAAGTTTGTAACTTGGTGGAATTACCTCACGACCGAAAGGCCGTGGAGAACAAATGGATTTTCAAAAGGAAAACTGATGCTGATGGTAATGTGACCGTCTATAAAGCTCGACTTGTCGCAAAGGGGTTTCGACAAATTCAAGGAGTTGACTACGATGAGACTTTCTCTCCCGTAGCGATGCTAAAGTCAGTTAGGATTATGTTAGCAATTGCTGCATATTTCGATTATGAGATATGGCAGATGGATGTCAAAACCGCGTTTCTCAATGGTAATATTGAAGAAGAGTTGTATATGATACAACCAAAGGGTTTTGTCGATCCTAAGGATGCTAACAAGGTGTGCAAGCTTCAGCGATCCATCTATGGATTGAAGCAAGCATCACGAAGTTGGAATCTCCGCTTTGATGAGGTAATCAAAGAGTTTGGATTTGTCCAAACTTATGGAGAAGCTTGTATTTACAAGAAAGTGAGTGGGAGCATTGTGGCATTTCTGATATTATATGTGGATGACATATTATTGATCGGAAATGATATAGATCTTTTAAACAGTGTTAAAAGTTATCTAAACAGCAATTTTTCAATGAAGGACCTAGGTGAAGCGTCATACATATTAGGCATAAAGATCTATAGAGATAGATCTAGGCGCCTAATATGGCTATCGCAAAGTACATACCTTGATAAGATTTTGAAGAAGTTTAAAATGGACGGAAGTAATGATGGGGATATGCCTACTGGGGTAATACCCAGCAGGGCGTTTCCGACTGGCCCGTGAGCTGGCGAGTGGGCCTGCAGAACGGCGAGTGGATCGAAGCCCAGCAAGGTACCGAGCGACTGGAAGCTGAAGGCCCAGGCGAGTAGATAGGCCAAGTCGGACTAGGTTAAACGACTACTAAAGCTGTAACCGAATCGGTTGAGATATGTAAACCCTAGGGGAGGTGAGCCTATATAAACCTCCCTATAGGGTGAGTAGAGACACGTTCCTTCATACACCCAAGCGACTCGCCGCCTAGCCGCCGAGCTCGCCCATTGTAACACCTCCATAATACAATCTAGCAGGAGTAGGTCTTTACCCTCCGGGGGGCCGAACCTGGGTAAAACCCTGTGTCTTTGCCCTCATCTCGCACCGCATATGGCTGGCCGCCCTTACCCCTCGTTCTACTACTCGCTGCCGATTGCAGCATCTGTCGTGACCATTCCCACGACAGTGGCGCCCACCCGGAATCCAACGGCCAGGCGGAACGGGCCAACCAAAGCATCCTCCACGGCCTAAAGCCGCGACCCCAAGTACCACTCGAGCGCACCGCCGGGTGCTGGGTCGAGGAGTTGCCCTCTGTCATCTGGGGGATCCGCACCTCAGTCAACAGATCGACGGGGTTCACTCCCTTCTTCATGGTCTACGGTGCCGAAGCAGTCATGCCCACCGACCTCGAACACGACTCGCCGCGAGTCGTCCACTATACGGAGGCTGCAAACGAGCTGGCCCGCCAGGATAGAGTCGACCAGCTCGACGAAGCACGCGACCTCGCTCGGTCACGCACCGCCATCTACCAGCAAGGACTCCGCCGCTACCACAGCCGGCGGGTGAAAGCTCGCACCTTCCAGGAAGGCGACCTGGTGCTATGCCTCATCCAGGACAAGAAGGGCATGCACAAGCTTTCCTCTCCGTGGGAAGGCCCATTCGCTATCGGGCGCGTACTCGGCAACGACGCCTACTACCTCATCGACATCCGCGGGGACGGCGAACTCGACGTCAAGCGACGATGGAATGTAAACCTCCTCCGAAAGTTCTACTCCTAGAACCCCACACATGTACTCTCCAGTCGCTATGAAATAAAAGAAACGGTTACCGCAAATTGCGCCTACTCTCCATGACTTGTGCCACTCGCACTCGTAAAAACAGCGTTATGCTAAATGCATAAGTCAACCTTTGGTAAAACGATCGGCACGGCTAAGTAGTGCGGTGTAAGAGCACTGAATCACTTCAGGTCTTGCATCGTCCACGAATAACGCCAACCCGGAGCCCCACTGGAGTCGCCTAGCTCGACTGGTTCTACGAGCCAAGACAACTACCCTCGCTTCTCACAGCGACCTTGGTCCTCCGCATCCTCGGCATAGCGACTCGAACGGCTAAGTACCACGCTCGGGGACTGAATACCAGTTCGTCGCGAGCGGTCAGGGAAAACGCCAAGTAAGAGAGCATGCCCAGGACTCGCCACGCGACTGACCCCACGGGCCAGGCAGGAGTGACGCGCTCACACCAACGCGCTAAGTCCTCAACCACCCTCGAGTCGCGCCTAGAACTACCAAGTACCACGCTCGGGGACTCGGCCACCCGACCTCGTTCGCGCACGGGAAAACGGTAAAGTATAGAGCACTCAAGGGAGTCGCCTAGCGACTGGCTCTTCGAGCTCGGGCGAGTCGACTAAAACATCAAAACACATAACAACAACACATATGTCATACACGAGGTAAACCCCACAAAAGAGCGGACGCGCTCGGGGACTCATTCAACATCAATCAAAAGCACACAAACAAATAACAAAATAGACACGACGTCTCATTCAATTGCATGTTGCATTGTTTCGCGTTACAAAATATGCCTGCGTGGCAGAACTGCTGCTAACGCCACAAGGCAAACTACCCTACTCTGCAGGCTTCGACGACGACTCGCCAACATCCCGAAGATTGCGGATGAACACCGTGTACGGGTTTGATGGATACGTCGTCAGTTCACCCGCCATCGCCGCGCGAAAAGGCTGCTCGACCTTGAAGTCACGATGCGGCGGCTCGGGGTCGTTCGGCACGACAACCGTCTCCTGGTACGGCAGGAGGTCGCCCATTGCCCAGACACGTTCCGAGTACGTGGCGGCACGTTCTTGCAACTTGAGGACCTCGGACAGCTCCACCGCGCCAGTCGACGATGGATACCCACTCGTCACATCGTCAACGTCGAAATCTTCGGGGAAGTGGGCGAGTCCAAGGCTCAGCGCTGTCGACGCTCCACGCTGAAACGCCGACCGCATCATGAACTCAACGACCGCGGGCGCCTTCTCCAAATATTTCCACACCTCAACGAGGTCGCTGGGAATCACCTCCGTGGGCGATATTTCTTGGAGGTAGGCGCGGATGCACGTCGCTGACAGCGTCGCCGAGTCGACGAGCATGCTTACGCACTGCCTCGCGTCTAGCGAGCTCGCTTTTTCTTCGCTATCAATGATGCGACCTGCGAGAAGAAGACAATGATGAGTACGACGGACACCACAAAAATCACAACTATTAGAAAGGGAAGATGCACTCACCAAGCAACGGGCGGGCGAGTCCCGTGATGAAGCACTGAAGCGACGTGTGGTCGTCCTGAAGCCCAGCAATAAGGACTTCCGACACCTTGCGATCCTGCTCTGCGGCCGCAATGGCGGCCTTAGCTCGCCCGTCCGCCAAGATCGCTTCTTCTCTCGCCTCCCGCAGTTCGCGCTCGAGGTCGGCGATCCGTTGTTCAGCGGCACCCAGAGCAGATCGCGCCGCCACCAACTCACCAGCGGGGACAAGCCCATGGCGAGCTTCCTCTGCCTTCGCAGCAACAGCCTGAAGCCCCTTGTTCGCCTCCTGGACGATGGCCAGCTCCTTCTCCGCGTGCTGTTTCGCGGCCAATCGGTCCGCCGACTCAAGCTGCAGACCCTGCACATCACCAAAAAAGTTAGTTAAAACGAACTTCATAAGTGCTCACCCGCTGAAATTCAGCGAGTGCGCACTCGGGGACTGGCGATCAAGAAATTCCTAAGTGCCCACCCGCTAAAATTTAGCGAATGCGCACTCGGGGACTGGCGATCAAGAAATTCCTAAGTGCCCACCCGCTGAAATTCAGCGAGTGCGCACTCGGGGACTGGCGATCAAGAAATTCCTAAGTGCCCACCCGCTAAAATTTAGCGAGTGCGCACTCGGGGACTGGCGATCAAGAAATTCCTAAGTGCCCACCCGCTGAAATTCAGCGAGTGCGCACTCGGGGACTGGCGATCAAAAAATTCCTAAGTGCCCACCCGCTAAAATTTAGCGCGTGCGCACTCGGGGACTGGATACGAAAATAAAAGATGAGAAATTATAAGAATCACGCCGCTGCAAAGCACCGACCTGATCCTCGGGGACTGGATGTACCTGGATGGCTGCGCCAAGCATGCCATGGAGTTGGATCGCGTCCACGGACGCGAGTAACGCTGGCGTGTGCCCACGACGCTGGTCGACTTCAGCATCGGCGCTCCCCGGAGCGTGGCTCGAGGGCGCAGCCCCACTCGCCGTGGCCGCCTTGGTCACGAAGCAGGGGAAGGTAGCGGTAGAGGCACCCGCTCCAAGGGAAGTCGCCTCCGCCGTTCCAGGCAAGGAAGCGCCCTCCTTCGTAGACGCGGCTGCCTCCACCGCGGGCTCGGCCGGCGCGGCCGCCGTGTCATCAGAGATAGTGACGATGTCGTCGCCCTTGGCCTTCTTACTGCCATCCGCTGAGGCGACAACCTCGTCCGCCTTCCTCTTGTGGGAAGGATCCTCCTCGCTAGCGGCGGAGGGTACCTTGGCCACGGTCGGATGGCCCATCCTTTTCACTCCGGTCCTGCGCATTAATCGAATCAACAAAGACAATTGAAATAGTTATGGAAAATAAAGAGGGGTGAGCGCACTCACTTGGCGACTGGGATGAAACGTAGCCCCGTACGAAGGCCGGCCGGTTTTTCCAGTTCAGGGCCCAGTCGGCGACTGAGCCCAAGTTCCAGGACGTCGCGTGCCCAAGACACGGACGGCTTCTTCGTTGTTGAGGCCGCAGCTGGCGCCTCCGGGACATCCTCGGCGGGAGCTTCCTCGCGAGTTGGAACCGCTACAGCCGGAGCCTCCTTGCGGGGCGAAGCCGCCGCAGCCGGAGCTTCCCTACGAGGCGAAGTCGCCGTAGCCGGAGCCTCCCCTAGCCCAGAGACTGGGGCGAATGGCGGAGGCATTGAGGCCAGCGGCACTTCCACGGTTGCCGTGTCCAGCGCGGTTGTCGCTGGTGGCGCGCCGTCACCAGCTGGGCTGGGAGCATCGGAGCTGCTCGCCGAGTGCGGCGGTGAGGCTGTCCTCGACGGCTTCATTTTCTTCTTCGGGGGGGCCCTCGCCTCCCTCTCCTTCTTCTTCTTCTTCGACGGAGTGGCTTGACGGTGCGAGGTGGTCTCCGGGAGCTCGTCGTCGTCATCATGACGCTCGAGGCTTCTGCTCGCCTCGATCTCGCGCTGACGTTGCCCGCGGGTCTTTCTGACCAGCGGGGCGACCTCCTCTTCGGATTCGTCCTCGTCGTCCTCGCTGCCCCTCGCGGGTGGCGATTCGCCTATGACCTGGGCGGATGGGCCCGGGCTCTCATCATCCGAAGGTAGGAGCCACCCTTCCACCACTTGGAATAGCTGCGATAAATACAAATAGAATCAGAATTACCGCGACTGCATACACTACGACTGCGAACAAGGTAAAGAAATTACCGTTGGAGCCGGACGCTTCGCGGTGTAGGGGGCGATCCCGGCCTGCGCATCCAGGTACACCGCCTGGGTAATCTTCTTCAACACTGGGAGATAATCTTCCAGCTTCCACTCGTCGAGGCAGGCATTCGTCGAGTCTCCCCGGCCCGTGTACTGGTACATGTAGTGGTCGCGCTGGGCGAGTGGAACGAGCCGCCGCCCGAGCCAGCAATTGTACAAATTTATTGTTTGAAGGCCCTTCTTTTTCAGACCACGGATGGTCTGGAGCATCTCGTCGACGACCATCCGCTGGTCGTCAGGGAGCTTGCCAACTTGGAGATGGCGCGGCTCGGAACGACTAGCAGAGTACCGCGGGATCGCCGCCTCTCCCTCCGGGGTCGCCTCGGTCACGTAGAACCACGACTTCTTCCAGTCGCTCGCTGCCTTGGCGGGTAGCATCAGATCAAAGAAGGAGGCTTTGGACTTGAGCTGGAACGTCAAGCTGCCCGCGGCTAGCATTGGGCCGCCTGCCTCCTCGCGGCTGATCCGTCCGTGGAACAGATCTTGCCACAAGGGAAAGTAGGGCCGGCAGCCCAAGTAGCATTCGCAGAACGCCACGAAGATGGCGAGCTGCTCGATGCTGTGGGGACCCAGATCTGAAGGCTGGATCCCGTAGTAGGCGCAAAAGCGCCGGAAGAACAAGGACGTGGGAAACCCTAGCTCCCGCTCGAGATGACTGGTGAAACATACGAATTCCCTCTCTCGCGGGTTTGGGGTCATTTCTCCGACTGCGGGGATACGCCAACAGCCGGCTCGCAGGATCCCGGCCTCCTCGAAAGAGGCCAGCTGCGCCCTCGTGCACTTGGATCTACCCCACGGTTCGGTGGAAAGGGCCATGGCCGAGAGGTTGGTTGGAGATCGGAGGATTTCGGGTCGACTGGATCGCGGAGCAAATGAAGGAAAATGCGCGCACTCGGAAGAAGTGGTGAGCAGTTGACTCTACGATTGCCTGCCATTCCTCTTATGCGGGAGTTACCCGCCAATTCAGGAGGCCGTTACCGCGCGATGATTACGCCAAAAGTTACCGTTGGATTACCCCAACGGCTAGTTTGACCGCGCCTGACAGTCCAACTCCAGCCACTCGGCTCGCCAAGTCAATCACTATGACCGCGTCTCGCCGACTCGACTCGCCGAAGTCGCGACTTGGTTCGCCGGATTTCCTCCTTTATACAGGAGCCCGCCGGCGATTCGACTGGATGCCTACTCTGAAGCCGTATGCTCCGACTGCCAGCAGCCACTTACGCCCAATCGACGACGGCCTCGGGGACTACTGATGGGGATATGCCTACTGGGGTATACCCAGCAGGGCGTTTCCGACTGGCCCGTGAGCTGGTGAGTGGGCCTGCAGAACGGCGAGTGGATCGAAGCCCAGCAAGGTACCGAGCGACTGGAAGCTGAAGGCCCAGGCGAGTAGATAGGCCCAGTCGGACTAGGTTAAACGACTACTAAAGCTGTAACCGAATCGGTTGAGATATGTAAACCCTAGGGGAGGTGAGCCTATATAAACCTCCCTATAGGGTGAGTAGAGACACGTTCCTTCATACACCCAAGCGACTCGCCGCCTAGCCGCCGAGCTCGCCCATTGTAACACCTCCATAATACAATCTAGCAGGAGTAGGTCTTTACCCTCCGGCGTGCCGAACCTGGGTAAAACCCTGTGTCTTTGCCCTCATCTCGCACCGCAGATGGCTGTCCGCCCTTGCCCCTCGTTCTACTACTCGCTGCCGATTGCAGCATCTGCCGTGACTATTCCCACGACAAGTAAGAAGGGGTTCTTACCTATGTTGCAAGGCAAGACATTGAGTAAGACTCAAAGTCCGGCTTCGGCGGAAGAAAGAGATAATGGACAAAGTCCCCTATGCTTCAGCCATAGGCTCTATAATGTACGCCATGCTATGTACAAGACCGGATGTGGCACATGCTATTAGTTTGACTAGTAGGTACCAATCGGATCCAGGTTCGGAACACTGGATAGCGGTCAAGAATATCCTTAAGTACTTACGAAGAACTAAGGATATGTTTCTTGTATACGGAGGTGAAGAAGAGCTCGTCGCTAAGTGTTATGTCGACGCTAGCTTTGACACCGATCCGGATGACTCTAAGTCTCAATCCGGATACGTATTTCTCATGAATGGCGGAGCGGTTAGTTGGAGGAGCTCCAAACAACCTGTGGTAGCGGGATCAACAACGGAGGCCGAATATGTTGCTGCTTCGGAAGCGGCTCAGGAAGCAGTTTGGATGAAGGAGTTCATATCCGAACTAGGAGTGGTGGCAAACGCGTTGGACCCAATGTTGATCTATTGTGACAACAATGGTGCCATTTCCAATGACAAAGAGCCAAGGTTTCACAAGCATTCCAAGCATATTAAGCGCCGGTTTCACTCCATCCGCGAGCATGTCAAGGATGGAGATATAAAGATTTGTAAAGTACATACGGATCTCAATGTAGCAGATCCGTTGACTAAAACTCTCCCTAGAGCAAAACATGATCAACACCAGAACTCAATGGGTGTTAGATTTATCACTATGTAACTAGATTATTGTCTCTAGTGCAAGTGGGAGACTGAAGGGAATATGCCCTGAGAGGCAATAATAAAGTGTTTATTATGTGTATTCCAAGTATATGATAGATGTTTATTTTGCATGCTATAATTGTATTAATACGGAAACGTTAATACATGTGTGTTTAATAAACAAACAGAAAGTTCCTAGTTATGCCTCTATCATAAACTAGCTCGTTGATTAACAAGATGATCAAGGTTTCCTGATCATGGACATTGGATGTTGTTAATAACGGGATCACAACATTAGTGTAATGGTGTGATGAACATTCATCCGAAGTATAGCATTACGATCAAAGTCATTGAGTTTATATTGCTATAACAACTTACGAAGTGATCCTAATCCTTAGACCATGAGATCATGTCAATCACTAACACCGGAAGAGTTTCTTGATAACATCAAACGTCACACCGTAACAGGGTGATTATAAAGATGGATTCAGAACTAATAAAGTGTTATGTTGAGGCTCATGGATCGAGAGTGGAATTTGTTCATCCCGATGAAGGATAGATATACTCTGGGCCCTCTCGGTGATATCACATTGATTAGCTTGCAAGAAAGTGATTTGATCACTAGAATGTTATATCACAGGAACGAGAAAAGAGTGCATGTCGGTAATGAGATCAAACTAGGTATGGAGATACCGATGATCGACTCTCGGACATGTAATATATCGTGAAACAAAGGGATTAAGATACTAGCATAAAAGGTTCCGACGATCACAAGAAAGTCATCGTTGAATGTGTGGGAGTCAGTATGGGTCTCGAGATCCCGCTTCTGATTATTGATCCGAGAGGGGTCTCGATCATGTCCGCATTATTCACGAACCGTAGGGTGACACACTTAAGAGACACCGACATCCAATTGGAGCAAATGTTTCATGCCGAAAGAATGAACAAGCGCATGAATTTATTTCACTAGATACCGAAACAGGTTTTCGGGTGAAATTGCATAAAGTGGTTATGCATGTGAAATAGAATTCTATAAAGGGGTTATTTGTGAATGTTTTTCATTAAAGTAATTGACAAAATTCTGAATAAAATAAAAGAGTTTTATTTAATGAGAGTTTGCATTAAATTTGGTGGAAATTTAATGGGAATTTGAGTGGACTTTTGAGTGGAGGGAATTTAAAGGAGATTTGTGAGTGGAGTGTCCACCCACATGAAGAGGGGAGGGCAAGGGGGCAGCCCCATGCGCCGGCCACCCCCTTGGGGTTCCCCCCTCCTCCTATAAAAGGAGCCCCCCTCCTCACTTGTCTCTCACACCTCCTCGTGAAGGATCTCTCTCCCCCTCTAGAATTTATTCCCCATGGTCTCGGACTAGCGAGATATATGTTCCCGGTGGATATTCGGCAAGAAAGAGTTGTGCTTCCGCTGCATCGCTGGAGCGAGGAGGCGGAGGTTGCTCGGTGCCTCGAACGTGTGTGCGAGAACGGATGCGCTGCTGATTTGCGACGCTAGGACTTCCTCTCGATCTTGAGATCGGCAAGAGATCGTCTACATCAACCACGAGTTGAAATCGTTAAGCTTTGTCGGTCTTCAAGGGTATGTTCTCTACGGATATACATCCGCCCGTTGTTTGTATCTAGTAGATAGATCTTGGTATATAGTTCACATCGTAGGAAAAATTTTATTTTCTATGCTGCGAACCCTACAGTAAGCCTATCCTTTTAATTCACGATGAGATCCCCTCGTTCTACTGAATCCAGGGACATATTATACGCAATTTTTGGAGTTACAGATCTTTTTCTACGAATTAATTAGTCCAAAAAGGCCATTAACCTATTTGATTAAACTGTACTAAATCTTGCTGCAAAAGTGTGCACCAAAAGTACAGCAAGATTCTACACGTCCTACTGAACCTACACATATTTTATTTGCAATTTTTGGCCCAGCGGTTTAATTTCTACGCAATTTACAAGTTTCTACCGAAATCTGCCAACTAAAACGATTAAAGAAATACCCAGTCAACTGTGTCTGTTGACTGGTCAACGCGGCTGTTGACTGGGCGCTGACTGGGCGTTTGACTAGTCAACGCCTAGGGACTGACCGGTCAACGACCGATCTGGACCGTTGATCTGAGATCCAAAGGCGGCTGTGGACTCACCGGAAACGAACGGCGGCGAGCTCGGACGGTGGCGGCGATCGGCTCCGGCGACGGCGGCGGCGGTTCCTGCGCGGAGGGGAAACGGTCAGCGCGCGGAACGGTGGCGGTCAACGCGACGGCGGCGGCGGCACGGCGCGTGAGGCGGCGGCGCGAGGCGGCTGCGGCGCGGCGCGCGGCTGCGGCAGCGGCAGTGGCGCGGCTACGTGGCGGCGGCGGCAGCGAGCGGGCGCTGCAGGCGGCGGCGGCGCTGCGCAGCAGGCGCGCGAGGCGGCGGTGGGGCGGGCGCGCGCGAGCTGGCGGCGGCCGGAGGCGGTGACATGGTTATACCCTACGGGTACGTAACTTCAGCATACCTGGCCCAGCCCAAGGAAGGCCCACAGCAGACATACGCTGGGCCATGAAGATTTTCAGGTGACCAAGGCCCATGACGTCTTCGGATCCTTGGAGAGCAAGACTAGAGGAGATAGGAAATTCAAAGGGGTAAAACCCTAGAACTTGTAACCAACTAGGACTATGCCCGGGACCTGCCTAAGTCTATATAAAGGCCAGGAGGGCACGTCCTAGGGCAACTAAACTCGTACTCTCGCACACACATCCACGCCAGATCGAATCTGCGCACCCTGTAACCTTCGGTTCCGCCGTAATCAAAGAGCAGAGAAGCAGGAGTAGGGTTTTCCCTCCGGGGGCCTGAACCTGGGTAAATCTCGTGTCCCCTGGTTGCTTGTCTGTTAACCGTGCCACGATCTCCAGCATCCCCATCTTCTCCAAAACCCAAGTCCATAACAATGGGCATTGACGAGATTAAACCTCGTCAATTGGCGCCGTCCGTGGGAATTGGGGCTGCTGATTGTGCGGTCGTGACGGTTCCGACCCGATCGATCTACAACTCCGCGGCAACGGAGAATCACCTCCTCTTCGGCGCTTTCGACTTCACCGCCCACTCGCCGTCCACCATGAAGGATTTCGAGCCCGTAGACGACGGACTCGAAATTTTGTTCGGGAGCTTCTGCTTCCAGGTGGGACAAACTGGCACCCTCCGCCTCCCTGAGCGGGTGCCCGTACCGTCAATCAGGCCCGCTTCATGGGCTCCACACCCCGTGCTACGCACGTCACCATCAACAGATGAGTTCTACAGCAGCAGCAGCTGCAACTCCGATCTGTGTGATCCACCTTCGGATGAAGGGACCTACGGTTCCGGATCCGAAAGCTGCGGTAGCAGCCAACCAACCTGCAGGCGCTATCTGTGCGCCGCAGTCATCCAAACCGACGAGGAAACGCCTAACCCGCCGCCCAACCCCAACCCGGACAGGAACGGCGAAAACGGTGGAAACGGCGATAACGGGGAAAACGGCGGCCACCTCATCCAACTTAGCAAAGAAGGATGGGTCGAAGCACGCAGCGCTGTCGCAGGCGAAATAGTCCTACCTCTGGACTCCCCACGTGAACTGCTGAGGGCATACCACTACCTCCTCATCGAGGAGCACAAGAAGCAAGTCGAGATGCAGAAGACGCTCGACAAATGCAAGCAAGCAGCCTCTGAGTCCAGTGCGCGACGAGCTGCGCTCTCCGCCATGGAACCCGACTCTAGCACAAACAGAAACCAGGGAAACAAGCACCGCTCTCGGGTGGAAAACATGGACCCGAAGGAACAGCGTGACGTGACCCGAACTCTCCATACATCGTTCATGGACATGGACGCTGACGGCAACATCATCCCGAAGACGCCACAAGCTGCGATCATGGCAGCCACTGCGTACCTCGCGGCTCACCCACCTCCGGAGGGGGACCCGAAAAGGGCCATGCATAAGTCCGCACTCACCGGACTAGGACTAATCGGAGCTGCGCTCCACGAAGACACTCCTGCGGAGCCGAAGAAGAAAGCTCCGGCCAGGCGCGACCGGAGCCCCACACCCTCATCCGAAGAGGAAGAGGAGCACGATCTTCCTCGAAGGAAGAAGAGCTCCAACCGCCACAAACGCGACTACGACGCCAGAGACAAGCTTACACAGCGCAAGATCGACAAGGCACGCGCCAAACGTGCATGCTCGTCTGAATCTGAGATGGATGAAGACGAAGGAGAACTCTGTGGAGCCCGATGCTTCAGCAGATCTGTCCGGCGAACACAGATGCCACGCAACTTCAAGCTTCCTTCGGATACTCCGAAGTTCAACGGCACACAAGACCCAAAGTCCTGGCTCAGCGACCATCTGTCATCCGTCAAGCTTCACGGAGGCAACAAAGAAACCGCCATGCAATGCCTTCAGCTGCAGCTGACAGGCGCGGCACGGGTATGGCTTAGCAGCCTATCATCACGATCCATCCGAAGCTGGGAGGAGCTCGCTTACAGCTTCATCCGAAATTTCAAAGGCACTAGCAAGCGGCCCGCCTCAATCGAAGAGTTGCGAGCCTGCACTCAGAGAACGGGCGAATCTATTCGCTCGTACATACTACGTTGGTCTACAACCAAAAACTCCGCAGCACACATCTCCGAAGAGAGGGCCATCGACGCCTTCAGGGACGACTTCAAGTGCCCAGACTTCAAGGAGGAACTTGGGCGTGTAAAACCCAAGACACTCGACCACCTCATGGAAATCGCCAACAGTTGGGCAGACGGCGAAGACTGCATCCAGCGACCGCAATCAGATGAAGAGGACGACTACGGCCGAAGACGCGAACGCTGCAGCAAGAGCAGATCGCACGTCTACGAGGACCGCGACGGACCCGACATGGTCGCGGCCGGCTATGCCGACCGCCGCAACGACAACAGCAGCAACATCGGAGGATACCGCAACGGAAACTTCCGCGACAGCGGACGACCAACGCAGTCGTGGCAACGCCGCGACCGGGACAGCGGACCCTCGGCATTCGACAAACTTTCGGGTCCATGCACCATCCACTTCTACATTGACAAACAGGATGGCAAAAAGAAAGCCAGCCACATGCTCAAGGACTGCCGCGAGTTCCAGAAACTCAGCGAAGGCATGATGCAGATGAGGCAACAAACTCCAATTCCTGCGTTCGGAAACGCACCTGCACCAGGTGAAATAGCACACGGAGCTCCTCCACCGCCGCCTATTGGAGGCCAAAACCAACCAGTCGCACCAGCGCAAAACAACACCGGGGTCCCATATCCCCCACCAAAGGGAGCACTAAACATGGTCCAGAAGGGACGTCCAACAAACAGGGTGCAGAAGAAGATCACCCGACAAATCAACTTGGCTGTGGCAACCCCACCTGCAATCCCTGAGTACCTCAGCGGATCGGAGTCCTGCATCACATTCACTCGCGCGGATCACCCTTGCCAGATCCCTCGCCCAGGTCATGCTGCCCTGGTGCTGGAGGCGCAGATCGGAGGCTTCGAGATGAGTCGCGTCTTCATGGATGGCGGCAGCGGCATCAACCTAATGTTCGCAAGCACTCTCGCAGCTATGCGGATCCCGCAGTGCAGCCTGGAGCAATCAGACACAACATTCCACGGCATTGTCCCAGGGAAGGGCATCTTCCCCCTGGGCAAATAGGGCTCGACGTCATCTTCGGGAAGCCGGACAACTTTCGGCAGGAGCGCCTAGAATTCGAAGTGGTGGACTGGCCGTCGCAATACCATGCCATCTTGGGACGCGTAGCATTCGCAAGGTTCCTGGCCGTCCCACACTACGCATACCTATTACTCAAGATGCCAGGACCAAGGGGCGTCATCACAGTCCACGGGAGCTTCACCCGATCGGACCAATGCGACAGGGATTTCAACAAAATCTCCCAGTCCTTCGGCATGCAAGATGAGCTCGTAAGGCTCCGCGAGGTGACAGACAATGGACTACCCCCAGTCACAAGGCAGAACGCACCCGACATGTCCTTCGACTCCACCGTCAACACCAAGAAAGTGCAGGTCCATCCGATAGACGCCTCCAAGACGGCGCAGATCGCTAACGACCTCAGCACCGCATAGGAAGGCGCGCTCGTCGAATTCCTCCGTGAGCGCTGGGAAATCTTCGCCTGGTGTCCTGCGGACATGCCAGGAGTTCCCAAGGAATTCGCCGAGCACGCACTCAATGTCTTCCCAGACACCAAACCAGTCAAGCAGTCCATCCGAAGACTGTCAGAGCCACGAGCCGAAGCTATCGGCAAGGAGATCAACAGATTACTCGTAGCAGACTTCATCCGGGAAATCAAGGAAAGCGAGTGGCTGGCAAATACGGTGATGGTCCCAAAGAAGGACACGGACATCCTGTAGATGTGCGTGGACTTCACGTCACTAAATAAACACTGCCCAAAGGACCACTTCCCTCTTCCTCGGATTGACTAGATCATCGATTCGACTGCAGGTTGTGAGAAGCTCTCCTTCCTCGACGCCTACTCAGGCTATAACCAGATTCGACTCAAGGTCGAAGATCAAGAGAAGACGGCGTTCATCACACTGTTCGGAGTATTCTGCTACAACACAATGCCTTTCGGGCTGAAGAACGCGGGTGCCACGTACCAGCGATGCATGCAGGCCTGCCTCAAGGACCAGATCGGTCGCAACGTCCAAGTCTATGTCGACGACATAGTCATAAAAACCAAGGAGGCAAGAACACTTATCGAAGATCTCCGCGAGACGTTCGACAACCTTGATCGCTACAGGATCAAGCTCAATCCATAAAAGTGCACCTTCGGCGTCCCCTCGGGTCAGCTGCTCGGGTACTTCATCTCTCAACGAGGGATCGAAGCGAACCCGAAGAAAATCAAAGCTATCATGACAATGGAGAAGCCGAAAAACCTCAAGGGCGTCCAGCAGCTCGCAGGGCGAGTAGCGGCACTAAGCAGGTTCATCAGCCGCATGGGCGAAAAGGCCCTACCATTTTACCAGCTGCTGCGCAAGGCGGACAAGTTCGAGTGGACACCAGAAGCCAACGACGCATTCGAAAGCCTCAAGCGACTCCTCTCCACCTCGCCCGTTTTGGTCACGCCAAAAGAGCGTGAACCCCTTCTGCTGTACATAGCATCCACGCACCAGGTGGTCAGCACAGTACTCGTGGTCGAACGACCCGAAGAAGGCAAGACCCACAGGGTACAACGCCCAATTTACTACCTCAGCGAGGTTCTCACTCCAACAAAACAGCGGTACCCGCACTACCAGAAGCTGTCCTACGGCGTGTTCATGACGGCTCGACGACTGAGCCACTACTTCCAGGAGCATCAGGTGATGGTCGTCAACGAGGCACCCCTGAACAGCATCCTGAATAACCCAGAGGCCACAGGACGCGTGGCCCTGTGGGGAATTGAACTATCACCCCTGGACATCATCTACGAGAAGCGACACGCAATCAAATCTCAAGTCCTTCCAGACTTTCTGGTGCACTGGATGGAGCTGCAGCTGCCTGACACCCCAGACATGTCGCAGTCCTGGACAATGCATTTTGACGGCTCCAAACACGAAGCCGGAGCAGGGGCAGGAGTCATACTGACCTCCCCGCAAGGTGACAAGATGAAGTACGTCCTTTGGATGAAATTCAGAGCCTCCAACAACGAGGCCGAATACGAAGCCCTCATTCATGGCATGAAGATGGCAAAAATATGTGGCGCAACACGCCTGGTCATCTACGGTGACTCCAACCTTGTCGTACAGCAGACGATGAATGAGTGCGACGCACACGCCGAAAACATGATCGCGTACCGCGCGTTATACAACGCACTCGAAGGAGAATTCGACGGCTGCGAACTTCGGCACGTTGGAAGAGAGAGCAACGAGAAGGCCGATAGACTCGCCAACATCGGCTCCACTTGCGCAAAGGTACCACCAGGTGTGTTCCTCGAACAGATCTGCGTGCCATCCATCAAGCGGAAATTCCCCAAGGGATCACCCGAAGAAGCAGAACACTCGGGGGCTACGCTACCCGAAGGTCATGAAGGACCCGAAAAGTTGGTTACCGAAGTTGCCATGGTCAACCTGATGCAGGTCATGGCAGTCGAAGAAACTTGGACACGTCCATACCTCCAGTTCCTGATAAATGGAGAATTGCCTGACAGCCCGACAGATGCCCGGCGCATATCTCGTCGGTCAAAAGCCTTCACCATCATCAACGGCGAGCTGTACAAACGCAGCGTTACGGGTGTACTACAACGGTGCGTCACCATCAACGACGGCAAGGCCATACTCCAAGATATTCACGAGGGCATCTGCGGCCACCACGCAGGTAGCCGCTCCCTCGTCGCCAAAGCTCTGCGATCAGGATTCTACTGGCAAACGGCCATGAGCGACGCGAAGGACATCGTCCGAAGATGCAACGGGTGCCAACGGTTCGCCGACAAACCGCACGCACCGGGATCCGAACTTCGACCCATACCCATAGCCTGGCCCTTTGCCCAATGGGGCCTCGACATGATCGGCAAACTGCCAAAATCCTCGAAGGGAGGACACGTCTTCCTCCTGGTCGCAGTCGAAAAATTCACCAAGTGGATCGAGGCCATGCCAGTCACCAACCAGAAGGGCACAACCGCCGTCAAGTTCTTCGAATCCATTGTCTACAGGTTTGGCGTACCGCACAGCATCATCACCGACAACGGATCAAACTTCATCTCCGAAGAATTCCAGGACTTCTGCGAAGGCCTCGGGATCAATATCACATATGCCTCAGTGGCACACCCGCAAACAAACGGGCAAGTGGAAAAGGCCAACGGCCTAATCGGCACTGGCATCAAAAAGCGCCTCATGAGCTCACTCGAGCACAAAGCTGGAAACTGGACGATAGAGCTACCGTCTGTCCTGTGGAGCTTACGTACCACGCCAAACAGCTCCACCGGCTACACGCCGTTCTTCATGGTGCACGGAGCTGAGGCCGTGCTACCAGCCGAAGTACGCCATCAGGCTCCACGAGTCGTCGCTTACAATGAAGCCGAGTCCACGGCCGCACTCGAAGATGCCGTCGACACACTCGATGAAGCACGGGATATAGCAGCAGCTAGATCAGCGGTGTACCAGCAGAGTCTCCGCAACTATCACAGCCGCCGGCTGCGCCCAAGGTCCTTCGTCGAAGGAGACCTCGTCTTGCGACTCAAGCAAAAGCGACCGAACAAACTCGATTCGCCATGGGAAGGACCCTACGTCATCACCGAAGTCATCCCAGGTGGCGCCTATCGCCTCAAGCACGTGGAGTCCGGAGTCGCATACTCTAACCCGTGGAACGTCTCGCACCTGCGACGATTCTACCCGTAGCAACCTACCTCCCCTTTTTTAATAAGGCTTTCAGCCAAGGCTACTCAGCCGAACCATGTACCTCCTCCATTATGATATAAATAAAGCTAAGTGTCTCGCCCCCAACCTTCGGTTGATTATTTTTCTGCAACTTTGCTACATGCTACAAACGCACTCGGGGGCTCCCCCCACCTCACGATTTCATCGACTGAGGACCAAACGTATACACCTGAGTAGCTGACCACGTCAGGCAAATAAAAAGGGCACGTACTCAATCAAAGCACTGCGTGCTGACATACAAGCAAACCTTTACAACAAAGGGCACATAAACGCCCAGCCGCAATATACAAATTTTACATTCATCTGTTTATTTTCAGGTCCTACCTATTCTGAAGAATATCCTGAGCATGCTGCTCAAACAAATCTACAATCTGTTCGGCATACTGCCTCACAGCCGCGTAATACGGACGCATATCCCACTCGCCACCATCTGGTCGAGGAGGTGGCCCCGTCGCCACAGCAGCCAAGTCTACGTCAGGGCGGTGCACCCTCACAGGAGACAAGGCAACCTTCACCCCTGCGACGAGCTGCTGCCGCACCAGCTCCTTGACATTGCTGGCTCTCCGAAATTTCGTCAGAAGACCTGCAAGGGTCGTCGGCACGGCGTACAATGGAAACATGACGTGCATCACCGAGGAAAGTGATGTCTGCACCTGGCGAAGCACTCGCGAAACCTGGTAGACGCGATCCTGCACCGTCGCCAGAACTATGGCGCGATCACAATCCATCCAGAAGAAGCCGCCGGCCTCCATGTCCTGTTGAGTCAAGCAATTGACTCGAACAGCAATACGCTCCTTTTCTTCCCTCGGAGCAAGATTGGCACCTGCACAAAACAAGGGTAAGGCCAGCAGGCTCACCCGAAGAACTGGGCTACAGCCCGAAAAAAGGATCAACTTACATTGCAGCTGCTCGGACAGCCGACCCAGCTCCGCCATCAAATATTCCTCTCTGGCTGCACCACAGTCTGCTTTGGATTTCCAAACGTCAGCGCGACCGCGTAACCCAAGCAAATCTCTCTCCAAGCTGCGTACGCGATCTCGAAGAAAAGCGAGCTGCGACGAATCATCCAAAGATGCTCGCAAGGGTCTTTCGGATGAAGTATCAACTGGGTCAGCGCCCGAAGGAACCTATAGCAGCAGGGAAAAGAAGGCACACAGACATTCAGCCAAGGATAAAGAAAAACTCGGAGGAATTCACTAAATTATATAAGGCCACTACGTGGCACAAGGATGGTACTACAAAAGATATTTACAACAAAAGAAGACTACAAACTATCCTATGTCTACTACGCCTAAGGTGCAGGGCACTGAGTCGCCTCAGAACCAGACTGCCTAGCTTTGGCCTCGCCCTGCTGCCGCAGTGCGTACTCAGACAACAAGTCAAGGAGCTTGGGCCCATATCGTCTACAGCGAGCGGAGTAGGCGGCGAAAGCTACCTCGGATCCATCCGCAGCCGTCGACATCCGAGAAGTGATCTGGGGCAGGTCCAGCTCCGCCCCAGCCGCCATGGCCATCGCCAGCCCGACAGACGCCCCGATGCCCTTCTGCTTGCGCTTGTACGCTGCAGATGCTTCGCCTGACAGAGCCTCTGCCAGGGAATCCACATCTTCAAGGGAGGCGCCCTTTGGGAAGAGATCCTGGTAGAAGCGACCAAGGACCTCCTTCGCCTTGGCAAGGGAGTTGACGACGGTGCTGCAGCGGTCTTCGACCGCCACAGTGGCATCATCTAGAGCACTCCCGTGCTCCAGAGCACCGCGGTCGAACTCGATGCCTGCGGCATCTGAGACAAAAGAGAAGGAAACATGAAGAAAGGTAACATAGAAGAAGATCAATGGAAAAAGAAGCAAGTCCAAAAGCTTATACTCACCCGAAACGGCCTTGGCAGCATCCATGAGCTTATCTGCCACCCCCCTTTCACGAGCAGCCGCAACGGTGGCCAGCTGCTCTTCACGATCTGCAGCCTCCTGCTGCAGACACTCCTTCGCCTCGGCTGCCTTCGTCAGCTCCAGCTCAAGGCGCTCTTTCGCACCAGCGGCAGCTTCGGCCTTCTGCTCCAATTGGCCAAGGCTCTTCTTCAGAGCATCAACCTACGGAGAGAGCTGTTATGCTCCTCTGCATTTACAACAAACACACGTCAAAGAACAGGACCAGGACAAAACAAGAGAAGTACTACGAGGCAGATGAATACCTTGAAGCTGCCGCAGTTTCGCCTCCAGCGTCAGGCGCTCCTCCACCAGCCGCTTGGCCTCTTGGACAAAAGGCTGCAGAAAACAACAATAGAAGTAAGAACAGGACTTGGGGGCTACGCCTAACACAAAGCAAAAACAACATCAGCACTCGAAGACACTTGGGGGCTCCCCCCGTAACATCAAGCAGAAAAACTTACGTGCTCCGAAGGCGAACCTGCAGGCTCGTCTGCAAAATTCTGGGGCGCAACCACCAGTCTCTCCTGCACCGGAGGGACTAGCGCAATGTCACCCGAAGTCGCCACCGTCTGAGGAGGAGGCGACGCAATGTTCGACTCCCCCATCATCTCCTGCCCACCATCACTAGAGCCGTCGGAGGATTGCCTGCATACGAAGCTAATCAACACAGATGCAAAAATAACAAAGGAACAAAAGATAGCAGCGGCAAAAAGGAAACTTACGAGCCCAACGCGCTCAGGTCGAAGATAGGAGAAGCCCTTCGGGCCCTCTTCTCTTCCTTCTTTTCTTCCCTCTTCTCCTCCTTCTTTTCTTCCTTCTTCCGCTTGGCTGGCGGGTGTGGCGCGACAGCACGCACAGGAATGGCAGGAAGGGGAGAGGAAGAACCCCCATGAACATCATCATGATGCTCAAGGCCCAGGGGATTCCTGGGAGTCGGAGGAGTCGAGGCATCCGAAGATTCGCTGGAGCTCTGTGATCGCTCGCGCGAATGGTCCTCACTCGACTCGTCGGCATCCTCCGCTGGAGATCGCGCTGACGGTAGCTCGGACACGGAGTCCACCACTTCATTATCCGGGGCATTCGGATACCTTTCGGGCAATGGTGGTGCCATGCCCGGCACTTTGAAGCTCTGCAAAAGGAAAAGGAACTTTGTTAGCAAACAAAGGAAAAAGTACATAGCCAACAAAAACAAAAAGGGAGCACTACGTGCGCAAATCTACACCTTCGGTACGGCCAGCGTCGAAGAAAAGGGAGGAGTCTGCGACTTCCCCGGTATTTCTTCGTCGGCCTTGAACTTCAACAGCGCGCGAAGAGCCTTGTCAAGCTCCACCTCGGAGATTTTCTCACTCGAAACCCTCGTCGGATCACGGCGCCCAGAGTAAAGAAACATCGGATGCGCCCTCGCTTGGAGAGGCTGCACCCGACGATCAAGAAACGTTCGGATGACGTCGACACCG
Source organism: Avena atlantica (assembly GCA_910589765.1). NCBI lineage: Eukaryota > Viridiplantae > Streptophyta > Magnoliopsida > Poales > Poaceae > Avena > Avena atlantica. The sequence goes on from OU342738.1 coordinate 233,444,552, forward strand.
TTCACCTCCTTCTCAGGAATCAGTTGGAGATCCTCCACTCGACGGTACAGGGCCTCTATCTCCGCCACCTCACCGTCTAAGATTTGGTTTTTCCAGGATCTTTTCTTCTCAATCAACTGGGAGGGGTCAAAAGGAACGAGACCAAAATCTTGCCCAGGCAGTACGGAGTCACTGATGTAAAACCATTTCCTACGCCAGTACTGGACAGATTCGGACATGGAAAAGGAAAAGAATTGCACATTGGGACTGAGGGAGATGATGAAACCCCCAATGGGATACACACCATCCGAACCAGACTGCCTCTTCACGGAATAAAGCTTCCGGAAGAGGCCAAAGTGCGGCTCAATGCCAAGCCAACACTCGCAAAGCGTGATAAAGCACGAAATGTGAAGAAGGGAGTTGGGAGACAGATGATGGAGTTGAACCCCATAGAAAAAGAGCAGTCCACGAAGGAAGTCATGGACTGGATACGAAAACCCACGCAAGATGAAGGCAACAAACATAACCCGATACCCAGATGGGGGACGGGGGATTACCTCATTGCCGGGGAGTTTGACGGACGTCGTGTCCTGCGGGATCAGGCTCCGCTCGTGCAGCTTGCGGAGATCGCTCTCCCTCATTTCCGATCGCCGCCATCCACCATCGGTGACGCGCGCAGCGGCGGTTCCCTTCTTGCCTCCGGCGACGCTGGTCCCAACCGCAGATGAGGATTTCTTCGTCTTCCCCATGGCGCTAGAGCGGTGGTGCCGTTAGCAAGGACGAAGGATAAAGGAAATGTGGAGAAAAAGCTCAATGCGCAGCAAGAATCGCTCGAGAACAAAGAGGAAGAGAGCAGATGAACTGGTGCGGTGAAAAACAAACCACGATTTCACTCAGGATTATAACAGCAAAGACGATGCACGCTGGCCGTCCATCGAGAAGACCTAACGCCAACGGTAGATCTGTCCGTACACGTGACAACACCACAGCGAACCGTCCTTACCACGCCGTCCACTACGCGCGGAAATCGAGGAGGCACCGTAATCATCTCCACGCCGCGCGTGAAAGGTCAATTCAAAGTCAGCAAGTGGGACCCACGCTTCGTCCAGTCAAGTCATCTCTGGCGTAGCAGACGCCTGAGGTCATCGATCGTAAGCACTGATGTCATCAAAAGCTATACTAGCATCACTTCGGCTCCACGGCTAAGAGTACTCACTCGAATCTACAATTCGACTAAATACTCGGGGGCTACTCCTATCAGGAGCGCTGGCCGCGCACCCGACCAACAAATGAGGACACAATTACTTGTATGACTCCTACGTCGAGTCTACGACTCCACTACGGACTCGGGGGCTACTCCCATAGGGAGGATGGATTTAAGCATCCGAAAATTTTCGAGTCCTGCGGACCTAATGACTGAAACAATGCTTGGACTAAAAGTCTCCGTTCGAGTCTACGACTCGAACAGACACTTGGGGGCTACTCCCATAGGGAGCGCTGGTCGCGCACCCTATGAAATCTTCGACTGCGATCTTTCGGATCAGCACACAAAAACTTTTTGGCAACTCTGCCCCAACAAAACGCTAAGTGAGCAACAATCTCCTTGGCCACCCGAAACACCTCCGAGGTGATAAATGTTCGGATGCTGCGTCTGCGACGCAAAGATAAGACCTACATATATCATCTGATGGCCTGGCAACGCATCTGACTGCGCTCTGCTAGTATGAATCCCTACCAGCAGGTACGATGAAAAATCCCGACGGACGCGTTGGGTACACCAATTAAAATCACTAGAATTCCACTCCTCTAAGTCCTCCGTGGCCTGAGTCGAATTACGCCAGCATATGTTCCAGGTCCGGGTTGAGGGACCCGAACCTGAAGAAGATCGTGTCGTTTCGTCCTAAGACAGTTAACTGACCCTGATCCGTCGGGTGAGTCAGGCACACGCATCAACAATCCCTGCACACATATACTATTAATGAATAGCTGCACCCGAAAGATGAAAGAGTCCTCAGCCGAATCTACGATTCGACTGAACACTCGGGGGCTACTGACATGGTTATACCCTACGGGTACGTAACTTCAGCATACCTGGTCCAGCCCAAGGAAGGCCCACAGTAGACATACGCAGGCCCATGAAGATTTTCGGATGACCAAGGCCCATGACGTCTTCGGATCCTTGGAGAGCAAGACTAGAGGAGATAGGAAATTCAAAGGGGTAAAACCCTAGAACTTGTAACCGACTAGGACTATGTCTGGGACCTGCCTAAGTCTATATAAAGGCCAGGAGGGCACATCCTAGGGCAACTAAACTCGTACTCTCGCACACGCATCCACGCCAGATCGAATCTGCGCACCCTGTAACCTTCGGTTCCGCCGTAATCAAAGAACAGACAAGCAGGAGTAGGGTTTTCCCTCCGGGGGCCTGAACCTGGGTAAATCTCGTGTCCCCTGGTTGCTTGTCTGTTAACCGTGCCACGATCTCCAGCATCCCCATCTTCTCCAAAACCCAAGTCCATAACAATGGGCATTGACGAGATTAAACCTCGTCCGGCGGCGCGCGGGGCGAGCAGCTGCGGGCGGCGCGGCGCTGGCGGCGTGCGGGCGCTCGTGGGCGGCGCACAGGGTGGAGGTGCGGGGCCCAGGGAAGGCGGCAGCGCGGAGATCGAGAGGCGGTGGAGTGGGCACGCTTACCGAGGCAGGGCGGCAGCGGTTCCAAGAGGCGGGGTCGGGCGCGGCGATCGAGGGAGAGGCGGCGCGCGGATGCGGGAATCGAGGCAGGGGCGGCGGCGGCCTCTTAAGTGGGGACCCCTCGTGGGGTCCTATGCGGACACGGGCCGCGCAGTTGGAGGCGAACACGGCGAAGTCGGTGCCGATTTTTTTTCGATATTTTAATAAAACGGCCGTAACTTTTCCGTACGAGCTCCGAATCGGGCGATTCTTGCTCCTAAATTTTTGTAAAATCGAGGGGAACAATCTAGGGTCAAGGGTTGAGTGAAACCTCTAGGATACAAGGGTGGAAAACACAAGTCCTACTAAAATCTCCCGCAGGAGCCTTGTAGTAAAATAGATTAGGGTTTTGAAAATAGCGTTTTGCCGAATCTTTTCAATCGATGGTTTTGCATGGAAAAGTATGATGCAATGAAATGAATGATATGCAGAAACAAATCTAAAATTTGGGATGTGACAAGACTAACCCCCTTAAGATGAATCTCGTCCCCGAGATTCGGCGCGGCTAGCAAATAGGTGTGGGTATTCCTCTCGGATGTCATCCTCACGCTCCCAAGTGGCTTCCTCTTCGGTGTGGTGGCTCCACTGCACCTTGCAAAACCTGATCGTCTTGGTACAGGTAGTCCTCTCTGCTGTTTCCAGAATCTTGACAGGTTTCTCCTCATAGGTCAAGTCATTCTCAAGCTGAACCTCTTCTAGTGGTATAGTGTCTCTCAATGGTGTATCCACCATCTCCGGATGGTACTTCTTCAGCTGGGATACGTGGAACACATTGTGAACAACGGACAGGGCCTCTGGCAACTCCAACTGATAGACAACTTCTCCTTTGCGTGCTAAGACCCGATACGGTCCAATAAACCGAGGCGCCAGCTTACCCTTAATTCCAAATCTCTTGATTCCACGAAGTGGCGACACTCTGAGGTATGCTCTATCACCTATCTCATACACCACTTCCTTGCGCTTGGCGTCAGCATAGCTCTTCTGCCTTGATTGTCCTACCTTCAGTCTGTCCCTAATCAAGGCGACCTTCTCCTCAGCGTCCTTGATCAAATCAGGCCCAAACAACTGACGTTCTCCTACTCCATCCCATAGCAATGGTGTCCGACACCGTTTCCCATATATCACATCGAACGGTGATGTCTTGATGCTGGTTTGATAGCTGTTGTTGTAGGTAAACTCCGCATACGGCAAATTCTCATCCCAACTAGAGCCATGAGCCAAGGCGCAAGCTCTCAGCATGTCCTCCAAAATCTGATTCACTCTCTCGGTCTTCCCATCAGTCTATGGGTGAAACGCCGTGCTAAACTCCAATCTAGTACCAAGTGACTCGTGCAGCTGGCGCCAGAAGTGTGATGTAAATTGGGTGCCTCTATCAGATACGATACTCTTGGGAACTCCGTGTAGGCACACAATTCTGTCCATGTAAATCTTGGCCAACTTTGCACTCGCATAGGTTATCTTTACCAGAATAAAGTGGGCTACCTTGGTCAAATGGTCGACCACTACCCAAATGGAATCATATCCTGACCTGGTCCTGGGCAATCCTGTGATAAAGTCCATCCCCACTCTATCCCACTTCCAATCCGGCACGGGCAATGGCTGTAGCAATCCTGCTGGCTTCTGGTGTTCCGCCTTCACTCGGCTACATACATCACATAGGGCAATATGCTCCGCGATGTCTCCCTTCATGTTGTTCCACCAGAATCGGTCCTTTAGGTCCATATACATCTTCGTATTGCCCGGATGTATAGAGTATGGCGAGTCATGAGCTTCCTGCAGAATCAATTTCCTTATCTCGGGATCGTTGGGAACGCACAAACGATCTCCATACCACAAGGTTCCTTGCTCACCCTCGCGGAATTCCCTCGCTCGATCCTCCTTCATCTTTTCCCTTATTTCATCTATCTCTTTGTCTCCCACTTGAGCCTTCCTGATTCTGTCCTGTAGCGTTGGTTGGACTTCCATTGTTGCCAAGTACCCTTCAGATACTACCTCCAGTCTAAGGTCATTGAATTGCTTGCACAATTCCTCGGGCAATTCCCCAATTGTCAGTCCATTGGCTTAAACCTTCCGACTCAGAGCATCTGCTACTACATTTGCCTTTCCTGGGTGGTATTATAGATTCATATCATAGTCCTTGATAAGTTCCAACCATCTCCTTTGCCTCATGTTCAGTTCCTTCTGTGTAAATATGTACTTCAGGCTCTTGTGGTCGGTGTACACGTCACAGTGTTTTCCCATTAAGTAATGCCTCCATACCTTGAGCGCATGAACCACTGACGCTAACTCCAAGTCGTGTGTGGGGTAATTCCGCTCATGGTGCTTGAGTTGCCGCGAGGCATATGACACTACTCTCCCATCTTGCATCAGCACACTCCCAAGTCCTTGTCGAGAAGCATCGCAGTACACTTAGAAATCCTTCTGAAGATCTGGTAAACACAGAACAGGCGCAGTCACTAGTCGACGCTTCAGTTCCTGAAAGCTAGCATCACATACGTCTGACCATTCAAACTTCCTCTCCTTCTTCAGAAGTTCGGTCATCGGGCTTTGCAATCTTGGAGAAGTTTTCAATGAACCTCCTGTAATATCCAGCAAGTCCCAAAAAGCTTCGTGTCTCTCCTACATTCTTGGGCGCTTCCCACTCTGTCACTGCAGTCACTTTGCTTGGATCAACAGCGACTCCTTCTCCTGACACCACGTGTCCAAGAAATCCAACAGTGTTAAGCCAGAACTCACACTTGCTGAATTTGGCATACACCTTGTGTTCCCTTAGCTTCTCCATAATCAGTCGCAGATGTTTCTCATGCTCAGCATCATCCTTGGAATATATCAGTATGTCATCAATAAACACCACCACGAACTTGTCCAAGTACTGCATAAATACCTTGTTCATCATGGTCATGAAATATGCCGGGGCATTCGTTAGTCCAAATGACATAACCGTATACTCATATAAACCATACCTAGTGGTGAAGGCGGTTTTCGGTACGTCCTCCTCCCAGATCTTCAATTGGAAGTAGCCCGGTCGCAGATCAATCTTGCTAAACACCTTTGCACCTTCCAGTTGATCAAACAAATCATTAATGTTCGGCAGGGGGTATTTGTTCTTGATAGTCACTTCATTCAGCGAGCGATAGTCCACCACTAATCTCTTGCTGCTGTCCTTCTTCTCCACAAACAGAACAGGTGCTCCCCATGACGACGAACTAGGCTGAATGAATCCCTTGTCCAACTGCTCTTTCAACTGCTTCTTCAATTCCTTCAGCTCATCCACATCCATCTTATATGGTCTCTTTGCTATAGGTCCTGTTCCCGGCATCAGGTCGATAAGAAACTCTACTTCCCTGTCAGGTGGCATCCCTGGCAGCTCTTCCGGAAACACGTCGGGGTAATCCCTGATCACTGGCACAGTATCCATGCTAACCCCCTTAAGAGAATTCAACTTACAACTTCGCGGTCGCACAACTGACTTGAATCTAATTCTCTTACCATCCGGGGTTTTAAGTGAAACAGCTCGCTGTGCACAATCTATGTGTCCCTCATGCATAGACATCCAATCCATACCCAGAATAACATCCAACCCTTGTGATTCCAACACTACTAGGTGTGCAATGAAGTTGTGTGTTCCAATCCTCACAGTCAAGTCGCGGCATCCCGCGCTAGCTATCATATCTCCTCCAGGTGAACTCACTCTAATAGACCTTTTCATAGACTCAGTAGGTAACTTATACTTATCCACAAATGCCCTTGATATGAATGAATGCGATGCACCAGTATCGAAAAGTATAAGTGTCGGGTGAGTGTTGATTGGGAACTTACCAATCACAAGGTCAGGCTCATCTGGAATCTCCTCCACATTCATGTGGTTCACTGTGGCCTTCTCGTTGTTGGTTGGCTTCAGTCCTTTCCTCTCCGGACAGTTGTCAGCATAGTGTCCCTTCTGTTTACACTTGAAGCATGTCACCTCACTCAGATCCTTCTTCACAAAGCTGCGATCGCGGTTGCAGTCATGTCCACCGTGTCCTCCAGAGTGGTGAGAGTGTCCTCCCTTGTGGCTGTGGTGGTTGCTCCTATGGTTGTCATGACGATGTCCATCGCCTCCATGGTGGTGGCGGTCATGGCTCCCATGGTCACTCCCTCCATGCTTGGAGTATCCATCATATGAAGTGCGAGACTTGTGATGTGAACCAGAGTGATGATTGTTGCTCTTTCTCTTGCGGTTTTCCACCTGCTTGTGCTTCCCTTCCAAGATCCTGGCCTTGTCCATAAGCTCCTGGAAAGTGGGGCAGTAAACCACCAGCAGCTGCACTGAAAGCTCATCACTGAGGCCATCCAGGAATCTCTCCCTCCTTTTTGCATCAGTGTCAACATCTTCAGGTGCATAACGGGACAGGTTGTTGAACTCCTCAATGTACTCAGCCACGGTGCGATTGGTTTGGCGCAAGTTGCGGAACTCCTTTATCTTCAGGCTCAGAACTCCTGAAGACACGTGGTTGGTCCTGAAACCTTCCTCAAACATTGCCCAAGTCACAGTGTCTAGCGGGTGGGTGATCTGAAAAGTGTCCCACCAAGAAGCGGCTGGTCCCTCCAGTAGGTGAGCGGCAAACCTCACCTTCTCAGCATCAGTGCATCCAACAGTTACCAGATCCTTGTTGACTGAACGCAACCAGTCGAGAGCAACCATCGGTTCCGTTGCAGTAGAGAACTTAGCTGGCCTTAGCCTCAGAAATCTGGTGAGAGCATCTCCCTGAGACTGATTGTTTCCATTGTTGTTGTTTTGAGATGCCATGAACTGAGTCATTACTTGGGTCAGCTGTGCCTGAGCTTCCATGAGCTACTCCAACTCAGTGGGTTGACGGCGGGGAGGCATCTGCGGTTCAGCACAGGTAAGTTTAGAGAGAATCAACTACGATAATAGGATTCTACCCATGCATTATGATCAAACAACATCAAACAATAGCAGACAATCACAAGCAAGCAACACATCAACAAACAAGTGATCCAGCAACATCCTAGGGGTTATACTAGCAGTATATACCTACTGAAATAGTTTTACAAGAGTTGGCAATGGTTAACTAAACAGTTGATCAACTAAACAACAAAACAGCAATCTGCCAGAACAGTCCAGCAGCGTTCACGAATTTTCCGCCTGACTTAAACTTGTCAGAAAATTTAGCTGATTTTTTCACATATAGTACAGAGAGTTTCGCATCAGCCTAATTTTTTTCAGATTTTTCCCAGTTACCAGAAAAATAAGAAAAATCGTACAGTACTGCTGTATCAGCAGAAAACTGCAGCGAAAATAACACAGATAGTAACCAAACTTGTCATAACTCTTTCATAAAATTCGCACAAATAATTCCTGGGATATTGGAGTACACAAATAAGCAACTAAACACTCTTAAACTAACAACAACTAAGTTTCACATCGATCGAGACTAATCCTAACGAATTTGCCTAACGTGGACTAATTGGTGGACTTCTATCTACTTCTTGAAGAGGTTGCGGTAGGTCCTTTCACTCATACGTTGGCCCTTCGGTCCACGGTTCAACCATGACGGCGGAGTGTACACTTCTCCTGAATCATCACTTGAGATCTCAAACTCGACCTCTTCTGGATCCTCCTCTTCTTCTTCACTCTCAGCTGCAACTGCAACAGCTTCATCTCCTCCACCATCATCGTCTCCATCATCATCATCCTCGTCCTCATCATCATCATCGTTCCCACTGTCATCATCATTCCCATTGTTGCCATCATCTCCATTGTCATCATGAGAGGGTGGATTCAGCTGCGCTTGGAGAGCGGCAACCTGGGCTGTCATAACTTCAATAGTTTGATCCCTTTCCTGGACGGTCCCTTGCAGCTGTTGTATGTTCTGGGTGTTCTCCTGCACAATACCATGAAGATGAGCTATGGTTGCATCTCTGCCTATCAGGGCATTCTCCAGAACTCCCACGGCTCCATGCAATGTGTCAATCTCCTGTCCTTGGACCACCATACCATTGCTAGCAAAATCTGCAATCTCCTTTATCATCATCACTTTCTCAGCTAGAGCTCCATTCTCCCTTTCCATGTCCTCTATGTGCCTCCGATGGGGCGGCATGTTGTTCCTGTCGCCCGGGGTAACCACAATGTGCCCATCTTCATCACGCCTCCCATAATCACGGTAGGGTGAATCTGCTGGCAGTAGGTGTCGGACTTGATGGCACTGGCGAGACAGGGCTTCATGTATGGCCAAGTTAATTCCAAGTCCCCAGTTGCAGTATGTCTTGGTGTAGATCAAATGCACTGGATTTGGCAAGGCGGCATCCCTGAATATGAAGGTAGTGATCTCCCATGCATCCTCTCCATATCCATAGGTGTACAGCCTTCTTTCCTTGAACATGGGCAGTGGCAATCCCAATGACTGCGAGAGCTGTGCTAACTGCCTTGCAAAGGGCCTTGGTGACTCCATGGTGGCATACTCAGTCCTGACTTCTCCCATCTATCAATTAAAGAGGAAAGTGTGAGAATAGCATATGATAAGAATTTACGAGAGTGAAAGGCATAAGATGAAAGACAGAGTTAATATAGGTTTTAATAAATCTATGGCTTCATAATCCAATTCCTAGGTCACGATCCTACAGTCGACACACGGGCTCTGATACCATCTTGTAACACCGTGGTTCTGAAAAGATCGTGGCTTCTATGTGACATGCCAATTCCTGGATCGGTTCATTGGCCCACAATAGAATAAGACGAATAACATAGCAAATATCCGTGTATCATAAATAACGAAGATCCAGAGTACCATTATTACAATAAAAGCTTAGCCCAAAGCTAGCTCAAATTATTCAGGTAGCAACATAAATAAAGTAAATCCTCCATTCTTCAAATTGCCCACAAGTGAACAAGTGTCGAGTGGAGTACCGTGGCCTATATCGATTACTCAGAATCGGAATAACCCGCAACATGAAACGTAGCAGCCCCGAAGGGTCAATACATGGAATGTATGGCAAGTAGAGCTAGTAATGGAGACAATAGTACTAACATCTACATGCATATTTGGCGAGTGGAGCTGTGTCTGGCTTGCATTTGCAAATATATTTGTCCTACTTTCATAAACAGTTTTTGATTTTCTTTGAAAAGATCCCAATTAAGTTAACCCAACAATATTAAATCAATTAAGAAATTAGAATGAGCGAGAAACATGTCATGGAGTCAATATCAAGCAACTCAGTTGTCCATAACCGGGGACACGGCTAATCGATTAGTTTATACACCCTGCAGGGGTTAGTACACTTTACCCATGTGACTTGGCCAGCCCAGCTCGTACCATCACTCTCATTTTGAGTGGTGATAGGGAGAAGTCCAAGAAGAGACTGTTCGGGAAGTAGCTCCTCAATCCCGACGCGCACCGGTCCAACCTACCAAAATTCTACATCTCTGGATACGCGAGTTCGAGTTACCACAACCTACTAAGTCCAACCAACCGCCCATTTCATTATTGGCACATGGTTGTACACGTAAGCTACCAAATAAAGAAGCCAATCAATTTCTCTCGATACCTGGGTGCCTTTCCGCAATGAAACCACCAAAAATTATCAATACCATCACACCCAGGGGATTCATTAATTAAGTTGTTTTAGTTTTCACAAACCAATACTTTTAGAAACAAGTCTCAATGATGTAACCCAGCCCTCGTACACCATAGCATGGCTAAGCACATCTACCAACGGTGTTTCATCTACAAGGAGGGTCCTACCACATAATAGGACATAGCATAGCGATAGTATCATCCTACACATGCGTCTACAAAATACACGACAATGCATAGAAAATAGTAGGACAATATCATAAACAAAATAGCATCTACTTGCCTTGGCTGTAGCGGTCGGAAGAACAATCCACACACGAGCAAGCGTTGCACTCGTCACAATCTACACGATACAATTGCATTCATAAATAAACAATTCACAATCATATGCAACAAGGATGATGTATGAATGCATGCATGACAAGTGGATTGGTGCTACAGCTGCACCACATAATAGAAATCAGTAGAGGTACTGATTGCATGCATGGAAAATAGTTTTAGCGCAAGGAAAACTAACATGAAAAATATAATACTCAAAACTATAACTAAAACCCAAATAATTCACTACCGGTAGTATACTGTTTGTAAAATCTTGGGAAAATTCTACTGTATAGGCATTGCTATTTAGGAACAGTACCAATTGGAATTACTCAAAAGGAATTATAAAACTCCCTGAGTAATTAAAACACTGCAGAAAGCCACTAGACAGTTTCTGCATAAGTTTTCACTGTAAGCCTATCCTTTTAATTCATGATGAGATTCCCCTCGTTCTAATGAATCCAGGGACATATTATACGCAATTTTTGGAGTTACAGATCTTTTTCTATGAATTAATTAGTCTAAAAAGGCCATTAACCTATTTGATTAAACTGTACTAAATCTTGCTGCAAAAGTGTGCACCAAAGGTACAGCAAGATTCTACACGTCCTACTGAAGCTACACATATTTTATTTGCAATTTTTGGCCCAGCGGTTTAATTTCTACGCAATTTACAAATTTCTACCGAAATCTGCCAACTAAAACGATTAAAGAAATACCCAGTCAACTGTGTCTGTTGACTGGTCAACGCGGCTGCTGACTGGGCGCTTACTGGGCGTCTGACTAGTCAACGTCTGGGGACTGACCGGTCAACGACCGATCTGGACCGTTGATCTAAGATCCAAAGGCGGCTGCGGACTCACCGGAAACGAACGGCGGCGGCGATCGGCTCCGGCGGCGGCGGCGGCGGTTCCTGCGCGGAGGGGAAACGGTCAGCGCGCGGAACGGTGGCAGTCAACGCGACGGCGGCGGCTGCACATAGCGCGAGGCGGCGACGCGGCGCGCGAGGCGGCTGCGGCTGCAGGCGCGCGAGGCGGCGGTGGGGCGGGCGCGCGCGAACTGGCGGCGGGCGGAGGCGGCGCGCGGGGCGAGCAGCTGCGGGCGGCGCGCGGGGTGGCGGTGCGGGGCCCAGGTAAGGCGGCGGCGCGGAGATCGAGAGGCGGCGGGGCGGGCACGCTTACCGAGGCAGGGCGACGGCGGTTCCAGGAGGCGGGGTCGGGCGCGGCGATCGAGGGAGAGGCGGCGCGCGGGTGCGGGAATCGAGGCAGGGGCGGCGGCGGCCTCTTAAGTGGGGCCCCCTCGTGGGGTCCTATGCGGACACGGGCCGCGCAGTTGGAGGCGAACACGGCGAAGTCGGTGCCGATTTTTTTTCGATATTTAAAATAGAATAGGGTTTTGAAAATAGCGTTTTGCCGAATCTTTTCAATCGATGGTTTTGCATGGAAAAGTATGATGCAATGACATGAATGATATGCAGAACCAAATCTAAAATTTGGGATGTGACAATTGCGAAATCGGGACTAAATGCCTCTACCTTTACTCCCGGTTGACTAGAGGACACCACAACCATTTTTGCAGTGCCGGGGACGGAGGACATTTAGTCCCGGGTCGTAATACGGCCAGGGACTAGAGATTTTTTCCAAAAAAAAAATAATTTATTTTTCAAATTTTGTTTTTGAATTGTTTGACTCGTTAATCCTCTTAGTTGGAAATTTTTAATACTAATTATACTTAATCTTAGGTCAAATTACACTTGTGGTCAAACTTCCTGGTCGTTCAACCATCCTAGCACTACTTCACCCCCAGCACACTTAGCTTCTCTGTTTCATCAGAATGTCCTTGCGTGAAGCCTATTTGTACCTTGTTGTCAACGCTATCATATCAATCATATTGCTAATTTTTTTAATAATACATTTTAATCAATTTTTTAAATAATACACGGATCGTGTAATTTGCGAAACTAAAGGGCCGTCGTCTTTTGGAAAGACGACCGAACTTGGTCTTCATTTGAGAAGACGACTAAGAGCTTCTTTAATTGAATAGACGACGCCTAGGAGCTTCTTTAATTGGAAAGACGACGCGAGCTCCTTTAATCAAAAAGACGATGCCTAGGAGCTTCTTTAGCACGACACGTACCATGCATGATCAGATCCTGGTCGTCTTTTTGAAAAACGACAGCGCCGGTTGTCCTCTGGAATAAAGACCAGATCCTGGTCGTCTTTTCAATTAAAGAAGACACTCGTCGTCTTTTCAAACAAAAAAGGGCTCCGGTCGTCTTTTAAAAAGACGACGACCCGTTTGTTTCGCAAATTCCTCGTTCCCTGTATTATTTATGAAATTGAATAAAAATATGTATTATTTTATAAAAATTAGCAATCCTATTAGCCCATAACAATATGTCATACATCTTTATTTATCAAAATTACAAACAACTATTTAAGTAAACAACAATAAATAAGTAATAATAATATTTTAATCTAATGAAAGTAAAAACTAAATAAAATAATATTTTATTCATTTTTGCCATTTATTCATTTAATATGGCATAAATAATATCTTTAAATATATAAATCGAAATTCAACAAATAATATATCCATTATTATCAGAAAAATGTGAGGAATCCAAATATGACATAAATTTGCTAAAAAGGTAATTTTTTAAATAACTTTTTTCTTTGAAATTTAAAAATCTAAAAGAATCTCGAACGACCTAAGGCTGTTGAAATCGAGCTCAAATTTTTTCCGCACACATTTTGATAGGTTGTATGTTTTTTCGATATCGTACATAAAAGTTATAGCTATTTTAAGTTGCCCGCGTCTGCAACCCTGTGTTGCCCACGCCCACACTCTACCCTTTAGACCCGGGACTAAAGGTCTGAAATAACTCGGGACTAGAGTTTTCTCGGGCTCCTAGCCGCTGAACACGGTACGAACTAGAACTAGTGCTCATACTAGTTCCGAGTTCCGACCCGTAATAAATCGGAACTAATGTTAGAATCTGAACCAAACTGAAGTCCCCTTTTCTACTAGTGAGAGAGTAGTATCTGTAGAATAAAACACGTCTAGACTCTTGATACATCGCTCACACTTATTTTTGAACATGTGACTTTAAACGAAATACGGCTTGACGTGTTATCCTTGATCATTGTTAGCCGATCCCTCTTTCTTACGAGTGCTTCGTTTCAGGCTGTAGGTGGGAGCGGGTTACCACGTGACCCACTTTCCAAGTCCGCATAAAAATTTAAGTGGGCATTTCGCGGACAAACAGAAAAATAAGTGGGCTATCCCACATCCCATATCGATTTCGCATTGTTCCTAGGTCACGAGTTAGTGTGCTGCTAGCATCTTCATCATTGGTTGCTCCGTCGAGGTAGACCAACAACTGTATATAGAAAACATGTATTCTCTTCGTCTAAAAACAAAATGACTTGGATTCTAAATTTGAATGTATTTAAATACAAAATATCTATTTTGAGACAAAAAAAATACCATTTTATTTTTATAAAAATATATAATTTAACTATTGCGGACATATGTAGACATAAGTGGGATAGTGGTCACCCGCATACCTATAACGGGCTCCCGCGGAGCACATGCGAGACTGTGCGGGCATACATGGGACACTGAGCTTCGTTCCGGTCTTCGGCGCTCAACAGTCATCGTCATCGTTCCTGACACGAACTCCGTTGCTTTGCCAGCCTGCCACTGCCCGTCACAGGCAACCAGCGTAGAACCATTCCAAATCTTCTTTATCCTGGTCATAGACCGGGAAGCCGCAGCGAGAACAGATTTCCGGGCCGGCGGACCACATGAGCACGGGAGCTCGCTGGCGCGGGGAAGCCCGAGTCATCACGGGGGGCGCAGAAGGGCGAAGAAACACCACCGGCGCCGGCTCGGACTGCGCCTCTGAGCTCCTGCGCGTGGTGGTGGGTGGCATTGGCAAGAATGTAGCCGGCAGGCAAATTATTCTCGCGTTCGTGTTCACGCGCGCGGACCAGCCCGCCCCCACACGAGCTCACGGGCGGCTCTGCAAGGCCCTAGCGCCCTGCTGCACCGCGCGCGAGATCCCGAGGTCAAGCAACGGCCGGGCGGCGCAGCTGGGACCAGGGCTGCGCCGGCCAGTGCGTACGTCTTGCCTGAACCAGCAAAAGGTTAAGCTGATGTTTGTCGCGAGCTCGCCGTCCCGGAGAGATCACGTGAATGCTTCTAGACAGTTCCACCACCACAGGTCCCAAGCCTAGCGTTGACGGCTGTCATAGACTCATAGGGTCATAAGAATATGTGGACTTTGTTTTTGTTTCCGGCGACTAGCAAGAAACATGCATGTTGCTACGGTCTAAAAAAACAGTAGTAACAGGATTGCAAAACTCAAGACTAATTTCTCCATTTGTTCTAGTAAGTTAATCGACTTAAACTTTATCTAGATACGCATCACGTTTTAGTGTGTAGACATGTAGCTAGGCAAAGTTAAGTTAAATAATTTGAGATGGAGGGAGTACTTGAATAAAGGTATCGATCACTTGGCATAGTCACAAATCCGTGATAATAAATCGACATACTTTTGCAAAACACATCCAAGTGGGTAGGACAATTTCATCTCAATCTCCAACCCTGGTTAGTACAATCTAATCTTATGGCAAACCAACCATCACACTGGCGAAGCCCAAACAAAGAATCCTAAGGTGGGTCATGCTTTGTTTTTGGATGGAACTTGGCGATTTTTATGTGCAACCTTAAGTGCTCACCTAGAGATACAAGATACAAGTGGTTCAACCTTAGGAAACCTTTAATCCTCTTTAATATTAAAATAAATTAACTTTTCCAATATCATTAAAAATGTTATTTCTTTAGGGAGCTTGTTATAAGAACGAATATATGGATCAATGGATGCTCATATAGTTTTTTTTGACAATCAATACCACGATATATTTATAGTAGCATACTCCCTCCGTTCTGATTTACTCTACATCTTACTAGAAAATATCAAACAAATTAGTGTTGCATTTATTAGTACTACTTAGATATATGAACAACCAATCAAAGCTACCTTGAAAATAGTAACATCCAATAGAGAGAGTAGGACCACTTTGTTTTCTGTGTTTTTGTTGACTAAAAGCTAGAATGTAGATTATTTCAGAACAAATTTTGAGGCTATAATATAGACTATTTCAGAACGGAGGGAGTATAGTATATGGTAGAGATGTATAGACTGTCTCCAACAATTACAAAACAAAGTCTAAAAAAAACTAGTAAAACACTAAGGTCTTCAAACTCTTTCTTCTTTCAAGACACTTAGATCGATATATATATATATATCATCCAAGGTGCGTTAGCTTTAGTCCCTACTTGACATCGTTTGTAAACAACATTCTACGACAATTGTTGGCGTAAAAGGAAAAGTGACCACACTTAAGTAACCATGGCTCGTTGTTTCCCCATCAGGGGCATAAGGTTTTTCTAACCCAACACGTGTGTGCGCCATTGTATTTGAAAATATATGTCTCGTGATAACTATTGGTGAGGATATTTTTTTTTTGAAAGGGTAGAGGTCTGGAAAGACCCCGATGCTGCAGTTTATTACTGTCGGTGGAGGTACAATTGCAGGACAGCCCTCAGGAAACGAGAAAAAAACAACAGAGCCCTGCAAATATACAGAGAAGACCCAAAGACAAAATCTAAAAAGCAATCAGGTCCTAGCCTTCTTCCAGCTCCTTCTCCACCACAGCTTCGTCGCTGCCGAGCCCGGCCGTCTGCACCACCACCGGGGACTACGCCACTTGGGGTGGAACAGCGGGAGCGCACTGTCTCGGAGCCGAAGAACCTCCAAATCGGCAACATAGCCTGGAGGAATACGACCCTGTGCCAACAGCGTGGCAACCAGGGAGGGAGTGGCCGCCCTACGGCCCTTGAGTTCGACGACCAGACGGAACCATGCCGATGAAGCGTTGCCGAAGAGGAACTCCCGGAAAAATGGAGCGGCTGTCCTTCAGCTGATGTGGTCGCCGACGGCCTTGCCGACGAAATATCGCTCCAGAGGGGCGCAGCACCAGTGCCTCCACGCCCGAAGCTGGCCACCATCGTCGCCGACACCGCGCTCCAATCCTTCACTCCCTCGCCCCCACGGCCGGCCAAGAGAAGAAGTAGAGCGCCACTGCCAAGAAGATGGAGCCAACCGAGCTTATACATAGGGCTCGCTCCAGGGAGCCACCCCGAGAACTTCCACCATGGAAGCCCCACAGAGCTCATCCAGAGCAACTGCTTGACGCCGCTCGAGAGCGCCAGAACAGAGGACCCTCGCCCACCTCGTAGCCCGATGATGCCTCCGCTTGCCTTCATCCTCCCCTCGCCACCACGGCAGGCCAGATCGAGAGAGCAAAGCAGAGAGGCATCCCAGGAAAGAGGGAGCCCAGGCTTGACCTTATTAACGGAGATCCCGGAGATAGAGAAGTCCACCGCCACCTCCAACCACTGAAGAACGACGAGGAGACTCCACCTCAGGCTGCACCAGATCTGGCCAAGGGAGATCGATGCCCTACTCCAAACTACCGGCATAACGCCAAGGATCCTAAAACTACTCTGTACAGAGAAGCCCAGGCCACCTCCCCCATCCTTACTCACAGCGGCGGAGCCGCCGGAGAAGAACGGGAGAGGTGCCGGGCGCACACAAGGGACTCTCAAAGGGGAGGGGGGGAGGAGGAGGAGAGACGTGTGGTCCGGTGAGTGAGCCGTGAGGACATATATGTGTCCTTGTTGGTTAAACATATATGTCACTTCTATGGGCCATGGTACAATGAATTGTCGCAATATGTGTACATATTGTTAGGGCGGGAAGGGGGTGGATAGTTGGTTAAGTCAAACACGTGTAACCAGGCTTAGGAAGACAAAAATTAAAGCTAGTAGGCTAGACACTCAAGGTCACTAGGGGTGCACATGTAATGGGTCACGAGTCACGTGGGTGCGAGTAACCGAGGATGTGCGTATTGCAGTTGGACTATGTGATCCCCAATTTGTAATATGCGCATAACCATCCTTCATTTCAAAATTTTAAAACAAGAAAGCAGAGAATTCGTAACTTAGTTTGGGTTATTTTCTTTGCGGAATTACATCGATCTTTAATAATCATCAACAACAGTACAACAAGACCTAAAAATAATAGAAATTACAAATAGAGAAATCTTAACTTAGTTTACTCTTGATTAGTTATTCCGTTACCGGTACTTGGTCAATGCAATATCTTACTAATTAAACTTCAGTCTAAAATAAAATATTTTACCTCTTCCCTAACACCACACATAATTAATATGCATGGTTCTCTTGAAGTCAAGGGAGACAAACTATAGTCCGGGATGTTTGAATCTCTTTATACGGCGTATCTACTCTTTGGTTTTTTCTTGATTTCTTGAGAACGTGGTTTTACCATTTCTTAATTATTAAGGTTTAATTTTGAACAACAATTGAGTAAATTAACACCTTCTGCAATTACTGAATTAACATCATTATTGCTCACAATTTCTTGCATTAATGGCACACAAAGTATGCATGGAATCAACTAAAGAGTACTAGCATAACATCACGTCTTGGTTGCACCTCTTGAGTACGTACCACACAACACCACACAATGGCTAGACGTCGACATACCAATTGGCAATTGCAAAGAAAATCCAATAATTAAGTACACAAAACCATTGCACCCACAACCAAATGATAAGAGGCGAAACAAGCACAAGAATCGGCACACCAGATACATCAGTTCTACATTCAGAACCAACAGAACAAAATCAGAAAAGGGTTCTGACGAACCGAACATGCATGCAGTCACAAAGCGAACGCTCGGTTCATGTTTGCGCTCTGCATGCAAGTTAGATAATGAACTGCGCCGGGTAATCAAGCGCAGATGAAGCCACTCGGGAGGTTCTTGCCGCAGTAGTTGACGAGGAGGCTGAGCTTGACGGGGATGTCGAGGCTGATGCCGAGCACGTTGGCCTTGATGGCCGTGCAGAGGCAGACCGCGGCCTCGAGGTCGGCGAGGCCGCCGAGGATGCTGCAGCACGGCTCCGCCGGCGGCTGGCCGACCTCGGCGCTGACGAGGCCCAGAACGTCGGCGCACGCGGCGAGCTTGAGCGCGTTCTTGGGGCACTTGCTGTAGTAGGACGGCGGCGTGGGCGTCGCCGGAGTCGGCGTCGGGGTCGGGCAGCTGGTGCCGCATGCGTCGGCCACGGTGAGGACGAGTACCAGGCTGAGGGCTACGAGGAGGAAGGCCTTGGGTGCCATGGCTAGCTGCTTAGGACACGATGGTGCGGAGGGTGATCGCACGCAATTGAGGGGAGAGTGCTTGTGAAACTGTGGACGTGAGTGAAGAGCCGATGGTATGAGGGGTATTTGTAGTTGGTAGGGGGCGGGAGGGAGAACCAGGAGGCCTTTGGTGAGGAAACCCTAGCCTAGCATTATTGTGAGAGAACTCCCTGTAACAGGCTATATTTGCAGACACCTCCCTGGAGTAATAATTCGTAGCTCGGCACATACTGTGAGTCCGTGAGACGACTGGGCAAGATTTGAGGTGTTGCCAGATCGACCGCAGAGGCAGATCTTCGTGTCATTGGCTCATTGCTCACTGAAATGCGCAGATGACATGTCGGATCGGTGGCTGGCTAGCAGAGTTCACGGGAGCCCATGCCATGCGGAGGCAGGCCAGGTGACCTTGGAGCTGGCAGATAGAATGGCAGTGAGGCAGTGACAAGGCTCCAAGAAGACGGCTCGGCAGCTTGCTCTGCTCGTGGGTCAGGTGGCCAATGCCGCTGTGTGCTGCCCATGCACCACCTCCCTCTCACCCTTCTTCCTAGCTAGCTCGATCTATCTCTGATTCTCTGCCCTGCCAATCTGCCATGGCATCAACATCAGCGGCATTTCATCGTGTCGCTTCAGGAATCAGGATAAGATTCACGTGCAGGTGGCACGGCTCCGTCGCCGGTGTGTTTGATCGAGGAGAAGGAGACTGGCCGCGATTGATCGACCGGAGATCGAGTTTTGGTTAGATATGATGTGTTTGCTTGGCTCCGCCTTTTTTACTGAAGCAGTTGAGCGAGCCTGCTGCAAGTGTCTCTTTGATATCATTGGCATATCGAAACTCTCCGGGACGATGCATGCTGAGTAGCCAACGGAGATCACGGGGTTTGACAGACCCAATTTGAGACGAAGCAAGATTAGCAGGCTCTATTGCTCCATCATCTTGAGCCTTTTTCACTTGGGCATTATCTTAGACTCTTTTCCTTGATATTTTTATCAGGACCTTATCTCTGACTTCTGTTGACTTTCCTTGACCTTGATGATTTTCCACTTAGAGCCACATGAAACCCAGGTGGAATTCAATTGTTCAACAACAAATTTACGTTTTCTACTCGGTGATTTAGGAAAAAAAATGACAGTACTGAATCCGGGTCCATACCAAAAAAAAGTCACTGTTCTGCCAAAAAAAGAAAAGGTCTAGGGTGGCCTGTGGGGCTACACGCAGCATTGCAGGAGCTGGTGGAAACTGGGAACAGAAATACTCCCTCTGTTTCAAAATATAAGATGTTTTAGATTTATGAAGAAAATGTATCTAGACTAAAAGTAGTCTAGATACATTTACTTCACAAGGCTCCTGAGTGAACCTATATACTAAAAGTAGTCTAGATACATTTACTTCACAAAGCTAAAACATCTTATATTTTGAAACAGAGGGAGTACTTACAGATTCACAAGGTGAAACAAGAGACAACGCAGATCTGACTTGAATCTTATTCAAAGTGGCGAGGCAAGTTCTTTGTGGCAGAGATATGCAATACAACTTTCTGCATATTCCCAAAACAAATGTACACTCCCAACACATGTATAACATCAAACCCAGAAAACCCTTTCTATACAGTGTAGAACTATGCTAACCATGAACGAAGAGACGAAACATCCAAAACGAGGGGTAATAACCGAGGCAGAACCCAAGTCGCAAAATGATGTGTATGAAGGCCACTATTTTTGTGGCTAAACCACCTTCCGACCTGTCATCAAGTATCCAACAAGGACAAATAACAGGAAGACGAAGAGCACAAACTTAGACGAGAAACCTCCAAAAGATTGGCTTCTTCCCCTAAGCAGTTCCTGAAAATGAAGCAGCGTTGACTAGCATTAGATATCAGAAAGCAAAATCAGAATGGCAAACAGAGTTTGGGTCGGAAAAGCAAAGAAGCTGACTTCTTTTCATGTTGTATCGTTATTATGACAGTCTGGAGATAATGTTGTTATCTTTGGCAGAACTTCCGTTGACTTTCTTTTGATCATTTCAAATCGTATTGTGATAGTTCGGAGATACTATCCTGTTTGGCAGAACTCCCGGACTGCTCAGGTTAATTTCTTGCTGCTTTTAGCAAATTTTGCAGGATATTTGTGCAAGCAATACTGCAGCGAGATTTACTCAGTTCCTCTGTATAATTGGGATGATAAATTGCTCTCTTTCATTTTGTTTCTTGAAATGATTAAAAAAACATGTTTAATGATAAAGATCTAAGGAATCCATAAAAAGTAGCAGAATGGTTATGCAGAAACGATATTATTGATTTCCTGTCAGAAGAGAAGACGTACCAGCTCTTGCTGAAGCTTCTTGTTTTCATCTGCATATTTAACAATTTCTGAACTAACCATAGAGACCTCCTACAGAATCACAGAATATCAGAAACATAGAGTTTCTCTGTAACTTTCAAGATGATAAAGATACAAGAAAAGTCAAATATCTCAGACGAGCATTAATAAATATGTATAGCATTTTGGCATAGTGACAGCAGCCAGAGGGGGATTCATTTTAGAAAATAAGACTACCTATTACTATGCACTCTCATATCTAGTTCATGTGTTCTTCAAGAAAGCAAAAATCAAATTCACTCGGTAGGTTATATGACAACAATCAACAGCTTATAAGTATATATGATAGTGCTAAACTAGAGCAAAATTTCTTCATAGAAAGTACCTGTTTGCATGAAGTACAATGCGGTGAAGAAAATAAAACTACACCGCTAACAGTAATACCAAAACAGAATAATCATGCAGGGCAGTCTCTTGGTGAGTAACAAGGTGCACATTTGATGGTGTCATGTGCAATGATTGGTGTCACATAGCACATTCTTTTCGGAGAAAAAAACCATCATCAACATAATGCCTGGAGACATTGCATGTTCTGTCGGTGCGAGATAAAATAACATGGCAATGCTATTTTTTGTGGAATAGAGTCACCTCATTATATGAAGGTTGTGATCCAGAAGCTTGTCCTTGCCTAGATGCCTGGAAAGGAATAGAGCACAACAATCATCATTAGGAACAAACATGGTATCTTCTCTTACAGCGTCAGCAGCAATGCCAGTACTTACAGCATGGATCATGGTTTGTCTGAACACTTCATGGTCCACGTCCGCATCTGCAATCTCTTCCTCATCCTCCTCAGGCACCGGTGAGGGGGGATTCGCAGCGATATAGACCACCCGCAGCTTGAACTCCTCCACCACCCTATCAGGCGCTCTATTAAACTGCAAACCGTAAAAATCATTTGAAATAAGAACCCATAACATCTACATTGAAATCAACATACTCGAGTGCTGCAAGAACTTACCATCTCAGGGACGATGTCCTTATTCGTTACCCCTTCCTGCACAACAACGCTTTGAACGAGAAACTTGTCCTTGCAGTGGTAATCCTGAGGGATCTCCTTGGGCGCCTGCATCGTGACTACACAACAGACAGAGCAAACAATGGCAGGTGAGTTTGGCGCATCCAATCGAAACCGAGTAGCAGCAAAAAAAAGGCATGTATTTGCAAGTTGAGCAGACGCACTCGTGATGCCGCAGGATCCCCCTGGCGGCACGATGCCGGAGGTCGGCCGCACCGCGTACTTCTTCGGGTTTGTTGTCTTCACCTGCACATTGAGCAGCGCGTCAGAAGTCCGCCCATCAGCCTTGATCCCCGTCAATTATTCAGATTGCAGTTTTCAGCACAAGGGTAGCATAGCAAGAATCTTTCTTTCACCTTGAAAGCTACGCGCTCGTCGGTCTTGTTGATGAGCTCGATACATCCTGAATTCGCCTTCTTGAGCTCGACTGCTCAGAAGCAACGATCCGGTCAGTCCCCCTCGCCTTAGGCGAATACGCATCAAGAAAGAAACAGTAGGGGGTGGTCGCGGGAGCACTTACATGGCAGCTTGAGCTCGGAAGGGTAGACGCGGAGCAGCGTATTACTCATGGCGCCGACC
This sequence comes from Avena atlantica, assembly GCA_910589765.1. Lineage (NCBI taxonomy): Eukaryota > Viridiplantae > Streptophyta > Magnoliopsida > Poales > Poaceae > Avena > Avena atlantica. Next base: position 233,467,421 of record OU342738.1, read on the forward strand.
AAGGGGGAACAACGACGAGTCGAGTCGAGTCGAGACCAAGAAAACCAATGCGCTTGCTTGGAGTCCGATCCGAGAAACGGGGTTGCGGCGTTTCCTGGTCGTAGAAGCAAAGCATCAAACAGGCAGAGGGCTATGTATGAACCCCGGAGGAAGCAGGGGAAGAAGGAAGAAGCAGGATTTGTGGATTGGGAGAAGACGAATCGGAGGTGGAGGGGATGCAGGGAAGGACTCCGGACCGGAGACGGTGGAAGGAATTCAGATCGGCATAAACAACTAAGCAAAAAAAAAGATTGGTTTGGTTGATTGACGGACGGATTAGGCGGTTTCGGTTGGGAAACACTGGCGATTGATTGGCGGATGGATGACGATGACGGGGAGCTCTGCCTCTGGAGGTTGCGTCGTGGGTAATCCGGGGTCTGTTGGGTTTTGTTTATCTGCGCGCGCGCGTTGGTTGATGAGTCATAGCTGGATTTGGGGGCAGCGGCGGCGGAGTGGAGGGGAGGACTGCCAGATGGGATTGGGGCTGGACAACGTCGCCGGTCGCCTCCTGGGAAAAGATCCTATCCCCTTTTTGTCCTCTGCGACTCCGACCGACGCCGCGTCGATCTTTTCCTGCAATTTTCTCCTTTTTTTTTCCTTTTGCAAACTGTAATTTCTCGTGTGTACCACAATTTGTAATGACATGTCCTGGATGGCTGGATCGTGATTCGTGAGCTCGTGAACTGACCACGGAGTACCACGGATGATCTGTACACGGCCACGGTGAGTTAATTAATTTCAAGGTGAAGTTCTCTTCTTAACTTTTCGTCCCAAAATCATCAGAGAACTTTAGGAGGAAAGAGACTTGATGCTATGGTCACTGGCTACCGAACCCACCTAGTACGAGCTGCCATGCCAGGTAAGCATCGTCAGGGCATCGAGTACAAATATGATGCCGGCGTTAGGTTTAACACCTTATCATCATCACTCAGATCTGAAGCTACGAGCCTCTTAAGCAACCGTCGCACGCTTTTTTCAAGCACATGTCACGATCAAACATGATCAGGATTCATGACAGTAGCTGATGATGCAGTGCACTTTTTGCTGAAATATCAAAGCTCAGTCTTGCCCCAAACAGTAGTGATAATAGTACCCCCTCCCACCATATTAGTTGACTCAATTTTTTCTACTCCCTTCGTCTTAAAATAGATGTTTTAGATTTATCAAAAATTGGATGAATCTAGACACTATTTAGTATATAGGTTTATCTAAATTTTAACAAATCTAAGACATCTATTTTGGAACTGAAGGAGTAGATTTATATGTATCTAGTTAAGTATCTAGTCTAGATTCATCCGTATCTAGCAAAGTTGAATCAACTAATATGGGTTGAAGGGAATAGTATATTCCTCGAGCGCTCCTCGTTTTCTCATCCAGGATTGTCGCCTGTGATACATACGGTTGCGTACTCCGACTCGCTTTCAACGTTTGGAAACAACACCTGAATTTGATTACTTGATGTACCTCTTGGGCAGCGCCCACAGCACACCGAATATCCTAGTTCTGTACTTCTGTGTTGTTTTCATATTGATCGAGAGAAACGGGAGATCTTGCTCAACCTTCGACTCAATTAGTTGATTTCTGGAACTGCGAAAATACACAACCCCGACCCTCTCAGCTCTCATGACCCACGCCGCGGGGCGGCTGCCGGGCAGGCCCGTCAATGCACAAGTTCGATGTGCTCGACTGAACAGGCCCCCGGTCCGATTTTAGAAGGCCTCCTTTTTTTTGCAGTTCCCTAGTATTCCGTCGACCATCGCGGCCCAGACTCACTACTCCAGCAGAAGTTGTTTCCCTCGCGTCGCCTGGCTCCGAGCAGATGGCGAGATCGGAGATCGCTCCTTGCGTGCTGGCATGTTCGGTTGTTCCCGACTCTTGACGTCTGATCGCCGCGTGCCGGCCCGTTCGCTCTCTGCTCGCCGCCGCCCAGCCAATCAGGCAATCACCGATCAGCGCCTCAGCCCAACCTGACCTGCAACCTCTCTTCAGCCTGCTTCCTGATAGCGCATGCGCCACACCGAGTCAGCTGTGAGCTGTCGCAGTAAGAAACTAAGATCTGTTGGAGACTTTGAGTACATACGGAAGTATGTTACAATCGCGACAAGAAGATAACGAAGAACGAAAACGAAAAACACAGCAAGGAGACACAGATTTAACGTGGAAAACCTCTCCAACAAAGAGAGGAAAAACCACGGGCGCCAGCCAGCGAAACTTCACTATATCGAGGAGTGTTTACAAACGCCGGGGATTTCACAGATGCAACTATCCCAACCGGCGGCTTACAAGGGGTTTATATATCGATGGAAACCTAGGTCTTCGACGATCCGTACACTCGGCCCAAGCCTCCCGGCGACGGGCCTCGCTCCACTCGTCAGAAGTTGGCCTATACTTTGTAGAATTTGGATCAACATATAACAAACTCCACCTTGAGACAAATTCCTCCTTGTAGCATCAATAGCAACCATCTCCCTGAACAAACAAAGCAAATACTTTCGGCGCCAATAGCCACTTGGGCTAATCAGTTAAACCAACTAAGTTCGAGCAAAGCTCAAACTTAGCAACAGGAACAGGTTTAGTCATCATATCAGCAGGATTATCATGAGTGCTGATCTTGCATACCTTTAATTTACCTTGAGCAACAATGTCTCTAACAAAATGGTACTTGACATCAATGTGCTTAGTTCTCTCATGAAACATCTGATCTTTTGTAAGGTATATGGCACTTTGACTGTCACAAAACAAATTAATGCAAGAATCATCTCCACAAAGCTCAGCAAACAAACCTTTCAACCAAACAGATTCTTTGCAAGCTTCAGCAATAGCCATGTATTCAGCTTCAGTAGTAGATTGTGCAACAACAGCCTGCAATGTAGCCTTCCAGCTAACAGCACAACCTCCAACATTAAACACATAACCTGTGAGGGATCTTCTCTTATCCAAATCGGCAGCAAAATCTGAATCCGCATAGCCAACGAGTCCCTCACCGGTCCTGCCAAACTTCAAACAAGCATTGGAAGTGCCAAGAAGGTACCTGAAAACCCACTGAACAGCCTTCCAATGTTCTTTACCAGGATTAGCCATGTATCTACTTATCAAACTCATAGCATATGATAAATCAGGACGAGAACAAACCATGGCATACATCAAAGAACCAACAGCACTAGAATACGGCACCTTTGACATGTACTCAAACTCTTCATCAGTAGTAGGACATTGAGAAACTGACAATTTAAAGTGAGGAGCAATAGGAGTACTAACTGAGTTGGCACCATCCATATTAAAACGATGAAGAACTTTCTTAATGTAACTTTGCTGACTAAGAAATAACAAACCAGATTTTCTATCTCGGGTAATTTCCATACCTAAGATCTTCTTAGCAGCACCAAGATCCTTCATCTCAAACTCACTACTTAGGTGTGCCTTCAAAGTAGTGATTTCTTTCATGCCCTTGGCAGCAATTAACATATCATCAACATATAGCAGCAAGTATATAGGTGACCCATCAACAAACTTGATATAAACACAACTATCATATTTAGACCTCTCAAAACCATGTGAGATCATAAATGAATCAAACCTTTTATACCACTGTCTTGGAGATTGCTTTAAGCCATAAAGAGACTTCTTTAATTTGCACACAAAATCCTCTTTACCAGGCACTATGAACCCTTCTGGTTGGTCCATGTATATTTCCTCATCAAGCTCTCCATGCAGAAAAGCAGTCTTGACATCTAACTGCTCAAGCTCAAGATCACGCATAGCCACAATACTAAAGAAAGTACGAATGGAACTATGCTTCACAACTGGAGAGAACACATCATTGTAATCAATACCTGGAATCTGGCTGAACCCTTTTGCTACTAACCTTGCCTTGTACCTTGAAGGATCTTTGGGAGATAGACCTTCCTTTTTCTTGAAGATCCACTTGCAGCGGACCGCCTTCTTTTGTTTAGGTAAGCGCACAACATCCCATGTGCCATTTTTCTCAAGCGATTGCATCTCTTCTTGCATAGCAGATACCCACTTCTCGCGGTCAACGGATGCAATGGCTTCATTATATGTAGCAGGTTCAGAATCGTTCTTCACCTGTTCAGCACAACTCAAAGCATAATGTACAAGATTACACTCTTCAATTAAACGACGAGGTGGAACTATGTTACGTCTCGGTCTATCAGCATCAATAGATTCCTGTGGCTGCTGCAAAACAGTAGGTGAGTGCTGAACAACATCATCATCAATATTTTCCTCATGAGTATCATCAACAACAGCATTATTATCAACAGTTTTCTGCAGGTGCTCCACCTGCACACGAACTCCCTCCTCTCCAATAGCAACAGGAGAGGGATCTGATGGCAAGCTGTCATGATACATAACGGATTCATTGAAAACAACGTTCCTACTCAACAAAATCCTTTTTGTTTCAGGGTTCCATAGTTTATATGCCTTAACTCCTGAACCATAACCAAGGAATATGCACTTGACAGCTCTAGGCTCTAACTTTCCATTATCAACATGAGCATAAGCAGTGCAACCAAAAACTCTCAACTGTGAATAATCAGCAGGTGAACCTGACCATACCTCAATAGGAGTTTTCTTCTCAAGTGGAATAGAAGGTGACCTATTGATGAGGTAACACGCTGTGTTGGCTGCTTCAGCCCAGAAACGCCTATGCATACCTGCATTAGACAACATACAACGAGCCCTCGAGATGATGGTTCTGTTCATGCGTTCTGCCACGCCATTCTGCTGAGGAGTATATGGGATGGTGTGATGCCTGATCATGCCATCGTTACTGCAAAACTCCTCAAACTCATTAGAACAGAATTCCATACCATTGTCAGTACGTAGTACCTTTACCTTCTTCTTAGTCTGTTTTTCAACCATAACTTTCCACTTCTTAAAAGCATCAAAAACATCAGATTTATGCTTTAGAAAATAAGGCCACACCTTTCTTGAGTAATCATCAATAATAGTAAGCATATAATTAGCACCACCAATAGAAGTCTTACGGGACGGACCCCATACATCAGCATGCACATAATCTAATATGCCTTTGGTGGTATGAACGGAAGCATTGAATTTAACTCTTTTATGCTTACCAAAGATGCAGTGCTCACAGAACTCAAACTTACTCAAGTTGCAACCATCAATCAGCTCTCTCTTGACCAACTCTGCCATGCCTTGTTCGCTCATATGCCCAAGACGCATATGCCATAGATGTGTTTTACCACAATCATCAGAATCATTAGAAGTAACAGCAGCAGCAATACCAGGCAAAGTGCTACCTCTAAGAACATATAATTTAGCAGAATTCATATCACCTATCATGTGAATAAGAGAACCTTTTGATACCTTCAGAACTCGATGCCCACCGGCATACTTGTATCCATCAACGTCCATGGTACTCAGGGAGATCAAATTTCTGGCCATGCTTGGTATGTGCTTCACCTCACTCAACGTGCGTGTCACGCCATCATGTGTCCTAATCTTAACAGATCCAACACCAACGATATGGCATGGGTTGTCATTCCCCACACGCACAAAATCTCCAGTCTGCACAGACTCATATGAACTGAACCAATCTTTGTTACAGCAAATATGAAACGAACATGCAGTATCAAGTATCCATTCATCATCACGAGAAGCACAAGCAGCAAAAACAGCTAAGCATTCACCATCAGAACTATCAGAAACAACAGAAGCCTTACCATTGCCTTGATCCTTATCTTTCGGTTGGTAAGTACCGTTCCTTTTCTCCTTATTCTGCAGCTTCCAGCAATCATCAATAACATGATTAGATTTCTTACAATACCTGCAGAACTTGTCCTTTCCCTTGGACTTCGAACGACCTCTGCCGTCTTTGCTCTTATCTCGGTTGCCATGGTTGTTAAATCTCTGCTCGGTCCTGCCACGAACCTGCAGAGCTTCAGCCTTGGAGGACGCCCCATCTGCCTGCACCATAGATTTCATCTTTTCCCTCTGTTTGAGGGCATCTTGCACTTCATCAAGGGTTATCTTCTCACGGCTCAACAACATTGTATCACGAAAGTGTGTATAAGAACTAGGCAGCGAGCATAAGAGTAATAGGGCTAGATCCTCATCATCATATTTTACTTCCATAGATTGCAAATCAGAAATAATCTCTCTAAAAAGAGATAAGTGATTCATTACCGATCCACCTTCCTGCAATCTATGCGAGAACAACTTCATCTTCACATGCATCTTACTGGTTAGATCCTTTGACATGCAGATCGTTTCCAGTTTTTCCCATAGGGCAGCAGCAGATTTCATCTCCAGTACTTCCTGCAAAATATTATTGGACAGATGAAGTTGAATCAAAGATAAAGCCTTACGGTCCTTCCGCTTCTCTTCAGCGGACCAGGTCTTAGCATCCTTTTCACCGAATCCATCCAGCGCTTCATCCAGATCAGAAGTTTGGGCGAGAATCGCCCGCATCTTCACCTGCCACAAGGAGAATCTTGTGGTGTAGTCCAGCTGTGGTAGATCGAACTTCAATGACGACATGTCGCAAACCCTAGATTAGAACCTGGGGCTCTGATACCACTTATTACAATCGCGACAAGAAGATAACGAAGAACGAAAACGAAAAACACAGCAAGGAGACACAGATTTAACGTGGAAAACCTCTCCAACAAAGAGAGGAAAAACCACGGGCGCCAGCCAGCGAAACTTCACTATATCGAGGAGTGTTTACAAACGCCGGGGATTTCACAGATGCAACTATCCCAACCGGCGGCTTACAAGGGGTTTATATATCGGTGGAAACCTAGGTCTTCGACGATCCGTACACTCGGCCCAAGCCTCCCGGCGACGGGCCTCGCTCCACTCGTCAGAAGTTGGCCTATACTTTGTAGAATTTGGATCAACATATAACAAAGTACTCACACTTCCGTACGAAACTAGTAGAAAATATTTGATTTCTTACAGTGCATATTAGTTGACTTAAGTTTTTCTAGATTTATATGTATCTAGTTAATTATCTCGTCTAGATGCATCCGTATCTAGACAAACTAATATGGGTCGGAGGGAGTATTAATTTTTAAATTTCTAACTGAGACAGACAAATCATGAGAAGGACAAAGAGTAAATCAGGTTACGAGAAGAAGAAGAAGAAGAAGAAGAAAAGACAGAGATTAGAAACGGCGTTATACATGTGTTCTACTATGACACAAGAAAGACTCAGTGGATCGGCGACTATAGCACTTGAGAGTGATATTTTGGAGAAGATCAACTATAATGTTATGACTAAAGATTTTATTTCAAGAAATACCCGGCGGATGATGCTTTTTGGTAGATCATGAGGTTCGTTTTATTTATTTGATGCTATATTTATTATTTTAGAATGAATACTTGATATTTTTTGGACATGGCATAGAACATTCGGAAGTTATACAATATATAAATTAAATGTGTGATTTTGTTATACTAGTTCTCGAATGTGTACAAAAATTAAGGCCTCATTTTTATAAGTCGCACCAGGGCCCCCAAATCCTGGAGACGGGCCGCCCCTTCCCCTTGTCTCCCAGCCCTTCCTCACCTCTCTCCACCGTCGTCGCCAGCCTTAGGCTGTGCGGCGTCGGTGACGACGGACCCTCGGCCTCTCCCCTCTAGACCATGGACGTCGAGAGGCACTCCAGCTCCAGGAGGTGCAGCATGGCGGCAGGGTTCTCTACGCGGCCACGTGGTTGCAGGGCGGCGGCGCTGCCGCTTGGTGGCGGAGGCAGCATCGCCCGTTCGGCCTAGATCTGGGGCCTTTGGGTCCCATCTGGGCTTGGGTGGGCTTGTGGGGCCTCTCACGATGGTGACGCTTCCTGGATATAGATATGGTAAGCCGACGATCCAGGGTGATGGCGGCGCTCAGTCGACCTACTACAACATGGCGGTGGGGACTTTGTGGGTTTGATAAGGGCCCGCTCAGGGCCTTTTGGGGCATGGTGTGTTCTTGCTGCCATGCCTGGTAGGCTACCGCGATAGCGGTGGAAGCAGTTCCCACCTGCCTCGCTGCGGTGCTGCCAACCCAGATTCTAGTTGCCCTCTCCGCTTCTGACTCCTAGGCCTCACGACGGTGACCATGGTGAGACGACGAGGATGGTGTCAAGACTGTGGTGGTGTTTGTTGGTGGGTGGCAAGTTGGGTGTGTTGGAGATATGCCCTAGAGGCAATAATAAATGTAGTTATTATTATATCTTTGTGTTTATGATAAATGTTTACATTCATGTTATAATGGTATTAACAAGGAAACATTGATACTTGTGTGATTTGTAAACTTAATTTGAAGTCCCTAGTATAGCCTCTATACTTCACTAGCTTGTTGGTTGATTAATGATTGTGGTTTCCCTATCATGAACATTGAGATGTTATCAACAACAAGATCATATCGTTAGGAGAATGATATGGTGGACATACTCCTATAGATAAGCGTAGCATAAAGATCAAGTCATTTCAATAGTTCAATTGCTATATGCTTTCTGATACATAGTAACCTAATTCCTTCGACCATGAGATCATGCATATCACCTTTACCGGATGGATGCTTTGATGACATCAAACACCACACCATAACTGGGTGGTTATAAAGGTGGCATTGAGTGTTCGGAAAGTATTGGTTGAGACACATGGATCAAGAGTGGGATTTGTCCATCCACATGACGGATAGATATACTCTGGGCCCTCTCGGTGGAATGTCATCCAATTAGCTTGCAAGCATGTGACTTGGTCACAAGGGATCACATATCACGGGAACGAGAAAAGAGTACTTATCAGTAACGAGGTTGAACTAGGTATGCAGAGATACCGACGATCATAACCTCGGATAAGTAACATATCGTGAGACAAAGGGAAATTGGTATCGTATGTAAGTGGTTCATTCGATCGCAAAGTAATCGTAGAAATATGTGGGAGCCATATGAATTTCCAGATTCCTCTATTGGTTATTGTTCGGAGAAGTGTCTCGATCATGTCCGCATAATTCACGAACCGTAGGGAGACACACTTAAGGATTCGACGTTGTTTGAGTAGTTATGGTATTATGAGAAAGAGACCGAATGTTGTTCGGAGTCTCGGATGGGATCCGGGATATCACGAGGTGATCCGGAATGGTCCGGAGAATAAGATTCATATAAGGAAAGTCCCGTTTCGGAGTTGCGGAATGATTCCGGTGTTTTCATCGGGAATGTTCTAGAAGGTTCCGGATTGTCCGGCACTCCGGGGGGAGGGGTACATGAATGTGTCATTACATATTGGAATGATTGCATCATGTACTAAGTGTTCTTGCTGTCCCAAATAAAGGATTAAATTGAATCCTAAAACAGAAAAGTCAAATGTCCAGTTTGAAAGTCAAACGGCTAAAACAAGAAACTGTGGGAAACAAGCAAGAGGAGTTGGAACCGACTTGGAGGAGGAGTTTCTCTCCTCCAAGCCGGCGGCCAGCCCTAGGCCGAGTTGGGGAGGGACTCCCTCCCTCCCCTGGCGCGCCAGCCCCCTCCCATCTATATAAGGAGGGGCAGGGCTCCCCTCCTAGAACACACAAGTTCCTATCTTCTACCTCCGGTTTAGAGCCGTTTGGGTTTAGAGCTTCTAATTGCTTTAGCCTTCGGTTTAGAGACTTCTAATTAGTTTAGAGCCTTCTAATTGGTGTGTCTAATTACTAGACCACTAATAGCCTCTCTCATACTCCACCATACTCGCACCGGCTTAAGGCGAAGCCCTGCGGGATTTCCCCTCTACTTCCGGTACCACGCCGTTGTGCTGCCGGAATCGCGAGGAGAGTACTACAATCTCCGCTGCCTGCTGGAACAAGGGAGAGGAAGGTCTTCGTCGAGTACCGAACGTGTGACCGACTGCGGGAGCGCTGCCGGAACGTGGCGCCGGAAGGATCGTCTACACGATCTTGAGATCGGGAAGAGTACGACTACATCACCCACGAGAATCCGCTCTCATTAAACGCTTTGGAATCTTCGAGGGTAAGTTATACCATCGACTCGTTGCTACAATCTAGTAGATAGATCTTGGCTTGTTTGTTTGTATGCGATAGAAAATTTTTGTTTTCCATGCTACGAACCCCTACAGTGGTATCAGAGCCGTGTCTATATGTAGATCTGTTGCACGAGTAGAACACAATGGTCATTGTGGGCGTTGATCCTTTTATTGTCGATTGCTTCTTGTGTACTTTGCATCTTGCGGTATGTTGGGATGAAGCGGCCCGGGCTAACCTTACATGACATCGTTCATGAGACTTGCTCCACGCTTGACATGCAACTTGTATTGCATAAGTGGCTTTGCGGGTGCCTGTTTCTCCTAGCATAGTTAAGAGCCAATTTACAACGGGTGATTAACAATACTAGTATCAATGTTGTGGTTCTTGTTCGTAAGTTAGAACGACACTTATTGAAAGCCCCAAACCACGTAAAATATGCAAAGAAAGTAGAGGCGTCTAACTTTGTTTTGCAGGGGTGTGCAGTGATGTGATATGGCCATGATTGTGATTATATTTGATGTATGCAATGTTCCTTATTGTAAGTCGGCAACCGGCAGGAGCCATATGGTTGTCTTTAATTTATGTTAAGACCCGCGTGTCTATTCAAAGTAGTTGTAATAGTTGAAGCCGGTGGACGACAACCATGGAGTAGCGTCATTGACCTTGATGCAATGCCGGTGATGATGGAGATCATGTTCGTGCTTGAAGATGGAGATCGGAAGCACAAAGAGGAAAGGCCATATCATATCACATATATATTGAATTGCATGTGATGTTAATCCTTTATGCATCTTGTATTGCTTAGTAGACGACGGTAGCATTATAAGATGATTCCTCATGCACATGAATTTCAAGTCATAAAGTGTTCACCCTTAGTTAGCACCGTTGCTAAAGCTTGTTGTTTCGAAGCACCACGTGATGATCGGGTGTGTTAGATTCCGCAAGTGTATACAACGTGAGCAAGCCAGATTTGCTCATGCGGAAACTAAGGTTTGATCTTGACGAGCCTAGCATGTACAGACATGGTCTCGGAACACGGATCACCGAAAGGTAAAGCATGAATCATATAGTAGATATGATGAACATGACGATTGTTCGCCATTGAAATTATATCAACTCTCGTGATGATCGGTGTTGATGTAGTGGATTTGGTTCATGTGATCACTAAAACAATGTGAGGGATATTGTTTTGAGTGGGAGTTCACCTAGTTTAATTACATTAATTAATTTGAACTCAATTTGTCATAAACTTAGTCTAAACTATTGCAAATATGTTGTAGATCAATGGCAGCCCCTACCATCAATTTTAATGCGTTCCTAGAGAAAGAAAAGTTGAAAAACAATGGAAGCAACTTCGCGGATTGATTCCGCAATTTGAGGATTGTCCTCACAGCTGGTAATTTGACCTATGTGCTGGATGCACCGCTGGGTGACCCACCTGCAGCTGATGCTCCCGATGAAGTAAAGAATGTTTACCTCGCTCGGAAGAATCAGTACTCCATAGTTCAGTGTGCTATCTTGTATGGTTTGGAATCGGAGCTTCAGAAAAGGATTGAGGATTCAGACCCATATGATATTGTCGAGGATCTCAAATTGATTTTTGAGACTCATGCGGCAATTGAAAGCTATGAGGCTTCTGAAAAGTTCTTTAACTGCAAGATGGAAGAGGGCAGCTCCGTCAGTGAGCATGTGCTTAAGATGTCTGGGCACGCAAACAAACTTCAAAGCTTGGGTATAGTGATTCCTAATGCTTTGGGGATTTACCGTGTCCTCCAATCACTACCACCAAGTTACAAGAACTTTGTGATGAACTACAACATGCAGAACATGAACAAGACATTGCCAGAACTCTTTGCCATGTTGAAATCTGCAGAAGTGGAGATCAAGAAAGAGCACCAAGTGTTGTTGGTCAATAAGACCACCAAATTCAAGAAAGGCAAGTCTAAGCCAAAGGGACACTTCAAGAAGGGTGGTAAGAAAGTTATCACGCTGACGAAGAAGACCAAGGCTGGACCTAAGCCTGATACTGAGTGCTTTTACTGCAAGGGAGAAGGTCACTGGAAGCGGAATTGCCCAAAGTACTTGGCGGATTTGAAGAACGACAACATCAAGAAGAAAGGTATATCTGATATACATGTTATTGATGTGTATCTCACTAGTACTCGTAGTAGTGCCTGGGTATTTGATACTGGTTCGGTTGCTCATATTTGTAACTCGAAACAGGTGCTGCAGAATAAACGGAAGCTAGCGAAGAACAAGGTGACGATGCGCGTGGGAAACGGATCAAAGGTTGATGTGATCGCGGTCGGCACGCTACCCCTTCATCTACCATCGGGATTAGTTTTATACTTAAATAATTGTTATTTGGTGCTTGCGTTGAGCATGAACATTATATCGGGATCTTGTTTATTGCGAGACGGTTACTTGTTTAAATCCGAGAATAATGGTTGTTCGATTTATATGAGTAATATGTTTTATGCACATGCACCTTTGATAGATGGTCTATTCTTATTGAATCTCGATAGTGGAAATACACATATCAACAACATTGAGGCTAAACGTTTGAAATCAAGCGATAATTCGACCTATATGTGGCACTGTCGTCTTGGTCACATCGGAGTGAAACGTATGAAGAAACTCCATTCCGATGGACTTCTTGAATCACTTGATTTTGAATCACTTGAAAGATGCGAAGCATGTCTGATGGGAAAAATGACTAAGACTCCATTTTCTGGTATGATGGAGCGAGCTACGGACTTATTGGAAATCATACATACCGATGTGTGTGGTCCAATGAATGTAGCATCGCGCGGTGGTTATCGTTATGTTCTTACCTTCACGGATGATTTGAGTAGATATGGGTATATCTATTTCATGAAACATAAGTCCGAAACTTTCGAGAAGTTTAAGGAGTTTCAAAGTGAGGTAGAGAATCAACGTAACAAGAAGATTAAATTTCTACGTTCTGATCGTGGAGGTGAATATCTAAGTTACGAGTTTGGCGAGCATTTGAAGAAATGCGGAATACTTTCACAATTGACACCGCCGGGAACACCACAGCGTAATGGTGTGTCCGAACATCGTAATCGAACTCTCTTAGATATGGTTCGTTCTATGATGTCACTTACAGATTTACCGCTATCATTTTGGGGTTATGCATTAGAAACAGCCGCATTCACTTTAAATAGGGCACCATCTAAATCCGTTGAAATGACACCGTATGAATTATGGTTTGGGAAGAAACCTAAATTGTCGTTCCTTAAAGTTTGGGGATGCGAAGCCTATGTAAAGAAGTTACAGCCGTACAAGCTTGAACCCAAAGCGGAAAAATGCGTCTTCATAGGATACCCGAAGGAAACTATTGGGTATACCTTCTATCATAGATCCGGAGGCAAAATCTTCGTTGCCAAGAATGGATCCTTTCTAGAGAAGGAATTTCTCTCGAAAGAAGTGACTGGAAGGAAAGTAGAACTCGACAAGGTTGTCGAACCTTCTCTCGAAATTGCGAGTAGCGCAGCACCGGAAGAAGTTCCTGTGGTTCCTGCACCAATAAGAGAGGAAGCTAATGATGGTGATCATGAAACTTCGGTTGAAGTTGCTACAGAGCCTCGGAGGTCAACGAGAACTCGTACCACTCCAGATTGGTATGATTCCGTTATGAATGTCATGTTGGTGGACAACACCGATGACCCCGAGACATATGAGGAAGCGATGATGAGCCCAGATTCCAATAAATGGCAATAAGCCATGAAATCCGAGATTGGATCCATGTACGAAAACCAAGTATGGACTTTGGTGGACTTACCGGATGGCCGGAAGGCTGTCGAGAACAAATGGATTTTCAAGAAGAAAACAGATGCTGATGGTAATGTTACTGTCTATAAAGCTCGACTTGTCGCAAAAGGGTTTCGACAAATTCAAGGAGTTGACTACGATGAGACTTTCTCACCGGTAGCGAAGCTAAAGTCTGTGAGGATTATGTTAGCAATCGCTGCATATTATGATTATGAGATATGGCAGATGGATGTCAAAACAACATTCCTCAATGGAGACATTGATGAAGAGTTGTATATGATGCAACCCAAAGGTTTTGTCGATCCTAAAGATGCTAACAAGGTATGCAAACTTCAACGGTCCATCTATGGATTGAAGCAAGCATCCCGAAGTTGGAATCAACGTTTTGATAAGGTAATCAAAAGTTTTGGTTTTATACAAACTTATGGAGAAGCTTGTATTTACAAGAAAGTGAGTGGGAGCTCTGTAGCATTCTTAATACTATATGTGGATGACATATTGTTGATTGGGAATGATGTAGACCTTCTTAATAGTGTCAAGGAATATTTGAATAATAGTTTTTCAATGAAGGATCTTGGCGAAGCAGCTTACATATTAGGCATAAAGATTTATAGAGATAGATCGAAACGCCAAATATCATTGTCACAGAGTACATATTTGGACAAAGTTCTAAAGAGATTTGGAATGGAAGAAAGCAAGAAAGGGTTCTTGCCCATGTTGCCCAATACGACCTTGAGTAAAACTCAAAGTCCGACATCGGCAGAAGATAGAGAAAGGATGAGTAAGACTCCCTATGCCTCAGCCATAGGATCTCTAATGTATGCCATGCTATGTACTAGACCCGACATTGCATATGATGTTAGTTTAACTAGCAGATATCAAAGTGATCCAGGAGTGGATCATTGGACAGCGGTCAAAAACATCCTTAAGTACTTGAGAAGAACTAAGGATATGGTTCTTTCTTATGGAGGTGATGAACAGCTCGTTGTTAATGGTTACACCGATGCTAGTTGGAACACAGATCCGGATGATTCTAAATCACAATCCGGATACGTATTTATTTTGAATGGTGCAGCAGTTAGCTGGAGGAGTGCAAAGCAAAGCGTTGTGGCGAGATCTTCAACTGAATCGGAATACATGGCTGCTTCGGAGGCTTCACAAGAAGCGATATGGATGAAAGAGTTCATTACAGAGCTGGGTGTGGTTCCTAGTGCGCTGGACCCAATGTCTATCTACTGTGATAACAGGGGCGCCATAGCCAATGCGCAAGAACCAAGGTCACACAAGAAGCTGAAGCATATCAAGCTACGTTTTCACGCTATTCGAGAACATATCCAGGATGGGGATATAAAGATTTGCAAAGTACACACATATCTGAATGTGGCGGATCCGTTGACTAAACCTCTCCCGAGGGCAAAACATGACCAACACCAAACTGCCATGGGTGTTCGGTATATTACCATGTAATCTAGATTAGATGACTCTAGTGCAAGTGGGAGACTGTTGGAGATATGCCCTAGAGGCAATAATAAATGTAGTTATTATTATATCTTTGTGTTTATGATAAATGTTTACATTCATGCTATAATGGTATTAACAAGGAAACATTGATACTTGTGTGATTTGTAAACTTAATTTGAAGTCCCTAGTATAGCCTCTATACTTCACTAGCTTGTTGGTTGATTAATGATTGTGGTTTCCCTATCATGAACATTGAGATGTTATCAACAACAAGATCATATCATTAGGAGAATGATATGGTGGACATACTCCTATAGATAAGCGTAGCATAAAGATCAAGTCATTTCAATAGTTCAATTGCTATATGCTTTCTGATACATAGTAACCTAATTCCTTCGACCATGAGATCATGCATATCACCTTTACCGGATGGATGCTTTGATGACATCAAACACCACACCATAACTGGGTGGTTATAAAGGTGGCATTGAGTGTTCGGAAAGTATTGGTTGAGACACATGGATCAAGAGTGGGATTTGTCCATCCACATGACGGATAGATATACTCTGGGCCCTCTCGGTGGAATGTCATCCAATTAGCTTGCAAGCATGTGACTTGTTCACAAGGGATCACATATCACGGGAACGAGAAAAGAGTACTTATCAGTAACGAGGTTGAACTAGGTATGCAGAGATACCGACGATCATAACCTCGGATAAGTAACATATCGTGAGACAAAGGGAAATTGGTATCGTATGTAAGTGGTTCATTCGATCGCAAAGTAATCGTAGAAATATGTGGGAGCCATATGAATTTCCAGATTCCTCTATTGGTTATTGTTCGGAGAAGTGTCTCGATCATGTCTGCATAATTCACGAACCGTAGGGAGACACACTTAAGGATTCGACGTTGTTTGAGTAGTTATGGTATTATGAGAAAGAGACCGAATGTTGTTCGGAGTCTCGGATGGGATCCGGGATATCACGAGGTGATCCGGAATGGTCCGGAGAATAAGATTCATATAAGGAAAGTCCCGTTTCGGAGTTGCGGAATGATTCCGGTGTTTTCATCGGGAATGTTCTAGAAGGTTCCGGATTGTCCGGCACTCCGGGGGGGGGGGGGGGGGGGGGTACATGAATGTGTCATTACATATTGGAATGATTGCATCATGTACTAAGTGTTCTTGCTGTCTCAAATAAAGGATTAAATTGAATCCTAAAACAGAAAAGTCAAATGTCCAGTTTGAAAGTCAAACGGCAAAAACAAGAAACTGTGGGAAACAAGCAAGAGGAGTTGGAACCGACTTGGAGGAGGAGTTTCTCTCCTCCAAGCCGGCGGCCAGCCCTAGGCCGAGTTGGGGAGGGACTCCCTCCCTCCCCTGGCGCGCCAGCCCCCTCCCATCTATATAAGGAGGGGCAGGGCTCCCCTCCTAGAACACACAAGTTCCTATCTTCTACCTCCGGTTTAGAGCCGTTTGGGTTTAGAGCTTCTAATTGCTTTAGCCTTCGGTTTAGAGCCTTCTAATTAGTTTAGAGCCTTCTAATTGGTGTGTCTAATTACTAGACCACTAATAGCCTCTCTCATACTCCACCATACTCGCACCGGCTTAAGGCGAAGCCCTGCGGGATTTCCCCTCTACTTCCGGTACCACGCCGTTATGCTGCCGGAATCGCGAGGAGAGTACTACAACCTCCGCTGCCTGCTGGAACAAGGGAGAGGAAGGTCTTCGTCGAGTACTGAATGTGTGACCGACTACGGGAGCGCTGCCGGAACGTGGCGCCGGAAGGATCGTCTACACGATCTTGAGATCGGGAAGAGTACGACTACATCACCCACGAGAATCCGCTCTCGTTAAACGCTTTGGAATCTTCGAGGGTAAGTTATACCATCGACTCGTTGCTACAATCTAGTAGATAGATCTTGGCTTGTTTGTTTGTATGCGATAGAAAATTTTTGTTTTCCATGCTACGAACCCCTACAGGGTGGAGTGCCAGAGAGCGTCCGGGGTAGTGGTTTTTTTGGCGGTTGGGAGAAATCTCGGCGTCTCATTCGGCTCTGACACGGTGAAGTCTACGGGTGCCGCCATCCCTTCCAGAAGGGTATCAGGGGTACCCTTTTGTAACATCCCAAAAATACTAAACTTGGATCATCAAACTCTAATCGTCAAAATTAGGGTTAACAAAAACTTTTCTAAATAAAAATATGAAAGCATGCATGGTGTATGCATTTCATTTGGAATTCTTTTGAACCACCTTGTTTGTGTGTTCCTTTGCTTGTAAATGTATTTTTAGGTGAAATAAACATCATATAAACAATTCCCAAACTTTTCTCAAAGACAAATAAATCAAAACAAATAAAATAAGGGAATGGTCATTTTGACCAATTTAAATCCCATGCCTACTTTGGCTGTCTCAAACTTTCAGAACCTAACAGAAACTTTTCTGGATATTTGCACCCCTTGATTGTACTCATAACAAAGTATCAACGCCCACTTTGTGATCATCCAAAAACATTTAAATGCATAGTTTAAATGACAGTTCAAAATTAAATCTTTATCATATGGGAAGATCCCACTTTTTCAAAAACCACTCAAACAAGCTCAACTTTCAAAACCCAAGCATCTGCAGACTCACCAGCACCAACCTAGCACACCTACCAAAACTCTTTTCAAAATTCAAAACTTGAATTCTTGCGGCCATTTCATCAAACACCTTGCAGATACAAATCAAACAAAATCCAAACACTATTGTGAGCAGTGATTGAAGCCTAACTTGTTCCCTCTCTGGTTGCAACTAGGCTTTAGTAGATCATCTAGCTCAATTTCACACCCTTAGCATCACTGTAAGCTTGGCAATGCCATCAATGGTGAGAAGGCCGAGTGCACACTTGTCACCCCCATGTCGACAACAAGCTAGGAGGAGAACCAAGCCTAGCCAACATGTCTGGGAGTCAGCCCACCGTCCACCGCCACTCCCTGTCCACCGCTCGAACCCTGCCAGCCACTGGACCACACGCATGAACCATGCCAACCTCGCCAGCAACCATGCCGAGAGCGCGCCCCGTGCGCCACGCTCGACCGACGCCCACAGACCGCGCGCCTCCCTCGCCGCGTGCATACGTGATCACCACCGTCCCAGTAACCCCGCAGACACGCTCGTTCGCCGCCACGCGGACCACGCGCGCTGTGCGCCATTAAATCTTCCGTCGGGCACGCGCAGAGCACCGTCGCGTTCCGACCAAACCACACCGCCCCACGTCTCGCCACCGTGTCGTTGAGCATCGCTAGGGAGCACCGCACCGCCCCTACCGTCGCCCACGCCGATAGCCATTTGTACCGTCGACCACGACGAGCTCACCTTGCGCCCCGTCGGTCCCCTCGCTCCACTATAAATAAAGGCCACCCCCAGCCGAATTGAGCACACCATCTCACTCCCCTCTCCTTACTGATCGTGCCACCCCGTTCTCGGAGCAAGGCGAGCAGCGCATCGTCAGAATTTCACCGGAGCCCGCCGCTACTGGAGAAGAAGGGAGCCAGCGATTGGAGCCGCCCCAGGAGAAGCTGCCGGTACCAGGAGGTTCGCCGTCGTCGACTTCGTTGTTCACCCGCCTCGTCGACCCTCGCCTGAACCCCGGTGAGCCCCCAACAACCCCCACTGGCCGCGCTAGGTTTCTGTCTCGCCGGCGTTGCCCAACGTCAACGATGACTCTCAGCCGTTGGATTAGAACTAGATCGAATGCACCACATCGCCCCATACCGCTTCGCACCCCCTCGTCTCACTGACGCGTGGGGACATCCACTTAACCAGCCCGCAGAAGCGCTTTGCTTAGCAGGCCGGCCCAGTATCGCTTCCCGCGCAGCCCAGCTATTTGAATTTAACCTTTTCCATTTTATTTCAAACACACTTCTGTACCCAGTTTCAAAAATCAACCCAGGTCGATTTAGTGCACCAAATCGAATGAAACTAATTTTGTTAAAAAGGTCTGGAAGTGATGAATCCAAGCCCGTTGGATTCAAGTCATTTGGATATATAGATCATCCATGGTAAAAATAACAAGGCATAATCTTTTCTGCATTCAAACATTTTTCAAATTTAAACCATAATAGATTTTGAGTTGATTCCAACTCTCAAAAATCACATTTAACCATACCTTTCAGAATATATAAAAATATATAGTATTACTTATAGAAATAATTTTCAAGTAATAAAAGAATGCCCCATAGGCATTTCTAGTCACTTTATTTAATTAAAATAAAAGGGTAAAACCTTATTAAATTGTGACACCACTTTAAATCACATTCCCATGGACTAAATTATGTGGTGATGACATGTGTCAACATGATCCCATGTTTGGTTTGGAGAATATTAAATCTTAAGTAGTTTTTTCAATGAGTAGAAATTACTTTTCTAAAAATAAAAGGAATTAAACCAAGCCTTAATCTTGTAATGTTAGAGATGATGTTAGATCATCTATAGGACCCTTTTTGTGTGATGATTGCAAGTAGTTAAATATTGTTTGGTGATTGTGTACCTCGTATTTATTCATAGACGCTAGTACCGACCAAGGATACGAGGAGGAAGGAGGATTCTACGAAGAAGAAGCCGAGGAGAACTTCAACCACTTCTCTGCACAAGGCAAGCTTTACTAACCAAGTGGAACAATGCAAGCTAACACTTGCAAGATACCCTACTAATGCAAGCTTATACTGATACTTATGTAAGCTAATACTTGCTTGTTACCATGACCACTATATGCCTTAAGCATATGTGATCATATCCACTTGATAAACCAATCCTAGTTTTACTTACAAGCTTTATACTTTATTTCTTTATCAAAGCTAGTACTTAGAGCTTACTTAAGTAAATTGTAGATATTAGAAAGATAATTGCAGGTTGCAAAAAGAGCATAAAATTTGGCCTAAGCTAGATAATCTTGATGTCATCCTAAGGCATAAGATTAAACTTAGTTAAACTCCACTAGCTTACCACCCCTCATTAGTGCTTACCCCCACTTGTAGATGCTAGTGCTAAGCATAAAACTTGATCAACTTTAGATGGGAATACTTGGTGGAAAAATGGTTATGAAAACCTTGGAATAATGGATCATTCTATTGAAATGTTTTGGACATGTGTTTCCGAACCCGTTTTCTAATTCTTGACTGGGCTCGCTCTCGCCTTACGCGGTGCTCACTCTTCGTGCCCGTTGGATCGTGAGTTGATGGCGTTGATGAAGCGGCGCTAGCATCCAAAATAAACGCACGGACAACACTCCCCGTCTTCAGGCGTTACGTCGACTGTTCAAACTCGTCGAGCTATCCTCTCCCCTTCGTCTTCTTCCTCTCTCTCCCCTATCAAATCCGCCACAAAATCAACCAACGCGGCGGCAACCTGGCCGACGGGAAGTCGCGAGGGCGGAGTAGTGGTCGAGCTCCGTCGACGGCGGGGGACGAGCGGATCCGGAGTGACGCATTCGAGGCGGGGTGTGCGGAGGTGTCGGCAAGTCAGCATTCGAGGCGTGGTGTGCGGAGTGACGCATTCGAGGCGGGGTGTGCGGAGGCGGGGTGGCCGTGCTCGGAGGTGTCGGCAAGTCAGCATTGACGGCGTTGTTCCGCTTCCAAACGGCGGTGCACTTCTCTCAGATTTTTCGAGCTGGTTAGTGGTTCCCGATTCGCATTCTCTGATGTTTCGATTGTTCGTGGTCTAGTTTGTTTACTCTGAAACGAATTCATCAAGTGCTATTGCTGTTTGGGGGCTGGCTATTTAGATCGAAACGCCTATAGAGTAAGGACATGTTATCCCAATTTTCTTCGGTCACGGTGGTACTTCCCTATTGTTCTACTCTAGTAGGCAGTGTTTTTTTTGCTGGTAATACAAAACCGTGATACTCGTCTAGTAGTCTTTAGATTTGCTCATAGGTTTTAGTTAACTTTTCCATAAGATAAGTGTCCTTAGTTAATTTCTCTAGTAGTCAGCAGGTTTAATATGCAAGCATCCCATGTATTTTTTGACTCAAAATAGGTACACATGAACCCCTAGCAACTTTTCTATAGAAAACATCAGCCACATTATGTTAGGTTGGCTCAAAAAACATCTGGTTATCATATTTTTACAGGATGTAAATTTTCTATAATTAATACAGGCTATGTTCGTACCGTCGCACAAAATAGGATGTATTATTTTGACCCTTTTTACATTTGTTGGTCAATATGATTTTGTTAGCATGTAAATAAACGTGTTTAGCATGTAAATGTTCTAGGGTATGGATTGTGAAATCCTGCTAATATAAAGTAGTCAGGGGTGGTGCTATGTTTTTTTTGCATTTGCTGGTCAATATGATTTTTGTTAGCATGTAAATAAACGTGTTTAGCATGTAAATGTTCTAGGGTATGGATTGTGAAATCCTGCTAATATAGGATATAAAATTTGTCTAAATAATACAGGCTATGTTCGTACTGTCGCAAAATAGGTCTGCAAAATTAATAGACATGTTTGTTAGCATGTAAATGTTATGGGCATGGACTGTGAAATACTGCTAATGTAAAGTAGAGCTCATAAAGTAGTCAGGGTGGTGCTTTGTTCAGTACTGATTGTTGTTTTACCATGTGTTTGTATCGTGTACGTGGGGAAGGGCCGTGGAGATCACTTTTCTTTTTCTTTGACAATAAATACATGATAAATGGGGAGGGCATGTGATGTAATCATTTTGAGAGATGTACATTTTTGCATACGCATATATGGTGCTAATGATTTAGCACGAGATGTAAACCTTTTTCCAATAAGAACATTTTCAAATGGTTAAAACACATTTTCTACATGTTAGATGTACAATGACCAGAAATCAGTACTATTTTTTTGTTTACTGGTGTTATTCAGTATGGAAACATTCAACCTGATTCATGCTATGGGGGTTTGAACCCTGATTCATAAATACATGTTGTTTTTAAAATGATTACCACACCTTTATACTTAGACAGCATGAGATGTAAATTATAGGGGGATAATTACATGCTGCTTCTTAAATGGTGTTTAACTCATTTTTTTGCCACTGTTTTGCAGGCTTTTTAATTCTATATGAAGGAAATCCTTTATTTTGTTTTCCCTCTATTATAAGATGATTCCAGCAGTAGCTATGGTATGAACACATATAGAATTAAAAATAGTAGTAGTTTCATTTTTGCGTACTAATAGTTCCTTTTTTTTGTTGCTTATAGAAAGTCTCTCGCACACCCAAAATTGGACAGTCCAAGTTAGGGAGGATGAAGCAGCGATTGCAGTACAAGGCGAATGTTACTGAAGGAGAGCACACGGAGCCACCTGGAAATGAAGACAATGGGGATGACGACCAAGGAGATGTGGAAGGACCATCCAGAAACAATAAAAATCAAGTAATGGACAGTCACTTTCCTCTCTATTTTTACTTTCTTTACTGTCATTTTTAGCTTGTTAGTTCTGACATATTTAGTCCCCTTTTTATGCTTCTTTTTCAGAGCAATTTATTCAACCGCTCATCCCCGATGAAGATTGTCAGGGTTTGCAGATCAATGACAGATGATCAGCGGGCTGTTATCCGCGAAGCAGAATTCACGGGCTTGTTAGGAATGAAGGTTTCCAAGCTTATGCCAGAGTTATGCAGATATTTAATGGGATCCTTCAATCCTCAAACATGCGAGCTGGATTTTGGTGATAGGGGGAAGATCCCTATAACCACTCAGTCTGTTGTCAGGGTTATGGGAGTACCCGGGGGCGGCAATAAAGTTCCTTATTGTCTAGATGTGAACTCCACCGGCTTGATTCTGGAGATGTTTGGGATCCACAATGGGAAGCAGCCAACAGTAGCATTTGTCGAGAAGCTGCTAGGCCCAACCAACCCTCCTAATCAGGATTACTTGAGAAAGTTTGTCATCTACAGCGTGTCCTCAGTTTTCGCCCCAAACACAGGGACTCTTGTTAGCCCTAGATGCTACCCATCTGTCATCAACGCAAACGCAATCCGTCATCTCAATTGGGCCAGATTCATTATCGATGTTCTAATCCAGACAACAACTGCTAAAGATACCAAGAATTGGTTTAAAGCATGCATGCCATATCTCATGGTGAGTTTACATAATCCAACTCTTGTTTTTACTTTTTTTTACCAAGTTCTGTTTTATGCTATGTAGGATGTATTTTTTTCATGGTGAATTTGTCTGATGTAGTATCCACGGCGTGATTAGTAGTAGTTCATGGTAGGATGTAAATATCATGTTCAAAGATGGACAAATATTTAATGTACTATGCCATTAGAACTAGGCTGCATGTAAGTATTGTTCATTTTTTACATGGGAAACACTAGATAGGTGGTGCATCATTTTAATACCTATGATGTATATGAGCATGTTTATCTAGTTGTTTCTGATGCATCATTTCTTCTACATGCTCATAAAATGATTTTACATTCTGCTATGTAGGGTAACTCATCTTTAGGATGTAATAAGCTTATCCTATCGTGTTTTTACCTGCATTTCTGCACGTAACTTTCTGCATTTTTGTATTTTTAAAAGATATGTTCTTGTGGATTTTTTAGTATGTGTTTTGTTTGACAAATCAGATACATATGATATATATCATCTTTTTGTATTATACAGGTTTTATATGTTGATTCTCTTGAGACAGATGCATTAGATATACCCGAGGATGGAACTAGGATATGCATTTGGACAAACAAGATGGTGAGACTTATAGTTGACCTTGATACAAACGGCGATGGCTCGTTTGGGAAATTACCGGTAGGTTCTCATAAAGCAGTGTTTTCTTAGGCTTTAAGCATATCTTTCTCATGCGTTTTTCCCACTGTTTTCTGAAATGCTTATTCACATGATTTTTTTCGCCTACAGCTAAAGAAATGTTTTAGGATTAGGCTCTCTCTGTTCTCAACAGAGCCTTCTGATGTGGATATGTTCGTCAAGCGCCATGTTCCGGGCGACCATACTGACGAGGTTTGGACCATAGTGTCTCTTTTATTTACATCTAGCAGTTCCTTTTTTCTCTTTATTTTTTTTGCTTATTCAAGTGTATTTTTACTAAGCTAGCTTTTTTTGTATGTGTACTACACAGGACTTGGCAAAATACAGGGAAGTGGTAATAGAGATGTGTAATGTGTTTGAAGATGGGCTTGTCAAGTTTCTTACCTTGTCAAACAAAGAACACACGGATTTCAGACCAGAGCAGAAGAAATTTTTTGCGGAGGAGGTGCAACGAGTCGTGCAGCAGCCCAAACGAAGAATGCGGAGACGCCGATCAAGGCCACTGCTGGTGGAAGTAAGTGAACAGATTGTAGATGATACAAAATCTGCGCCGACAGAAGTAGAGTTGACGGAGCAAGTTGTTGTCAGAAATAATAACATGCAGGGAGAAAATGGGGACTGTGCTGAAAATGGAGGCGTGCAAAAAACAGCACCTGGGATGGAAACATGGAAGGATCGCGAGGATGAAATGCAGACTGGGGATGGAGAAAAAGAGACAGAAAAGGAGCCTATTTTGGAATGCCACTTACATGCAACTGGTAGTGGCACTCCAGAGATTTCAAAAGAGAGTGAGCTTAGTCTTGCAGAACCTGAACATGTGCCAACAGGACAACATTCGACATTGCCGCTGGACCCACTAAAGTTGCTTCAATTATATGGGTCTGGGTCACAGTCCAGTGCAGATAACCTTGGTGGGGCTGCCCCGCTGCTATCTCCTTTACCAGCTGCGCCTCCTTGCAAACAGCAACAACCTAAAGTATCATCAAGCAAGAGAAAGAAGTGTGTATCATTTGTGGACCAATTAAAGGAAACTGAAAAGGAAGATGAAAGTAAATGCATGCAGCCCAACAACATCTCTGCTGAAGTGAAAGCATCTCCTGTTGAGCAACTCAAAGCTACAGCTTTAGGAGGGAGTCCAATTGGTAGACCAATCACTAGATAAATGTCTCCTCTAAAATCATTGGTTGCCACTTCCAAAGCAAGTCCTCGGCAAAAGAAGGGGCTGGTCCATGAAGATGTGACAGTTGTTTCACCTAGCCCAAGAAGGTCAAGTAGGTTTGCTACAGCTAAAGCAAGGGCAAACTGTAACAACCAGATGGCAATAACAACAAGCTCAGGAATTGTTGCTGAAGGTTGTGAAGTTGCAGATTCTACTATTCTATGCGATATCATGAATAAGAGGTTGTTTGGAAGTGTAGAAGGTATAAATGAAAGTGAACAAAAAATGAAGCGCCTAAAGCTGATAGAAGATTGCCCCTCGTTCGATCTAGATGAATCACCTTGTGAGGATTTTGAAGCTGCCAAAACAGAGGTACCAGTTCAGGTAGAAGGGGATCATGTTATTGCATGTAGCAATGATGACAGCGGGGATTCTTTGGACAAAATCTATGCCATCATCGATATGCCTACCAGGACACCAGTTGGCGAGGATGGTCATAAAGTCCTAGAAGAAATAGTTTCACTTAATGCGCCCAACAGTATTACACCAATCCCCCAAGCTCATCAGAGAAGGGTGGTGAAGCCAGGCCCAGCAAGGAAGTCGCCGTTTGTTGATGTTGAGAGAAAGGCGTTTGCGTCAAAGTCAACAATTGAGCTGTACAACAAAGTTTGCGAATACACGGGAAAGGATGTAAATGACCCTAATGAAGAACCTATCATCATCGACGACGGACGATGGTTCATCAACCTGAAAGATTTGGCTGACTCAGTCAGGCCAGGCGGAAAGTTGAGCAACTCAACATGCGAGATGGCTCTTAACTCTATGTCCATGGAGATGGCGTAACAGAAGAAATTTCTGATGCCACTTAGGATTGCGGTAAGATATACTTTTTTCTTTGCAAAAACATATTCTTATGAGATGCCACTTAGCTATTTCAACCTTACATTCTTCTAAAACTCCTACTTACAGGGAAAGCTTAGGAGTGCCACATGCTTTATGGATAAATCTGTCAAGAAAGCATTCGAAAACTCCCCCTCAAACCGGCTAGACCACAAGGAGATGGTAATTTGTTTTGTACTCTTTTTTACGTCTATGTTTTAACTTTTTCAATTCAGACCCACAATATCATGTACATATCATGTTTTACAAGTGTTTAAGTTTTCTCCATGTACAGATCATGTTCTCTGTTCTCCAAGATCTCACACCGGATATTGAAGCAACAACAGGGCACTATTATCTGATTGTTCTGAACCTAAAGGCAGAGAGGTTTGAAGTGATGGACTCATTGAGGAGGGAGGGGGACAAGGGATTTCAATCAGACTACAGAGCAATTATTGGGTCTATCAAGAATATATGGTCGCGAAACTACAATCAGTCCAAGTTCAACATCTCAAAATACAAAACATTGTACATTCCTACTCCAATGCAAAGCACGAAGTAAGATATCCCTGTTTGCTCCAAAATAAGAATGTATAACTGCAACTACAGTAGCTTTTTTATAACATGTAAATTGCTAAAAAAAAATACATTTTCTTGGAACACCAGTTTTAGAACATGTAAATTTTACATACAGATCATGTAATTTTTAGGTTTTTTACATTTTATTAACATGTAAAAAATTTATGCAGTGTACTTTTGATGCTTATACATTCAGAACATGTAAATTTTTACATGTAAATTTTTACTCCAGCTTTTCAACTAACTTTAATAATGCTTTTCTACACTAATGTAAAATTTGAAACTTGTTTGTTTTCATTCATGTACTGTTCACATTCTTTTTTTACATTGCTAACCATTGTTTTGCCATACAGTTTCGATTGTGGGTTTTTCATGCTGAAGTTTATTGAGTGCTGGAACGGGAGGATGATGCTGCCTTTCAAGCAATCTGATATGCCTGTGATCAAGAAGCTTCTCGTGAAGAAATGGTTGGATCGCGAGGAGAACAAAGTAATCAACTGGCACGAAGTGCTTTTTCAGACATGATGTTCATTCAGGAGAACAAAGTAATACATGTCATGTTAGAAAGATACAAAATGGTTCTTTTTAATTACCAAAATTTGAATTTAACTTCGAGGATACATTTTTTACATGTGTTTTAGTGTGAAAAGTTGTGAATGTACCATGACACAGATTGCATCATATAATTCAAACTAAAAAAGGCTGCATCAAACTGACTTCAGGTTTTTTATATACAATAAAACATTCTATCCAGCAAAAAAATAGAACATTCTTTGCATTTCTTTAACACTAGTACTTAATAAAACATGTTTGCACAATAAACCATATCAGCAAAGAAGTTGAACACTGGTGGCTTTGGAACAGGAGAGATTTTGTTGGGTTTCTTTGACTTCAAATGTAGCCCAGACTTCTTCCTCTTCTCTGGAGGACGACCTTTAGTTGTAGTACATTCAGGGTCCCGAACATGCTGATATTGCGATGCACTCCCTTGACCGTCATCACCCACAAACTCCAGCCCAGAAGGAGCTTCTTTTGTTTTGGTTTTACCCTTATTTGCTTTCCTCTTAGCTGATTCACTTAACTTCATAGCTTTTAGCTCATTACCCAATGCTTGCATGTACTTATCCGCTAGAGCTTTTCCTTTGTCTGATTCGGCTGCAACCTTAGCGTGTTGCGTCCAGTCATTGCATAGTGTCCCGTAACGCAGCAACTTCCTTTCCTTGTTTGTCAATTTCCTATCAGTTGGCACATCAGGGAGCTCCACCTTTTCCGGCACAATTACATCCTGTGCCTTTGTCCATCTAGGAAGTATATATCGTGGCGGAATAGACTGTACAGCACCAAGCTGTGCCATGACCCTCAACACATGGCAGCATAAAAGACCATCCCTACTAAATTTACTACACTCACACTAATATATTGATTCCTGCAAGTTAGCTTCCACTCTGTATGATCTGTTTCCATACCCAAACACAGCTCCCGATATTGGCACAACATCAAAGTGTTGCCCATCGACATGGTTAACATTGTAGGATGTAACTTTTCGGAGCTCACCACGGAAACACAAGTAAATGGGGCATGTGTACACGCTCAAAGCTTGCTTTTCCAGAGGGTAATCTCCCCACACCCTTAGAACTTTGTCTTCCATCTGAAACTCATTCGACTCTTCTGCCACATCTATCTTCTCTTGCAACTTCATGTACTGCTGGAAGAAATGGAAGAGGCTATTGTTAGGCTTTACATATCTTTTCAGAACTGCATTAAACCCTTCACTACGCGCTGTAGTTTGTAGGAATGGGAAAAAGCGATCTTTGTGGTATGCAGGGACAAACTCGGCCCTCAGATCATACAAATCCATCAAATGATTATTGTCCCCCACATTGTGCTTTAATATCATTTATGTCCACCTTGCTTCAAATTCTCCAATTGACATGTTGTGATCTATAATATCATTCAATTCCTTTCGCAGTTCCTCATGTGTGAATAAGAAATTACCCAACACATTTTGCATGATGTGCCATCTACAACTCCGATGCCACGTGTCCGGAAACACAACTAAGATAGCACTCTTCATGGACCCATCCTGATCAGTGATGAAGTTTGTAGGCTGCAAACCACCATGAGCTTCAAGGAATTGATTGTACAACCAAACATAATCTTCAATTCTTTCATTTTTTAAAAACCCACATCCCAGCTGAATAGACTGCCCATACCGATTTATACCAATGAATGGTGCAAATGGCATTTTGTAAGCATTAGTCATATACGTTGCATCAAATGACACACAATCATTGTAGAGCTTGTACGCAGCCCTTGCTGGCCCATCAGCCCAAAAGATGCGCTGAACTCTGTCTGCATGATCAAGATCCAGCCTGTAGAAGAAATCTGGATCATCCTTTTTTACTTTTTCAAACTCGGCAAGCAACAAAGACATGTCTTTATATTCATGCCCTTCATCTAGTGTAGACATGAAGTTGCTGACATCCTTTGAATGATATGGAACATTAGCCAAGTTTCCATACAACTCTGCCATAATAGACATCACCCTCCCGGCCGAGAGGTTAACCTTATGCAGTATCTTGATAAAATCTCTTTCTTCCTTGGGTATTACTCTATGAGACCTCAAGTACTTTTTCAAGGAAAATTTCTTGATGCATGGATGATTGTGTTCCTCTATGAACATTGTGACATGCCACTTTTCAGCTCTTCTTTTAACTCTCAGATGCGCCTTGCAGTCCGTCTTCTTTGTTATGCTACGGTTCCTCTGCCTTACAGGTGGAGCTTCTTGCTGGTTAATGTCTTCATTTTCCCACTTTTGTTGCATACAAAAAGCTGTTTGTCCTTCTGTTTGTCCAGAGCAGAATTTCTGGAAGTGCTGGCTTTGATGGAAAAACCAACACTCTTAGCATATCTATTATAGCATAACCTTGCATCTTCTAGAGTTTCAAATATCATCTGTGGGTATGGTTTTTCTACCGGAGTAAGGCTAGGTGTTGACTCAACCTCTTCCTCTCCACCTGAATCGGCGCTAGACAATGTATTTTCTGTTTCAGGACCCGTGTCAATAGATGGCCCGGTATCAGCCCCAGAAGGAGGAACATTGCCTGTATCCCCTGTAAGATCATCCCCAGGGTTGCCTAGCATGTCCTGGTCAGCATCATCTTCTTGTGCAGGGTTGTTTAGGTCAATACCAGCATCACCGAACCAAAAAGCCATACCTGTAAAAAAACACAAAAGAAATTTACATTTTCTTCTACACAAAAACAACAAAAGTTAACCAAGTGTGTAAACTTTTTTACATGTTACTTTCTATCCTGATACTAAAAAAACAGAATTTTTTACATGTTAGTATATCCCAGCTACTTTATGTCAACCTAACATATAATAAACTTGCATGTACAAAACATTGAACCAGCATTTCCTTTCTTTTACATATAAGCTAATAAAACCCTGTTTTTTTTACAACTAGAGTTATTCTGGAGATGCCCAATGCTGGAAGAGGATTGCTGCTACTGAAGGTTTTGTTTTTCTACATGCTATGTTTGATGGATCCCTGTAAATGATTCATGCTCGATGAAATCTACATGCAAGTTGAACAACTACTGTTTTCTTTTACATCTGGTTCACTTCTGTTCTTATGATGCAATGATGTTTTTTACATCTTGAAAACCTGTTGATCAGCGTCCAGATACCCCCCCTTGCAAGTATCTACTTTGGACATGGAAGTGGTCTATTTTTGTACATAGTAAGAAAGATCTGGAAAATCATGATGTTCATGACAACTGCTTGTAAAAAAGCAAAATCGAGCAGGGATATACCTGTGTTCTTGCTTTTTGTCCCTTTGTTATGTATTTTTACTCCAGTAATCTGCCTGTAGTTTTCTGCTCCCCTGTATTGGGAGAAGGGGGGAGGACAGATCCCCCTATATTATTGTTTCCTGAAGTTTTGTACAAGAACGGCCATGGAGATTTTGCAACAGGCGGCTGGAGAAGGAAGAAAGGGAGTAGGTAGGGTTTGGGAAAGGAAACGTGGGGGATGGAGATCTCGTTGCCCCTGTACTTTTTTTCGTGGGCTGGCAACTGAAAACACGAGCTGGGCTGGTGTCTGAAACAGGAGATGAGCTGGGCTGGGTTGGGAAGCGGTACCTCTTTCTACTTTGGGAAAGTTTTAAATTTGG
The DNA here is from genome assembly GCA_910589765.1 of Avena atlantica. Taxonomy (NCBI): domain Eukaryota; kingdom Viridiplantae; phylum Streptophyta; class Magnoliopsida; order Poales; family Poaceae; genus Avena; species Avena atlantica. The sequence continues at coordinate 233,498,289 of OU342738.1, forward strand.
ACAGGGGGGCACCGCGTAAGACAATATAGAGCCCGGGCACTGTGTAGCAACGTCCGTTTCCGAACACCTGATGATTTTGGTGATGAAAATGTTGAGGCATGAGCCTTAGCCCTTTATAAAACTGATGGTTGTCTGGATGCGATACCATTCCAATTTTATCGTACAACCACAATACCCGAAGATTGGGTAGGGCATGACTGGAAACTTATATACCTTAGTATTAGTTCCCTCACGACCAAGGTCTGAGCTGAGGCTACCTTGTGAAGATTGTCCACCTGTGCAGTACCCAAGATGACAGTTGGTCATGGTTGGGAGGCCAAACTCACAGGAGAGATGCTGATACTAGGGCATGTAATTGAAAGGTTAGGATTGATTATCCGCATACTGAGTATGGTGAATTCAGGATTTGTTTTTGACGGATGTATCGAATGTTGTGGTGAAAGTGTACAATCTCTGCAGAGTGTCAAACTATTCGAATAGCCGCGTCCGCGGTTATGGACATTTTGAGTGGCCATACTGTTCCCCCGTCAGATGTTTTCAAAAGACTTGTGAAATGAATTGAGACTTTGACTTGACCACAACAGGGTTGTGATATGAAATACAAGTTCCCACTTAGGTGTTATAAACTTCAACTAGCATTCGTTGCTTCTAAACTTAGTAGAGATAAATCTGGATTTTGCAAAATAACCTTAGAGCCTAGTGTCCTATTACCAAAAACCCCTTTCACTTGTTAGTATTTGTTTGCGAGTACTTAAAGAGTACTCATGGCTTTGTCCCTGGCTATTCCCGTGGCCAGACTATGAAGAAGAGTACCTGGAGGATGGACCCTAGGAAGGTTACGGCAACTAGGATCATCTCCCATCGTCAGCATTGCCTGTGACCCCGAAGATGGAGCTTCGCCTACGCTACCGTTATTATTACGTATTCCGCTGCTTGAAGTTGTATTAAGAACTGGATCATGAGATCCCTATTTGTGTAAGACCTTATGTATGGTTTGTAATGGATGATTTACTGTGGTATCCAATTCTGTTATGTCTTGCAAAAATGGTAATCCTGGGATTGCGATGTATGGCATAACATGCATCTGTGATTAAAAATCCGGGTGTTGACAAGTTGGTATCAGAGCCATCCTGACCATAGGAGACCCTAGTTAGACTGGACGTTTGAATCAAAAACTTAGTTTCAAAACCAAATAAAACAAATATTTACAAAAACTTATTCTCATTCTTATCCCTTTGTTTCTTTCATGAAAATTCATGTTCCTCAAAAACTCTTGCAAAATACATAAAATTTTGACACACTTGATCACTCTACTAACTTACTCATCCTATATTCTTATATATGGACGTGAAGTACAACAAGTTTTATCAGTTGGGGAATGGAGGAGACCTTATCTTTGAGAGGGATTTGGACCAGCTTTCGGAACTTCTGGAGCGTATGCACCCCGAGTTCTTCGGAGCTCAGCTCAATGATCAAGGAGGAGAAGATCTGCAGTGGCTAATTGTTGCAAGTCTCCGAGGAAAGATTGAACCTCCCACTGTGGAAGGAATTCAGTTTACCTTAAGAGAGAACAACTAGCTCGATGGACTTGCCAGGGCCATGCATGAAGCTCTTTCCCGTCTGTGTGGGCAGAGTATCAATCAGATCAAGGAACCCGCTTTGAGTTTTTCCCAAGGCGTGATGCAAATGGACAACCACTGGAAGCCCCATATCACCCTGATCTGAAGACCCAAGTGGACCACCTTAGCTTCATGATGTATGATCGTCAGCAGGAACTGGATAACTGCCATGACTACTCCAACCACGAAGGTTTGGAACAACCTGTTTCTCCTAACACACTGAGAAACAGGTTGTTCCAAACGTTACATAGTCGTGCACTGCCACATATCAACCAAAAAGTGAAAGTGTAAGATGGTTAACCTAGAGGGGGTGAATAGGTTTCTACAAAATTCTTTATAATCTTTTGCAAGTTTTAGGCTTTGCGGAATATAAGTGAGCCTAAATGCAAACTAGGTGAGGCAACCTAGAATATGTACAAGGTACTTCAAGGTCGAAGTCTATCACAAGGTAAACAACACAAGTAAGAGATCGATTAAGGAATAACCGAAGCACGCGGAGACGAAGATGTATTCCCGTGTTCACCACCTTTGGGAAGGGGGCTACTTCACATTGGAGAGGTGTGAGGTTCCATGAAGGATTCCTCACGCGCCACAAAGGCTCACCTTCTTCTCCGAGCCTATCCCACGAAGGAATAGCTCACTTACTCGTGGTATACTTTAAGGTAGTCTCCAAACCCTGACAAACTTTCCACGGAGCAAATCACAAGCCGAATGCCTCCGGGCGACCCTAGCCGCCTAGGGTTTCCCACAAACCCAAGAGTAACAAGCTAACTCGATGAACTCAAGGGGGAATGAACTTTGGCTTGGTGGAAACGTAGATCGGGACCTCCTGTTTCTTTCTACCAAAGGGATTTAGATTTGGTTGGGTAGAATGGGAGATCCTCAGGCTTTTGTGTTTCAACAATGGAGGAGAGAGAGAGAGAGAGCTTCAAGAAATGAAATGTTAGCTCAAGTGCCTAAACTCATAGTGGAGAAGAAAGGGGTATATATAGTGTGAGGGGAAAAAGAGCCGTTTGGAGGTTACTGTGACAGAACCGGCAATAAGTCCGGTCGGACCGAGTTGCTCGCCGAATTTCCGGCGACAGCTCCGGTCGACCGGACCCCACGCCGGAATTTTTGGCGGCGACCGGAATTCCCGGCGAACAACCGAAGAGCTGTTCTGTAAGCCATATCGGTGTGCACCGGGAATTTCCGGTGACAGCACCGGCGCCGCCGGCGCTTTTGCCGATTTCGCAGTAACTTCTTTAGACTCATTTTTAAAGGCAGATTTCTCTCTTTCTTCGAACGTGTGTGTATGGGTGGATGATGAGAGGCTTATATGGTGTAGAACATCCCCAAAGAGCACATCGAGATCACCCCTCTTAATAGTGCGGTGTTTCCTATTTGACTCAAGAGTAAATAAGAGAGAATAATAAACAATGACACCGGCTCTCCATAGAGAAACGAATGGGAGGGGTCACCCATCACCTATCACCAACAACCTGCGGATTCTCACCTGTAGAGAGCTAATAGAAACATTAGTCCATCCTCTAGCTCCAATGTCATAGTTAACCAAAATACTAGATAAGGGCTATTTGCCCTTTCAATCTCCCCTTTTTTGGTTAACGATGACAAACCGAGCTAGAGTTAAAGAAAGAATATTATGATACGATTAGATCTAGCACATAATAGTTAGACATAGTGATAGGAAATTCAAGTACAATAAGAGAACTGCAAGGTTGTCCAAACACACACACACACAAATGGTTCAAAAGAGCAAATAAAAGCACAAGCCCATGAGAGACAAACGAGTAAAGAGGGGCTTGTGCAAGAGGCAAATCATGAAAGAAGCGACTCTACTCTTTCTCCCCCTTTGGTATCGAGACCAAAAAGGAAGAAACGAGCGGAGAGACCGATCTAGCCACCAAAGTTGTCCTCATCGTCATCATCATAGGCTTCTTCCTCTTCTTCTTCTTCATCGTCACCCTCCTCTTCGTCCTCGCCCTCACCATCATCATCATCATCCCCTGTAGTTGTAGCAAGACGCTGAGAGGAGCTGGAAGTAGCAAACCCAGGGAACATAGATGGATCAAAACCCCGAAACATGTCCTCATCCAGCGGGGGATTCTCAAAGTTGATATAGGGGACATGAGCCAGAGCATTGCCCAAATCGGGCACTGGTCGACCACGCTCGGCCAAAAAAGCATTGTGTTGCCTCCTGTTCTCCTGACTGAGCTCCAAACTGCGGTGGGCAACATCATAGGAGGAGCGACACATATCCCATAGGTTGTTGAAGAATCGGGCAAGACCCTTCTTGTGAGGAAGAGCACGGGGAAGGTCCCTACGAGAGCGCGAGCGACTAGCAGACAGAGGATCATGAGCATGCTTGGTCCGGTGCTCAGATGGCAACATCTGGGGGAGCTCCACATGAGAGCCCCGACGAGGTAAGGTGAAATCCTCCATATCTTCACGCAGACCCCTGGGGAGAGCAGCTGCAGGAATCAGGCGCTAAACATACTGACAGAAATTGGGAGTCATGCGCTTCTCAATGGACCGCTGAATCTCGTTGTAGATGAAGTCACACACATTGATCTTCCGAAGACGGCGAGACTCACAATAGTACAGCAGATTCTTGTGATGACCGCGAACATCAACAACATCACCAGCCTTGCTCACAAGATTGTAGCGGAAGAACCGAGAAAGCACCATGTAGTAGTAGTACATCCCTGACAAGCTGGGAGGCCGATGGCTGGGATCACTGGAATAGCAGAAAAAGGAGCTGGTTGTCACTGAATGCCTTTTCAGAATGAATGCAGAAGCCAGAGACACTGTCAGGAGGGTAACCCAGGGCATGGAAGAAAGCTTCAAAAGAAGCCGAGTATGGCTTGGTGCCGGTCATCCAAGTGACAGTGCGAGCATCATCAGTGTGAAAGTAAGCTGTGCAGAAGAACTGACGAATGATATCGGGCATGAGCTTGACCTTGATGGTAGCAATAGCAAAGACATCCATCTGCTTCAGGGCCACATCCACATGCTTGAAATCGGAGGAGAGGTAATGAGCATAGTGGTCCTCATTGAGATACTTGGGAGGAACAAAGAAACCCCGCCGCATACGAGTTGGCTCGTTGTAAAAGTCATCCCAGAAGCACTTCTGAGTGTCAGTCCAGAACATCTTGTCAGCCCCTTGGTAAGTGTGGTTGGTCAAGCGGTACGGATTCTGCCTCCTCAAGTCCCGCCACTGATTCACAGTAATATCCGAGACAATATTGTAGTTGGGAGGAACTTCTTCTTCAGTAGGACTGAGATTGGACTTGCCTTTCATAGCGGACCTTCTAGCCGAGGCTTTCTTCTTCTGGCCACTTGCAGATCCAGAACCCCCTGTGAGAGCAGATTTCTCTAGCTGACGCTGAGTGAGGCGAGGAGGAGGAGGAGGCCGTTGAATAGTGAGCTTCCTCTTTTTGTTGATGTCGGGCTCAAAGTCGTTGTGTTCAGACTCTGCACAAGAAGCACACAAGAACGGAAGGCAAAGAATAACAAATGAGTGTATATGCCATAGAGGAGCTCACAAGAACACATAAGGACGGTTGGGCAAGCGCATGGACAAATAAACATGCGAAAGAAAAATTTCGGCGCCAGGTCCGACGTAACCGGCCCTGTCGCCGGAATTATCGGCGACGGGTCCGGCGGACCGAAATCTCGACGGAAATTCCGGCGAGCAAGTCGGTCGACCGGAACGATGACCGGGAATTCCGGCAGCGGGGTCGGCGCGACCGGGCCTGGGACCGAAAAATTTGGGCAATCGACCATGAAACTATCCATGACTTAGTACTTGCACAAACAACATTACGAGGGGGAATAGTGGGTGAAACTAGGGTGATGCGAGACGAGTTACTCTACTAGGGGGATAGAGAGAACTAAGGGAGCATAAGACATGAAGGCTAGGGTTTCACCATAAACAACAAACAAAAAAACACGGGAAAGGAGAGAGGAAAGAGCAAAGATACCCTTGGATGGTGAAGACGAAGCCATGCCCCTCCCTTGCCAAGGATAGGCACGAAGAAAGCACCACACGAGAAAGTGGGGAAGCACTCCCCAATCTCCCAATGCGTGCAAGGAGAGAGCAAAACCTTCGGTGAAAAGTCTCGTAGAGGCCCAATCTACAACTTGGTGGAGTGGGGAGGGTTTTGGGTGGAGGGAAGGGCCTATGGGGGGTGGGGAAGCTTGAGGCGGCGTCCATGGAGGAGGGAGGGGCGTGGGGAAGAAAGAAAGGAAGAGGAAAGAACTGCCCCACGCGCGGGCTATAAATATCAACTCCAAAAAAATTCGGTGATAAGTCCGGTCCGACCGGTTCCTACGCCGGAAATTTCGGCGAGAGAATCGGTGAACCAACCTGGTGACCGGAAATACCGGTGACGACCGAAATTTTCGGCAGCGAACCGAAAACATGTAGTGTAAGGGTTTTCGGTTGGCTGCCGGTGATGGGTTTCGAAGCATAGTAAATCAAAAAAATTCTACGGATGCGAACGGGAAAGCCAAGATCTAATCTAGGAGATGCAAACAACAAGAGAGATTAGATGAGATCTTCATACCCTTGAAGATTTGCACAGCGGAACGTTCGTCGGAACGTGGGTGATGTAGTCGTACTCGCTTCTTGTGACACCCTCAGAATCGGACCTATGCAAGTTTCAGCGCTTCCCGCCAAACCCGCATAGAAACGATTCAAAGGTGCCCACCAGGCACTTTCGTCCGGGTGGAAAACGAAGTAATAACATTACACAACAGTCCTCGATGGGACCCACAGAACAGATATATATATACAACAGCGACTCAATGAGTCAAGAATACAAATATACGATACAAAGATCCAAATCACCTGGAAAAGATGGAGCGTCCGACTATGGACAAGATGCAAATGGGGCTAAGAGCCCTGAAGAATAACCAATGGCGTCCATAACCCTGCCCAGGCCAAGCCGGAAGGGTAACCCTGCTAACGACGTCGATCTCAAAACCTGCTTAAACAAAAAGGGGGTGCCGGCAAAGGGCAAAGGAAAAAGAGGAGCGTCAGTACTGAGGCCAGTACACGGCGAGGCTAGAATTCGGCGGTCCTCGCCTACATAGGTATGGTGGACTGAGCGGCAGCGGCAGCATGCACTAAACAACCTATAGAGACTCGATACAACTGGCGGCTATCAGAGGGGGATAAGAAAGACCTATTCGGAACCAACCTGTTTCTACCATCAGACAAACCCATCCTGGTGTTTCCCCTCGAGACCAAACGAGGAAGTCAACCGAGGAACTCACACAGTTGGCAGTTTTACTTATTCGGTTATCGTTGCAGTAATTACTAGTCAAGTATAGATAATCATCCTGATAAAATAAGCAGTGGGCCGTTTTAGTTAACCATTCCGTTGTAGTTGCAACACTTACTAGTCAGATACAATTAGCATGAGATATCCCAAAAACCCAGCAGTTGTTTGTACTTTTATTAAGCCATTCCGTTATAGTTGCAATACTTACTAGTCAGATACAATTGTCGCAAGCGACAAACCAAACAAGCAATTGTTGGCAGTTTTATTTAGCCATTCCATTATAGTGAAGCTGATTACTAGTCATTATCAAGTCAAATTTATAGCACTACTTTAGTTATAGTTATCTATGATCGAGATACTGTGCTCCAAGTCGTCCATAACCGCGGACACGGCTTTCAGAAAGTTTTACCCGGCCGGGGTGCACCAATAGCAACACACACTCGATCAACCTCGGAAAAACCAAATCAAAACCCAACGAGGCCTTCACGACAAAGCAATCACAAGATTCAGAATTATTTCCGGGGGCCACCCCGTTGAGTACACCCGCAATGAAGCTAGCTGACTCCGAGACGGACTCAAGGTTTGTGGGGCCGGCTGTAAGCGACTGGGAACCCAAAACTGGGCTTCTCGATACCGCGTAAACGGGTCACAATCCTAAACAGTACAGTGTGCTCCTCGCACAAACGTAAATAAAGCAGTAGCATGGCATAAGTACAGGATCGTAAATAAAACCTCAAACTAGTTTGTGGCCCCAGGAAATAAGACGGAATCAAGATCTGGCTCAGGGGGGTCCCATAATCCTCCCGGATGTGGATAGCGCGAATATTCAAGGAACAGGTATCAAGTACTCGGGGTCCTACGGGACACAAGTGGACGGTTAACAACCAAATAACATCTATTGCCCACCTGTGCCTCTGCTTACTTACTTCAATTTTAGTTGTTAAACAGGAATTAAAGTGAACGATAAGTAAAGCCATGATCATCTCCAACATCAAACATGCGGCAATACTCCAACAACTGTGGTACTGGACGACACACAACAGCACTTGAGCAGGCGACTACGACGCGCAAGTCCAGCTATCTACCAAACAACAGGTAATAGGATGTGACCAAGGCAATATAAGGCGGCAAGGGAATATCTCGGGTACGAAAAACTAGAGCATCGCAACACGGATAGCAACGGATCAACAAGAGGGAATAAATACTATAAAAGTAAGATAGGTAGAAAGGGGGAGATGCTCGCCTGAAAAACATTGCCGAAGTTTCAACCGAAGATCGGGTCGACACTCGCATCAACTCATCGGCCTAGTCCGCGAAGAAGCAAAACACTAGAAGAAACACCGGATGCACTATTTAATACTACGGCAAAAGATCGGCATGATGCATGTATGATGCATGGCATGGCAAAGGTGCGGTGCAATTAGGTCATATTAAGTGGAACCGGGGGTCCCGACAATTAATTAGGTGGTTCATGTTGTTTAGCTACCCCGCAATTTAAATGTTGTTTAATAAGGCAGAACATATCACCGGTTCGCTACACAAATTTAAATGAGGCCAATATAAGACTAGATTTGCCCGCATATGGGCCCCATATTTAATTATGAGGTGAATCGGCCTAAGGCCCCCAAACCACATGATGATATGCATGCGAGTATGACAATTCAATATGCAACAATTTATATAGTTGACAATTTATAAAATAGGGTTCTCGGATAAGGGTCACACATTAGGGTTCGGCGATCTTGGTGTTCCGAGGGTTCGGGGTTCGGTCTCAGGGTTCGGATCTGGGGTTCGGCCTCGGCGGGTTCGTTCTCTGATAACGGAGGTAGATCTTGGCGCATCCGTGGTCTTCGGGTCATGTCGACGGTCATGGAGTTCGGGATGAAGTACTTGTCGCATCGGGGTCTCAGTGTCCTCGGATCCGATTAAAGATCTCGGCGTTCGGCAACCTTCGAAGTAGACCTTGGAGTCCCGCGATGACCTTGTCGATTCCCTGTCGAAGGCCTTGGCGCTTCGGATCGGCCTTCGGTTCGGGGCCTCCGGGTCTTGGGGTTCGCGTCCGTGTGGCGATCTTGTCGTTCCGTGTAGGCGTCCTCGGTGCCGGGGGAAGATCTTGGGGTTCTAACTTGTTCGTCGTTGACGGACTTGGTTCGGCGGTATCGGTCTTCAGACTCCGTGAACGGGGCATCGGATCCGCATCCATGAAGAAGATCTTGGTGTTCGGGGCTTCTTCTTGATCGTGTCTCGTCCGAGTGGTAGATCTTTTCGGTGCCATACAATCATCTAGTGTCGCCTTGGTTTTATCTGGACTGGGCGCACGGCGCTGGACAGGGACGACGCGGGGCAAGGTTCGCAGCAAGCACGCAAGCGGCAGTGCTGCAGGGTCGCAGAGGACAGTCGGGGCGACGGCGGAAGCTGCGGCCGGCGGGCGGGCGGCGCCGGGCGCGGGGTCAAGGGGCGGCGCCGGCACCCTTGGGCGGAGGGCGACCGGAGCGAGGGACGGCGGGAAGGCCGACGGGGCGGGGCCGCGGCAGCAGGGGCGCGGCGCTCTGCAGGGGGTCTGCAGGGCGAGCAGAGGCACCGCGGCGGCTGGAGGAGGAGGCGAGCGTTGAGGGGGAAGGAGGTGGCCGGCGCTGACGGGCTCGGGCCGCGGGGATGTTGGCGAGGGCGAGAGTCGTCGGGGCGGCACGGGAGGCGGACGGCTCGAGCACGCGGAGGGGCGGCGCCGGAGAGGTTGAAGGGCGGGGCGAGCGCGGCCAGAGGCGGGGCGAGGCCGGCGGCGAGGATGGTGAGCGGAGGAGGCGGGGTCGACGGGGCCCGAGGCGGCCGGCGGGGAGGAGGCGGACCGGGGGAAGGACGGCGAGGCGGAGACGGCCGCGCGGCGGAGGGAGGAGAGCGGAGGAAGGAGACGCGGCGGGATGGGAGGCTGTCGCCGGAGGGAGGGAGAAAGGCGGGACGGCGGCGGAGGGAGAGGAGGCGGGCGAGCACGTGGGGAGGCATGAGCGTCGGGGTGGGGCCGGGGGCGTGGGAGGTGGCGACGCCGGCGGGCGGTGCCGGAGAAGGAGAGAGGTCGGGGAGGAGCTCGAGGGGGCGGCACTGTATGCGGTGGCGGCCGGAGGAGGGAGGCAGCGGCGTGCCGGCGACGGGGAGACGACTGCGCCGGCGGTGCGGGGTCGGAGGCGAGGGCGTGGGGTTGGTGTCGGCCGGCGGCGCTGCTCCGGCGAGAGGGAGGAGGAAGAGGAGAGGGAGAGAGCGCGTCGGGTTGGGGAGGTCGCGGGGCCGGGCGGTTGAACAGGGGGGTGGGTCGGTGGTGGGTCCAGGGGAGTGGGGGCCAGGCGGTGTGAGAGAGGAAGAGGCTGCGGGTGGGGCCGGGGTACCGCGTGGGGCCCGGGTGCAGAGAGAGGGGTGAGGGAGTGGGCAGTGTGTGGGTGGGTATGTTTTGGGTACCAGGGGGTGGGGCTGGCTCGGTGGGGCTGGCATGGGCGAGTGGGACCCGCGGGATGGGACCCGGTGGAAAAGGGAGAGGGGGCCCAGGTGTCGGTGGGGGTGGGTAGATGGGGCTGTGGTGAGAGAAAGAGGGGGGAGAGAGGGTGGATCGATGAGGTGGCAGGTGGGTAGGAAATTGGGGGAGGGGTGAGGTGGCGAGCTGTGAGAGGTGGGTAGGATAGATTTGGGTGGGAATAGGTTTAGGGTTTGGGGCTTTGTGTTAGTTTGTAAATATTTACGGTGTTGTTTTTGTTTCAAATCTTTTTAGCAAATAACTTGTAGGCAAATAATTGACAGGTAATTATAAGACTTATTTTGAAATAAGAGAAGGGCATTTTTAGAAAACCAAAATAGGCTCATTGGAAATAGTTTCAGACAAACAAATGCATGATGATGACGATGCAATGCACACAAACAACGCGATTTTCTAGTAGTGGTTTTGCGGGATGCCACACTTCTCCTCCTCGCGATCCGCTCCGATCTAACACCGCAAGTGGCGATGCCTCCGAGAGATGCACACGTGCGGCACCTCGACGTCTCCTCCTTCCTGGGTCCAGCAAGTATGGTGGAGAGACGGATTGGATCTACAGCACGACGGCGTGGTGCAAGTGGTGGAGAGTTTCTGCAGCAGGGCTTCGCCTACACGCAGTCGGGAGGGAGAGAGAGAGGAGGGCAGCAGGGCGGCTAGGCTTGAGGGGAAGGTGTGTGTGTGGGGGGGTGCGCCCCAGCCCTCTATATATAGAGGGGTGGGCGCCAGACCTAGCCCCTCCCCCAAGCCTAGGCCGATGGCCAAAGGAGGGAGGAGTGGGGGGCAAGTTTCCCCCCTCCTTCTAGAAGCTCCGATTAGGGTTTCCCCTTGTTTGGCCGGCTGGGCCCTATGGGGCCTTGTGCCCCTGGCCCAATGCGGCCAGGGCACTCCCTCATAGGCCCATGCCCCCTCCTGGCAGGTGGGGCCACGTTGGTCCCCCTCCGGAAGGTTCTAGAAGCTTCCGGTACAATACCGATTAACCCGAAACAATTCCGAACTCCAAAAACTGCATGGCCTTATATGAATCTTATTCTCCGGACCATTCCGAAACCTCTCGTGATGTCCCGGATCCCATCCGAGACTCCTAAAAAAACTAATAAACCAATTATCCAATCTATCCTAGCGTCGAGACACGTTAAGTGTGTGACCCTTCTTGTTCGAGAACATGCAGACATGATCTTCTATCAATAATCAACAGAGGGGTCTGGAAACCCATATTGACTCCCACACATTCATCGATGATCATATCAGATGAACCACGATGCCAGGATTCAATCAATCCCATATATATATATATTCCCTTCGTCTCGTGATATTTTACTTGCCCGAGATTTGATCGTCGGTACCGTCATACCTAGTTCAATCTCGTTCACAGCAAATACTTTACTCGTTCCGTAATCCGATATCACTTTGTGATTAACTCCTTAACCACATGCTTGCAAGCGGTGTTGATATCGATTACCGAGTGGGCCCGAAGTATATCTCTCTGACTTGGGAGGGACAAATCCCATCTCGATATATACAACCCAACAGGTACTTTCCGATCACCTGAGAGACACCTTTATGATCAACCTCTCATAGGATAATGTTTGATGACCTCAAAGCTTTCTTCCGATACCAGGGAGTTGTATTATCTCATGGTCTAAGGAATACAATATTTGACATAAGAAAAGCTTCGCAAAGATGAACACGATGACACGATCTAATTGCTTCACTTAGTTTGGGTCTGCCCATCATATCATTATCCCAATGATATGATCTCATTATTAATTGACAACTCATGTCTATGGTTAGGAAACCTTAACCATCATTAATCAATGAGCTAGTCCTTAGAGGCATACTAGGGACACGGTGTTGTTCACAAACCACACAAGTATTAAAGTATCCGCTTAATACAATTCTAGCATGGAATATAAACTTTATCATGAAAAAGAATTATAATAATAACATCTTTATTATTGCCTCTAGGGCATAATTCCAACAACCGGAAATTTTGGCGGCCGCCGGAAATTTCGGTCGCTAGGCCGGCGAACCGGAAATTTTGCCAAAAAAATCTGAAAGTTGCGAAAGAGTTTGTTTGATGATTTGGAAAGGAAAAATTGTGAGGGGTCATATGAGAATATACACAAGATTCAAATGAAGACCAGAGAGGGCACTGTCCACAAGGCAAGGTCATAAAACAAATCAAAAACGAAGAGCGACCATGGACAAAGGATTTAGCTTGAAGCAACAATGTATCCAATACACAAAACCGACCATTTGGCGGAGGATTTCTCCCCTATGTTTAAGCACACATTTCATGGCGCCTCAAAAATAGATGCTTGGACCCATATCATGAAACGAGATCAATTTATGTTGCACACATAGGTAAGCATCAAACCAAGATATGATAAAATGACCATCCCTACATGTGCTGCACAACTAAGCTACATAGCATGTTAAGAGCAAGACTATAGTGCAAGAAGCAAATCAATCCAAGTTTTGGGGATCTAGGATACCGAGTTCTCGCCTCAACATGACAAACCGGGCTTCATCCAAAGGCTTTGTGAAGATATCGTCCAATTGGAACATCATACCCACATGCCTGAGGTTGATATCACCATTTGCGACATGCTCACGTAGGAAGTGGTGGCGAATGTCAATATGTTTGGTGCGGAAATGTTGGACGGGGTTGTTGGCGATCTTTATTTCGCTTTCATTATCACATAGAAGAGGCACCGTACCAAGAGACACACCATAGTCTTTCAAGGTTTGCCTCATCCATAACAATTGAGCACAACAAGATGCCGCGGATATGTATTCGGCTTCGGCGGTGGATAGGGTTGTGGAGTTTTGTTTCTTGGAAGACCAACTCACCAACGACCTGCCAATGAATTGGCAAGCCCCGGAGGTTGATTTCCGGTCAACCTTATCACCTGCCCAATCGACATCCGAATAGTCAACAAGCTCAAAGGTTGACCCCTTTGGATACCAAAGCCCGAGAGTAGGAGTGAGAACAAGGTACCTAAAAATACGTTTGACCGCCATCAAGTGGCACTCCTTGGGAGGGGATTGAAAACGAGCACACATTCCAACACTTAACATGATATCCGGCCTAGAAGCACAAAGGTAGAGCAAGGAACCAATCATAGAACAATATACCTTTTGATCCACGACCTTCTCACCTACTCCAAGGCCAAGTTGTCCATTTAGTGGCATGGGTGTCTTCATGGGACTAGCCTTTTCCATCTCGAACTTATTGAGCATATCCTTAATGTACTTCTCTTGAGAGATGAAAGTGCCATGAGGAAGTTGCTTTATGATGAAGCCTAGAAAGAACTTCAACTCCCCCATCATGGACATCCTAAATTTTATAGTCATCAACTCGGCAAAAGCTTTGTTATGAGATTCGTTAGTTCCACCAAATATAATATCATCAACATATATTTGAACAATAAATAAGCCACCCCCTTTAACCCGTTTGGTGAAAAGGGTGGAATCGACCTTACCCACGCTAAACCCATCCATGAGTAGAAAATCCCTAAGGTGCTCATACCAAGCACGAGGAGCTTGCTTTAGTCCGTAGAGAGCCTTATGGAGTAGATACACATGGTTGGGATAGCGTGTGTTTTCGAAACCCGGGGGTTGAGCTACATATGAACCTCTTTCATGGGACCATTAAGAAATGCACTTTTCACATCCATTTGATAAAGCTTGAAGTTATGGAAAGATGCATAAGCAAGAAAGAGACGAATAGCTTCAAGACGAGCAACGAGCGCAAAGGTGTCCTCATAGTCAATACCTTCTATTTGGGCATACCCTTGCACCACTAACCTTGCTTTGTTTCTTGTGATGACCCCGTTCTCATCTTGCTTGTTCTTGAAAACCCACTTGGTCCCAATGACATTGATGCGATGATCTTTAGGCCTCTCCACTAGAGACCATACTTCATTGCGGGTGAAACACTCGAGTTCTTGTTGCATGGCAATGACCCAATCCGGATCCTCCAAAGCCTCATGAACCTTAAGGGGCTCAAAGTTAGACACAAAAGCATGATTCCCACAAAAGGTTGTGAGGTTCTTCTTCCTGGCATGGGTCTCGATCCCTCTCGATATGCTTCCAAGGATATTGTTGACTTGAAGACCACTTGCAATGGAGGCGGCCTTAATCTTCCGAATTGTGCCTTCATGATCAACAAATTCATCTTTTGAGGGGCCTTGATCATTGACACCATCTTGACCTTGGCCTTGAGATGGATATTGATCTTCTACTTGGTCTTACTCGAATGTTTGAGGGCTTGGTTCTTGTTCTTTGGTTTGCAAGGCATCATGAGTGAGATGTTTATCTTGTGATGCATTTGATGGCTCAACTTGGGTAGAGCTCGGCTCTTCTTGAGTTTAGCTTGATTCTCCTGAAGGGAATATGCCCTGAGAGGCAATAATAAAGTGTTTATTATGTGTATTCTAAGTATATGATAGATGTTTATTTTGCATGCTATAATTGTATTAATACGGAAACATTAATACATGTGTGTTTAATAAACAAACAGAAAGTTCCTAGTTATGCCTCTCTCATAAACTAGCTCGTTGATTAACAAGATGATCAAGGTTTCCTGATCATGGACATTGGATGTTGTTAATAACGGGATCACAACATTAGTGTAATGGTGTGGTGAACATTCATCCGAAGTATAGCATTACAATCAAAGTCACTGAGTTTATATTGCTATAACAACTTACGAAGTGATCCTAATCATTAGACCATGAGATCATGTCAATCACTAACACCGGAAGAGTTTCTTGATAACATCAAACGTCACACCGTAACAGGGTGATTATAAAGATGGATTCAGAACTAATAAAGTGTTATATTGAGGCTCGTGGATCGAGAGTGGAATTTGTTCATCCCGATGACGGATAGATATACTCTGGGCCCTCTCGGTGATATCACATTGGTTAGCTTGCAAGCAAGTGATTTGATCACTAGAATGTTATATCACGGGAACAAGAAAAGAGTGCATGTCGGTAACGAGATCAAACTAGGTATGGAGATACCGATGATCGAATCTCGGACATGTAATATATCGTGAAACAAAAGGATTAAGATACTAGCGTAAAAGGTTCCGACGATCACAAGAAAGTCATCGTTGAATGTGTGGGAGTCAGTATGGGTCTCCAGATCCCGCTTCTGATTATTGATCCGAGAGGGGTCTCGATCATGTCCGCATTATTCACGAACCGTAGGGTGACACACTTAAGAGACACCGACATCCAATTGGAGCAAAAGTTTCATGCCGAAAGAATGAACAGACGCAGGACTTTATTTCACTAGATACCGAAACAGGTTTTCGGGTGAAATTGCATAAAGTGGTTATGCATGTGAAATGGAAGTAATTGACAAAATTCTGAATAAAATAAAAGAGTTTTATTTAATGAGAGTTTGCATTAAATTTGGTGGAAATTTAATGGGAATTTGAGTGGACTTTTGAGTGGAGGGAATTTAAAGGAGATTTGTGAGTGGAGTGTCCACCCACATGAAGAGGGGAGGGCAAGGGGGCAGCCTGTAGGGTTTCGTAGCATGGAAAACAAAAAAATTCTACGGCATACAAACAAACAAGCCAAGATCTATCTACTAGATTGTAGCAACGAGTTTATAGAATAACTCACCCTTGAAGATTCCAAAGTGTTTAACGAGAGCGGATTCTCGTGGGTGATGTAGTCGTACTCTTTCCGATCTCAAGATCGCGTAGACGATCCTTCCGACGCTGCGTTCCGGCAGCGCTCCCGCAGTCGGTCACACGTTCGGTACTCGACGAAGACCTTCCTCTCCCTTGTTCCAGCAGGCAGCGGAGGTTGTAGCACTCTCCTCTCGGTTCTGGCAGCACAACGGCGTGGTACCGGAAGTAGAGGGGAGATCTCGCACGGCTTCACCTTAAGCCGGAGCGAGTATGGTGGTGTATGAGAGAGTCCCTCGACGATCTAGGGTTTAGACACGCCGAGGAGGAAGCTTGGCCGGCGGCTAGGGTTGCTAGGCGGCGGCGGCTTGACCTAGATCGGCGGCGGCAGTGGAGGTGGCGGCGCCGGCGGCTAGGGTTTGGAGGAGAGGATCTTGTGTGTCTCTAGGAGGGAGCCCTGCCCCTCCTTATATAGGTGGAGGGGCCGGCCGGCCAAGGGGAGGGAGAGGAGTCCCTCCCCAACTCGGCTTGGAGGTGGGACGGCGGTTGGAGGAGGGAACTCCTCCCCAACTCGGTTTCCTCCTCTTTTTCCACTTCCCAAAATAGCCGTTTGACTTTCAAACTAGCCGTTTGACTTTTCAAACTAGGATTTGATTTAATCCTTTATTTTGTTCAGCGATGACACTTAGTACATGATGCAATCATACCAACTTGATATAACACATTCATGTACCCTTCCCCTCCGGAGTGCCGGACATTCCGGAACCTTCTAGAACATTCCCGATGAAAACACCGGAATCATTCTCCAACTCCGAAATGGGACTTTCCTTATATGAATCTTATTCTCCGGACCATTCCGGATCTCCTCGTGATATCCCGAATCCCATTCGAGACTCCGAACAACATTCGGACTCTTTCTCATCATTCCATAACTACTCAAACAACGTCGAATCCTTAAGTGTGTCTCCCTACGGTTCGTGAATTATGCGGACATGATCGAGACACTTCTCCGAACAATAACCAATAGAGGAATTTGGAAATTCATATGGCTCCCACATATTTCTACGATTACTTTGCGATCGAATGAACCACTTACATACGATATCAATTTCCCTTTGTCTCACGATAGTTTACTTATCCGAGGTTATGATCGTCGGTATCTCTGCATACCTAGTTCAACCTCGTTACCGATAAGTACTCTTTTCTCATTCCCGTGATATGTGATCCCTTGTGAGTCAGTCACATGCTTGCAAGCTAATTGGATGACATTTCACCAAGAGGGCCCAGAGTATATCTATCCGTCATATGGATGGACAAATCCAACTATTGATCCATGTGTTTCAACCAATACTTTCCGAACACTCAATGCCACCTTTATAGCCACCCAGTTACGGTGTGGTGTTTGATGTCATCAAAGCATCCATCCGGTAAAGGTGATATGCATGATCTCATGGTCGAAGGAATTAGATTACTATGTATCAGAAAGCATATAGCAATTGAACTATTAAAATGACTTGATCTTTATGCTACGCTTATCTATAGGAGTATGTCCACCATATCATTCTCCTAACGATATGATCTTGTTGTTAATAACATCTCAATGTTCATGATAGGGAAACCACAATCATCTATTAACCAACAAGCTAGTATTATATAGAGGCTTTACTATGGACTTCAAATTAAGTTTACAAATCACACAAGTATTAATGTTTCCTTGTTAATAATATTATAGCATGAATGTAAACATTTATCATAAACATAAAGATATAATAATAACTACATTTATTATTGCCTCTAGGGCATATCTCCAACAGTCTCCCACTTGCACTAGAGTCATCTAATCTAGATTACATGGTAATATACCGAACACCCATGGCAGTTTGGTGCTGGTCATGTTTTGCCCTCGGGAGAGGTTTAGTCAACGGATCCGCCACATTCAGATATGTGTGTACTTTGCAAATCTTTATATCCCCGTCTTGGATATGTTCTCGAATAGCGTGAAAACGTAGCTTGATATGCTTCAGCGTCTTGTGTGACCTTGGTTCTTGCGCATTGGCTATGGCGCCCATGTTATCACAGTAGATAGACATTGGTTCCAGCGCACTAGGAACCACACCCAGCTCTGTAATGAACTCTTTCATCCATATCGCTTCTTGTGAAGCCTCCGAAGCAGCCATGTATTCCGATTCAGTTGAAGATCTCGCCACAACGCTTTGCTTTGCACTCCTCCAGCTAACTGCTGCACCATTCAAAATAAATACGTATCCAGATTATGACTTAGAATCATCCGGATCGGTGTTCCAACTAGCATTGGTGTAACCATTAACAACGAGCTGTTCATCACCTCCATAAGAAAGAACCATATCCTTAGTTCTTCTCAAGTACTTAAGGATGTTTTTGACCGCTGTCCAATGATCCACTACTGGATCACTTTGATATCTGCTAGTTAAACTAACAGCATATGCAATGTCGGGTCTAGTACATAGCATGGCATACATTAGAGATCCTATGCCTGAGGCATAGGGAGTCTTACTCATCCTTTCTCTATCTTCTGCCGATGTCGGACTTTGAGTTTTACTCAATGTCGTATTGGGCAACATGGGCAAGAACCCTTTCTTGCTATCTTCCATTCCAAACCTCTTTAGAACTTTGTCCAAATATGTACTTTGTGACAATGATATTTGGCGTTTCGATCTATCTCTATAAATCTTTATGCATAATATGTAAGCTGCTTCGCCAAGATCCTTCATTGAAAAACTATTATTCAAATATTCCTTGACACTATTAAGAAGGTCTACATCATTCCCAATCAACAATATGTCATCCACATATAGTATTAAGAATGCTACAGAGCTCCCACTCACTTTCTTCTAAATACAAGCTTCTCCATAAGTTTGTATAAAACCAAAACTTTTGATCACCTTATCAAAACGTTGATTCCAACTTCGGGATGCTTGCTTCAATCCATAGATGGACCGTTGAAGTTTGCATACCTTGTTAGCATCTTTAGGATCGACAAAACCTTTGGGTTGCATCATATACAACTCTTCATTAATGTCTCCATTGAGGAATGTTGTTTTGACATCCATTTGCCATATCTCATAATCATAATATGCAGCGATTGCTAACATAATCCTCACAGACTTTAGCTTCGCTACTGGTGAGAAAGTCTCATCGTAGTCAACTCCTTGAATTTGTCGAAACCCTTTTGCAACAAGTCGAGCTTTATAGACAGTAACATTACCATCAGCATCTGTTTTCTTCTTAAAAATCCATTTGTTCTCGACAGCCTTCCAGCCATCCGGTAAGTCCACCAAGGTCCATACTTGGTTTTCATACATGGATCCAATCTCGGATTTCATGGCTTCTTGCCATTTATTGGAATCTGGGCTCATCATCGCTTCCTCATATGTCTCAGGGTCATCGGTGTTGTCCACCAACATGACACTCATAACGGGATCATACCAATCTGGAGTGGTACGAGTCCTCATTGACCTGCGAGGCTCTGTAGCAACTTCGACCGAAGTTTCATGATCATCATCATTAGCTTCCTCTCTAACTGGTGCAGGCACCACAGGAACTTCTTCCGGCGCTGCGCTACTCACAATTTCGAGAGAAGGTTCGACAACCTCGTCGAGTTCTACTTTCCTTCCAGTCACTTCTTTCGAGAGAAATTCCTTCTCTAGAAAGAATCCATTCTTGGCAACGAAGATTTTGCCTTCGGATCTATGATAGAAGGTATACCCAATAGTTTCTTTCGGGTATCCTATGAAGACGCATTTTTCTGCTTTGGGTTCAAGCTTGTCCGGCTGTAACTTATTTACATAGGCTTCGCAACCCCAAACTTTAAGGAACGACAATCTAGGTTTCTTCCCAAACCATAATTCATATGGTGTCGTTTCAACGGATTTAGATGGTGCCCTATTTAAAGTGAATGCGGCTGTTTCTAATGCATAACCCCAAAATGATAGCGGTAAATCTGTAAGTGACTTCATAGAACGAACCATATCTAAGAGAGTTCGATTACGACGTTCGGACACACCATTACGCTGTGGTGTTCCCGGCGGTGTCAATTGTGAAAGTATTCCGCATTTCTTCAAATGCTCTCCAAACTCGAACTTAGATATTCACCTCCACGATCAGAACGTAGAAATTTAATCTTCTTGTTACGTTGATTCTCTACCTCACTTTGAAATTCCTTAAACTTCTTGAAAGTTTCAGACTTATGTTTCATGAAATAGATATACCCATATCTACTCAAATCATCCGTGAAGGTAAGAACATAACGATAACCACCGCGCGATGCTACACTCATTGTACCACACACATCGGTATGTATGATTTCCAATAAGTCCGTAGCTCGCTCCATCATACCAGAAAATGGAGTCTTAGTCATTTTACCCATCAGACATGCTTCACATCTTTCAAGTGATTCGAAATCAAGTGATTCAAGAAGTCCATCGGAATGGAGTTTCTTCATACGCTTCACTCCAATGTGACCAAGACGACAGTGCTGTAGGGTTCGCAACATAGAAAACAAAAATTTTCCTACGATGTGAACTATATACCAAGATCTATCTACTAGATACAAACAACGGGCGGATGTATATCCGTAGAGAACATACCCTTGAAGACCGACAAAGCTTAACGAGTTCAACTCGTGGTTGATGTAGACGATCTCTTGCCGATCTCAAGATCGAGAGGAAGTCCTAGCGCCGCAAATCAGCAGCGCATCCGTGCTCGCACACACGTTCGAGGCACCGAGCAACCTCCGCCTCCTCGCTCCAGCGATGCAGCGGAAGAACAACTCTTTCTTGCCGAATAGCCACCGGGAACATGTATCTCGCTAGTCCGAGACCATGGGGGATAAATTCTAGAGGGGGAGAGAGATCCTTCACGAGGAGGTGTGAGAGAAAAGTGAGGAGGGGGCTCCTTTTATAGGAGGAGGGGGGAACCCCAAGGGGGTGGCCGGCGCATGGGGGCTGCCCCTTGCCCTCCCCACTTCATGTGGGTGGACACTCCACTCACAAATCTCCTTTAAATTCCCTCCACTCAAAAGTCCACTCAAATTCCCATTAAATTTCCACCAAATTTAATGCAAACTCTCATTAAATAAAACTCTTTTATTTTATTCAGAATTTTGTCAATTACTTTAATGACAAACGTTCACAAATAACCCCTTGCTAGAATTCTATTTCACATGCATAACCACTTTATGCAATTTCACCTGAAAACATGTTTCGGTATCTAGTGAAATAAATTCCTGCGCTTGTTCATTCTTTCGGCATGAAACATTTGCTCCAATTGGATGTCGGTGTCTCTTAAGTGTGTCACCCTACGGTTCGTGAATAATGCGGACATGATCGAGACCCCTCTCGGATCAATAATCAGAAGCGGGATCTGGAGACCCATACTGACTCCCACACATTCAACGATGACTTTCTTGTGATCGTCGGAACCTTTTATGCTAGTATCTTAATCCCTTTGTTTCACGATATATTACATGTCCGAGATTCGATCATCGGTATCTCCATACCTAGTTTGATCTCGTTACCGACATGCACTCTTTTCTCGTTCCTGTGATATAACATTCTAGTGATCAAATCACTTGCTTGCAAGCTAATCAATGTGATATCACCGAGAGGGCCCAGAGTATATCTATCTGTCATCGGGATGAACAAATTCCACTCTCGATCCATGAGCCTCAACATAACACTTTATTAGTTCTGAATCCATCTTTATAATCACCCTGTTACGGTGTGACGTTTGATGTTATCAAGAAACTCTTCCGGTGTTAGTGATTGACATGATCTCATGGTCTAAGGATTAGGATCACTTCGTAAGTTGTTATAGCAATATAAACTCAATGACTTTGATCGTAATGCTATACTTCGGATGAATGTTCATCACACCATTACACTAATGTTGTGATCCCGTTATTAACAACATCCAATGTCCATGATCAGGAAACCTTGATCATCTTGTTAATCAACGAGCTAGTTTATGAGAGAGGCATAACTAGGAACTTTCTGTTTGTTTATTAAACACACATGTATTAACGTTTCCGTATTAATACAATTATAGCATGCAAAATAAACATCTATCATATACTTGGAATACACATAATAAACACTTTATTATTGCCTCTCAGGGCATATTCCCTTCAAGTGCCACATATAGGTCGAGTTATCGCTCAATTTCAAACGTTTAGCCTCAATGTTATTAATATGTGTATTTCCACTATCGAGATTCAACAAGAATAGACCATCTATCAAAGGTGCATGTGCATAAAACATATTACTCATATAAATCGAACAACCATTATTCTCGAACTTAAACAAGTAACCGTCTCGCAATAAACAAGATCCCGATATAATGTACATGCTCAACGCAGGCACCAAATAACAATTATTTAAGTATAAAACTAATCCCGATGGTAGATGAAGGGGTAGCGTGCCGACCGCGATCACATCAACCTTTGATCCGTTTCCCACGCGCATCGTCACCTCGTTCTGCGCTAGCTTCCGTTTATTCTGCAGCACCTGTTTCGAGTTACAAATATGAGCAACCAAACCAGTATCAAATACCCAGGCACTACTACAAGTACTAGTGAGATACACATCAATAACATGTATATCAGATATACCTTTCTTCTTGATGTTTCCGTCCTTCAAATCCGCCAAGTACTTTGGGCAATTCCGCTTCCAGTGACCTTCTCCCTTGCAGTAAAAGCACTCAGTATCAGGCTTAGGTCCAGCCTTGGTCTTCTTTGTCGGCGTGGTAGCTTTCTTACCACCCTTCTCGAAGTGTCCCTTCTGCTTAGACTTGCCTTTCTTGAATTTGGTGGTATTATTGACCAACAACACTTGGTGCTCTTTCTTGATCTCCACTTCTGCAGATTTCAACATGGCAAAGAGTTCTGGCAATGTCTTGTTCATGTTTTGCATGTTGTAGTTCATCACAAAGTTCTTGTAACTTGGTGGTAGTGATTGGAGGACGCGGTAAATCCCCAAAGCATTAGGAATCACTATACCCAAGCTTTGAAGTTTGTTTGCGTTCCCAGACATATTAAGCACATGCTCACTGACGGAGCTGCCCTCTTCCATCTTGCAGTTAAAGAACTTTTCAGAAGCCTCATAGCTTTCAATTGCCGCATGAGTCTCAAAGATCAATTTGAGATCCTCGACAATATCATATGGGTCAGAATTCTCAAACCTTTTCTGAAGCTCCGATTCTAAACCATACAAGATAGCACACTGAACTGTGGAGTACTGAGTCTTCCGAGTGAGGTAAACGTTCTTTACTTCATCGGCAGCATCAGCTGCAGGTGGGTCACCCAGCGGTGCATCCAGCACATAGGTCAAATTACCAGCTGTGAGGACAATCCTCAAATTGCGGAACCAATCCGCGAAGTTGCTTCCATTGTTTTTCAACTTTTCTTTCTCTAGGAACACATTAAAATTGATGGTAGGGGCTGCCATTGATCTACAACATATTTGCAATAGTTTAGACTAAGTTTATGACAAATTGAGTTCAAATTAATAATAAAATTAATCTAGGTGAACTCCCACTCAAAACAATATCCCTCACATTGTTTTAGTGATCACACGAACCAAATCCACCACATCAACACCGATCATCACGAGAGTTGATATAGTTTCAATGGCGAACAATCGACATGTTCATCATATCTACTATATGATTCATGCTTTACCTTTCGGTGATCCGTGTTCCGAGACCATGTCTGTACATGCTAGGCTCGTCAAGATCAAACCTTAGTTTCCGCATGAGCAAATCTGGCTTGCTCACGTTGTATACACTTGCGGAATCTAACACACCCGATCATCACGTGGTGCTTCGAAACAACAAGCTTTAGCAACGGTGCTAACTAAGGGTGAACACTTTATGACTTGAAATTCATGTGCATGAGGGATCATCTTATAATGCTACCGTCGTCTACTAAGCAATACAATATGCATAAAGGATTAACATCACACGCAATTCATAATATGTGATATGATATGGCCTTTCTTCTTTGTGCTTCCGATCTCCATCTTCAAGCACGAACATGATCTCCATCATCACCGGCATTGCATCAAGGTCAATGACGCTTCTCCATGGTTGTCGTCCACCGGCTTCAACTATTACAACTACTTTGAATAGACACGCGGGTCTTAACATAAATTAAAGACAACCATATGGCTCCTGCCGGTTGCCAACTTACAATAAGGAACATTGCATACATCAAATATAATCACAATCATGGCCATATCACATCACTGCACACCCCTGCAAAACAAAGTTAGACGCCTCTACTTTCTTTGCATGTTTTACGTGGTTTGGGGCTTTCAATAAGTGTCGTTCTAACTTACGAATATGAACCACAACATTTATACTAGTATTGTTCATCACCCGTTGTAAATTGGATCTTAACTATGCTAGGAGAAACAGGCACCCGCAAAGCCACTTATGCAATACAAGTTGCATGTCAAGCGTGGAGCAAGTCTCATGAACGATGTCATGTAAGGTTAGCCCGGGCCGCTTCATCCCAACATACCGCAAGATGCAAAGTACACAAGAAGCAATCGACAATAAAAGCATCAACGCCCACAATGACCATTGTGTTCTACTCGTGCAACAGATCTACATATAGATACGGCTCTGATACCACTGTAGGGTTTCGTAGCATGGAAAACAAAAAATTTCTACCGCATACAAACAAACAAGCCAAGATCTATCTACTATATTGTAGCAACGAGTTGATAGAATAACCCACCCTTGAAGATTCCAAAGCGTTTAACGAGAGCGGATTCTCGTGGGTGATGTAGTCGTACTCTTTCCGATCTCAAGATCGCGTAGACGATCCTTCCGGCGCTGCGTTCCGGCAGCGCTCCCGCAGTCGGTCACACGTTCGGTACTCGACGAAGACCTTCCTCTCCCTTGTTCCAGCGGGCAGTGGAGGTTGTAGCACTCTCCTCTCGGTTCCGGCAGCACAACGGCGTGGTACCGGAAGTAGAGGGGAGATCTCGCAGGGCTTCGCCTTAAGCCGGAGCGAGTATGGTGGTGTATGAGAGAGTCCCTCGACGATCTAGGGTTTAGACACGCCGAGGAGGAAGCTTGGCCGGCGGCTAGGGTTGCTAGGCGGCGGCTTGACCTAGGTCGGCGGCGGCGGCAGTGGAGGTGGCGGCGCCGGCGGCTAGGGTTTGGAGGAGAGGATCTTGTGTGTCTCTAGGAGGGAGCCCTGCCCCTCCTTATATAGGTGGAGGGGCCGGCCAGCCAAGGGGAGGGAGAGGAGTCCCTCCCCAACTCGGCTTGGAGGTGGGCCGGCGGTTGGAGGAGGGAACTCCTCCCCAACTCGGTTTCCTCCTCTTTTTCCACTTCCCAAAATAGCCGTTTGACTTTCAAACTAGCCGTTTGACTTTTCAAACTAGGATTTGATTTAATCCTTTATTTTGTTCAGCGATGACACTTAGTACATGATGCAATCATACCAACTTGATATAACACATTCATGTACCCTTCCCCTCCAGAGTGCCGGACATTCCGGAACCTTCTAGAACATTCCCGATGAAAACACCGGAATCATTCTCCAACTCCGAAACGGGACTTTCCTTATATGAATCTTATTCTCCGGACCATTCCGGATCTCCTCGTGATATCCCGAATCCCATTCGAGACTCCGAACAACATTCAGACTCTTTCTCATCATTCCATAACTACTCAAACAACGTCGAATCCTTAAGTGTGTCTCCCTACGGTTCGTGAATTATGCAGACATGATCGAGACACTTCTCCGAACAATAACCAATAGAGGAATCTGGAAATTCATATGGCTCCCACATATTTCTACGATTAATTTGCGATCGAATGAACCACTTACATACGATATCAATTTCCCTTTGTCTCACGATAGTTTACTTATCCGAGGTTATGATCGTCGGTATCTCTGCATACCTAGTTCAACCTCGTTACCGATAAGTACTCTTTTCCCGTTCCCGTGATATGTGATCCCTTCTGAGTCAGTCACATGCTTGCAATCTAATTGGATGACATTTCACCGAGAGGGCCCAGAGTATATCTATCCGTCATATGGATGGACAAATCCCACTCTTGATCCATGTGTTTCAACCAATACTTTCCAAACACTCAATGCCACCTTTATAGCCACCCAGTTACGGTGTGGTGTTTGATGTCATCAAAGCATCCATCCGGTAAAGGTGATATGCATGATCTCATGGTCGAAGGAATTAGATTACTATGTATCAGAAAGCATATAGCAATTGAACTATTAAAATGACTTGATCTTTATGCTACGCTTATCTATAGGAGTATGTACACCATATCATTCTCCTAACGATATGATCTTGTTGTTAATAACATCTCAATGTTCATGATAGGGAAACCACAATCATATATTAACCAACAAGCTAGTATTATATAGAGGCTTTACTATGGACTTCAAATTAAGTTTACAAATCACACAAGTATTAATGTTTCCTTGTTAATACTATTATAGCATGATTGTAAACATTTATCATAAACACAAATATATA
This sequence comes from Avena atlantica, assembly GCA_910589765.1. NCBI lineage: Eukaryota > Viridiplantae > Streptophyta > Magnoliopsida > Poales > Poaceae > Avena > Avena atlantica. The sequence goes on from OU342738.1 coordinate 233,524,916, forward strand.
ATAATAACTACATTTATTATTGCCTCTAGGGCACATCTCCAACACAGCCCCATGCGCCGGCCACCCCCTTGGGGTTCCCCCTCCTCCTATAAAAGGAGCCCCCCTCCTCACTTGTCTCTCACACCTCCTCGTGAAGGATCTCTCTCCCCCTCTAGAATTTATCCCCCATGGTCTCGGACTAGCGAGATGCATGTTCCCGGTGGCTATTCAGCAAGAAAGAGTCGTGCTTCCGCTGCATCGCTGGAGCGAGGAGGCGGAGGTTGCTCGGTGCCTCGAACGTGTGTGCGAGCACGGATGCGCTGCTGATTTGCGGCGCTAGGACTTCCTCTCGATCTTGAGATCGGCAAGAGATCATCTACATCAACCACGAGTTAAACTCGTTAAGCTTTGTCGGTCTTCAAGGGTATGTTCTCTACGGATATACATCCGCCCGTTGTTTGTATCTAATAGATAGATCTTGGTACATAGTTTACATCGTAGGAAATTTTTTGGTTTCTATGCTGCGAACCCTACAGTGGTATCAGAGACGGATCTATGCGCAGATACTTTACACGGGTAGTACACATATGAGTATGTGGGTGATGATGATCATGTTGCTGCTCCTTTGTTGTAATTTTGGATATTGGTGGCATAGTGGGATGAAGCGGCCCGGACAAACTTTACATGTCCTCGCACATGAGACCTGTTCCACGCTTGACATGCAACTAGTTTGCATAAGTGGCTAGCGGGTGTCTGTCTCTCCTACTATAGTTAATATCTATTTTGCAAGCGAGTTTTCAACAATTTGGTTATCCTCGTTGTGGTTCATGTTTGTAGGTAAGAACGGTTCTATCTCGAAAGCCCTAAGCCACGTAAAACTTGCAATGGATAAATTAGAGGCGTCTAGTTTAGATTGTTGCTGGGCTAGTGTTATGATATGGTAGTGTTGTAAGTAGAAGTATGAGATGATACTCTTACAACACACATAGCGTGTAAACTCCATAGACCTTGGATTTACACATATAGGTATGATAGTGATCATACCACGATGCACATGATAGAGATCATCTGCAGGAACCATATCATTTTCACTAATAAACATGTGATGTTTGATAGCATCTTATATTGCTTGTTTAGCGCTTTGTTAGCATAATAAGATGATCCCTCTTTTAAATATCAAGATAAGAATGTGTTATTCCTTTAGTATGCACCGATTATGTCTTCGTCGCTCCAAGACATCACATGATGATCGGGTGTTCTTGGATCCACGACCATATTTCGGGTGTAAAACAGTTACACACGCGAATACTAAGGTTCTAACTTGGCAGCCTAGAATGTACAGACATGGCCTCGGAACACGGACCGAAAGGTTAAGCATGAGTCATATAGTTGATATGATGCCCATTTGATGCTCGCCTTTGAAGCTATACCGACTCACGTTATGATCAGACTTGGTATAGTGGATTTGGTTCATGTAATCACCAAACAGGCACGAGGGATGTCGTTTTTGAGTGGGAGTTCATTCGTAATATGGATTAGTTGAACTCAATCTATCATACACTTAGTCTAAACTTTACAAATTTTGTTGTAGATGGCACCACCTGCTTTTAATTTCAATGTGTTCATGGAGAAAGAGAAACTAGCAACGAACGGTAGCAACTTTACCGAATGGGCCATGAATTTGAGGATTCTCCTCTCTGCTGCACAAAAGCAATATGTGCTAGAAGCGCCGTTAGGCCCCCCACCTTTAGATGATGCCCCTCACGAGGAGAAGAATGTCTATCAGACTCGTCAGGAAGACCACAACTTAGTTCATTGCGGCATATTGTATGGGCTAGAGTTGGAACTTCGAAAGCGTTTCGAAAATGGCAATGCATTTGATACAATGGGTGAGTTGAAAATGATTTTCGACACACATGCTGCTGTAGAGAGCTACAACGCTTCCGAAAAGTTCTTTAGCTGCATGATGGAAGAGCACAACTCCGTTAGTGAGCATGTACTCAAGATGTCGGGTTACGCCGATAAGCTTGTGTCCTTGGGAATAACGATTCCCATTGACTTAGGCATCCATCGTGTTCTGCAGTCTCTGCCACCTAGCTATAAGAGCTTCGTGATGAACTATAATATGCAAGGCATGAAGAAGTCTCTCCCCGAACTTCTATCAATGCTTAAAACTGCAGAAGTGGAGATCAAAAAGGAACATCAAGTGTTGATGATCAATAGGAACACTGGTTTCAAGAAAGACAAGAAGGGAAAACGGAAGGGAAGTAAGGTCGGCAAGCCTGTTGCCGTGCCTGAAAAGAAACCCCGAGTTGGACCTAAGTCTGATACCGAGTGCTACTATTGTAAGGGGACTGGCCACTGGAAGCGCAACTGCCCCAAGTATCTGGCAGACAAGAAGGCCGGAAAGGCAAATAAAGGTATATATGATATACATGTTATTGATGTGTACTTGACTAGTGCTCGCAGTAGCACCTGGGTATTTGATACCGGTTCAGTTGCTAATATTTGTAACTCGAATCAGGGGCTGCGGAACAAGCGACCGCTAGCAAGGGGTGAGGTCAAGATGCGTGTCGGCAATGGATCAAGCGTTGATGTGATCGCCGTCGGAACGCTGCCTCTCCACTTGCCATCGGGATTAGTTATAAACTTGAATAATTGTTATATGGTGCCTGCACTGAGCATGAACATTGTATCTGGATCGTGTTTGATGCGAAGTGGTTATTCATTTAAATCCGAGAACAATGGTTGTTCCGTTTATATGAATGAAATCTTTTATGGTCATACACCGATGATGAATGGTTTATTTCTATTAGATCTCGATAATAATGTTACACATATTCATAATGTTGATGCTAAAAGGATTAAACTAAATGATGATATATCCGCATATATGTGGCACTGCCGTCTAGGTCATATTGGCGTTAAACGCATGAAGAATCTCCATTCAGATGGACTTTTGGAATCACTTGATTTTGAATCATTTGATACATGTGAGCCATGCCTTATGGGCAAGATGACTAGAACGCCATTTTCCGGTTCAATGCAACGGACGATAGATTTATTGGAAATCATACATTCTGATGTATGTGGTCCAATGAGTGTGTCGGCGCGAGGTGGATATCGTTATTTTGTTACTTTCACAGATGATTTGAGTAGATACGGTTATATCTACTTGATGAAACACAAGTCTGAAACCTTTGAAAAGTTCAAGGAATTTCAGAATGAAGTGGAAAATCATCGTAATAGAAAGATCAAATTTCTACGGTCCGCGTGGAGGTGAGTATCTAAGTTACGAGTTTAGCACTCACATGAAAGAGTGTGGAATTGTTTCACAACTCACGCCTGCCGGAACACCACATCGAAATGGTGTGTCGGAACGTCGTAATCGTACTTTATTAGATATGGTTCGATCTATGTTGTCTCTGACGGACTTGCCGTTGTCATTTTGGGGTTATGCACTAGAAACTGCTGCATTCACTTTAAATCGGGCACCATCTAAATCCGTTGAAAAGACGTCGTATGAATTGTGGTTTGGAAACAAACCTAAGCTGTCTTTTCTTAAAGTTTGGGGATGCGATGTTTATGTGAAGAAACTTCAACCGGATAAACTCGAACCCAAAGCGGAAAAATGCGTCTTCATAGGATACCCTAAGGAAACTATTGGGTATTCCTTCTATCACAGATCCGAGGGCAAGGTTTTTGTTGCCAAGAATGGATCCTTTCTAGAGAAAGAATTTCTCGCGAAAGGTGTGAGTAGTCGGAAGGTAGAACTCGAAGAGGTTATGGAACCTTCTCTTCAAAGTATGGCGAGTAGCGCAGCGCCGGAAGTTTTTCCGGAGTTGGCTCCACCTGTTGAAGAGGGAACTAATGATAATGATCATGAAACTCTAAAAGAGAGTACTACCGAACCTCGCAGGTCAAGCAGGACGCGTGCAGCTCCCGAGCTGTACGGAAATCCTGTCATGAATTTCATGGTTGATGAAAATGATGACCCTGCGACGTATGAAGAAGCGATGATGAGCCCGGATTCCAACAAATGGTTAGAAGCCATGAAATCTGAGATGGAATCCATGTATGAAAATCAAGTTTGGAACTTCGTGGAATTACCTCACGACCGAAAGGCCGTGGAGAATAAATGGATTTTCAAAAGTAAAACTGATGCTGATGGTAATATGACCGTCTATAAATCTCGACTTGTCGCAAAGGGGTTTCGACAAATTCAAGGAGTTGACTACGATGAGACATTCTCTCCCATAGAGATGCTAAAGTCAGTTAGGATTATGTTAGCAATTGCTGCATATTTCGATTATGAGATATGGCAGATGGATGTCAAAACCGCGTTTCTCAATGGTAATATTGAAGAAGAGTTGTATATGATACAACCAAAGGGTTTTTTCGATCCTAAGGATGCTAACAAGGTGTGCAAGATTCAGTGATCCATCTATGGATTGAAGCAAGCATCACGAAGTTGGAATCTCCGCTTTGATGAGGTGATCAAAGAGTTTGGATTTGTCCAAACTTATGGAGAAGCTTGTATTTACAAGAAAGTGAGTGGGAGCAATGTGGCATTTCAGATATTATATGTGGATGACATATTATTGATCGGAAATGGGAGAAATGTGGCATTTCTGATATTATATGTGGATGACATATTATTGATCGGAAATGATATAGATCTTTTAAACAGTGTTTAAAGTTATCTAAACAGCAAATTTTCAATGAAGGACCTAGGTGAAGCGTCATACATATTAGGCATAAATATCTATAGAGACAGATCTAGGCGCCTAATAGGGCTGTCACAAAGTACATACCTTCATAAGATTTTAAAGAAGTTTAAAATGGACAGAAGTAAGAAGGGGTTCTTACCTATGTTGCAAGGCAAGACATTGAGTAAGACTTAAAGTCCGGCTTCGGTGGAAGAAAGAGAGATAATGGACAAAGTCCCCTATGCTTCAGCCATAGGCTCTATAATGTACACCATGCTATGTACAAGACCGGATGTGGCACATGCTATTAGTTTGACTAGTAGGTACCAATCAGATCCAGGTTCGGAACACTAGATAGCGGTCAAGAATATCCTTAAGTACTTACGAAGAACTAAGGATATGTTTCTTGTATGCGGAGGTGAAGAAGAGCTCATTGCTAAGTGTTATGTTGACGCTAGCTTTGACACCGATCCGGATGACTCTAAGTCCCAATCCGGATACGTATTTATCATGAATGGAGGAGCGATTAGTTTGAGGAGCTCCAAACAACCTGTGGTAGCGGGATCAACAACGGAGGCCGAATATGTTGCTGCTTCAGAGGCAGCTCAGGAAGCAGTTTGGATGAAGGAGTTCATATCCGAACTAGGAGTGGTTGCAAACGCGTTGGACCCAATGGTGATCTATTGTGACAACAATGGTGCCATTGCCAATGCCAAAGAACCAAGGTCTCACAAGAATTCCAAGCATATTAAGCGCCGGTTTCACTCCATCCGCGAGCATGTCAAGGATGGAGATATAAAGATTTGTAAAGTACATACGGATCTCAATGTAGCAGATCCGTTGACTAAAACTCTCCCTAGAGCAAAACATGATCAACACCAGAACTCAATGGGTGTTAGATTTATCACTATGTAACTAGATTATTGTCTCTAGTGCAAGTGGGAGACTGGAGGGAATATGCCCTGAGAGGCAATAATAAAGTGTTTATTATGTGTATTCCAAGTATATGATAGATGTTTATTTTGCATGTATAATTGTATTAATACGGAAACATTAATACATGTGTGTTTAATAAACAAACAGAAAGTTCCTAGTTATGCCTCTATCATAAACTAGCTCGTTGATTAACAAGATGATCAAGGTTTCCTGATCATGGACATTGGATGTTGTTAATAACGGGATCACAACATTAGTGTAATGGTGTGGTGAACATTCATCCGAAGTATAGCATTACGATCAAAGTCATTGAGTTTATATTGCTATAACAACTTACGAAGTGATCCTAATCCTTAGACCATGAGATCATGTCAATCACTAACACCGGAAGATTTTCTTGATAACATCAAACGTCACACCGTAACAGGGTGATTATAAAGATGGATTAAGAACTAATAAAGTGTTATGTTGAGGCTCGTGGATCGAGAGTGGAATTTGTTCATCCCGATGACGGATAGATATACTCTGGGCCCTCTCGGTGATATCACATTGGTTAGCTTGCAAGCAAGTGATTTGATCACTAGAATGTTATATCACGGGAACGAGAAAAGAGTGCATGTCGGTAACGAGATCAAACTAGGTATGGAGATACTGATGATCGAATCTCGGACATGTAATATATCATGAAACAAAAGGATTAAGATACTAGCGTAAAAGGTTCCGACGATCACAAGAAAGTCATCGTTGAATGTGTGGGAGTTAGTATGGGTCTCCAGATCCCGCTTCTGATTATTGATCCGAGAGGGGTATCGATCATGTCCGCATTATTCACGAACCGTAGGGTGACACACTTAAGAGACACCGACATCCAATTGGAGCAAAATTTTCATGCCGAAAGAATGAACAAGCGCAGGAATTTATTTCACTAGATACCGAAACAGGTTTTCGGGTGAAATTGCATAAAGTGGTTATGCATGTGAAATGGAATTCTAGCAAGGGGTTATTTGTGAATGTTTGTCATTAAAGTAATTGACAAAATTCTGAATAAAATAAAAGAGTTTTATTTAATGAGAGTTTGCATTAAATTTGGTGGAAATTTAATGGGAATTTGAGTGGACTTTTGAGTGGAGGGAATTCAAAGGAGATTTGTGAGTGGAGTGTCCACCCACATGAAGAGGGGAGGGCAAGGGGGCAGCCCCATGCGCCGGCCACCCCCTTGGGGTTCCCCCCTCCTCCTATAAAAGGAGCCCCCCTCCTCACTTGTCTCTCACACCTCCTCGTGAAGGATATCTCTCCCCCTCTAGAATTTATCCCCCATGGTCTCGGACTAGCGAGATACATGTTCCCGGTGGCTATTCGGCAAGAAAGAGTTGTGCTTTCGCTGCATCGCTGGAGCGAGGAGGCGGAGGTTGCTCGGTGCCTCGAACGTGTGTGCGAGCACGGATGCGCTGCTGATTTGCGGCGCTAGGACTTCCTCTCGATCTTGAGATCGGCAAGAGATCATCTACATCAACCACGAGTTGAACTCGTTAAGCTTTGTCGGTCTTCAAGGGTATGTTCTCTACGGATATACATCCGCCCGTTGTTTGTATCTAATAGATAGATCTTGGTACATAGTTCACATCATAGGAAATTTTTTGTTTTCTATGCTGCGAACCCTACATCTCTCCCATCATTTTGTTAAACATGAATGTGAGACTCGGTAGGCAAGATGTGCCCAACACCCATCAACTTGATGACTTGAGAATAATCACCATATCCTACATCACGATAAGAAACTTGCCCCTCATGGGGACCATTATTCTCCAAAAACTCCACGTCACAAGATACTTCAACACAACCATTAGTCTTGTTGTAGTATCTATAGGCATGAGAATTTTCCGCATAACCAACAAAAATACCCTCTATAGTTCTATATTCGAATTTACCGAGCTTTTCCTTTTTGTTCTTGACGAGGCACTTGCATCCAAAGACACGGAAGTAGTTGACATTGGGCTTCTTACTTGTGAGAATCTCATATGGAGTCATGTAAAAGGGAGCATGGAGGAAGAGCCGTTTCGTGTAGTGGACCGCGGTAGCAATATCTTCTCCCCAAAATTTGTGAGGGGACTTGAATTCACTCAACATTGTTCTTGCCATCTCAATGATTGTCCGGTTCTTCCTTTCAATAACGCCATTTTGTTGAGGGGTATAAGGAGATGAGAATTCATGCTTGATCCCCTCATCTTAAACAAATTCTTGCATGGTGTAGTTCTTGAACTCGGTGTCGTTGTCGGTTCTAATAGTCTTGATTTCCACTCCATGAGTGCGTTGAGCTTGCCTGGCAAAGATCATGAATTCCTTGAAGGTCTCATCCTTCGTCTTGAGAAGAAAGACCCAAGTATACCTTGAGTAATCATCAACAATGACAAGACCATATCTTCTTCCACCAAGAGAGTCATATGTCGAAGGCCCGAAGAGATCCAAATGGAGCAGTTCCAAGGGTCTTGACGTGGCCACCTTGGTAACGGAAGGATGATGCTTTCCAATTTGCTTCCCTGAAATGCAAGCACTACACACACGATCTTTCTCAAAGGAGATACCGGTTAGTCCAAGAATATGCTCACCCTTTAGGAGAATATTGAGATTTCTCATGTTGACATGGCCTAGGCGACGATGCCAAAGCCATCCCTTGTCAGCCTTGGCCATTAGACATGTAGGAAGAGATTGGCTCTCTTTCGAGAGGTCGACCACATAAAGGTCGTCTTCCACGTGTCCAATGAGAACCAAGCTGGGATCATCACCCCTAAAGACCTTCACAAAAGTTCTAGAGAAATAGGAGTCATAGCCGGCATCCGCGAGATGTTTAATAGAAATCAAGTTGTAACCAAGGTTTTCAACATGTAGGACGGTCTCAAGAGTCAAAACCTTGGAAATTACCAACTTACCATAACCAAGAACATTTCCTTTTGAGTTATCTCCAAAAGTGATGCTTGACGTTGAGTTTACATCGTGAATGAATTGGTCAAGCCCACTCCTACCTCTGGTCATGTGATTGGTGCATCCACTATCAAACACCCATTTTGATCCACCGGAGGCATAACCCTACAAAATCAATTCTTTGATTTAGGAACCCATTGAGTAATGGGTCCCCTAGCATTAGCAACAAGATCCTTAGGTACCCAAATTGAGTACCACCTATAAGCATAACCATTTCGAGGGCCAACATATTTTGCATATACATCTCCTTGAGTGCCCTTACATAGCACATAGGAAGGATTAGACTTTCCCGCATACTTATGATTGGGATTGCCCCTCATGGCTCCCCCATTCACCACATTCCTTTTGACCCGGCCAACCACCTTGTCACCTTCTTTCACAATGGTTATATTCTTTGGTGGAATGGCATTGGTCGTTTTGTTCTTTGGATCAAAACCGACACCTTCCTTGGAAACTCTCGTCTTTTGACGGGATAAAATCTCATCTAGGATCTTTCCCTTGGAGGTAGGTGCACGGAGCTCTTTGTCAAGTTGCTCTTTCAACTTCTTATTTTCCTAAATGAGGTGAGCTTGATCAAAGGTAGAGTTAGAGGTACAAGAATCATTTTCAACTATAATTGGATCCTTCAATGTACCAAGAGCTTTCTCATAGGACACCCGAAGTTGATCATGGTTCTCTCCAAGTTTTATGATCTCACGCTTGACAAGCAAACTAGCCTTCTCAACGTGCTCAAGGTCCTTGGTAAGAGAAGCATGAGCAACTTCAAGCTCTTTCTTTGAGGCATCAAGCTCTTGGGACAATGAGTTAGCCCTATCAATAGTGTCCATGTCTTTTGCTTTATCAATTTCAAAGATTTCAATTTGTAGTTTAAGAAAAGAATTGGTATTCTTTTCCTCACAAAGCTCTTGCTCAAGAAGATTGAATCTTTGTTTCTTATCATCAGTATGAGATTCCAAGCTATCAATGGCCTCATCGCGTGAGCTAACAAGTTCCATTAATTGCTTGACTCTAGCACGAGCAATGGGAGGAAGAGACTTCATGATAGCATACATTTATTTTATATATTATTTACCAAATTCATCATTATCACTATCACTATCATGGTCACTATCAAGATCATCCAAGACACTAGATAGGGATGGAGGAGAGACAATTACCTTGGAGCTTCTTGCCATAAGACAAGAACCGGTGATCTTGGGAATAGGAGAACTCTCGATGTAGTCCTTGGAGTAGTCATAGGTGAGAGGTGAACCGGGTTCGACATATGCCAAACCGGTCACACCCACCACTTTCTCATTATCCCCACACTCCACGTCGGACTCGTCCTTGGATCTCCTTGCCATGAGGCAAGTGGCGGTGACCTTGGGGTTAGGAGAGTCGTCGGTGTAGTCCTTGGTGTAGTCATAGGTGAAGAGGGACCCGGGTTTGGCAAAGGCCAAACCGGCCACTCCAACCACCTTCTCTTCATTCTCTTCCTCATTGTCGGATATGTATTCTTGGCCTAGGAATCCCTTACCATCACGCCTATTGTTCCTCTTGTATCTTTCATTGATGGGGTTGGGCTTCAATCTTGGTTTGGCACCTTCTTCATACTTACGCTTGTCAAGCCTCTTCTCATAAGGACACTTGTCGGCAAAATGGATTGCCTCATCACAATTGTAGCACGTCCTCTTCTTCTCACTTGATCCCATTGAGCTTATCCTTCTTCGGAACTTCATGTTCTTAGTGAAGAGAGCAAGTTGAGAGAGCATATCATCAACTCCATCAACATCGCTATCTTCATCACTAGCAACATCTTCTTGCACTTGCTTGGCCTTTAATGCTAGAGAGTGGTAAGACCCGATAGCACGGTTGATATCCTTGATCTTTTGCCCTTCATCCGCCAAGTTATCTGTGGCAACTAGATAAGAGGCTAGATCATCAGGAGTGAATTGATTAGTTCTATCAAGGAGTTGCAAGTTCAAGGCAAGCTTCTTGTCGGTGACCGCGATCATAGAGACAATCTTGGACTTGATAAGTTCATCATTCAAATTGAGTCCATCATCATACTTCTCACACCCTAGGCCACCAATCTTCACGCGGAGGGAAACGAGTCTCTTGTATGCTTCAGCGATAGTCTCACCATCATGGTTCATGAACATGTTCATCTCAGACTTGGCAGCTTCATACTTGGATTTTTGGATAAGAGAGGTTCCCTCTTGGAGAATGACAATCCTATCCCAAAGATCCTTTGTGGTGGGGATGTCGCTGACTTGATCATGGAGAGTGCGGTGAATGGCACTCCTTATCTTGTCACAAGCCGTTGCATTTAGTTGTCGGTCGTAGTACTCTCCCGGGGTGAGGTTGTTGGGATCATGAGGGTGGAAACTGGTGCATACAATGTCCCAAAGCTCAACGCTGTAGCTGCGAATATGAGATTCCATAGAAGCTTTCCAATGAGAGAAATGAGTTCCATCATAATGAGGTGCAGGACCCGAACCATTAATATGAGGCATGATGTTCTTTTGCTTAGGATAAACATAAGGGAATTTATTAGGGGGCATGGAATTTTTTGACGAGCCGCCCTCATGAGCGGACTCGGCATCCTTATCCTTCTCGGTGTCCATTGGTCTCCCTTGAGGTACTACCAATGGATTACCAAGAAAAGCCCCATCGTCAATGGCCTTAAGTTGTCCTTCTAGGTAACTCATTCGAACAAGGAGATCGGAATCCGCCTTGGTCTTTTCAAGGGCACCCTTGGCTAAGATTTCACGAAGCTCCTTGACCGAATAAGTTTTTTCCTCCTCATCATTGGAGAAAACCATCTTTTCTCTTAGGCGGTAAAGCCCTTAAAAGAGCAATTGGCTCTGATACCAATTGAAAGTGTAAGATGGTTAACCTAGAGGGGGTGAATAGGTTTCTACAAAATTCTTTATAATCTTTTGCAAGTTTTAGGCTTTGCGGAATATAAGTGAGCCTAAATGCAAACTAGGTGAGGCAACCTAGAAGATGTACAAGGTACTTCAAGGTTGAAGGCTATCACAAGGTAAACAACACAAGTAAGAGATCGGTTAAAGAATAACCGAAGCACGCGGAGACGAAGATGTATTCCCGTGTTCACCACCTTTGGGAAGGGGGCTACGTCATGTTGGAGAGGTGTGAGGTTACACGAAGGATTCCTCACGCGCCATAAAGGCTCACCTTCTTCTCCGAGCCTATCCCACGAAGGAATAGCTCACTTACTCGTGGTAGACTTTAAGGTAGTCTCCAAACCCTCACAAACTTTCCACGTAGCAAATCACAAGCCGAATGCCTCCGGGCGACCCTAGCCGCCTAGGGTTTCCCACAAGCCCAAGAGTAATAAGCTAACTCGATGAACTCAAGGGGGAATGTATTTTGGCTTGGTGGAAACATAGATCGGGACCTCCTCTTTCTTTCTACCAAAGGGATTTAGATTTGGTTGGGTAGAATGGGAGATCCTCAAGCTTTTGTGTTTCAACAATGGAGGAGAGAGAGAGAGCTTCAAGAAATGAAATGTTAGGTCAAGTGCCTAACATCACAGTGGAGAAGAAAGGGGTATATATAGTGTGAGGGGAAAAAGAGCCGTTTGGAGGTTACTGCGACAGAACCGGCAATAAGTCCGGTCGAACCGAGTTGCTCGCCGAATTTCCGGCGACAGCTCCGGTCGACCGGACCCCACGCCGGATTTTTCGGTGGCGACCTGAATTCCCGGCGAACAACCGAAGAGCTGTTTTGTAAGCCATATCGGTGTGCACCTGGAATTTCCGGTGGCGATCGGAAATTCCGGCGACAGCACCGGCGCCGCCGGCGCTTTTGCCGATTTCGCAGTAACTTCTTTAGACTCATTTTAAAGGCAGATTTCTCTCTTTCTTCGAACGTGTGTGTGTGGGTGGATGATGAGAGGCTTATATGGTGTAGAACATCCCCAAAGAGCACATCGAGATCACCCCTCTTAATAGTGCGGTGTTTCCTATTTGACTCAAGAGTAAATAAGAGAGAATAATAAACAATGACACCGGCTCTCCATAGAGAAACAAATGGGGGGGGGGGGGGGTCACCCATCACCTATCACCAACAACCTGCGGATTCTCACCTGTAGAGAGCTAATAGAAACATTAGTCGATCCTCTAGCTCCGATGTCATAGTTAACCAAAATACTAGATAAGGGCTATTTGCCCTTTCAATCTTCCCCTTTTTGGTTAACGATGACAAACCGAGCTAGAGTTAAAGAAAGGATACTATGATACGATTAGATCTAGCACATAATAGTAAGCACATAGTGATAGGAAATTCAAGTACAATAAGAGAACTGCAAGGTTGTCCAAACACACACACAAATGGTTCGAAAGAGAAAATAAAAGCACAAGCCCATGAGAGACAAACGAGTAAAGATGGGCTTGTGCAAGAGTGTTGCCTGCCAAAACTCACCGGCGAGCAGCGACGAGCAACACGAAGAGCCGGGAGGCTCCCAGAACTGCTGGTGGGCCCTGGTCCCTCGGGCAACGGCCCGCAAAACTCCGGCACACGTCCTGGCTTGGTTCGAGGGCGTGCCACCTGACCTATACCTGATCAGGAAGGTGATGGATTGCTCCGATTGGTTTCCTGCATGGTAAACAAGTATACGTAAAATTCGAGCCGTGACCGGCTCCCAGGTTTCCCTGTGAATCGGCTCCTAGAGCCGATTAACCCATGGTTCTGCATTAGATCTATGATAACATGGGGTTTTGCTTCATCAATACAAGTCAAATCGATCTACGATAGTTTAACGTTTTCACTACATAATTGGAACGTCCTACACGTAATTGAGCCTGGTAGATATAAAAGATGATGGAAAACTAACCCTAGAGAAGGCCTAAAAACCAACATAAAGTCAATTCCCGGAACAACTCCTCTTGGATTGGCAAACCATATCTTACATATTACTGGATCGTTCAACCCGTTTGCAAGGCCTGATCATGTAGATATCAAACTAAACCTTGGAGAACAAGGCACAACTATAACAGATCAAATCGACTTAAATAAAGATCAAGCAAGATGCCACCCTTACACCCGGGAGAAGGTGCAAAGGCGGCGAGATAGTTAGAGGCAGCAAAACTAAACAATCATAGCGAAAAGTACTGTTGCTAGCCTACACAAATCTATGATAATGGTACTACTCGCCATCAACAAGGCTTCAGTACGAGTAGCACCAAACAACGCATAAGTAAATACTGCCTAGATCGCAAGATGCGATCTAGGCAGCATGGCACTTACCCGAGAAAAACCCTAGAAACAAGGGGTGGCGATGCGCCGAGATTGTGTTTGTTGTGAACGTGATCGTCCTCCTTTTCTCGATAACCTTAGGTACATATTTATAGTCCGGAGACTCTCTACTTTTGGAATAACTCTACAACTCTATCTTTACCTAAACTGAAACGAAACCTACTATGATACAAGATACACGGGCAATTTAGCCCAATTCCACGCACTAGGCCGATCCAACAACACGTTGAATATACGCATCTTCCAAGCCCATCTTGATCACAGCCCATCTCCTTCATTGGCCAAAATATGGCGATAACACATGCCCCCCTGGTTTTGGCAATGATAATTCCAAAACCACTCTGTGTTTTTTTTTCTTCTCCTCTCCTGGGTTTTTTTTTGTATCGGGTTGCGCGTTGACAGAATGCGTGGCAGAACAGAATCGTCACGCTACCCCTTCATCATGATGCCCTGTCTTCTCAACTCCTCCGCAGTGCATGATTTGACGATTTTGGCAGCATAACCTGGGAAACCGCTATGGCATTGAACCGTCTCTCCACTATTCCCCTTATTTAAATTCGTCTGAGCAGTTCGCAGTCCCCATCTTCCTCCAGTAGCCAGAAAACCCTCTTCCTTCGCCGAAAAAACCCTCTTTCTCCGCCATGGCCTCCTCTGCTTCCTCTGGCTTGTCCTCCCATGCCTCCAACTCAATGAGCGACCGAGAGCCGACGCCAGAACACCCGCCGATGGCGGCGTACAACACTCTCGCCCCACAATGGTGAGACGAGAGGGATTGGGACTTCGCCGCTTGGTCGGAAGACGACGCGTCCATGACTGACGGCGAGGAGGACCTACAGTTCCTCGCCGATGGGGAACTGGAGGCGGACAGCACCGACGACGCCATGTCCTGGGACGGCGTCGACTCCTCCGACGAGGAGGAGGAAGAGGAGGACACCTCCTCCGAGGAGTACCAGCCGGTGAAGTACTTCCGCGCCGGGTCAGACGAAGACACCGAAGACAATGACGAGGACGAGGAGGCCCCTGCTGGCTTCTTCAGCAGCAGCAGCGAAGACGACGCCGGCAGCAGCGCTGATGACAGCGAACAAGACGGCGGCGACGGCAGCGACGACGACCTCGGCCTAGATTAGGAACCAATAGTAGTAGTAGTAGTAGTAATAAGCTCCCTTTTGTAATCAATCGTCCTTTTGTAAGCAATCATCTTTTGAATGAATGAAAATCTATTTCCCGAAGATTGCCTTGTTTGCCCCTGATTTTGCCGATAGCCACAATAGGTCGATGTCCCAGAAGCCGATGATACTGTATCGGCTTCCATCATACTGCACTTATACAGTCAAACAAGTCAAATCGCAAAGAGCCGATGACCACGCATCGGCTTTCCCCAAAAAACGTCGACAGGGTCAAAACTTGGTCGCATATTTAGGCAAATCAAAACGGCCACTTCTTAGTTTCAAACGGTAACCTGCGACCCTTTTCAAAAAGGGCGACCTAGATCCCCAATTGCCCATCGACCAGATCGAGCTCACAGCAACAAGAACCCCCAATCCTCAACTTGCATAGATCCATCTCCGCCGGCAAACTAGATGGCAGAATCGTCCAACACCAACCCAGAGGTCTTCGGTCTGAAGGTACGCTTACTCCTCGTAGTCTGAACGCGATATTAGAATTTAATGGCAAACACCTGAATTAATGCCTTTATTCCACCATTAAACTTTTTAGGTTTCAGACATCCTGCTGCCGCATCCTTCTCTCCCAAATTCCCTTTGTCTTGGCCCTCGTACAGATTCTAGTCCTGCCCATCTGATTTCTTGCGAAGCAAATAGAATCCCTTTCGTAAGCCAAGATCTAGATCTGAACTCTTGGGCCGACTGCTTGCGAGCCTGGCCTAATCCCCCCCGAACATTGGGTTTCTTGGTTCAGTAGGGTAGCTAGAGCTTACCAATCCCAATGGGAAACTACGGGAATAGCCGATGCCTTGCATCTATCATTGTCTCCTCTTGAGAAACACGAGAATCTTCTCAAAACCATCGGCTACTTCTGGTCTGACGCTCTGAACTGCTTCATGTTCGGTCATGGCCCTATGTCACCAACCTTATTAGATGTGGTGATGATCACTGGTCTGGATGTTACATCACCCAGCCCCTCTGCCTTTAAACTGACCAAAGTTCCTTACAAGCTGTCTTCTAAAACAGACTGCACAAACTGGGGTGCCTACCTCCAACGCCACATGAAAACAAAGGGCCCTGTTTCAGAGAAAGAACATACAGCCTTTCTCAACTTCTGGCTGGAGCATTTCATATTCTGTGGCCCTTCCCTTGCTCCAACCAAAAACTATCTCTCCTTAGCCCACGAAATGGCCAAAGGTACCCAACTTGGCCTCGGCAAACTGTTTCTGGGAGAAGTCTATCGATACCTCCAGTTGATGTCTGTCAAGCTGTTTTCTGGCATAGCAGTCAAAACAGGTGGTCCTTGGTGGTTTATTCAGCTATGGGCTCAGCTGTATTTCCAAAATCACATCCCAAACTTCCCCCTTTTGGCGAGTTGCACCTTCCCAGATGTCAAAGGGAAACAGATCCGATGCACTAGTTATGGCCAAGCTTTGTATAGGCTGCCAGGCAGCAAACTATCCCCTCAGGAAGCATCCAAGTGGTTCAGCACTTTCTTCCAGGGCCTGGACAACCCTACCTTCTTCCCCTATATGGAGGAATCGGAACACTTTGAAAATCCACTCTCCTTCAGGCTGGACAATTTTGCCGATGACACTAGCACTCGGCAGCTCTTCTCCACCGTGATTCGTCCCTGTTTCCTTCCAGTTGGCATGAGTACGTCCAACAGAATAATCAAACCTGGGTATGAATTCTACCAGCCAGTCTTAGTGGCCCGCCAATTCGGCCTTGGACAAGTAGCTCCCCACTTCTTTCTCCATCATCTTACGGAAAGCAGAGCCGACCTGCCTGATCCTCTCACCAGCCAAAGGTGTTACTCCTTTTTTGATGCTCTGACCATCCCAATTCCCAACGACCTCACCTTTGCCTCATCAACCGATGGCTTCGGAGACTGGTGGTCGATGTGGAAAACTCACGCCTTCAGGAGGGCTCTGGGACCGTTGTTGAAACAGCTCGATGCTGACTATGACATCCCCGTGGAACAGGTACCACTACTTGCAAATTTTCTTGATGCAGCTTGCAATTGATCCTTTTACTAATCCATTCTTTCTCTTTGCAGCAACAAGATGGCCCTGAGCCTACACACAGTGATGGCTCCCCCTTCGAGTTCTTTCCACCAGCTCCTGTGGTTCTTTTCTGCAAAAACTCGCCACCTCTAAAAAAGGTCATAATGCAGAAACAACCGATATCACCACAATCGGCTTCCAAGAACCCAGCAACCTCTAAACCATCTGCCCCTCGAGTTCCAACTAAAACGAGAACGACGCCGAGGAAGGTAGCTGCCAGGAAGACCTTGAAGCGCCGGAGCCCTTCTCCAGAAAGCTCGCATGTAGGGTGATCTATGCCTTGGTCGATTCTTGTCATTCTTCCATCCTCGCAGACCTGCTTGTGCTTACTAGTTCCCCTTTTTTTTACAGGCTTCCGTCGAAGACACCTCCAGCGAGAACACCCAAACCAATCGAGGAGAACGAGGCCCCACGGATTCTGAGAGGACCATCACACCGAACCAGCCGGATTCACCACCATCGGCTTCCAGGAAAAGGTCGGCTCCTGAACCTGCTGCCCCCCGAGCACCAGTCGAGGCGGGGCCAACTGCGGGTCCCAAGAGAGCTCGCAAAGGACCACAAGCTTCTTCGTCGAGCCAGGAGGTCTCGCCAATCGCCACCCTACATACTCTTATCACTTGTTTACTTTTGTCTGCCGATTTATGATCATTTACATCGGCTAAGAACACCTTTCATGCAGACGACGGACGTTTTTAGTGGGGAAGCCGGGGCAGTGCCGACGCCGGATCTGGGAATCCCCGAAGGTGCAGATGAGACGGCTACCACTCTGGCCAGGCCTCCAGCGACCACACACAAACCGATTGCCTCCTCATCGGCTATCCCTTCAATCTTAGGAGAGGTACGTTTAGGTTCTTCCGGCTCATCCTTACCCGTTTGGATGTACCCTGACGCCTTTCTGGCTGTCAGAGTTGTGATCTTTCAGGTTTGCTGTCGTTCGACCCTGAATCCATCGATCCAACTCCCTCTGTTGCCCACGCTGAACCACAGGCCAGGGCTGCTCTACCTCAATTCCAGCGTCTTAAAACCTTGCTGTCCTCCCCGATCGAGGAGTTGATCGAGGGTTCTGAGGAAGTGAAGAGCGTTCTTGCCGAAATCCAGGACCATCTTCCAGTAGCATTGCAGGTGAAGCTTTGGTCAGTTGCAAATCTGTCCTTTTTCGGGCCGCGGGTGAAGTTAGCTCGTGAAAGGATCAACTTGCGCCACGCCCAACTTCCATTGAAAGCCGATATTGCAGACAGATGTCACCAACTCAACGAGAAAAAGGCGTCTCTGGATGCTAAAACTGACACCTCCGTCAGTACCGCCGAGCTCGCATCCCTGAAAAGGGAGCTGGAAGATCTTGAGGAGAAGGTCCGGGTGACTAAACAGCTCATCCGCGACAAGGAAGAATCCATCGCCCGTTCCCAAGACGAGGCGGAAGGCCTCAAGGCTCAACTGAAGACCGATCTGGCAGACATACGTGCCCTAAACAAGCAGCTAGTGTCGGGCAAGGATGAAGATGACGAAGCCGAGATCGC
The DNA here is from genome assembly GCA_910589765.1 of Avena atlantica. Taxonomy (NCBI): domain Eukaryota; kingdom Viridiplantae; phylum Streptophyta; class Magnoliopsida; order Poales; family Poaceae; genus Avena; species Avena atlantica. Next base: position 233,543,527 of record OU342738.1, read on the forward strand.
CGAGGTGGATCGTGTCCGTGCTGACGCCTTCCACGCCTTCGAGGCATTTCTTCAGTAGTTCGTATGTGTAAACTGGCATCTGTTTGTAATGTGTGTGGACCTCTAGAGTCGATGACCGTGCATTGGCTATATTTTTATTTTTTGTTCGGCCGATTTCATGTATCGGCCTTCACATTTTATTGTCCATTGTCCCACATGCTTGGGAAATATTTCTTGAGATGTTGGCCGTTGACCGCCATTGGGAATTTTACGCCGTCCAGTTCTTCCAGCATGTACGCGTTCCCTCTTAAAACCTGATCGACCCTGTATGGCCCGTGCCAATTTGGAGACCATTTACCATATGCTGCATCCTTAGTCCCTAACGGCAACACCGCTTCCCATACCAGATCGCCAACGTGGAACTCCTTAGGTCTCACCTTCTTGTTGTATGCACGAGCTACTTTGGCCTTGTTCTCTTTGATTTTCTCAAGCGACCACAGCCTAAGCTCAGTCACATCTTCAACACTGTCACTCATCAAAGCTGCATATTCTTCAGCCGTTAGATCGTTCTGAAAGGTGACGCGCCTCGATCCAGCCGTAATTTCCCAAGGCAATACGGCTTCTTGTCCATAGACCAGATGGTACGACGAGGTTTTTATCGCTCCATGACATGACATGCGGTAAGCCCATAAAGCCTCTGATAAAACCTCATGCCAACGCCTAGGGTGCTCATCGATTTTCCTCTTGATCAGCTTGATAAGGCTCTGGTTGGACGCTTCAGCTTGCCCATTTGCTTGAGCATAGTACGGAGATGACCGAATCAGCTTAATCCCTGTGTCGTCACAGAACTTCCTGAACTCCTGAGAAGTGAAAACCGAACCTCCATCGGTCGTGATAGTCTGGGGAATCCCAAACCTATGAATGACGTGCTCTTTCACAAACTCGACAACATCCTTTGAACTTACTGACTTCATAGGGACGGCTTCCACCCACTTGGTGAAATAATCCGTGATGGCCAAGATCCACATGTGGCCCTTGCTTGACGGAGGATTGATCTTGCCGATCATATCCATGCCCCAACCTCGGAATGGCCAAGGCTTGATGATGGGATTCATTGCTGACGCGGGTACCATCTGGATTTTTCCAAATCTCTGACATGCTTGACACCCTTTGTAGTACTTAAAACAGTCCTCGAGCATGGTAGGCCAATAAAACCCTGATCGCCTGATCAACCACTTCATCTTATGAGCCGATTGGTGAGTTCCACAGGCGCCTTCGTGTACCTCATGTAGGAGCCGATTGGCCTCGGTTGTTCCCAGACATTTGAGCAATAACCCCTCAAGAGTCCTGTAAAACATGTCGTCCCCAATGAGCACATACTTCATGGCCTTGTATCTTATCCGTTTAGGTGCCCCCCGAGCCGAATCCTTCAAGTAATTGAAGATATCGGCTCTCCAGTCGTCTGCGTCCAGGAATTGTACCTGAACATCGGCTCCCTCTGCTCCGTCCTTGTAGCCTGAAGCCATTTGTGCAAGATCGTTTGCTTCGGTATTCTGCGATCGCGGGATCCAGGTGAAGTTTATGTATCGGAACTGTGTCATCAGCTCACGGCATTGCATCCATAATGGGAAGAGCGACTCACTCTCACACTTATATTCCTCCGTGAGTTGAGAAATCACCAGCTTGGAGTCTCCAAAAATTTCCACTGCTTCCGCTCCAGCTTCGATGAGCAACTCCATTCCCTTGCGTATCGCCTCATACTCGGCTACATTGTTGGTGCGAGAGGTAGACAATCTAATGGAGAAGGAAAATGTTGCCCCCCGGGGCGACACGAGTAAAATGCCGATGCCGCAGCCATCGTCACAAACTGATCCGTCGAAAAACATAGCCCACGCTCTTATGGACAGTGCTGCTATGTTGGTGTTGATCCTTTCAGCAATAAGATCGGCCAACGCCTGTCCCTTAACTGCTTTCGCGGGTTGATACCGGATGTCAAACTCTGATAATGCAAACATCCATTTGCCCAGTCAGCCTTTTAACATAGGAGCCGACAGCATGTGCTTTATGACGTCTGATTTGCATATGATGATGATCTCTGCTGATAGCAAAATGTGGCGCAGCTTGGTGCAGGTAAAAAACAGGCAGAGGCATAACTTCTCAATATCAGGATACCTTGTCTCTGCGTCCAGCATCCTCCTGCTTATGTAAAATACGACTCGCTCCATCCCATCATAAACTTGCACCACCACCGAGGCGATGGACGTGTCAGCTACTGACAGGTAAATGTAGAACGGTTTGTCCGGCTGGGGTGGAACCAACACTGGCGGCTTCGTCAGATATTCTTTGATCTCGTCAAAGGCTCGCTGTTGTTCTGCCCCCCAGCGGAATTCCTCGTCAGATTTAATTTTTACTAGTCCCATGAACGGCTCTATCCTTCCTGACAGATTGGAGATGAATCTTCTGACGAAGTTGATCTTGCCGATGAGAGACTGCAGTTCTCTCTTTGTGGTGGGTGGCTTCATTGTTCGCACTGCCTCCTGACTTTTCAGGCCGATCTCAATCCCGCGTTCATGGACCAAGAAACCCAAGAACTGCCCGGCCGTTACCCCGAAGGCGCAGTTCGTTGGGTTCATCCGTAGTCCGAATTTTCTCGTTCGGTCCAGGACGCGTTGCAGATCGCCCAAGTGTCCTTCTACTGAGGCAGACTTGACCACTACGTCATCGATATAAATTTCCACCATCTTGCCGATCAGATCATGGAAAATGTAGTTCATGGCTCTTTGGTACATGGCACCAACATTTTTCAGTCCGAACGTCATGACAACGTATTCAAACAACCCCACCGAGCCTGGTACTCTGAACGCAGTCTTGTGTATGTCTTCTGGAGCCATAAAAATTTGGTTGTAACCGGCATTTCCATCCATAAAGCTCAAGATCTTATGGCCAGCCGCTGCGTTGATTAACGTTTCTGCCACCGGCATTGGGTACTCATCCTTTGGGGTAGCTCTATTGAGGTCCCGAAAATCTATGGCGACACGCCAACGGCCATCCTTTTTCTCCACAGGTACGATACTGGAAATCCATTCAGCATACCTGCATGGCCTGATTAAATCGGCTGCCAACATTTTCTCGATCTCCTTCTTGACTTTTTCCAGAATTTCGGCCTTCATCTGTCGTGCCCGCTGCTGGAACGGCCGAAATCCTTTTTTAAGCGGGAGTCGATGCTCAATGATGCTCCTGTCTAACCCGGGCATCTCTGTATAGTCCCAGGCGAAGCAGTCTGGATATTTTTTTAACAGGGCTATCATTGGACCCCGCAGACTTGGATCCAACCTTTTGCTGATAAAAGTTGGTCGTGGCTTATCCCCAGGACCAATGTCGATTTCTTCTAGTTCATCAGCAGATGTAAATCCATACCCTAGCTTTCCGTCACCTGTCAAATCGATGCTAAGCACAGGGCAAACAGTAGGTGAGGTTGACAAAAATAATTTGGGCCGATTGCCTGAATCGGCCCCCTTTTTTGTTGCATTAGTCAAGGACGGTTTACACCTTATGGTTTTAAAATGGCTGGGAATCTCCCTGCTACGACTGCACGATCTTCTCGTCGTAAGATTGCTGCTTTCTGTTTTTTGTGGCCGATCGCGAGGATCGGCCGTACCACGTATGATCGTGGACTTTTCTACTCTGCCAGGCCAGTGGATAAGACCAGCCTCACCCCGTTTTTTGTAGCTTCAATGCGCTCACAGCCGTCTAAACCGATTCCAGAGATCGGCTCTTGGTCTTCTGCTTCCCAGACGTTCATGCCAGCTATGGAAATCTCGATAGAATCATCTGCATGGATGACCTCCACTTCATCTCCGTCCCACTGTATTAGGCACTGGTGCATCATGGATGGAATGCAGCAATTAGCGTGAACCCAATCTCTTCCTAGCAAGACAGCGTAGGTACTTTTGCTGTCCACGACGAAAAATGACGTGGGTATGGTTTTCCTGCCCACTGTCAGATCCACGTTCAGTACGCCTTGCGTTTCCGAAGACTGACCGTTGAAGTCGCTTAACGTGACGTTGGTTTTGATCAGATCTGCAGTGGAGTGTCCCAAACGCCGTAGCATGGAGTATGGCATGATATTGACCGCCGCTCCGGTGTCCACCAACATCTTGGTGACAGGTTGCCCATTGATGTAACCTCGTAGGTACAGGGCTTTCAGATGCTTGTAACCCTTCTCACGCGGCTTCTCAAAAATAACCGGCCGTGGGCCGCAGTCGAACTGTGCCACTGGTAGCTCGTTGGTTCTTGGTGCGTAGAATTCTGACGGAAGTATGAACACCATGTTTGTGCCAGCCGATGTCTTCGCATCGGCATTTACCGGTTTGGGGCGCCACTCCTTCCTTCTCGGGTGATCTTCCGTTTCCAAAGTCTGCCTCACTTTGACGGCCAGATCAGGCCGTGCTTTCTTTAAAGCGTGGAGATACTGCGCTTCGGCTTCCTCCAAGTTACGTAGCCGCTGCACTCTGCGCTTTTGGGTGTGTCTGAGTCCATCGGGACACCACCTTGGACGGTGATACCTGTCTTCTTCTTTGTCGTCCCTTGGCTCCTCGAGGACGTTTGCTCGAGCGGATTCCTTGTAACGGCTCTGAGGTGGGAGGGGCCCTAGACGTTGGAACACCGAAACTGGCTCCGTGTCCTCCCTCTGCTGACCACATTCCGGGCAGTTGTCGACTGTAGGCAATCGGCTCATTCCCGCGTCCCAGCAATACTTGAAGAAAGGACAATCCCAATGTTTGTCTGCGCCTTCCTTTTCTTTTGACGGTCCCCTAGCGAGGTGTTCATATCCTTCGTCGTTTCGGTCGCGCCGGCGGCGTTGGTCATACTGACGCTCATACTTGTTAAGAAGATGCGTGGAATGTGGCTTCTGATATCGCACTCTCCTCACTTGTTCCTCTGTTAAGTACCGCCTGTCATTGTGGCTGGGCCGGTCGCGTGGACTGGCCTTCTCTCTTTCTTTGCCCCGAGAGCGACCACCCTCCTCCTTGTAGTCATGGTGGTACCCAGACCCTGCCATATTAACGCCGAACGAGAAATCCAACTGACGCCTCGCGGAGCGACTGAGCTCTACCATGTTGACGCCGGGAAATGGGTTTGTGTCCACTTTCATGGCGACCTGCCCAAGGATCAGACGGCCTTGTTCTATCGCCGTTTGGATTTGGCGACGTAGCTCTTTGCAATCATTGGTGGTGTGGGTGAACGAATGATGCCACTTGCAGTATGGTCTCCCGTGCATTTCCTGAGCCGTAGGGATTTTGTGGCCTTCGGGTAACCTCAGCTGCTTCTCCTTCAGCAGTAAATCGAATATCTGCTCGGCTTTTCTCACATCGAAGTCGAACCCTTTTGCAGGCCCTTGCTGTTTCACCCATTTGCAGGACACAGGATCTGCCCCTCGAGCCCATTCGGCTACGGCCACTTCCTGGTCTTGTGTAGGATCATCTTCTTCTGCATCGACCAGGCCTATCGGACGTTTGAATTTGTCTTGGTACAACTCAGGGTGGCGCTGTTCATACATCGTCAGTTTCTGGGCCATGTGCGCCAATGAGTTGTACTCCACTTGGAAAGCCAGATCCTTGATGGGTGCTAAGAGACCCAACACTGCCAGCTCGACTGCTTCCTTCTCAGTTAAACGAGCTGAGTAACATCGGTTCTTGACGGTCCTGAAGCGCTGGATGTATTCGGCTACAGTTTCTCCCCGCTTCTGCCGCACCTGCGCCAGGTCTGCAATGCCAGCCTCAGTAGCCTCTGAATGGTACTGGATGTGGAACTGCTCTTCCAGTTGCTTCCAGGTATGAATTGAGTCAGGTGGCAGCGAGGTGTACCACCCAAAGGCTGGTCCTGTCAGAGATTGCGCAAAAAATCTTACGCGCATCTGATCCGATGCCGAAATCATGCCTAGCTGTGCCAGGTATCGGCTTATGTGCTCGATCGAGCTTGACCCTTCTGACCCGCTGAACCTTGAGAACTCAGGGAGCCGATACTTGGGTGGTAGCGGAATCAGATCAAACTTGTTGGGGTACGGCTTTGAATAGCCGATTGTCCTTCTCTTCGGCACGAAGCCGAACTGGTCCCTCAGGATGGTACCGATTTGCTCCACTGTTTGAGCTGCAGGGGCTAGATTCTCATGACTTGTTCCAATGGCATACTTGGCTAGCCACGCCTGTTTGTCAGCGTCCATCCCAGACATCGCTGCTCCAGACACGCCTGCCCCTGAAGATCCTGCCCCAGGAACCCCTGCCGCAGAAACTCCTGCGGTTGCAATCTGTTTGGTGCGCGTCAGGTTATTGTAGTCCGGCACGTAGGTGCATATATATCCGTGTGGGATTTCCTTAGGTGGCTCAAACAGGAATTGGCAATCGCCTGGGTCGCCTCCAGCCTTGTAGACGACATAAGCCGCTGCTCCTGGCGGCTCTGGAGCTGCAAGTGTGAATGGCAGCTGTGGCCAGGTCTGGAGCGGTCTTTCTCCCTGGTGAGTCCCCAGAGTAGGCCCCGTCGGAGAATACTGATGTTTCATGATCTCCTGAACTACGCGAACCGCGACCCGTTCGAACGCGTTCACCAAGCTCTCTGAATGGTGGTGCAGAGAATGAGCCACCATGTAGTTGACTTCCTGTCGCAGAGCTCTGGTACGCTCCTCCGAAGGAACAGACAGATCCACCTCATCAAGAGCACCCTCGGCGGAGAACCCTCTCCACTTGATGCCATGCTTACGGGTCCTCTCGAAAGAGCCGATGAGATCGGCTTCGAAGAGATTCCTGATCTCATCATACTTCGCCTTGTGCTCCTCAGGCAGCTCGTCGTACGTGACTGGTCTGCTCTCCATCGCAGCGTCGGATGTTGATGTAGACGTTGTTGAATGTCCCACCGGGCGTGCCAGAATGTGTTGCCTGGCAAAACTCACCGGCGAGCAGCGACGAGCAACACGAAGAGCCGGGAGGCTCCCAGAACTGCTGGTGGGCCCTGGTCCCTCGGGCAACGGCCCGCAAAACTCCGGCACACGTCCTGGCTTGGTTCGAGGGCGTGCCACCTGACCTATACCTGATCAGGAAGGTGATGGATTGCTCCGATTGGTTTCCTGCATGGTAAACAAGTATACGTAAAATTCGAGCCGTGACCGGCTCCCAGGTTTCCCTGTGAATCGGCTCCTAGAGCCGATTAACCCATGGTTCTGCATTAGATCTATGATAACATGGGGTTTTGCTTCATCAATACAAGTCAAATCGATCTACGATAGTTTAACGTTTTCACTACATAATTGGAACGTCCTACACGTAATTGAGCCTGGTAGATATAAAAGATGATGGAAAACTAACCCTAGAGAAGGCCTAAAAACCAACATAAAGTCAATTCCCGGAACAACTCCTCTTGGATTGGCAAACCATATCTTACATATTACTGGATCGTTCAACCCGTTTGCAAGGCCTAATCATGTAGATATCAAACTAAACCTTGGAGAACAAGGCACAACTATAACAGATCAAATCGACTTAAATAAAGATCAAGCAAGATGCCACCCTTACACCCGGGAGAAGGTGCAAAGGTGGCGAGATAGTTAGAGGCAGCAAAACTAAACAATCATAGCGAAAAGTACTGTTGCTAGCCTACACAAATCTATGATAATGGTACTACTCGCCATCAACAAGGCTTCAGTACGAGTAGCACCAAACAACGCATAAGTAAATACTGCCTAGATCGCAAGATGCGATCTAGGCAGCATGTGTTGCCTGCCAAAACTCACCGGCGAGCAGCGACGAGCAACACGAAGAGCCGGGAGGCTCCCAGAACTGCTGGTGGGCCCTGGTCCCTCGGGCAACGGCCCGCAAAACTCCGGCACACGTCCTGGCTTGGTTCGAGGGCGTGCCACCTGACCTATACCTGATCAGGAAGGTGATGGATTGCTCCGATTGGTTTCCTGCATGGTAAACAAGTATACGTAAAATTCGAGCCGTGACCGGCTCCCAGGTTTCCCTGTGAATCGGCTCCTAGAGCCGATTAACCCATGGTTCTGCATTAGATCTATGATAACATGGGGTTTTGCTTCATCAATACAAGTCAAATCGATCTACGATAGTTTAACGTTTTCACTACATAATTGGAACGTCCTACACGTAATTGAGCCTGGTAGATATAAAAGATGATGGAAAACTAACCCTAGAGAAGGCCTAAAAACCAACATAAAGTCAATTCCCGGAACAACTCCTCTTGGATTGGCAAACCATATCTTACATATTACTGGATCGTTCAACCCGTTTGCAAGGCCTGATCATGTAGATATCAAACTAAACCTTGGAGAACAAGGCACAACTATAACAGATCAAATCGACTTAAATAAAGATCAAGCAAGATGCCACCCTTACACCCGGGAGAAGGTGCAAAGGCGGTGAGATAGTTAGAGGCAGCAAAACTAAACAATCATAGTGAAAAGTACTGTTGCTAGCCTACACAAATCTATGATAATGGTACTACTCGCCATCAACAAGGCTTCAGTACGAGTAGCACCAAACAACGCATAAGTAAATACTGCCTAGATCGCAAGATGCGATCTAGGCAGCATGGCACTTACCCGAGAAAAACCCTAGAAACAAGGGGTGGCGATGCGCCGAGATTGTGTTTGTTGTGAACGTGATCGTCCTCCTTTTCTCGATAACCTTAGGTACATATTTATAGTCCGGAGACTCTCTACTTTTGGAATAACTCTACAACTCTATCTTTACCTAAACTGAAACGGAACCTAAACTGAAACGAAACCTACTATGATACAAGATACACGGGCAATTTAGCCCAATTCCACGCACTAGGCCGATCCAACAACACGTTGAATATACGCATCTTCCAAGCCCATCTTGATCACGGCCCATCTCCTTCGTTGGCCAAAATATGGCGATAACAAAGAGGCAAATCATGAAAGAAGAAACTCTACTCTTTCTCCCCCTTTGGTATCGAGACCAAAAAGGAAGAAACGAGCGGAGAGACCGATCTAGCCACCGAAGTTGTCCTCATCGTCATCATCATAGGCTTCTTCCTCTTCTTCTTCTTCATCATCACCCTCCTCTTTGTCCTCGCCCTCACCATCATCATCATCATCCCCTGTAGTTGTAGCACGGCGCTGAGAGGAGCTGGAAGTAGCAAACCCAGGGAACATAGATGGATCAAAACCCCGAAACATGTCCTCATCCAGCGGGAGCTTCTCAAAGTTGACATAGGGGACAGGAGCTAGAGCATTGCCCAAATCGGGCACTGGTCGACCACGCTCGGCCAAAAAAGCATTGTGCTGCCTCCTGTTCTCCTGACTGAGCTCCAAACTGCGGTGGGCAACATCATAGGAGGAGCGACACATATCCCATAGGTTGTTGAAGAATCGGGCAAGACCCTTCTTGCGAGGAAGAGCACAGGGAAGGTCCCTACGAGAGCGCGAGCCACTAGCAGACAGAGGATCATGAGCATGCTTGGTCCGGTGCTCAGATGGCAACATCTGGGGGAGCTCCACATGAGAGCCCCGACGAGGTAAGGTGAAATCCTCCATATCTTCACGCAGACCCCTGGGGAGAGCAGCTGCAGGAACGGTGGCATCAATCAGGCGCTAAACATACTGACAGAAATTGGGAGTCATGCGCTTCTCAATGGACCGCTGAATCTCGTTGTAGATGAAGTCACACACATTGATCTTCCGGAGACGGCGAGACTCACAATAGTACATCAGATTCTTGTGATGACCGCGGACATCAACAGCATCACCAGCCTTGCTCACAAGATTGTAGCGGAAGAACCGAGCAAGCACCATGTAGTAGTAGTACATCCCTGACAAGCTGGGAGGCCGATGGCTGGGATCACTGGGATAGCAGAAAAGGAGATGGTTGTCACTGAATGCCTTTTCAGAATGAATGCAGAAGCCAGAGACACTGTCAGGAGGGTAACCCAGGGCATGGCAGAAAGCTTGAAAATAATCCAAGTATGGCTTGGTGCCGGTCATCCAAGTGACAGGGGCAACAGCACCGGTGCCGCCGGCGCTTTTGCCGATTTCGCAGTAACTTCTTTAGACTCATTTTTCAAGGCATATTTCTCTCTTTCTTTGAACGTGTGTGTGTGGGTGGATGATGAGAGGCTTATATGGTGTATAACATCCCCAAAGAGCACATCGAGATCACCCCTCTTAATAGTGCGGTGTTTCCTATTTGACTCAAGAGTAAATAAGAGAGAATAATAAACAATGACACCGGCTCTCTATAGAGAAACAAATGGGGGGGGTCACCCATCACCTATCACCAACAACCTGCGGATTCTCACCTGTAGAGAGCTAATAGAAACATTAGTCCATCCTCTAGCTCCGATGTCATAGTTAACCAAAATACTAGATAAGGGCTATTTGCCCTTTCAAAAAGTATGAAGAATTTAGGATGTTTTATGCTCCCTCTATCTTGCATTAGATTTTTTTTAAAACAAAGGAGGGATCGTGTAGGATCCCGAGCTGCATACATTATCCAAGCGGTGGGTAAAGATTACAATCCAGGCCTTGCAGAAAGAGAAATAAAGCAACAAAGACCTAGCTGTTTACAAAAAGGACCTTGGGGAGAAAAGGTAAAAAGCAATCCGACCCATGGACCTCTCCACCGACGATGAGCTTCCAACTCCGACCGCTTAGACGCTGCCGGGGACGAAACCACTTGGCAGCGAGAAGGGGGGACTCTGGCAAGGAACTCAGAACCTGGCCTCCAGATTGGAGGTTGAAGAAGGCGCTCTCTTGGCGCACAAACTGACCGCTCCATCGACCGGAAATCGTGACAACAATCCATGGCATCACGTAGTTTGCTTGAACTTGCAGCACAAAGCACCGCCTCAGAGACAAAGGAGAGAGCTCACCAGGTCGCCTCCGCCCCTTACCACCACGATCGGCCGGGGGAGGCATCGATGGCCAGCAGCTCCACTGCTTGAGGCGGCCACCAGCGCAGAGTATAAGGGAGCCGCCCGCTCGCCGTAGCCATACCTCCTCAATCCCCTCGCCACCATGGCCGAGCAGATGAGGAAGGACCTGCACCACTAACGAGACTGACGTCCACCCAGCGGCGCGCACACCCGCCAGGGTGGAAACACTCTCCCGCCACCAACATCCTGCGTCTGAGCGCCCACCATCTCGATCCCCTCGCAACCACTACCTGCCAGAGGGAGATGGGGGAGCCGAAAGACAACGCGAAGGAGGAGGTAGAGCTTGACCTTCTTATTCGAGGAAGTGGTGGTCACCACCACCGCTCCGAACTCCAACCAGAGGAGCTCAAGCACCTTGAGGATGAACCCTAAAGCCTAGATGCGGTCACCTCGGTCCAAAGCTCCAAGACCGGGAATGAAGCCCACTACCGGAATAAATCCAAAGAAACCTACCCTATCTACTACGGCACCGCCCCTAGTCCTACTCCAGCCGGCTATTTCAGCGGAGAGGCACAAGGGAAGGTCCGGCGGTCGAAGGGCCTTGCTCAGTTAATGTAGAGATAAGGGAGAGGGGAAGAGAGGCGAGACATTTGCATTAGATGTTGATGGATCAAAATTCACATGTATCTATACGGTAAAACCGTATACATGCAGAAACTAGGTACTTAATATTATGACATGTAACTGGTCTATTTCATTTATGTTATGCGCCTGTGCACTTCTTTCGCTGCGTGCACTGTAGTTATGCACAAACAAGATACTCCCGTTTCGTAATATAAGATGTTTTAGCTATATAAAGATAATGTATTTAAACACTTTTTAGTGTGTAGGTTCGAATTGGTTCACTCGAATCTACATACTAAAATGTGTCTAAATACATTATAAACTAAAACATCTTACATTTTAAAACGGAGGGAGTACCAAAAAATGCCTTTTATTAAAGAAAATTCATCGTAGACTATGTCTTTGAAATAACAGGCGCTCTCCTACACAAGAGACTGAAATTGAAAGTCGTTGATCCGTTTGGCAAGCACTAGACCGACGTTGCTAGCGCTAAGAGGATCTTCACCATTGGAGGCCCCACGCCAAAATTTGGTTAATTTATTCGCTGGATTGAGCGAGAGTTTGGTCCGAGGGGGCGCCAACTCCCAGCCCAAACCTCGGCTTGAAACACTGGAGAAGGCGAATTTGGCAAAAATCGGTTAAAATGGACATGAATTTTCATGATTTGGCCAAAATAGACACAAATTTTTATAGTTCCGCCAAATTTATCACAATTTCGGTCAACATATGCACACTTCGGCCAAAATTTGACACACAACAATAGTTCGGTCAGTTTATCACATAGTTCGGCGCACAAAATAAATTCGGCACACATATTAGCAAGTTTTCAAACACAAGAACATGTCAAACTAGGTGTTGCCTTTGAGCATCCACACGTGTTCCACTAAATCATCCTGCAGTTGTTGATGCACATGTGGGTCTGCAGTTGTTGATGCACATGCGGGTCTCGAATCTCTTAACGCATAGTAACAAAGTCAGCCCACGATGCTGACACCTGGTGATCAGGCTCTGTAAGAGGACCGTGTCTGAAATATGGTTCACTGTCGTCATCAAGCGTTGGCTCCTCTCTCTCTCTCGCTATCAATGATCATGTTATGCAAGATCACACAGGCATTCATCACCTCCCATATTTTCTCTTGCGATCAGTTCAGAGAGGAAAACCGGACAACTGCAAAACGAGCTTGGAGCACACCAAATGCCCGCTCCACATCCTTCATGTAAGCTTTTTGTTCCTGGGCAAAGTTGGCTTGCTTGACGATCAGAGGGTTTGAGAGAGTGTTCATAAATGTTGACCATCTTGGTTAGATGCCATATGTGAGATAGTAGCCCTTGTTGTAGTGGTGGCCATTGATAACATAGTCCACCAGGGGCATAGCCCTCAACAAGCTTGGAGAAGACAGACGAGCATTGTAGGACATTGATGTCGTTGTTGGATCCTTTAATACCAAAGAAGGAGTGCCAAATCCAGAGCTCCTGTGTAGCCACTGTCTCAAGTACCACACTACAACCTCCTTTATAGCCTTTGTACATTCCCTGCCAAACAAACAGAATGTTCTTCCATTTCCACTACATGGATTCGATACTTCCAAGCATCCCATAGAATCCTCTAGCTTCATTGATTGTAAGGTTTCATGCAGTGTCTTTGGCGTTGGGTGATCTCAAATATTTTGGCTCAAACACTGCAATCACTGCCATGCAGAACTTGTACAAACAATCGATGGCGGTGCACTCGACAATGCAGAGATAATCATCTTGTGTGTCACCGGGAGCTCCGTATGCAAGCATTCTCATGGACACCGTGCACTTCTGTAGCGAGGAAAATCCCACCATGCCGGTGCAGTCCTTCTTGCATCTGAAATAGCTGTCGAAGTCCCGGAGGGCATACACAATCTTGAGGAAGAGGTCCCGGCGCATCCTGAATCAGCGCCAAACACTGTCTCGCCGTGCAATGGATCATCGACGAAGTAGTCGGCGTACAACATGCAATAGCCCTCCATCCGCTGCCTCGGCTTGCCCTTTCGGCGTCCTGGCACCGAACCACCGCGTCGCGGCTTCGTGTTCTGGGCGTACAGGCCGGCCAGGCAAGCGAGGATCATCATGTGCTCTCCATCATCGGTGGCGGTGGCCATCTCTTCCTCCATCTGGGGGACGAACATCTACTCGTTGCCGTTGGAGTCCATGAAGGAAAATCGTTGAACACCTACTGGGCGTGGTTGGTGGGCAGCGGTCCGCGGAACATCCATAGGGAGCTGAACTATGGCGAGTTGCTCGGCGTGGAGGGAGGGAGTCTCAGCGGAGTTCGGTTGGCTTCGTCGAGGCGCATGTGGCGGAGTAGAGGGGGGTGGTGCCGGCGGTGAGAACGACGACATGTGGGTGGGAAGGGAACTAGGCGACTTGTTTGTGTGGGAATCTACTTCCCTCGTCGACAACCCGGTACCGCCCGACTTTTCACTCCATCCGGCACCCCCAGGCGAACCTCGGGGCGCTGAGTTCGGCCTGAGTTCGCCGGGTGGATTTTGGGCCCAATCAAATTTCGGGCTCCCGGGACGTGACTGGGGGAGAACTAGGCGAAAATGGGTGTCCGTGGGGGGCTGAGTGGACAAAGGAATTCCATTCGGTGCTTGTATGGCTATCTAGCGCCACGTTGAAAAAAGAGCAAGCCAAAAGTACAAACTACTACCCCCTCACCCTCTCAAATGTGGCACAAAAAATGTGATAATAATTTATAGAAAATGGGTTTTGCTAATTCTTAGTTAATCGAGGATAAAGTTAGAGCTTACTCAGACCCTAATCCACTGGTTTTGCATCGCGATTCATGCATCTGTAAGTGGCAAGTGGTGTTGCAAGTCGGATTTTCAGTTGCTAGTGGGGACTTTGGGGTAGTAGCTCAGACTTTTAGTTGCAACCGAGAAATTTTAGCTGCAAGTAGAGTCGTAACTGGAATATTTCTAGTTATACAAGTGGACTTGCAATAAGCTAATTCTCAATCGACCGAGAATTAAGACATACCCCATAGAAAAATGTGATAATAATTTTTAAAAGTTTGACTTAGCAAAATGTCAGAACTTCAATTAATTTGTAATGTAGAGACCAAGTTTATCTATCATTTTGACCAATACAAAATGTTTGTTCTCTTTGCCTTTCTGTGATTGTATAGAACATGTATCCCTTTATTCAATATATGTATCCTAATCGAGCAACCAAGTTTTACTGGATATAGATTAACTAAAATACTAAAAAATTCGGGTTCGATACAAAAGAGAATATCCAGCTTCTAATAAACAAACAGAAAGGGGGAACTAAATTTCATGGTAGGATTATTATCATAGTTTTCTATAGACTTAGTCAACTGAATAAAATTGACTTAGAGCAAAAGTTAGAACGTCAATTTATCAACTTGTGGGCGTAGCAGTATGTGGAGTACGCAACTTCGCATCAGCATAGTCCTTCTAGGTAAACATCATCTTTAATTCGTTCATTGTGATCAACCATTTCAATTTTCATCTCTTGAGGTGTTATAGCAGGCTACCAGCTGCAGCAACAGCTAAGGATGGGTTTGGAATGGTCCATATAACCTCTAAACAAGCTGCAGCTAAGATAAGCTAGGGGTATTTATAAATTGTTTTTGGGAAGGCTTCTAGATTTGAGCTTATTGCCTACAGGGAAAGATACAAAGTCTGAAATACTCCTGAAATTGCAATTATCACCTGCACCAAATGTTAACCAAATGTTATAGCACGGTACCACTACTTGCCCATTTCCAAACTTGAACAATAGTTTCAGTAAACTCTCGGGGCAAACTTTACACTCCATGATCCATGACCTGAATATTAACCACACTCCTGGGAGTAGGCTTAAAGAATCTGGACGCAAGTAGTCCAATAAATTACATATGGGTTTCTTATCGGCTAATAAAGCACAGTTCGCCACATCCTACATTCGACTCCCATTCAACATTTGGGAACAGCACCTGAATTTGATTACTTTCTGTATCTCCTAGGTCGCTCCCGGGCACATATATAGGGTGTTCCTAGAAGCGCACTGAACAAGATCCTCCTTTTTTGTACAGCACACTGAAAAATGACCTCGCTTTTTTATAGCACGTTGAAACAGTATCCTAGTTCTGTACTTGTGTGTTGTTTTCATGTTGAATCGAGAGAGACAGGCCATTCCAGACGTTACATGAGATGAATGAATGATCCATGTTAACATGAGTACACAACCAACTGCAGCTAATAACTCTTGTTAAACCTCTCGATCGAGTTTAACATGACAAACGAAATTGTCGTTGAATGTCTATAACACTATGGTAGCATATGCATGTCTAATATAGACTATGCATGTCCAATGTGGAATTGTAGACTAACTATTGTAGCATAAGCAGATACGCTATGAATATTCACTAATGTAAGAGCTTTATACACTAGATTGGGATAGATCACCTGAAATCTGAAGCCAAGGTTTCCAATGCAGTGAGCATAAGCAATGTAAATCTAGCCTACCACCTGTAAATGTCATGGAGAAGAAAGAGTGATCATGTTACAACACCAATGCTACTACTAGTAGTTGTCAATTGCCATTTTCAATGAAAGAAAAGTGAAGAAACCACAATCTGGCACCAATTGTACTATTTGCACTCAACTGTATCCGAATTCTCCTTCAGGGATACCCAATTCAAGTACTCGGGTGATCGCAAACTGAAATTGCTAACACAAAATTGCACTTATGTCATAACCAAAATCGTGTAGGAGGAAGAGTTCAGCATACAAGAAAGCTGCCGCTGCCGCACAAATAAGTCAAGATCAAGTTGCTGAGCCAGGCCTCCAGCACGCCGAGCCAAGCCCCGGCGACGACGTCGAGGACGTAGTGCCGGCCGAGAAGCACCCTTGACGCCGAAGTGGCGGCCGCCCAGAGGTAGAGCGCCTGGCGGGGGAGACCGCTGCCGGCGAGGAAGGCGGCAACGAGGAAGGCCCGGGAGGAGTGACCGCTGGGGAAGGACCAGTGGTCGACGGCGACGGCGACGTACATGTCCGCGGCGTTGTACGCCGGGCGCGGGCGGCGGAAGACGAGCTTGGCGAGGCCGACGAAGGCGATGTCGAGCAGCAGGCCCGCGACGAGGCCCACGAGGAGAGGGGAGACCCTGGACGAGGAGGTGGTGGTGGAGATCAGGAGCAGGGAGATGGGGACGGGGAGCCAGATGCGGCCGTCGCCGGCGACCTCGAGGGCCTTGAGGAGGAGGCGAGGCACCGGGAGGAAGAAGGCGTGGAGGCGGAGGGACACGGCCGCGTCCAGATCCCCCACGCCACCAAGAAGAGTGGACTTAGCCAACGCGGCCTGCGGTGGACGGTGGTCCGCCGCCGGCGAGGTGGATGCGGGAGCCATGGGCGCCGGCGGAGGTATCTATTGGCCTCTCCCCGTACGCTTTCGTCTGTCTGGCTCTGGCTCGCGAGATTGGAAGGATCCGGATGGATGATCTGAAGTTAATGACGAACTGTAGAGTCCCTGATTTTGCCGTTGCCATCTATCGTGGTCAGAAACTCAGATTGCTCTTCGATTAAAAAAAAAGAGCTCAGGTTGCTCTCGGTGTATGGACCATGGGTGTTAGTTATCTACGGACCGCTGGGCTATTTCTTCTGCTTGTTTGGGCTGTTGGGCCTTCTGCTGTAGTGGCCCTCTGTTTACATCGTATTTTGGGCCGGGATGCTTGCACCAGTTCCATAGAGAAACAAAGTGGCACATTCGACGAGTCTGCAAGCTCTCGATTGACACCAGTTGGTACAGCACAGCAGGAGGATAGCAGACTCGACGAGCCAGAAGTTGATCGGTCTAGGTAGGGATGTAAACGGATCGGATCAGATTGAATATTGTTATTACCATATTTTTTATTATATTTTTTTTAACGAATTTGGAGCGAAGCGGATAATAGCCGGATACGGATTCGAATGCGGATTATATCGGATTGCGGATATGGAGCGGACTCGGATCGGAAGAGGATAATCGAACAAATACACATAAAAAATAAAAATTTATTTAATTTATGCAAAAGAAATGACAAGAAAGCGTCCAACACTAGATTGTAGTACTCCCTCCGACCCATATTAGTCGACTTCAATTTAGATGTATCTAGACAAGTTTTTGTGATAGATACATCCAAATTGAAGTCAACTAATATGGGTCGGAGGGAGTAGTATAAAAGTGAAAGATTGAGCATGCATAGTCAGCCGATACACTTACTACATTGTCTAAATATTAGGACTATGCTAAATTTATCGGATTATCCTATTTGAGTACCTCGAATAATCCTCATAAATGTCGGATTATACTTATCCGTCGGATATCATCAATATCATATCCGCTACCATATTCGTCGAATATCCGTTTGTAAATATCGGCATCCGCATCCATATCCGCCGGATATCTAAAAATTCATACCATATCCTTAAAAATCGGACGCGGATACAAATTCAGAGCGGAAATTATCCGTACCATTTACATCCCTAAATACAGGACAAGGCTGTGCGCAGTATTAAGAAACAGTAAAACCCAACCATCTGTGCCCTTCCACAGCGATTTTGCGTCCGGGAACGTCCGATCCGGTGGTTGAACGCTCTGGATTTATTTGATATCCCACCGGTCGTCGCTGTTTTGTTTTCACCGTTTCACGCTATGTAAATGGGCTGCTACTCCGGAAATGGATTGGGACGCCCTGTCGTTTACTGGGCTGCTGCCAACGCCATGAGAAGTGGCGACCGCTTGGGATGGGCCTCACCCCTTTGGTCAGGAAAGAGTCACGCACGGACGGGCAGCCCAAAGCTTCTCGTTAGTCCATCTGTGTAGTGGATCCTCAATTTCGGGAGCTAGAGCGGCGGCAGGGAAAGGCCATGGTGGCGGCCATCGCCGTTTATTAGTGCGATTAATGGCACAACAGGTGGTGGTGGTGGACGACAGTTTCTCCCCGGTTAATCATCTTCCTTTCCTCCTCTCGTCTTGCCTTCGAGCTCCCGTCCTTTGGCGGCCATATTCTCCGGTTAGGGTTAACTTCGCATTTGTCAGCTATCCTTCTTCCTGCCTGTAATATCGATGCCCCCTTATCCAGAAAGGTTACTTTGTGTTGTTAGTTTCAGGAGTGGCCATGCTTGTTGGTTTGAGATTTATATGCTCGTGCTCGTGCTCAGCACGGTCAAAAAGATTTATGTGCTCGTGCTCAGATCGTGCCCAATGGCTCGTTGACATTAATTTCCAACTATATAACTACTTACATCCGTACAACTCATATCTATTTATATGTCTATGATACAGATGAGTAAACATACAGGCTGGTTGTTCTTCCGTGACCCAACACAGGCCTGCTTGTCCCAGGCGCCCAATTTCTACAGCCACAATCTCTCGCTGACTCAAGTCCGCTCCTTTCCCCTCATACATTCTCTCTCTCGATCCAAAGATTTAGGCCATGTCATGATGGTACCAATTGAAATTGAATAGGCTACATGTTGTTCATCCATCCCCTCGAGTGAAATTCTTGCGATCAAGAGCAGAGAAGTGGGCATTGCAGCCAGCGTCAGTAAACAGGAGGGAGGCGGCAGGATGCATGGGTGACATTGCTACTCTGCTCCATTCAGATCCAGGTAAGCACGTGATATCATATTACACTGACCCTGCATGTACTGCATCTGCTCACCTTTTACTTAAACTTCCTTGCAAGAAATTAACAATGAGATGTTGTTCCATATCTTTGTCTTAGTTATGCTCGAGTAATAATGTGGAGGTACCTTTTTCATTTCTGCAAGGAAGGTTGAAGCTCATGGAGAGAAAGTTGTGGGTTAGTTATATATATGCGTGCCATGGTATCATTCTGACATCAAGATAATTTTTTCAGTAGTTACCCATTCCTCACATGTAAATAGGAATTTTTATTACAAAATTTCATTCATAGTTTTGTGGTAATATTTAGAAAAAGAGATGGCATAAGTAAGCTGTTTATCTCATTTTTAAACAACCTGCAGAGACTAACTTTCTGATCTACATTTGTTTCATATGGTCTTTATTCTCTCTTTTAAGAAGTAACTAAGAAACTTGTACATTGTGATGATCTTGGTTAGGCTTCCAATATATAGTTAAGTGTGCAAGTGATACTGAAACTAGAAGCAATTAATTAATATAATTCTCAGCTATTGAAGCAATATTTGTTTCAGGTTTCCAACCATTCTTCATTCTTTGTTGTATGCTACACCTCGCATAGCCGCTAAAATTGTTATACAATGCCTGGAAGGACAATTCTGCTATTGTGTCTGCAGCTGAGGGAGTAAGCATGGGAAATACCACAAGTTTTGATGTACGGTTTCAAGAAAACCAGCAGCAGTTCCTCTTTCATCCAACGAGCTATGAACCCTCCTATGTTTTTCTCATGGTGCACCATTTTTATAGCGCATGTTTCAAGTGTTTGCTCGCCTCCCTTTTCGGCTTATAAGGGGCTTTGGTGGACTGACGCAGTGATATGACTGGTAATTACATGGAATGAATTTGTGTACTTCAATTTCTGTCTTCGGACAAGATATTTTCCTTTTGTTTCATTGTTTAGGATTTGACTGGGGCTTTTTTTAGTTGCCACAAGCATGGTGATGCCATGATGAAGTGACATACACGATAGGTTACCCATGTTTTTTATTCTTCAACAGCAACCAATTAGTTCATCTCAGTTTTCGTCACGAGCTGGTATGTAATCCCTCCGTCCCAAAATAGATGTCAGAAATTTATCAAAAGTTGAATATATCTATATCCTAAATTAACACAAGAGGATATAAGAGAAGAATTCTCCCTACTTCACAATGTTGGCCTTTTCAACATGAAGATTTTTTTATGACCAAAATGAATCTTGGCATGCATTGGAAGTATTAGTATTAATTGTCATCGAATAATATTCCCCTGAACGCCTTGAAGAATACGGATTTATGATATGTTATTATGATATTACAATTCCAAATTTGTCAAATATCTATATTGCTTAATAGTTTCTTAAAAATAGACGGGCGCGGCAAAGCGCGCTTTTATGGTCTAGTACTATATATGGTTCACTGGACGTTGGCTCGGATCGAGGCCTCAAACGCCTATCCTCCCTCTCTCGTATCGGGCAGTGGGCGCGGCCTCGGCGAGCAGGCTGGGCCTGTATTATTAGACTGTCAGGTCTCTCTGAACTAATCCTCCTCCGCTGCCTCCGTTCAAATCCCCCTCGTGCTCGTCCTCGGCCTAGTGGATTATCTTTTTTACCACGTACGCCAGGCTTCCGGATATCGATGCATGCTATCAATCACACGCCTTCGATCCTCGCTCTCGTTGTCGATGGCTTCTTAAAGCGACTGTTTAACTCGGTTTGAACTTCGAAATTGAACCTAATAATACTGGTACTGAGTAGTACGTCCTCAGCTTAAATTTGGGGCTGTCAACTCGCGGCCGTGACCACATTTGCTTAACTTTGGTGAATGTTCTCGATCGCGTGTCCCAACACTTCACTAGTTCAACGATTCAAATTAACGGCTTGGGGCGTGTGCGTTTTGAGCGCGCTGTCTGACTGCCTCATGTCTATCCTTTGGAGCAGAAGCTCAACGGAAGGACCGAGACGCCAGAGGCTCAGAGCGCGTGCACGCCTAGCTACGTACCAACTTTGATCCTGCAAGTGTGAGGAAGAGAAAAGGTTAACTTTTCGAAAAATAGATTGGCCGATTGCCTATCGTTCAAAATTCAAAACGTACGTCAACTGGGTGTCGCAGTCGTCTTACTTAATTAATTAGATTAGATGTACCTAAGTAAAGTTTATTGCTTGGTCTTACGAAAAGAGTACGGACCAGGAGTCGCGTGATACTAGCGCGAGATGCACCTCAACGGATGAAGTAAAGTACTCCCTCCCTCTATTCCAAATTACTCAGCATTCTAGGTTTAGTCAAAGTTAAACATTCTAAAACTTAAATAAACAACTTTAACAAAATAATAATATTTTCTCGAAACATGCATACGCCCAGCTATATAAATATAGCAACCATCATTGAGACTGCTGCTGGTCCAGACAGCACAACGCCCAAAGGAAACAACAAAGAAAAAAAGAAAAAATAAAGCCGACAAGAGCGGCTCGACGAAAACGACGATGACCCGTAACCGTTGCGCCCTCCGAAGAAATCTCATCACGCTCCTAGCGCACCGAAGCGTCGCGTACCAAGCAGCACCTCCAAGAAGGAAGCGACGACAACGACGCTGCTGCCCGGACTGGTCCTAGGATTTCTCCCGATACGCTACAGGAAGTGGGGAAGAGATACACCTGATGCCATTCAAGAAGGAAGACGACACCCGCATGCGTCTTTACGTCGGTGTCAAGACGACAAGGATTTCTCCCGACCCCTCAAAAAACCTCGCTCCCGGACGCTTCGAATTGCTCCACCAAGCTTACCACCCACCAGCACACGCCACCACGGTCTTGTCGTCACCATCGCCGCCTCACCGTGAAGCACGTAGTGCGGCGGGTAGGACTGAAAAGGAGGAATCTTTGGCAAGAGTAGGCGATACAACAGCACGCGGGAGGGAACTGCCTCCACCGCTGGCAAGTGGTAGCCGACCGGATGTCGTAGCAAGGCAAACCAGGCCCTCCTAGCCCGGCCGAGCCCGTGAGCCCCGCCGCCACATTGCAGTAAGGGTGCCATCGTCCTCGCCCAACCTAGCCTAGACCCTACTCGTCCATCCCTCAGTGGAACCGCCACCGCGGATCCCCGCTGCCAAGTAGCAGCGTCGTCACCTCCATGTCCACCCGGGCAAGCCGGATCATCGTCGGTCTGAGGAAAACCATCGGTGCGGCAGCTTCCTCCAAGCCGGGACGAGAGGCCAGCAAGGCAGCGTGCGGGTAGCTTAGGTGCGACAGGCACGTGGATGCGACGCCACCGTGCTGCTGCGGCCAACGGATCTGGGCCCGCCTGGCCCAGACCTAGTGCCCCAGCCACTACACAGCCAGGGGGCTCCGGACCGTCCACCTTCGTTGGGGACGCCGGGAAGATGCGCTCCGGCCAGGGCCTCTCGGCCCAGATCGGGCCCTGAAGGGTCCAGATCCGCCCCTGCAAAGCCCTGCAGCCATGGAGCAGCAGCCTCCTTGCCCCATAATCCGCCACCCTCGGTCGCCTCCCTGCACCACCACCAGCGCCGCCATCACCGCCGCCGCCATCTCCAGCCGCCACACGAGGCGAGGTCAGGAACAACAGCGCACCGCCGCTGGCCGGGAGATCCCCGCGCCTCCAGCCAAGCAAGCGGGTAGAGGAGAAGCCTGCCGCCGCCGGCACCGCGCGAGCTTTGCCCGGCGGCAGCAGGGGAGGGGGAGAGAGGTGGAGATGGGGGGAGGCGGAAGAGGTCGCGTCCCGGTCGCCCCGCGGGGGAGCAACGCGGAACGGTTCCATAAAGTAATAACATTGATAATATTAATTGTATACAATATAAAAGTATGTTTTATGGTGAGTCTAACTATATTTATTGCATATTTTAGATATTGATATTTATATATATAATCAAAGTTTATAAAGTTTGATTTTAACTAAAACGTAAAACATAGAGTAATTTAAGATGGAGGGAGTACATCACACAAGAGGAAGGAGTAAACATTGGAAAAACAAAAAATAAGGGGAGATGGAGGTGGGTTGCCTAAGGGCTTAGAAGGACAAATTTTGCTTTTTTTACGTCAAAAAACGTCTTCTTTTGAAAAACTACTTAAAATTCGCTCCAACACCATTTGAAAGAGGAAAAGTAGTCGGTGTCGTACTTTGAAATAAGGGCAGTACTATGCGTCCTCCGGGGATATATGCCCCGGATCCCCCGGATGAACAACGTGACGCGTGTCCCTAAAAATAGCACTTCCTCCCGCTTTTGCTACAAATGACCTGATTTTTCTATATAATATTCCGTTTTTGCTACATGTAGCAAAAAATAGTTCACTCTAAGAAATAGAAAAACAGACTAGACCTCGCCAGAGATTTCGCCGGAGACCTCACCGACGACCGTGTAGCAAAAAAGTTATGCTAATGTAGCATATCCGACTTCGCCGGAGGTTTCGCCGGTAGACCTTATCGGAGACCGTGTAGCAAAAACTTTATGCTTATGTAGCAACATCACAAAATCGTATGTAACAAATAAAATTTTCTATTGTAGCAAATCCGACCTCGTCAAAGACCTCGCCGGAGATTTTATAGCAAACCATACAGACTATTGTAGCAAAATAAACAAACCTTTGTAGCAAAACAATTTATAGCAAAAAAACAATGCTGCACATAGCACCACCGGAGGTCTCGTAGCTCCACCGCTAGCCGCATATAGCAAAACCAACGCTCGCTTGTAGCATCGCCACCGACTGCATGTAGCACGTGTAGTCAACCTTGAAAGCGGCGGTGATAGCCAGGGGACTCCGGCAAAGGTGGGCGACGTGAGGGCGGCGACGACGTGAGCTGTTTGAACGGGACAGCGCGAGCAGCGGGGCGTGGCGGCACGAGCAGCAGAGCGCGGCGGCGGGAGGTGCAGCGGCGACGGCGCGGGGCAGAGCGCGGCGGCGCGAACGCGGCAGGCACAGCTGGACGACACGTGCGAGATAGCGAGGTAAATGAATACGAAAGTAGCGGTAGCATCAATAGTGCGCATGCAAAAGCAACACCAGGGAATCGAACGCGAAAATAACAGCAGTATGCATGCAAGACGAAGCCACGGAGCAGCAGTTCGTATATAGACAGTACACATGCAAGGCAAAGCCACATAGCAGCAGTGCGTACGTGGGCAGTACGCATGCAAGGCAAAGTCACGGAGGAGCAGTGTGTATGTGCGTCCACCCGGGGGATAAAATCATGCGATCCCCGGGGTAGGAGTATCATTTTCCTTAAAATAATGTGGTACAATATGATTGGGAGGAGAGGACATCTTACAACGAACTCGTATGGGTAAGAGTGCAGTAAGTGGAATGGACAGTAAGCGGACCGCTAGGGAAGATTGGAGAGATTTCACTGGGTAGGAGTAGGATCGAAGAGGGAACACCACACATGAGTTTATTTTTTTTTAAACAAGGCAAAAGCTTTGCCTATATATTGATAAAGGAGGAACAAAACAGGGGGCCTAAGCCATCAAAAAGAAAAAAAAAACCGGCTACATCCAAGAAAAGATTAACCCATGCGGATTACCAGGATAAGAGAACATGAATCAACTCGCGATATCCGCAAGATCTTTAGCACCGGCTAAGATCCAAAATTTTCCTTCCTCGATTCTCTTCATGAGGTCCGAAGGCATAGAATATTTGTTATTAAAAACTCTCTCGTTCCTTTCTTTTCAAATTTCTCAAGAGATGAGAATGATGGCGGTCCTTAGGCCTTTGGTGGAAGGAGAGGACGTCTTGACGATGGCGTGCCAGTAATCCAGAACCTTAGATCGTCCCGAACCCAAGCAAAGCAGCAAGTCTGGACAGGAAAGCCAGGTGGCTGCAGGGGCCCAAAGCCTTTTGGAGTAGCGACATTCGAAAAGGATATGACGCGTCGTTTCAGGGACACACCTACAAAGCTGACATGTAGGTTGGTGCGGCCAACCGCGTTTAGCGAGGCGGTCGGCAGTCCAGAGACGATTCTGAACGGCGAGCCAAGCGAAGAAGCGACACTTTGGGGGGACATGTCTTCCAAACAAATTGGGAGAAGGAACAAGGCAGTGAGGCCATGAATTGGGCCTTGTAAGCAGAGCCGGCTGAATAGCATCCATTTGGCGACAAGGTCCACAAGATGGAGTCGTCAGTGTTGGGAGAAAGCTGAACCATCGAGAGAAGATCCCATAGGCAAACGTACTGCTTGATGTGCTCAGCCATGAAAGAATCCACCGCAATATCAACAACCAACTTCTGGTCAGTCAAGGAGTCCTGTACCGACCGGTTTTTCCTTTTTGAGGCTTTGTAGATCAAGAGGGCTATGTCCTTTGGTGGAGTGCCCTCCAGCCATGAAGAGGACCAAAATGAAGCCTTTCTCCCATTGCCAACTTTAACTCTTGTAGCAGCATTGAAGAGTTGTCTATCGGACTCGTCGTTTGGAGTTTCGTTGCCCACCCAAGGTTTCTCCGGGGCTGACCACTCGTACCAAAGCCAACGAAGCCTGAGTGCACGAGAGAACTTATCCAGGTCAAGGATACACAAACCGCCAAGCTCCTTAGGGCGGCAGACCTTTTGCCAGTTTACCTTACACTTCCCTCCGCTAACCGCCTCTTTGCAGGCCCAAAGCATACCGCGGCTGATTTTTGGCAAAAGCCCTGAGGAATCCCTTGTCAGCCCTCAAGGCGGTCAACAGGAAGATCGGCAGGGAGGAGAGGACGGACTTAACCAAGGCAGTACATCCAGCCCTGTTTAGAAACTTTCCCTTCCAAGGGCTTAAACGATAAGCCGCTTTTATCAATATAGGGCTGAAGGTCGACGCGTCTGAGCCTGCCAAGCGAAAGAGGAAGTCCCAGGTACTTGAGAGGGAACTGAGTAATGGCAGCCGGGAAGTTGGCCAGGACCGGGTCGAGGTTGATATCGGAGCACCATAATTAAAGGTTGGCAATAATTAAAGAATATACTACTATATTACGCTCCATAACCAAAATTTAGCTATCGATTGAGAAGCCAAGACACCCGCGTGGAGAATTTCTGTAGAAGTGATAATCGTTGGCTCATAGGATTTGACATCCAAGCCTCTATTTCTTGGACAACTTATACATAGTTTGAAGAACCGAGAGCAAAAGTTTTGGCAGCTCATATTACGAAAAGGGTAGCTCTTTTCCAACATATATAGGGCAGCATCCATCCGGCGGGGTAAGCCCTAAGGGTTGGGGGTAGGAAGGAGGAACGCTCAGGAAGTGCAAAGATCAATAAGTGGCAAGCAAATGACTTTGGAGGCAACGGAGACGTAGTTGTGAGGACGAGGTCTAAGGCCACCTACAGGAGGATAAATTTCTACATAAAGACGGGTAATGACATATAGAGAGCCTCACATTCTTCTCTTATTCGCTCATTTCTAATTTTATCAACGATCCGAATCTTCGCACTACAGGACACACTACACCAAGGACGAAAAGCCGTCGGCGGCCCAAAATTCCCTCAGCGTACGCTACGCCGATAGCTGCCCTTGGTGTAGGGGCCGTCGGCCGGTTGCAAAAATATTTTTTTTAAAAAATAATTTCTTTTATTTTTTTCAATTTTTTTCTCAATTTTTTTAATCTTTAAATTGTTTGACTCGTTAATCTCTCACCTTGAACATTTTTAATACTAATTACACATAATATTTGTTAAATTGCAGTTTTGGTCAAATTTCCCGGCCGGTCACCCATCCTCACTACTCCAGCTCTAGCAAACTTAACTTCCTCGTTCTTTCAGAATCTGTTTCCGCAAAGCAATTCATATATTACTGTCAGTACCATGATATCAATCCTATTAACTCTTATATCATCATGTCACATGTTTGTATTTTTTGGAATTAAAAATAATTATTTAAGTAAACAATAATGAATAAGTAAAAATATTATTGAATTCAAATAAAAATATAATGATTTTATTTTTTTTGTATTTTCTATTTAATATGGAATAATTAATATCTTTAAATTCGTAAATCAGAATTCAACAAATAATATGTCTAAATTGATCAGAAAATGAGATGAATCCAAATATGATATAAATATCAATTTATCACAAATTATGCGGTGATTCTAGCCATAATTTTATTTGCCCATTTAAAATGGAAAATATTTTGGCAACCTCGAATGAGATAGCTCGGGGCTGAGCCTCGATAAAATTGAAGTGGATCTCTGATGAAATAGCATATTGTGAACCTAAAAATGATTTTTGTAAAAAATCATGAGCATCGGGGCATGTACCTATAGTTTATATCTGACCCACTTCCTGCCGATTCGGCAGCAATTTGTCTTTTTCACCAGGAATAGACGAAAAGGTTTGAGATCCCCCTGTTAGAAAATTGTTCATGTAAGGTGGTATAGTATCTTGAAAAATGTGGTGGTAGCATTTTGAATTAGCCATTTGGTGGTTGCTTCACAAAATCGTCTGTTGTTTGCACTCGAAAAATGGCTTTTTGGTGCGACGAAAAGTAAAACTTTCTCCTGCAACATTTTTTGTCATCCCATGATGCACATGTATGCACAATATGGACACATTATCATAAACTATGTCTTGATTCTAGCCATAACATTGGTCATTTGACCCGAAAGCCAAGAAACCTCGAATGAGATAGGTCATTTTGTAAAAGTTTTTTCAGACATAATCAATATACCAAGTTTGATATTTTTTCTTATAACTATGTCACATAATATGACACCACGCGAAAGTTTCACATTGTTTGGATCGTTTTTGAATTTCTTATGACCGTTTTAAACTATCGTCAAACTTTGTCGAACGGCGGGCATGAAGATTCTTAGCTCGGGACCGAGCCTCGATAAACTTGAAGTGGATCTCTGATGAAATAGCATATTTTGAACCTAAAAATGATTTTTATAAAAAATCATGACCATCAGATCATGTACCTATAGTTCATATCTGACCCACTTCTTGCCGATTCGACATGAATTTGTCTTTTCCACTAGGGATAGATGAAAAGGTTTGAGATCCCCTGTTCGGACATTGTCCATGTAAGGTGGTATAGTATTTTGGAAAAAATGTGGTGGTAGAATTTTGAATTAGCCATTTGGTGGTTGCTTTACAAAATCGCCGTTTTTGCACTCGAAAAATGGAAAATGGCTTTTTGGTGCGACGAAGAGGAAAACTTTGATATTTTGGGAACGTATCTATATTTTTTGATGCTCCATGCTTGTTTAGTATCTACTTTGCTTTACTTGTCCACACTTTGAGGTGCTTTTTACATATTTTCTGGTACTAACCTATTAACAAGTTGCAACAGTGCCAGATGCCTGTTTTTTGCAGTTTTTGGTTTCAGAAAATTTAGTAAAGAAATATTCTCGGAATTGGACGGGACGAAGGACAAAGTCAATTACTTTCCGTGGGGAACAAGAAGTCCAGAGGGGAGCCCGGGAGGCCAGCCAGTGGGGGCAGACCCACCCTAGGCGTGGGTGGGCCCTAGCCCGCGCCTGGCTAGGGTTTGCCTGCCCTGGCGGCCGCCTCGGTCTTCCCCTTCGCCTATAAGAACCCCCCGATGCAGAAACCCTGAGCACCCGATCAGAAATCCACGAAATCGTCTGTAGCCGCCGCCACCACCGTCCCTAAATCGGGGGATCTGAAATTCTTCCCGGCACCCTGCCGGAGGGGAGATCATCCCGAAGGCCTTCTCTCCGGTATGATGCGTGAGTAGTCCCACCTTGGACTATGGGTCCATGTAGTAGTTAGATGGTTGTATCTCCTCCTTTGTGCTTTCATGTATAGATCTTGTGAGCTCCGTTCATGATCAAGATCTAATCTATTTGTAATCACGCATGTTGTGTTTACTGGGATCCGATGGATATTGAGATTATTATGTTGGTTTGATTAATGGTTTTGTCTATATGATTCTATCATGTCTGTGTTGTTTGTGATCTTGCATGCTCTTTGTTGCTAGTTATTACGCTCCATAACCAAAATTTAGCTATCGATTGAGAAGCCAGGACACCCGCGTGGAGGATTTCTGTAGAAGTGATAGTCGTTGGCTCATAGGATTTGACATCCAAGTCTCTATTTCTTGGACAACTTATACATAGTTTGAAGAACCGAGAGCAAAAGTTTTGGCAGCTCATATTACAAAAAGGGTAGCTCTTTTCCAACATATATAGGGCAGCATCCATCGGGCGGGGTAAGCGCTAAGGGTTGGGGGTAGGAAGGAGGAATGCTCAGGAAGTGCAAAGATAAATAAGTGGTAAGCAAATGACTTTGGAGGCAACGGAGACGTAGTTGTGAGGCCGAGGTCGAAGGCCACCTACAGGAGGATAAATTTCTGCACAAAGACGGGTAATGACATATAGAGAGCCTCACATTCTTCTCTTATTCGACCTCATTTCTAATTTTATCAACGATCCGAATCTTCGCACTACAAGACACACTACACCAAGGACGAAAAGCCATCGGCGTAGCCCAAAATGCCCTCAGCGTACGCTACGTCGATGGCTGCCCTTGGTGTAGGGGCCGTCGGCCGGTTGCAAAAATATATATTTTTAAAATAATTTCTTTTATTTTTTTCAATTTTTTCTCAATTTTTTTAATCTTTAAATTGTTTGACTCATTAATCTCTTACCTTGAACATTTTTAATACTAATTACACATAATATTTGTTAAATTGCAGTTTTGGTCAAACTTTCCGGCCGATCACCCATCCTCACTACTCCAGCTCCAACACAGTTAACTTCCTCGTTCTTTCAAAATCTGTTTCCGCAAAGCAATTCATATATTATTATCAATACTATGATATCAATCCTATTAACTCTTATATCATCATGTCACATGTTTGTATTTTGTGGAATTACAAATAATTATTTAAGTAAATAATAATGAATAAGTAAAAATATTATTGAATTCAAATAAAAATATAATGACTTTATTTTTTTGTATTTTTATATTTAATATGGAATAATTAATATCTTTAAATTCGTAAATCGTAATTCGACAAATAATATGTCTAAATTGATCAGAAAATGAGAGGAATCCAAATATGATATAAATATCAATTTATCACAAACTATGCGGTGATTCTAGCCATAATTTTATTTGCCCATTTAAAATGGAAAATGGCTTTTTGGCAACCTCGAATGAGATAGCTCGGGGCTAAGCCTCGATAAACTTGAAGTGGATATCTGATGAAATAGCATATTGTGAACCTAAAAATGATTTTTGTAAAAAAATCATGAGCATCGGACATGTACCTATAGTTTATATATCTGACCCACTTCCTGCCGATTCGGTAGCAATTTGTCTTTTTCACCAGGAATAGACGAAAAGGTTTGAGATCTCCCCGTTAGAAAATTTTCCATGTAAGGTGGTATAGTATCTTGAAAAATGTGGTGGTAGCATTTTGAATTAGCCATTTGGTGGTTGCTTCACAAAATCGTCTGTTGTTTGCACTCGGAAAACGGAAAATGGCTTTTTGGTGCGACAAAAGGAAAACTTCCTCCTGCAACATTTTTCGCCATCCCATGATGCACATGTATGCACAATATGGACACATTATCATAAACTATGCCTTGATTCTAGCTATAACATTGGTCATTTGACCCGAAAGCCAAGAAACCTCGAATGAGATAGGTCCTTTTATAAAGGTTTTTTCAGACATAATCAATATACCAAGTTTGATATTTTTCCTTATAACTATGTCACATAATATGACACCATGCGAAGGTTTCACATTGTTCGGATCATTTTTGAATTTCTTATGCCCGTTTTAAACTATCGTCAAACTTTGTCGAACGGCGGGCATGAAGATTCTTAGCTCGGGGCTGAGCCTCGATAAACTTGAAGTGGATCTCTGATGAAATTTCATATTTTGAACCTAAAATGATTTTTATAAAAAATCATGAGTATCAGATCACGTACCTATAGTTCATATCTGACCCACTTCTTGCTGATTGGACATGAATTTGTCTTTTCCACTAGGGATAGACGGAAAGGTTTGAGATCCCCTGTTAGGACATTTTCCATGTAAGGTGGTATAGTATTTTGGAAAAATGTGGTGGTAGAATTTTGAATTAGCCATTTGGTGGTTGCTTTACAAAACCGCCCGTTTTTGCACTCGAAAAATGGAAAATGGCTTTTTGGTGCGACGAAAAGGAAAACTTTGATACGTCAGAAACGTATCTATATTTTTGATGCTCCATGCTTGTTTAGTATCTACTTTGCTTTACTTTTCCACACTTTGAGGTGATTTTTACATGTTTTCTGGTACTAACCTATTAACAAGTTGCAATAATGTCAGATGCCTGTTTTCTGCTGTTTTTGGTTTCAGAAAAGTTAGTAAAGAAATATTCTCGGAATTGGATGGGACGAAGGACAAAGTCAATTACTTTTCGTGGGGAACAAGAAGTCCAGAGGGGAGCCCGGGAGGCCAGCCAGGGGGGCCAGACCCACCCTAGGCGTGGGTGGGCCCTAGCCCATGCCTGGCTAGGGTTTTCCTGCCCTAGCGGCCGCCTCGGTCTCCCCCTTCGCCTATAAGAAACCCCCGATGCAGAAACCCTGAGCACCCGATCAGGAATCCACGAAACCGTCTGTAGCCGCCACCATCATCCCTAGATCGGGGGGATCTAAAATTCTTCTCGGCACCCTTCCGGAGGGGAGATCATCCCGGAGGCTTTCTCTCCGGTATGATGTGTGAGTAGTTCCACCTTGGACTATGGGTCCATGTAGTAGTTAGATGGTTGTATCTCCTCCTTTGTGCTTTTATGTATAGATCTTGTGAGCTCCGTTCATGATCAAGATCTAATCTATTTGTAATCATGCATGTTGTGTTTGCGGGGATCCGATGGATATTGAGATTATTATGTTGGTTTGATTAATGGTTTTGTCTTTATGATTCTATCATGTCTGTGTTGTTTGTGATCTTGCATGCTCTTTGTTGCTAGTGGTTATCTTGGCCAAGTAGTTGCTAGTGACTCCAAGAGGGGGTATTTATGGTTGATAGTGGGTTCATGACTCTAGTTTCCAAGGGAAGTGACAATAATCTCTTAGGTTGTAGATGTGCTATTGCTACTAGGGAGAAAACAACGGTCTCTTGTTCATGGAACATGTGGACTATTTACCTTACACACTTTGCTTAAAGGAGTTGTCTGTTGCTTGCAACTTAATACTGGAGGGGGGTTGGATGATAACCTGAAAGTGGACTTCTAGTCATAGATGTAGTTGGATGGCGGTCTATGTATATTGTTGTATTTCCCAATCAACCTCATGGGATCTTTCTGACTAGTAATTGCATTGTTATGGCTTGCTCAATTCCTGCTAATTTCCCCGTTGTAATTTGTTTACCCTTCATGCCATGTTGTTTATCTAAGGAGAGCACCTCTAGTTAACTATGGACACTGGTCCAATCTTTACCATCAATACAGCTTCCACTGTTACTTGTTTACTTGCTGCAAACCATTACCTTCCACATCATACGTTTAATCCTTTGTTACAACAAACCGGTGAGCTTGACAACCTCACTGATTCATTGGGGCAAAGTCTTGAGTTTGTGTTGTCCAGGTATCTGCGTTGCTTGCAACATCTGTGTGACGTTTCATTCCTCCCTTCTGGTTTGATAACCTCGGTCTCAACTGAGGGAAGACTTGTTGTTGTGCTCTTCACACCTTGCTCTTGGGGTTCCCAACAAGACTCCATATCAGGCACCAAGTTCTCTGGCGCCACCTAAGAGTCATCAACAAGTTTTCTAGCGCCATTGCCGGGCAGGCTAAGGATGTCTTCACTAGGGGAGTCCTTTACTTCCTTTCTCTTTACTTTGTTTTTAGTTTGCTTTGTTTCTTTTTCTTGGTTTTGTTTGCCTCTTTTAAAAAAAACCCAAAAAATTAGTCTAGTTTGACTTGCTTGCTTTATTCAAAAACACAAAAAAATTAGTTCTTGCTCTAGTTGCTGCCATGTCGGGGTCTGCCTTTATTTCCCCTATGGTAGAAATCTCCACTTTTAAGCAAAAAGGTGAAGAAAGTTTTAAGGAAGCTTGGTCTAGAATCTCTGCTTTTCAGAGGGAAACTGAGCCTGAGGTAAGCCTCAACTTGGTTATTCATAGTTTCTACCGCGATATTGCTCTTTGTTATAGTTATGCTTTGGATGATGTGGCTGAGAAAGATTTTTTTCTTTGTACTGATGATGAAGCTTATGATGCCATAAGGAAATTAATCATGATCTATGGTACACCTGGCAAGTCTGATTCCTCTTTCACAAGTATTTTTGCTAGGTTGAACCATCTTGAGACCAATATTTCTGCCATAAATAGTTGCTATCACACTCTTAGGGCTTACCATGATTATGTTCCCATAAATTATGAGACTTCAAAATGGTTTCCCACTATGAAATTCTCAATAAACACTACACTTTTTGATGCTCACTCTGATATCATGTCTGAATTTTGTCTCATGCCTAAAGATATTTTTGATTCCTTGAGTCTTTGGGGGCTTATTGAAGGAGGAGAGGAAATCTCTCTTACAAACAATACCACTATATCACCCATTGGAATAGCTAAAGGTGTGTTTACAAAAATCTCAGGAAAAATGGTGACTACTGATTATCTTGTTATTGAATGTGTAGGCAAGGGACAGATCACACTTGGAAAGTCTCTACTTAAACACCTTGGGGCACTGATAGATGTGGGGAAAGGTATCATGAACTTTGCTACTCCGGTAAGCAATCATATCTTCCCTAAAGAGAAAAAGAAAGGTAAGAAAGGAAGGAACAAGAAGGGAAATTCTTCATTTGAAAATACTTGATTCTTCTTGCTTCTTGTGCCTAACTTAAAGGCGTTAAAGAAAAGTACTTGTTGGGAGATAACCCAAGAGTTTCCTTGAGTCTTGGAAGTTATTACTTCAGTAATAACCTCTTCTTATCCTTTTTGTTTGCTTTTTGTGCCAAGAATGACCTCTAATGAGAGGGAAGTAAGATTTGGAGAGTTGTTGTCCCGAAACAGATTTCTGTCCTCCACCAAAAGTATTCGTGAGGAGGTTATCTAACTCGGATTGAGCTAAAAATTTACGAAAAATCCCCCAGTATGTTATCTAACTTTCGTTAGTTCAATACTTTTTGATTTGATCAACAGAAGATGTTCGAAAAAATAGGTTTCTACCTGCTGGTCTGTTTTGATAGATTTCTGCCATTATTTGCATTTGCTTCTTATTGATTCCTTTTTTAGTTCTCTTCAGGTAAATTGAACTTTTTTGAAGGAGTTACTACAGTAGCTTGTGTTCTTAGTGAAAAGCCTTGCTGTTCCAAAGCTTTGCCAGTGGTCTAATATCTTTTGAATAAACTAATGTTGCTAATGAAGATTGTGTGAAGTTTTGTATGAAGGAAAATTTTCAGGTGTAGAGAAAGAATGATGCAATTAGATGAAGAATGGACAAAATATCAAGCTTGGGGAATCCACCATGGTGTCACCACAAGAAATATCCAAGAGGTACATGCGTTAAAACTTGGGGATGCCCAAGGCATCCCCTTCTTCATCAATAAAAAACTCAGGTCTGTCTAGACACTTCGTTTTTATTGTTTCATGCATAGTTGTGTTGTTCTTGGAGTGTCTTAGTTTTCGTTTGCTTTGCTTAGTTTTTTTAGTTTGCTTTAGTAGTTTGGACCCCCGTTCTCGCTGTGTTGTTTTGCAAATAAGGTTGCTTGGTGTTTGGAAAGGAGTAGTAAGTTCTTGCTTGAAATGCAAGAGGAGCTTGCATTGACTGTGACTTAGACTTTAGCATGACATGCTAGGTGTTGTTTTAGCATTATGCTTAGTGATTATTTCTTTAGCATGCCTTGTTCCAAACAATTGGGATTACTTAGCGTGCCTTGAAGAAATTATGCGTTGTTTTAGCATGCAAAAGCATAGTATTGTGGTTTTCTCCTTTGATGTTTTGTTTGGGTTGACTTGGCACATGCTTACACATGTTATGACTATGACAAGTCACCATTAGCCTCTATGATCATTTAGTACTTGACTTGTAGTACCACACTTTGCTTTGATTAGTTTGCTTTGTTGCAATGCATGATTTTGGCCATTATTGCTCTCTTAGTTGGTTGCTTCCAGTCTTTTGCTAGCCTCCGCTTGTATGAGTAAGTTCTACTCATGATTCCAACTCCCAAGAAACCAAGTTATTCCAAAGTGTCCACTATAAACTCCTATGCATGGTGTGTTACACCATTCCAAGTATATTCTTGTTTTCAACTATCTTCCAATTAAAAACTATTTTGTTATGTGAAAACTTAGTGATTAAATCCCTCACAAACTTGATGACACACTTTATTCTTTTCCCCTAATAAACTTGAACCATTGTGACAACTTTGTTGTATATGCTTGCACTTATAAGTTGGAATTAGCATAACCGTGCTATCACGGGGAACGTTTTCAACATTAGACTTATACCTTGTTGTACTCAGTGGATATCATGTTCTTTTGTCTATGGATGTCACCGGTGTAAAATAAAGAGGGGACATGTAAGTCCATGGAGTTTGTATTCTGTGTTAGAGAAACGCCTGGGCCGCTAGCCTAAGCAATGCCTAATCATGGTGGAAACTTGCAGCATCACTATAATGAGATATCTATGAAGCATCCTCAATAAAAAGCTATGCATATGGTAAATAAAAAGATTGCTGAGATGCTCATTGTCTGCTTGCCTTGTCATTTTGATTATGGGAAAGCTCCTGTACCATGTGCAAGGGGTACCCCGTTGGCGGTTCTCAATGATATGCAAATACTTACAATGACAAGAACTTACCTGGACCCAAAGTTGAGTATGCATGAGGTGTGGCCCTCGTATTCAAGGGGCATGAGATTGCCAGCTTATACTTCGTCAAGCATATACTCCAGCTTTGCCACTTTAACCTTAACCATTTCAAGATGCTTATGATAGGGGCAATGAGGGCTGAAAGCTAACAAGTACCATAATTTTTGGAAGCTCTTTTTGAAACTTGTAATCCCTGCTTCCTTTACAAAAAGGCCTTTCTTTCACCACTATTGAGTCTCCACCTTCTACCTTTAGGCACCATTAAGAGAGCATAGTTGTCATTCTATGTGCAGTTTTCAAAGCTTATTAATTGATGCATATTGTGTTATTACTTGATCTTGTGCTACTTGTTTCTATTCACCCTTGTGAACTTTGCAGGTGTCATATGAATTTAATTGCTACTCTATGAGGGACAAGCTGATTTCCACTATGCTATGTTTTCTGCATGTGAAACAAACAAACGTTTTTTAATGCATACTATTCATGATCTTTTTTTTGTAGCTTGCCATGTTGCATGCATAGTTACTATGTCCTATTGTTATAACTCCATCTTGCATGCACATGTTTAGAGTTCTTTGATCCTAGCTTTCAATGTTTGCAAATAGTTGGATCTTTATTGTGAGGGTGCATGTCACCTCAAAAATTATTCTGTTTATCACTTACCTACTAGAGGACAAGCAGGAGTTAAGCTTGGGGATGTTGATACGTCGGAAACGTATCTATAATTTTTGATGCTCCATGCTTGTTTAGTATCTACTTTGCTTTACTTGTCCACACTTTGAGGTGCTTTTTACATGTTTTCTGGTACTAACCTATTAACAAGTTGCAACGGTGCTAGATGCCTATTTTCTGCTATTTTTGGTTTCAGAAAAGTTAATAAAGAAATATTCTCGGAATTGGACGGGACGAAGGACAAAGTCAATTACTTTCCGTGGGAAACAAGAAGTCTAGAGTGGAGCCCGGGAGGCTAGCCAGGGGGGCCAGACCCACCCTAGGCGCGTGTGGGCCCAAGCCCGCGCCTGGCTAGGGTTTGCCTGCCCTGGCGGCCGCCTCGGTCTCCCCCTTCGCCTATAAGAAGCCCCCGATGTAGAAACCCTGAGTATCCGATCAGAAATCCACGAAACCGTCTATAGCCGCCGCCATCTTTGTTCCTAGATCGGGGGGATCTGAAGTTCTTCTCGGCACCCTGCCGGAGAGGAGATCATCCAGGAGGCCTTCTCTCCGGTATGATGCGTGAGTAGTTTCACCTTGGACTATGGGTCCGTGTAGTAGCTAGATGGTTGTATCTCCTCCTTTGTGCTTTCATGTATAGATTTTGTGAGATCCGTTCATGATCAAGATCTAATCTATTTGTAATCATGCATGTTGTGTTTGCGGGGATCCGATGGATATTGAGATTATTATGTTGGTTTGATTAATGGTTTTGTCTTTATGATTCTATCACGTATGTGTTGTTTGTGATCTTGCATGCTCTCCGTTGCTAGTGGTTATCTTGGCCAAGTAGTTGCCAGTGACTCCAAGAGGGGGTATTTATGCTCGATAGTTGGTTCATGCCTCTAGTTTACAAGGGAAGTGACAATAATCTCTTCGGTTGTAGATGTGCTGTTGCTACTAGGGAGAAAACAACATTCTCTTGTTCATGGAACATGTGGACTGTTTACCTTACACACTTTGCTTAAAGCAGTTGTCTGTTGCTTGCAACTTAATACTGGAGGGGGTTCGGATGATAACCTGAAGGTGGACTTCTAGTCATAGATGCAGTTGGATGGCGGTCTATGTATATTGTTGTATTATCCAATCAACCTCATGGGATCTTTCTGACTAGTAATTGCATTGTTATGCCTTACTCAGTTCCTGTCAATTGCCCCGCTGTAATTTTTTTACCCTTCATGCCATGTTATTTATCTAAGGAGAGAACCTATAGTGAACTATGGACCTCGGTCCAATCTTTACCATCAATACATCTTCCACTATTACTTATTTACTTTCTGCAAACCATTATCTTCCACATCATATGTTTAATCCTTTGTTACAGCAAACCGGTGAGCTTGATAACCTCACGGATTCGTTGGGGCAAAGTCTTAAGTTTGTGTTGTGCAGGTCTCCGTGTTGATTGCAACACCTGTGTGACGTTTCCTTCCTCCTTCTGGTTTGATAACCTCGGTCTCAACTGAGGGAAGACTTGCTGTTTTGCTCTTCACACCTTGCTCTTGGGGTTCCCAACAAGACTCCATATCAAGCACCAAGTTCTCTGGCGCCACCTAAGAGTCATCAAAATTCTTCCTACAACATTGTTCGCCATACCATGATGCACATGTATGCACAATATGGACATATTATCACCAACTATGCCTTGATTCTAGCCATAACATTGTTTATTTGATCTGAAAGCCAAGAAACCTCGAATGAGATAGGTCATTTTGTGAAGGTTTTTTTCCAGACATAATCAATATACCAAGTTTTATATTTTTCCTTGTAACTATGTCACATAATATGACACCACGCGAAGGTTTCACATTTTTTGGATCGTTTTTGAATTTCTTATGCCCGTTTTAAACTATCATCAAACTTTGTCGAACGCCGGACATGAAGATTCTTAGCTCGGGTCTGAGTCTCGATAAACTTGAAGTGGATCTCTGATGAAATATCATATTTTGAACCTAAAAATGATTTTTATAAAAAATTATGAGCATCAGATCATGTACCTATAGTTCATATCTAACACACTTCCTACTAATTCGGCAGGAATTTATCTTTTTCACCGGGGATAGACAGAAAGGTTTGAGATCCCCTGTTAGGACATTTTCCATTTAAGGTGGTATAGTATTTTGTAAAAATTTGGTGGTAGCACTTTGAATTAGCCATTTGGTGGTTGCTTCACAAAACCGTCCGTTTTTGCACTCGGAAAATGGAAGATAGTTTTTTGGTGCGACAAAAAGGAAAACTTCCTCCTATAACATTGTTCACCATCCCATGATGCACATGTATACACAATGTGGATACACTATCACAAACTATG
This sequence comes from Avena atlantica, assembly GCA_910589765.1. Classification (NCBI taxonomy): domain Eukaryota; kingdom Viridiplantae; phylum Streptophyta; class Magnoliopsida; order Poales; family Poaceae; genus Avena; species Avena atlantica. The sequence goes on from OU342738.1 coordinate 233,582,453, forward strand.
TCTTGATTCTAGCCATAACATTGGTCATTTGACCCAAAAGCCAAGAAACCTTGAATGAGATAGGTCATTTTGTGAAGGTTTTTTCCAGACATAATAAATATACCAAGTTTAATTTTTTTCCTTATAACTATGTCACGTTGTCACATAATATAACACCACGCGAAGGTTTCACATTGTTTCGACTGTGTTTGAATTTCTTATGTCCATTTTAAACCATCGTTAAACTTTGTCGAACGGCAGGCATGAAGATTCTTAGCTCGGGGCCGAGCCCCAATAAAATTGAAGTGGATCTCTGATGAAATAGCATATTTTGATCTAAAAATGATTTTTGTAAAAAATCATGAGCATCAGATCATCTACCTATAGTCATATCTGACCCACCTCCTATTGATTCGGTAGGAATTTGTCTTTTTCACCAGAGATAGACGGAAAGGTTTGAGATCCCCCTGTTAGGGCATTGTCCATGTAAGGTGGTATAGTATTTTGGAAAAATATGGTGGTAGCATTTTGAAATAGCCATTTGGTGGTTGCTTCAAAAAACTGTCCGTTTTTTGTACTCGGAAAATGGAAAATGCCTTTTTGGTGCGATGAAAAGGAAAACTTCCTCCTGCAACATTGTTCGCCATCACATGATACACATGTATGCACAATATGGACATATTATCACAAACTATGCCTTGATTCTAGCCATAATATTGGTCATTTAACCCGAAAACCAAGAAATGTCGAATGAGATAGGTCATTTTGTGAAGGTTTTTCTAGACATAATCAATATAACAAGTTTGATATTTTTTCTTATAACTATGTCACATAATATGACACCATGCGAAGGTTTCACATTGTTTGGATCGTTTTTTAATTTATTTTAAACTATATATAATGTTTTATGTTTCACTTAATTTTTATTTACAAATGTGTAATTTTTTAGTGTAGATAGATAGATCTTATTTTTCTTCAAATTTTGATATATATTTGTATTTTTCCGAATTAGAATGATTTAGTTATGTTTTTTCAAAGTTTAATGAGGTAAAAAGAAAAGTAGTTACGCCGAGGGCAGCCGTCGGCGTAGGCTACGCCGAGAACAATTCTACTGCGACGGCTGCTTGGCGGGGCTGGCCTGGTCACGGACTACGCCGACGGCCTCGGCCGTCGGCGTAGCGCCCGTCCATCGACGTATTCATCCATTCCTATAGTGTCGAGACTGAGGCATCACTAAAGACCACGTCATTGCGGTGGGAACATAAGGAGGCCTTGCGTGTGTTATAGCAGCTCACGCCCAAGCTATATTATAGGTCATTTGGATAAAAAGTTCAGTTGATATTGGAGGTGCCTTCTAATCTAATCTCTATGATTTTGTAGTTATACTGTTTATCGCTGTGCCGACGACTTTTGAGCTAACCTAAAATTAATTATCTCTTAGCTAATAGAAAACCGAGCAGTCACATATGTCCAACCAGCCTGGAGCCAAGCATGTGAACTCAAAAACTACTACTTCCTTTATCCCCAGCCTTAAGGCTTATATTTTTTTTAAAGTCAAGCTACGAAAGGTTTGATCAAACTTTAAAAAACCCATCAAAACTATGATATTATATAGTTATCATGTGAATATATGTTTCATATTATAAATATTAATATATTAACCTACAAACTTGATTAAACTTTATCTAGTTTGACTTTTAAAAAAATAAGACTTAATCCTTGGGGCGGAGGGAGTAGCTATGTTTTAGTATGTTAAATTAGCCTAACAAATTACATATTTGTTAAAAGAGAGGCAATACTTGTTGGGCCAAAAGAGGAAAATGTCGCATGAACAGAGAGAACCGATCTCGCGTGGCATGCAGCAACATCACGCGTCGATGATCCCATATCCATCCATATGCTCACATCGGGATATATGCATGCATCTTACTTTCCCGTGGACAGGTTGGCGGACTTCCCTACTACCTATTTAGGGCTGTCTATCCGCGAGACAAGAGTTTTGATTAAGGACTTGCCCCTCTCATGACGCGAATCCGGTCTCAACCCAAACCCTGGCGGGCAAGGCTTACGACCAAGGGGAGCAAGACAGTCCTCATCAACTCTTGCCTCTCGAGTCTGCCCATGTACCAGATGGGTATATACCTGCTCCCGGAAGGAATCCATGCAGACTTCGCCAAGGAGTTGTCTAGTTTTTTCTGGGCGGCTAGGGACGGCCACCAGAGGTACCATGTGGTTAAATGGGCAAATATCTACGCCCCAAATGTCTTGGGGGCTTAGGTATTCTTGATTCACGCCGCTTCAATATGGCGCTGATGCTGAAATGGGTCTGGCGTATCCTTAGAGAGGATGGTGGCCTGTGGCTTCAACTCATCAAGGCCAAGTATCTCTGTGGCAGGCCTCTATTACCATTCGAACATAGAGAGGGTTCTCATTTTTGGAGGGCCATCCAGGATATTAAGCAGTTTGTCGGCCTGGGTGTTTCTTTCACCATCGGGGATGGGCAGGCCGTGCGTCTATGGCTTGACCCATGGCTTCAGTCGCCCCTCTGTGTGAGAAGTTCCCCACCCTCTTCGCCATCTCCACATCCCCGACGATCCTGGTTGCTGAGGCCTTTTAGGAAGGGAGCTGGAAGATATTGTTCCGACGAACTTTTAGTGAGGCCGAGGCGAAGGAACATCGGCGTCTGGCGAAGTCCCTCCTCGACTCTTTATCTGAGGGTCAAGATGTGGCTACCTAGCGACTGACTCCAGTGTCCGTGGGATAACCCCCAGGTGGGGAAAGCCAGGCATAAGTAGGTTGGATCCAGAAGATGCAGGCCGCCTGGCCTCCAAGAAATACAACTCTAACTGTCTGGCAAGCAAGCCCGGCTGGGCTTATAACCTTCCCGGATGGCCCGTCTAGCCGGTGGCCAGAAGAACCGGCCGGGTGGCCGTTCCCACCCGGCTCACCTCGGATTCGATGAAGAGCATGGAAGGACTGACGCTCCATGTGGGGTACGCTTCTGGCTCTCCCTCGTCACCAAGGAAGCTGACATGCCGTCATGACCAGCACTACCCGACGAACATAAAGCAAGACGGTCGGCTGGACTGGCGAAAGCGGTCCGGGTGACCGTTAAAGCAAGGGTGACGCCCCAAAGGAAACCCGAGTGACCACTAAAGAGAAGGATGACGCTAAAAGAAGGGCGGACTGGGTCCTGGCCCACCGGCTGGGCCCTGCAGCCAGCCCTGCCCTGTAAACCCATATCCAAACAGTAAACCCTAGGACCCAATCTGTAATCTGCCCCCTAGACCAGTATATAAGGGAGGGCAGAGTCAGGTTTCTAGGTAAGAGACAACAGTAGAATAAGAGAAGTGTTAGCACCTAGCTCCCATCTTCCTCTAGCCATCAATAGTAGCTAAGGAAACAACTCAAGGAGCACTTGTACTGAGCATCGAGCTCCCATACATAGTTCATCTTGCAGGAGTAGGGGTGTTACCTCGTCAAGAGGGCCTCGAACCTGGGTACGTCCCTGTGTTTGCAGTGCATCGTGCCCAACCCGTTGCGTGAGCCACCGAATGCATCCGTGTGTCCGTTCTTTGCCATCCCCGATGGCTCTGCCGTGTTCCACACCACGACAGTTGGCGCCCACCGTGGGGCACAACGCTTCGGCTGGGATCATCTTCCACACGGGACTTCCGCTCGTTGCCGGCGAACGCGTGGCCTCTGGCCTTGTTCTCATGCTCGGTGCCTTCGACTACGTCATCGACAACGCATCATGCTTCGCTGGGAACACCTTCCCCGCCAGTGGCTCCATCATGCATTTTGGAGACATCCGCGTCTACGTCGCCACTATCGCTGAGGGTTTTCCCAGCGTAGTCACCCCCGTCCTCGACGTGCCCCTCGCCCGCTTCCCAGCTGCAGGGAGGGTTTGCGTCGAAGTCATGATGGTGAACGCTCGCGAAAACCATCGGCAGCCTCAAGAACGTCGTGCAGGGGGAGAAAACTCCGCGCCTAAGCCGGAGCAAGACCCGCTCACCGCCTCCATCCAGCACCTGCGCGCTCCGGTCGTCGTCGAGACGGATCCAGTGGCTGTGGCGGCAGCACTCGAAGCTACACGCCAGAAGCTCCTGGAAGAAGCCACCAAGGTCACGGCTAACCAGCGTCGGCTGAACTCCACCGTGGATGAGTACAACGCAGCCCATGGCTTCGTTAGGAAGATCCAGCACCGAGGGCGCGACCTGGCGTCAGAACTGGATCGCGCCGCTGACTCGCATGTGTAGGGGTTCGTAGCATGGAAAACAAGATTTTCTACCGCATGCAAACAAACAAGCCAAGATCTATCTACTAGATTGTAGCAACGACTCTATAGAGGAACTCACCCTCGAAGATTCCAAAGTGTTTAACGAGAGCAGATTCTTGTGGGTGATGTAGTCGTACTATTGCCGATCTCAAGATCATGTAGATGATCCTTCCGGCGCTGCGTTCCGGCAGCGCTTCCGCAGTCAGTCACACGTTCGGTACTTGATGAAGACCTTCCTCTCCCTTGTTCCAGTAGGCAGCGGAGGTTGTAGCACTCTCCTCGCGATTCAGGCAGCACAACGGCGTGGTACCAGAAGTAGAGGGGAGATCTCGCAGGGCTTCGCCTTAAGATGGAGCGAGTATGGTGGACTATGAGAGAGGCCTTGGCGATCTATGGTTTATAGGGCACCAAGGGAGGAGGCTAGGCCGGCGGCTAGGTCTTGGGGAGAGCCCCAACTCAGCGGCTAGGGCAAACCCTCGTGATATCCTGGATCCCATCCGAGACTCCGAACAACATTCAGTATCTTACTCATCATTCCATAACTACTCAACAACATCGAATCCTTAAGTGTGTCTCCCTACGGTTCGTGAATTATGCGGACATGATCGAGACACTTCTCTGAACAATAACCAATAGAGGAATCTGGAAATTCATATGGCTCCCACATATTTATACGATTACTTTGCGATCGAATGAACCACTTACATACGATACCAATTTCCCTTTGTCTCATGATAGTTTACTTATCCGAGGTTTTGATCGTCGGTATCTCTGCATACCTAGTTCAACCTCGTTACCGATAAGTACTCTTTTCTCGTTCCCTTGGTATGTGATACCTTGTGAGACAGTCACATGCTTGCAAGCTAATTGGATGAAATTCCACCGAGAGGGCCCAGAGTATATCTATCCGTCATATGGATGGACAAATCCCACTCTTGATCCATGTGTTTCAACCCATACTTTCCGAACAGTCAATGCCACCTTTATAGCCACCCAGTTACGGTGTGGTGTTTGATGTCATCAAAGCATCCTTCCGGTGATGGTGATAAGCATGATCTCATGGTCGAAGGAATTAGGTTACTATGTATCAGAAAGCTTATAGCAATTGAACTATTAAAATGACTTGATCTTTATGCTACGCTTATCTATAGGAGTATGTCCATCATACCATTCTTCTAATGATATGATCTTGTTGTTAATAACATCTCAATGTTCATGATAGGGAAACCACAATCATCTATTAACCAACAAGCTAGTATTATGAAGAGGCTTTACTAGGGACTCTAATTTAGTTTACAAATCACACAAGTATTAATGTTTCCTAGTCAACACTATTATAGCATGAATGCAAACATTTATCATAAACACAAAGATATAATAATAACTACATTTATTATTGCCTCTAGGGCATATCTCCAACAGTCTCCCACTTGCACTAGAGTCAACCAATCTAGATTACATGGTAATATACCGAACACCCATGGCAGTTTGGTGTTGGTCATGTTTTTCCCTTGGGAGAGGTTTAGTCAACGTATCCGCCACATTCAGATCTGTGTGTACTTTGCAAATATTTATGTCACCATCTTGGACATGTTCTCGAATAGCGTGAAAACGTAGCTTGATGTGCTTCAGCTTCTTGTGTGACCTTGGATCTTGCGCATTGGCTATGGCGCCCATGTTATCACAGTAGATAGACATTGGGTCCAGCGCACTTGGAACCACACTGAGCTCTGTAATGAACTCCTTCATCCATATCGCTTCTTGTGAAGCCTCTGAAGCAGCTATTTATTCCGATTCAGTTGAAGATCTCGCCACAACGCTTTGCTTTGCACTCTTCCAGCTAACTGCTGCACCATTCAAAGTAAATACTGAAGGGAATATGCCCTGAGAGGCAATAATAAAGTGTTTATTATGTGTATTCCAAGTATATGATAGATGTTTATTTTGCATGCTATAATTGTATTAATACGGAAACGTTAATACATGTGTGTTTAATAAACAAACAGAAAGTTCCTAGTTATGCCTCTCTCATAAACTAGCTCGTTGATTAACATGATGATCAAGGTTTCCTGATCATGGACATTGGATGTTGTTAATAACGGGATCACAACATTAGTGTAATGGTGTGATGAACATTTATCCGAAGTATAGCATTACGATCAAAGTCATTGAGTTTATATTGCTATAAAAACTTACGAAGTGATCCTAATCCTTAGACCATGAGATCATGTCAATCACTAACACCGGAAGAGTTTCTTGATAACATCAAACGTCACACCGTAACAGGGTGATTATAAAGATGGATTCAGAACTAATAAAGTGTTATGTTGAGGCTCATGGATCGAGAGTGGAATTTGTTCATCCCGATGACGGATAGATATACTCTGGGCCCTCTCGGTGATATCACATTGATTAGCTTGCAAGCAAGTGAGTTGATCACTAGAATGTTATATCACAGGAACGAGAAAAGAGTGCATGTCGGTAAAGAGATCAAACTAGGTATGGAGATACCGATGATCGAATCTTGGACATGTAATATATCGTGAAACAAAGGGATTAAGATACTAGCGTAAAAGGTTCCGACGATCACAAGAAAGTCATCGTTGAATGTGTGGGAGTCAGTATGGGTCTCCAGATCCCGCTTCTGATTATTGATCCTAGAGGGGTCTCGATCATGTCCGCATTATTCACGAACCGTAGGGTGACACACTTAAGAGACACCGACATCCAATTGGAGAAAATGTTTCATGCCGAAAGAATGAACAAGCGCAGGAATTTATTTCACTAGATACCGAAACAGGTTTTCGGGTGAAATTGCATAAAGTGGTTATGCATGTGAAATAGAATTCTAGCAAGGGGTTATTTGTGAATGTTTGCCATTAAAGTAATTGACAAAATTCTGAATAAAATAAAAGAGTTTTATTTAATGAGAGTTTACATTAAATTTGGTGGAAATTTAATGGGAATTTGAGTGGACTTTTGAGTGGAGGGAATTTAAAGGAGATTTGTGAGTGGAGTGTCCACCCACATGAAGAGGGGAGGGCAAGGGGCAGCCCCCATGCGCCGGCCACCCCCTTGGGGTCCCCCCTCCTCCTATAAAAGGAGCCCCCCTCCTCACTTGTCTCTCACACCTCCTCGTGAAGGATCTCTCTCCCCCTCTAGAATTTATCCCCCATGGTCTCGGACTAGCGAGATACATGTTCCCGGTGGCTATTCGGCAAGAAAGAGTTGTGCTTCCGCTGCATCGCTGGAGCGAGGAGGCGAAGGTTGCTCGGTGCCTCGAACGTGTGTGCGAGCACGGATGCGCTGCTCATTTGCGGCGCTAGGACTTCCTCTCGATCTTGAGATCGGCAAGAGATCGTCTACATCAACCACGAGTTGAAATCATTAAGCTTTGTCGGTCTTCAAGGGTATGTTATCTACGGATATACATCCGCCCGTTGTTTGTATCTAGTAGATAGATCTTGGTATATAGTTCACATCGTAGGAAAATTTTTGTTTTCTATGCTGCGAACCCTACAAATACGTATCCAGATTGTGATTTAGAATCATCCGGATCGGTGTTCCAACTAGCATCGGTGCAACCATTAACAACGAGTTGTTCATCACCTCCATAAGAAAGAACCATATCCTTAGTTCTTCTCAAGTACTTAAGGATGTTTTTGACCGCTGTCCAATGATCCACTCCTGGATCACTTTGATATCTGCTAGTCAAACTAACAGCATATGCAATGTCGGGTCTAGTACATAGCATGGCATACATTAGAGATCCTATGGCTGAGGCATAGGGAGTCTTACTCATCCTTTCTCTATCTTCTGCCGTTGCTGGACTTTGAGTTTTACTCAACGTCGTATTGGGAAACATGGGCAAGAACCCTTTCTTGCTATCTTCCATTCCAAACCTCTTTAGAACTTTGTCCAAATATGTACTTTGTGACAATGATATTAGGCGTCTCGATCTATCTCTATAAATCTTTATGCCTAATATGTAAGCTGCTTCGCCAAGATCTTTCATTGAAAAACTATTATTCAAATATTCCTTGACACTATTAAGAAGGTATACATCATTCCCAATCAACAATATTTCATCTACATATAGTATTAAGAATGCTACAGAGCTCCCACTCACTTTCTTGTAAATACAAGCTTCTCCATAAGTTTGTATAAAACCAAAACTTTTGATTACCTTATCAAAACATTGATTCCAACTTCGGGATGCTTGCTTCAACCCATATATGGACCGTTGAAGTTTGCACACCTTGTTAGCATCTTTAGGATCGACAAAACCTTTGGGTTGCATCATATACAACTCTTCATCAATGTCTCCATTAAAGAACGTTGTTTTGACATCCATCTGCCATATCTCATAATCATAATATGCAGCGATTGCTAACATAATCCTCACAGATTTTAGCTTCGCTACTGGTGAGAAAGTCTCATCGTAGTCAACTCCTTGAATTTGTAGAAACCCTTTTGCGACAAGTCGAGCTTTATAGATAATAAAATTACCATCAGCATCTGTTTTGTTCTTGAAAATCCATTTGTTCTCGACAGCCTTCCGGCCATCCGGTAAGTCCACCAAAGTCCATACTTGGTTTTCGTACATGGATCCAATTTCAGATTTCATGGCTTCTTGCCATTTATTGGAATCTGGGCTCATCATCGCTTCCTCATATGTCGCAGGATCATCGGTGTTGTCCACCAACATGACACTCATAACGGGATCATACCAATCTGGAGTGGTACGAGTTCTCGTTGACCTGCGAGGTTCTATAGCAATTTCAACCGAAGTTTCATGATCATCATCATTAGCTTCCTCTCTTATTGGTGTAGGCGCCACAGGAACTTCTTCCGGTGCTACGCTACTCGCAAGTTCGAGAGAAGGTTCAACAACCTCGTCGAGTTCTAATTTCCTTCCAGTCACTTCTTTCGAGAGAAATTCTTTCTCTAGAAAGGATCCATTCTTGGCAACGAAGATTTTGCCTTCAGATCTATGATAGAAGGTATACCCAATAGTTTCCTTCGGGTATCCTATGAAGACGCATTTTCCGCTTTGGGTTCAAGCTTGTCCGGCTGTAACTTCTTTACATAGGCTTCGCAACCCCAAACTTTAAGGAACGACAATTTAGGTTTCTTCCCAAACCATAATTCATACGGTGTCGTTTCAACGGATTTAGATGGTGCCCTATTTAAAGTGAATGTGGTTGTTTCTAATGCATAACCCCAAAATGATAGCGGTAAATCTGTAAGTGACATCATAGAACAAACCATATCTAAGAGAGTTCGATTACGACGTTCGGACACACCATTACGCTGTGGTGTTCCCGGCGGTGTAAATTGTGAAAGTATTCCGCATCTCTTTAAATGCTCGCCAAACTCGTAACTTAGATATTCACCTCCATGATCAGACGTAGAAATTTAATCTTCTTGTTACGTTGATTCTCTACCTTACTTTGAAATTCCTTAAACTTCTTGAAAGTTTCGGACTTATGTTTCACGAAATAGATATACCCATATCTACTCAAGTCATCCGTGAAGGTAAGAACATAACGATAACCACCGCACGATGCTACACTCATTGGACCACACACATCGGTATGTATGATTTCCAATAAGTCCATAGCTCGCTCCATCATACCAGAAAATGGAGTCTTAGTCATTTTACTCATCAGACATGCTTCGCATCTTTCAAGTGATTCGAAATCAAGTGATTCAAGAAGTCCATCGGAATGAATTTTCTTCATACACTTCACTCCAATATGACCAAGACGACAGTGCCATATATAGGTCGAGTTATCGCTCAATTTCAAATGTTTAGCTTCAATGTTATTAATATGTGTATTTCCACTATCGAGATTCAATAAGAATAGACCATCTATCAAAGGTGCATGTGCATAAAACATATTACTCATATAAATCGAACAACCATTATTCTCGGACTTAAACAAGTAACCTTCTCGCAATAAACAAGATCCCGATATAATGTTCATGCTCAACGCAGGCACCAAATAATAATTATTTAAGTATAAAACTAATCCCGATGGTAGATGAAGAGGTAGCGTGCCGACCGCAATCACATCAACCTTTGATCCATTTCCAACGCGCATCGTCACCTTGTTCTTCGCTAGCTTCCGTTTATTCTGCAGCACCTGTTTCGAGTTACAAGTATGAGCAACCGAACCAGTATCAAATACCCAAGCACTACTACGAGTACTAGTGAGATACACATCAATAACATGTATATCAGATATACCTTTCTTCTTGATGTTGCCGTTCTTCAAATCCGCCAAGTACTTTGGGCAATTCCGCTTCCAGTGATCCTCTTGCTTCCAGTAAAAGCACTCAGTATCAGGCTTAGGTCCAGCCTTGGTCTTCTTCGTCGGTGCGGCAACTTTCTTACCACCCTTCCTGAAGTTTCCCTTTTGCTTAGACTTGCCTTTCTTGAATTTGGTGGTCTTATTGACCATCAACACTTGGTGCTCTTTCTTGATCTCCACTTCTGCGGATTTCAACATGGAGAAGAGTTCTGGCAACTGCTTGTTCATGCTTTGCATATTGTAGTTCATCAAAGTTCTTGTAACTTGGTGGTAGTGATTGGAGGACACGGTAAATCCCCAAAGAATTAGGAATCACTATACCCAAGCTTTGGAGTTTGTTTGCGTGCCCAAACATCTTAAGCACATGCTCACTGATGGAGCTGCCCTCTTCCAACTTGCAGTTAAAGAACTTTTCAGAAGCCTCATAACTCTCAACTGCCGCGTGAGTCTCAAATATCAATTTGAGTTCACGGAAAATATCATGTGGGTCATGGTTCTCAAACCTTTTCTGAAGCTCCGATTCCAAACCATACAATATAGCACACTGAACTGTGGAGTACTAGTTCTTCCGAGCGAGGTAAACGTTCTTTACTTTATCGGTAGCATCAGCTGCAGGCGGGTCACACAGCGGTGCATCTAGCACATAGGTCAAATTACCAGCATTGAGGACAATCCTCAAATTTCGGAACCAATCCGCGAAGTTGCTTCCATTGTTTTTCAACTTTTCTTTCTCTAGGAACGCATTAAAATTGATGGTAGGGGCCGCCATTGATCTACAACATATTTTCAATAGTTTAGACTAAGTTTATGAAAAATTGAGTTCTAATTAATAGTTAAATTAATCTAGGTGAACTCCCACTCAAAACAATATCCCTCACATTGTTTTAGTGATCACACAAACCAAATCCACCACATCAAAACCGATCATCACGAGAGTTGATATAGCTTCAATGGCGAACAATTGACATGTTCATCATATCTACTATATGATTCATGCTTTTCCTTTCGGTGATCCGTGTTCCGAGACCATGTCTGTACATGCTAGGCTTGTCAAGATCAAACCTTAGCTTCCGCATGAGCAAATCTGGCTTGCTCATGTTGTATACACTTGGAGAATCTAACACACACCGATCATCACGTGGTGCTTCGAAACAACAAGCTTTAGCAACGGTGCTTACTAAGGATGAACACTTTAAAACTTGAAATTAATGTGCATGAGGGATCATCTGATAATGCTACCGTTGTTAACTAAGCAATACAAGATGCATAAAGGATTAACATCACATGCAATTCATAATATGTGATATGATATTGCCTTTCTTCTTGTGCTTCCGATCTCCATCTTCAAGCACGAACATGATCTACATCATCACCGGCATTGCATCAAGGTCAATGACGCCGCTCCATGGTTGTCTTCCACCAGCTTCAACTATTACAACTACTTTGAATAGACACGCGGGTCTTAATAGAAATTAAAGACAACCATATGACTCCTGCCGGTTGCCAACTTACAATAAGGATCATTGCATACATCAAATATAATCACAATCATAGCCATATCACATCACAGCACACCCCTGCAAAACAAAGTTAGAGGCCTCTAATTTCTTCGCATATTTTACGTGTTTTGGGGCTTTCAATAAGTGTCGATCTAACTTACGAACAAGAACCACAACGTTGATGTTTGAACTATCAAGTGCCCGTTGTAAATTGGATCTATACTATAATGGGAGAGACAGACACCCGCAAAGCCACTTATGCAATACAAGTTGCATGTTTAGCATGGAGCAAGTCTCATGAACGATGTCATGTAAGGTTAGCCCGGGCCGCTTCATCCCATCATACCGCAAGATGCAAAGTACACAAGAAGCAATTGATAATAAAAGCACCACCGTCCACAATGACCATTGTGTTCTACTCATGCAACAAATCTACATATAGACACGGCTCTGATACCACTGTAGGGGTTCGTAGCATGGAAAACAAAATTTTCTACCGCATGCAAACAAACAAGCCAAGATCTATCTACTAGATTGTAGCAACGAGTCGATAGAGGAACTCACCCTCGAAGATTCCAAAGTGTTTAACGAGAGCAGATTCTCGTGGGTGATGTAGTCGTACTCTTGCCGATCTCAAGATCGTGTAGACGATCCTTCCGGCGCTGCGTTCCGGCAGCGCTTCCGCAGTCGGTCACACGTTCAGTACTCGATGAAGACCTTTCTCTCCCTTGTTCCAGCAGGCAGCGGAGGTTGTAGCACTCTCCTCACGATTCCTGCAGCACAACGGCGTGGTACCGGAAGTAGAGGGGAGATCTCGCAGGGCTTCGTGTAGCACCCCGGGTAAATCCACTACTAGAAATCGCCTACATTTACATGTGTGCATCATCATGCATCTAAATGCCTAAAACTATTTCTCTAAAAGCCTAGGTTTGTTTTCTAAATATCCCCGTCCTTATTTCAAATGTCAAACCCGGCCTTTTTTTTCTGGATATATTGTTTTGTCTAAAAACTATTTACAAAAGCCATTATATCAAACAACTTTATAAATAAAATAAAAATAATTTTAAAACTCGGGGGAGGCCGCTGTCGGCCAGGCCCAAAGGCCCAACTGGCAGCAACCTACTACCCCATCGAATCCTGGCCCTTGATCAAACCTAGATCTATCCAGAAACCCGAATCCCCACCCAAACCCTAACCTACCAGCTACACCCCACCACCCATCTCAGTCGCCGCCAGCTCCCAGGCAACACACGCCCCACCCAACACGCCTGCTCCCGATCGCAACCACCCCATCCCTCTTTCTCTGTGACCCTACCTGCTGGACCCACCATGTCATCGATCCCCACACGTACTTCCTTCGCACGCGTGCCCCCTGCCCCGATGCTCCTCCTCGATCTCCAACCTCACCGCGTCGCCAGCCTTGTTCGCCGCAGCGCTGGACCCCCCACGTCCTCCGAGCACCGCCAAGATCCCCACCGGGCGCGCCAGGGCTGACCTCTCCTCTCCCTTTCCCTCCGACAGAGCCTCTACTCGCAGCCCGCCTCCAGCACCGGGAGCTCTACCCCGGCCTTCCTTTTGCAGCCACCCGCGGCGAGCACTCCTGGCGCCTCCTCGTCGTCCCCGGCACCCTGCGCGACCTCGTCCGGCCATGGCCCTCCCTCCCTCGACGATCCCTGGCCGCCTTGAGGCCGAGCCCGCCTCCCCAACAACCGGCATCGCCGGCGGCACCTGGGCGTCCTCGTCGGCCTCCACCCTCTCCCGCCCGCCCCGTGCGTCCTCCTTGTCCTGGACCTTCCTCGTCTCTGGCCAGCGTGGCCCCGTCTCCTTTGTCTTTGTCCCCTGCGGCCCGTGCTCGCCCTGCGCCCTCTCGTCGCCGTCCTCCGCCCGAGCGGCGCCGCCAACCACGCCTGCGAGCTAGTTCTCTGTCCTGCAGGGATTTAAGTCACAAGGGTGGTTTTGGTCCACCGCACTGCTATTCCGTGGTGTTTTGCTGCTTGAAAGTGAGGTGGTGCCTAGTTGTTGCTCATGTTGTCTTTCGGTCCTCTCGGTAGTGGCACATCAAGATCCTCTTCGACAACATGTCCGAACCCGAGAGCACCACGTCGAGAACCAATGCTGAACCAAGTTCTTCTGCGCCGTGAATCCCTGGATCGCTGAGAACCCATGGCACCGGAAGATCCCCGGACCCGATGACCCTAAGGCTATGCCACTCAAGTGCTTCTCCCCGGAACCCGAAGACCGATCCCGGCGTGCGAAGACCGATCCCTCGAACCCTCGGAACCCCAAGATCTCCGGACCGCCATGTGTGACCCCTTTTCCCGAGACCGATATTTTTATACTATATAATGTATACTTGTTGCATATAAAATGTTCATGTTGCATACATATTCGTGTGGGTTGGGGGCATTATGCCGATTCACCTCATAATTAAATATGGGGCCCATATGCGGGCAAATCTAGCCTAATATTGGCCCCGTTTAAATTTGTGTAGCGAACCGACATGTTTTGTCTTGTTAAGACAACATTTAAATTGCGGGGTATCTAAACAAGTTGAACCATCTAAGTAAATGTCGGAACCCCGGTTCCGTTTAATATTGCCTAATTGCATCATATCTTTGCCATGTCATACATCATACATGCATCATGCCCGATCTTTTGCTGTAGTATTGAATAGTGCATCCGGTGTTTCTTCTAGTGTTTTGCTTCTTCGCGGATTAGGCCGATGAGTTGATGCGAGTGTGGACCCGATCTTTGGATGAACATTCAGCAATGTTTTTCAGGCGAGCATTCTCCCCCTTTCTACCTATTTTACCTTTCTAGTCTTTATTTCTTCCTTTTGATCTATTGCTATCTGTGTTGCGATGCTCTAGTTTTCGTACCCGTGATATCCCTTGCAGCCTTATATTTCCTTGGACACATCCTATTACCTGTTGTTTGGTAGATAGTTGGACTTGCGCGTCGTAGTCGCTTGCTCAAGTGCTGTTGCGTGCCGTCAAGTACCACAGTTGTTGGAGTAATGCCGCATGTTTAATGTTGGAGATGATCATGGATTTAATTACCGTTTAATGACTAAAATTGAAAGTAGGTAATGCAGAGGCACCGGTGGGTAATAGACAATATTTGGTTTTCAACCACTCACTGGTGTCCCGTAGGACCCCGAGTTCTTGACACCTGTTCCGAGATCGAGCGCGCTAACCACAGGTGGGGTGTGTGGGCACCCCCATCGATTAGTACCTGATTTCAAAGTACTGTACCGGGGCCACAAAGTAGTTTGGGGCTTTATTACTATCCTGTACTTATGCCATGCTTTACTGCTTTATTTACGATTGCGCGTGGAGCGCCTGTACTGTTTTGGAACCAATGTGGAATGTTTTCGCGGTATCGACAAGCCCAGTCACACTTTCGGGTTCCCAGTCATTTACAGCCATTGTCACAAACCCTGGGTCCGTCTCGAAGACCGGCCGACTTCGTTGCGGGTAGCTTAGTGGGGTGGCCCCCCGTGCTTGCTTTGGGTCTGGGAAACGTCGTGTCCGAAACCCCGTCGACATACCGTTGGGTGTATGTTTTGTGATCTTGTACCTACCTGATCTGACAACAAGGGTGTAGGTGCGTGTGGAAACTTTGGTGCACCCCTGCAGGGTTAAATCTTTTCGAGAAGCCGTGTCCGCGGTTATGGACGACTTGGAGCACAGTTCTCGATCATAGACAACTATAACTAACGTTTACTGTTATAATTTGACTTGTATCCGATATGACTAGTAATCAGCTTCACTACAACGGAATGGCTAAATAAAAGTACCAACAACTGCTGGGTTTGGGATATCTCATGCTAATTGTATCGGACTAGTAAGTGTCGCAACTACAACGGAATGGTTAACTAAAAGTGCCCACTGCTTATTATATCATAATGACTATCTATACCTGACTAGTAATTGTTGTAACGATAACTGAATAAATAAAACTGCCAACTGTGTGAGTTCCTCGGTTGACTTCCTCGTTGGTCTCGAGGGGGACATACCAGGATGGGTATGTTTGGTGGTAGTATTAGGTTGGTTCCGAATAGGTCTTTCTTACCCCTCTCTGATAGCCGCCAGTTGTATCGAGTCTCTATAGGTTGTTTAGTGCATTCCGCGCTGCCGCTTCAGTCCACCATACCTATGTAGGCGAGGACCGCCGAATTCTAGTATCGCCGTGTACTGGCCTCAGTACTGACCGCTCTCTTTTTCCTTTGCCCTTTGTCGGCACCCCTTTTGTTTTTAGCCGGTTTTGAGATCGACGTCGTTAGCAGGGTTACCCTTCCGGCTTGGCCTGGGCAGGGTTATGGACGCCATTGGTTATTCTTCGGGGCTCTTAGCTCAATTTGCATCTTGTCCGTACTCGGACGCTGTATTGTTTTCAAGGTGATTTGGATCTTTGTACTGTAAATCTGTATTCTTGACTCTTTGAGTCGCTGTTGTATATATATGTTCTGTGGGTTCCATCGAGGACTATTGTGTAATGATATTACTTTGTTTTCCACCCGCACGCAAGTGCCTGGTGGGCACCTTTGAATCGTTTCTATGCGGGTTTGGCGGGAAGCGCTAAAACTTGCATAGGGCCGATTATGAGGGTGTTACAAAGTGGTATCAGAGCTCAGCAGTTACGATACCCCACTGGTCCAGCCTATAGGATAACCTAGCTAACGGACGTTGTAGAGTGTCAAAACTATTTTGAAAAATTAGTTGGATAGATCTGATTAGGTCTGCTTTTACTCCTTACCCCTCTACTATTCTCTTCTTACCTCTGCGTGTTTTGAATCTACTCTCTTATCTTTCTTTGAGTCCAGGATTTCTCGCGGTTGGGTTTCCGTCGTACCTTCAGGGTTTCACTTTCTCCCTTTTATAACGGTGGTTCTACGATCATCAAATCTGCATCTTGTCTGTTGTACCCTTCATCCAATCTTTTGTTCTTGAACTCTTTATCTATAGGTGTACCTTGCTGGATATTCGTATCGTTGAAAAACATATGAGAATGACGAGCATTGGTGAAGTTGGAGTATACCTTGAGCATGTGTTGTTCATGCCAATGGAACCATTGCGAAACCTAATCGTTATGTATTTTCATAAAAAGTTCTTTTGTATCTTCCGGTGTTTTCCAACGTGATGACCTCATCTACATCAGATCCAATGCAGAGCTTGCATCACCCCTTTGTTCCGAATATCGCTTATGAAGATCTTCCTTCTAAATTTTGAGAGTTGTGTTGCATGATTTTACTATTCATGTATAGAGTTAATAGTTTGGGTACGGGATGGACTGATCACCCTAACCGAATCTTACTGTTCACTCTTGTACATCGAACTGGTGGATCACTGTAACTTTTCCTCTTTTAACAGAAGTTAGAAGTGGCCTTATATTTTGATACCTTTACCTTCATCCTTTGTTTCTCCGGAGTGTTCTCTCGGCGAACGTGAGCAACAGACCTTGTTGGTGGTGTCGCCAATTTCAAGACGGGAGAAAAATCCTTGTTAGTGGTGTCGCGAGGATCTACATGAAGCGAGGAGATTCAGATCGTCGGCTTTCTTCCCCGTACTAAGAGGCGGATCTCGAGGGCGAGATCCATTGTTAGTGGTGTCGAATTGTATCACCCCCGGTAAATCCACTACTATAAATCGCCTACATTTACCTGTGTGCATCATCATGCATCTAAATGCCTAAAACTATTTCTCTAAAAGCCTAGGTTTGTTTTCTAAATATCCCCGTCCTTATTTCAAATGTCAAACCCGGCCTTTTTTTCTGGATATATTGTTTTGTCTAAAAACTATTTACAAAAGCCATTATATCAAACAACTTTATAAATAAAATAAAACTAATTTTAAAACTCGGGGGAGGCCGCTGTCGGCCAGGCCCAAAGGCCCAAATGGCAGCAACCTACTACCCCATCGAATCCTGGCCCTTGATCAAACCTAGATCTATCCAGAAACCCTAATCCCCACCCAAACCCTAACCTACCATCTACACCCCACCACCCATCTCAGCCGCCGCCAGCTCCCAGGCAACACACGCCCCACCCAACACGCCTGCTCCCGATCGCAACCACCCCATCCCTCTTTCTCTGTGACCCCACCCGCTGGCCCCACCATGACATCGATCCCCACACGTCCTTCCTTCGCACGCGTGCCCCCTGCCCCGATGCTCCTCCTCGATCGCCAACCTCACCGCGCCGCCAGCCTTGTTCGCCGCAGCGCTGGACCCCCCACGTCCTCCGAGCGCCGCCAAGCTCCCCACCGGGTGCGCCAGGGCCGCCCTCTCCTCTCCCTTTCCCTCCGACAGAGCCTCTGCTCGCAGCCCGCCTCCAGCACCGGGAGCTCTGCCCCGGCCTTCCTTTTGCAACCACCCGTGGCGAGCACTCCTGGCACCTCCTCGTCGTCCCCGGCACCCTGCGCGACCCCGGCCGGCCATGGCCCTCCCTCCCTCGACGATCCCTGGACGCCTTGAGTCCGAGCCCGCCTCCCCATCAAGCGGCATCGCCGGCGGCACCTAGGCGTCCTCGTCGGCCTCCATCCTCTCCCGCGCGCCCCGTGCGTCCTCCTTGTCCTGGACCTTCCCCGTCTCTGGCCAGCGTGGCCCCGTCTCCTTCGTCTTTGTCCCCTGCGGCCCGTGCTCGCCCTGCGCCCTCTCGTCGCCGTCCTCCGCCTGAGCGGCGCCGCCAACCATGCCTGCGAGCTAGTTCTCTGTCCTGCAGAGATTTAAGTCACAGGGGTGGTTTTGGTCCACCGCACTGCTATTCCGTGGTGTTTTGCTGCTTGAAAGTGAGGTGGTGCCTAGTTGTTTCTCCTGTTGGCTTTCGGTCCTCTCGGTAGCGGCACATCAAGATCCTCTTCGACAGCATGTCCGAACCCGAGAGCACCACGTCGAGAACCAATGCTGAACCAAGTTCTTCTGCGCCGTGAATCCCTGGATCGCTGAGAACCCATGGCACTGGAAGATCCCCGGACCCGATGACCCAAAGGCTATGCCACTCAAGTGCTTCTCCCCGGAACCCGAAGACCGATCCCGGCGTGCGAAGACCGATCCCTCGAACCCTCGGAACCCCAAGATCTCCGGACCGCCATGTGGGACCCCTTTTCCCGAGACCGATATTTTTATACTATATAATGTATACTTGTTGCATATAAAATGTTCATATTGCATACATATTCGTGTGGGTTGGGGGCATTATGCCGATTCACCTCATAATTAAATATGGGGCCCATATGCGGGAAAATCTAGCCTAATATTGGCCCTGTTTAAATTTGTGTAGCGAACCGACATGTTTTGTCTTGTTAAGACAACATTTAAATTGCGGGGTATCTAAACAACTTGAACCATCTAAGTAAATGTCGGAACCCCGGTTCCGTTTAATATTGCCTAATTGCATCATATCTTTGCCATGTCATACATCATACATGCATCATGCCCGATCTTTTGCTGTAGTATTAAATAGTGCATCCGGTGTTTATTCTAGTGCTTTGCTTCTTCGCGGATTAGGCCGATGAGTTGATGCGAGTGTGGACCCGATCTTCGGATGAACATTCAGCAATGTTTTTCAGGCGAGCATTCTCCCCCTTTCTACCTATTTTACCTTTCTAGTCTTTATTTCTTCCTTTTGATCTATTGCTATCTGTGTTGCGATGCTCTAGTTTTCGTACCCGTGATATCCCTTGCAGCCTTATATTTCCTTGGACACATCCTATTACCTGTTGTTTGGTAGATAGTTGGACTTGCGCGTCGTAGTCGCTTGCTCAAGTGCTGTTGCGTGCCGTCAAGTACCACAGTTGTTGGAGTAATGCCGCATGTTTAATGTTGGAGATGATCATGGATTTAATTACCATTTAATGACTAAAATTGAAAGTAGGTAATGCAGAGGCACCGGTGGGTAATAGACAATATTTGGTTTTCAACCACTCACTGGTGTCCCGTAGGACCCCGAGTTCTTGACACATGTTCCAAGATCGAGCGCGCTAACCACAGGTGGGGTGTGTGGGCACCCCATCGATTAGTACCTGATTTAAGTACTGTACCGGGGGCCACAAAGTAGTTTGGGGCTTTATTACTATCTTGTACTTATGCCATGCTTTACTGCTTTATTTACGATTGCGCGTGGAGCGCCTGTACTGTTTTGGAACCAATGTGGAATGTTTTCGCGGTATCGACAAGCCCAGTCACACTTTCGGGTTCCCAGTCGTTTACAACCATTGTCATAAACCCTGGGTCCGTCTCGAAGACCGGCCGACTTTGTTGCGGGTAGCTTAGTGGGGTGGCCCCCCGTGCTTGCTTTGGGTCTGGCAAACGTCGTGTCCGAAACCCCGTCGACATACCGTTGGGTGTATGTTTTGTGATCTTGTACCTACCTGATCTGACAACAAGGGTGTAGGTGCGTGTGGAAACTTTGGTGCACCCCTATAGGGTTAAATCTTTTTGAGAAGCCGTGTCCGCGGTTATGGACGACTTGGAGCACAGTTCTCGATCATAGACAACTATAACTAAAGTTTACTGTTATAATTTGACTTGTATCCGATATGACTAGTAATCAGCTTCACTACAACGGAATGGCTAAATAAAAGTACCAACAACTGCTGTGTTTGGGATATCTCATGCTAATTGTTCTGACTAGTAAGTGTCGCAACTACAACGGAATGGTTAACTAAAAGTGCCCACTTCTTATTATATCATGATGACTATCTATACCTGACTAGTAATTGCTGTAACGATAACTGAATAAATAAAACTGCCAACTGTGTGAGTTCCTCGGTTGACTTCCTCGTTGGTCTCGAGGGGGACATACCAGGATGGGTATGTTTGGTGGTAGTATTAGGTTGGTTCCGAATAGGTCTTTCTTACCCCTCTCTGATAGCCGCCAGTTGTATCGAGTCTCTATAGGTTGTTAAGTGCATGCCGCGCTGCCGCTTCAGTCCACCATACCTATGTAGGCGAGGGCCGCCGAATTCTAGTATCGCCGTGTACTGGCCTCAGTACTGACCGCTCTCTTTTTCCTTTGCCCTTTGTCGGCACCCCTTTTGTTTTTAGCAGGTTTTGAGATCGACGTCGTTAGCAGGGTTACCCTTCCGGCTTGGCCTGGGCAGGGTTATGGACGCCATTGGTTATTCTTCAGGGCTCTTAGTTCAATTTGCATCTTGTCCATACTCGGACGCTGTATTGTTTTCAAGGTGATTTGGATCTTTGTACTATAAATCTGTATTCTTGACTCTTTGAGTCGCTGTTGTATATATATGTTTTGTGGGTTCCATCGAGGACTATTGTGTAATGATATTACTTTGTTTTCCACCCGCACGCAAGTGCCTGGTGAGCACCTTTGAATCGTTTCTATGCGGGTTTGGCGGGAAGCGCTGAAACTTGCATAGGGCCGATTCTGAGGGTGTTACACTTCGCCTTAAGCCGGAGCGAGTATGGTGGACTATGAGAGAGGCCTTGGCGATCTAGGGTTTAGAGGGCACCAAGGGAGGAGGCTAGGACGGCGGCTAGGGCTTGGGGAGAGACCCAACTCGGCGGCTAGGGCAAACCCTAGGGCGGCGGCGACTGCAGGAGGCCGACGGCTAGGGTTAGGGTTTTGGTGGAGAGAGGTGTAGGCTAGAGGGGGCACCCCTGCCCTTTATTTTATAGGTGGGAGGGCGCCGGCCAAGGGGAGGGAGTCCTCCCCCAAGTCGGCCTCCTTGGCCGGCGGGTGGAGGGAGAGGAACTCCTCCCCAAGTAGGCTTCCTACTCTCCCTCCACCAAGCAAAACTGCCGTTTGACTTTTCAAATTGGCGTTTGACTTTTCAAACTAGGATTTGATTTATCCCTTTATTTTGCTCAGTCATTATACCTAGTACATGATGCAACCATTCCACATTGTCATGACACATTCATGTACCCTTCCCCTCCGGAGTGCCGGACCTTCCGGAACCTTCTAGAACATTCCCGATGAAAACACCGGAATCATTCCCCAACTCCGAAACAGGACTTTCCTTATATGAATCTTATTCTTCGGACCATTCCGGATCTCCTCGTGATATCCTGGATCCCATCCGAGACTCCGAACAACATTCAGTCTCTTACTCATCATTCCATAACTACTCAACAACATCGAATCCTTAAGTGTGTCTCCCTACAGTTCGTGAATTATGCGGACATGATCGAGACACTTCTTCGAACAATAACCAATAGAGGAATCTGGACATTCATATGGATCCCACATATTTCTACGATTACTTTGCGATCAAATGAAACACTCACATACGATACCAATTTCCCTTTGTCTCACGATAGTTTACTTATCCGAGGTTTTGATCGTCGGTATCTCTGCATACCTAGTTCAACCTCGTTACCGATAAGTACTATTTTCTCATTCCCGTGGTATGTGATACCTTGTGAGACAGTCACATGCTTGCAAGCTAATTGGATGACATTCCACCGAGAGGGCCCAGAGTATATCTATCCGTCATATGGATGGACAAATCCCACTCTTGATCCATGTGTTTCAACCCATACTTTCCGAACACTCAATGCCACCTTTATAGCCACCCAGTTACGGTGTGGTGTTTGATGTCATCAAAGCATCCTTCCGGTGATGGTGATAAGCATGATCTCATGGTCAAAGAAATTAGGTTACTATATATCAGAAAGCTTATAGCAATTGAACTATTAAAATGACTTGATCTTTATGCTACGCTTATCTATAGGAGTATGTCCATCATACCATTCTCCTAATGATATGATCTTGTTGTTAATAACATCTCAATGTTCATGATAGGGAAACCACAATCATCTATTAACCAACAAGCTAGTATTATGAAGATGCTTTACTAGGGACTCTAATTTAGTTTACAAATCACACAAGTATTAATGTTTCCTGGTCAATACTATTATAGCATGAATGCAAACATTTATCATAAACACAAAGATATAATAATAAGTACATTTATTATTGCCTCTAGGGCATATCTCCAACAACATGCAGGTGTGGCGCGACCCGTCTACAGCACTCCCGCCAAGAACATGAGGGCAGCCGAGGCGACGGCCGCGGAGCTGAAGCACCTGGAGGGCGAGGAGCTTCGTCGCCAGCAGGAGCATGTGCAGATCCTCGTGGCTACTGCTAACAAGAAGTAGGCCGAGGGCGTCCCCAGCCAGGTGGGCAACTCCCGCGACATCGTCGTCCGCAAAGGCGCAGACCAAACGGTGCACGGAGCAAGCAAGCATCAACAGGCCTCTTCTCCAGGAGGGGTCGGGCAAAACAGCCGCCCGCGTGGTGAATCTGGCAACTGCGGTCGTCACAACCGCGACGCCGCTGCCTCCAGTGTTAGTCGCGCAGGCGGAGCCTCCCAGGGGAAAAAGACGCAAGCGCCGGAGGAGGAAGCAGACGAACAAGGACCCGCCTGCGTCACGTTTGAATGGCCGGCTCGGTCCCCGAGAACCAACTGATGCGCGGGAGCGCATCGACCTCCTAGTGCAGTCACGCACCTTGGAGGAGGAAAGTCCGGCTGGCCCAAAGTGCTTCGGCCCACGCATCCGGAACGAGTCGTTTCCAAAAGGATTTTCGCTCCCAAGAGACACGCCAAAGTACAACGGAACCGTCAAGCCTGAGGATTGGTTGGTCGATTACACCACCGCAATGGGAATCACCAATGGCTACCTTCGCTTGGACGTCCGCTACGTCCCCCTCATGCTCGTCGACTCGGCGAGAACGTGGCTCAATAGCCTCCCCGACAACAGCATCAACGTGTGGCTGGACTTCGAAGATGCATTCATGTGCAACTTCACCGGAACAAACAAGCGACCGGGCCGACCTCGTGAGCTCGCCCTCTGCGTACAAGGCAAGGACGAGTCGGATCGCGCCTACCTCACCCGGTGGACCAGCATGCATAATTCGTGTGAAGGGGTGCGTGAGCACCAGGCGATAGACTTCTTCACCAATGGCTGCCGAGACGGCACCATGATGAAGCATAAACTCAGCCGGGCAGACCCGCAAACCATGGCTCAGGTCATGGCCATCGTAGACAAGTACGCCGCCGCGGACACGGCAATGAAGAAGCCCATCGTGGTGGACGACCAGGGCCAAATTGTCACGGACGAGCAGGCGGAGCGTCGCCAGCCGAGTGACCATCATCCCAGGCGGCACGGTCACGACAACCGCCACGGCAAGAGAAAAGACGACCAGCCGGATAGCTGATACGGTACCAAGCAGGTAGTCGTGATGCATGAGGATCCGGCTGCAGGAGGCAGTCGGAGGCAAAGGCCGGATGGCAAGCCACCTCGGCCTAAGTATACCATCGAGTCCATGCTCGATGGGCCGTGCAAGTTTCACAGCGGCGGCAACAAGCCCGCCAACCATACGACGCGCCGGTGCAGCTGGACAAAGAAATGGCCGAAGCCGGTGGACTCCCACCACCACCTCCACCGCCAGCCGGAGGCCCACCGGATAACAGGGAACGACGCAACCGCCGTGAGGATGACAAAGATGGTTACCCACGGCAGGTGGGTAATTACCACATATTCTTGGTGGAACCGGAAACGAAGCACGCCAAGCGGAGACGCGAGGCGGAGGTGAACGCAATCGTCCCACCCGTCCCCTAGTACCTGCACTGGTCCAATCAGGCGATCACCTGGAGCAAGGAGGATCAGCCGGCCATGTTACCAAGCCCTGGTACCTACGCGTTGGTTCTGGACCCCATCATCATCTCCAAGAAGCATTCATGTCGTTTCTCTCGAGTGCTGATCGATGGAGGGAGCAGCATCAACCTCCTTTACCGGAGCAGCCTCGAGAGTCTGGGCATCAGTGAATCCCAGCTGGAACCTTCAAGCACTTCGTTCCATGGAGCAGTACCGGGGCCATCGCACTCACCAATCGACAAGATCCGGTTGGATGTCATCTTCGGCAGCAAGAACAACTTCGCCGCGAGCCAATTTGGTTCGAGGTCGTGAATCTCTCTAGCGCCTACCACGCCATGCTAGGGCGCCCATCTCTGACAAAGTTCATGGGGGTCCGCACTACGCATACCTCAAGATGAAGCTTCTAGGCCCAAAGGGAGTGATCACCATCGATGGATGCTACAGGAGTTCGATCGAGTGCGCCTCAGACGGCTCTAAGCTGGCCGAAGCAATGATCATCGCTGAAGAGAAGCGCGTCATAATGCAGAACATGGCGGCTCTGCAGAAGGACATGCCGGCTGGAGAGCCCAAACCGGCTGGAGAATCGCAGTTCAAGCCCTCGCAGGGGACAGGGAAGATCCTGCTGAACGAGGAAGACCCAAGCAAGTTCTTCCTGGTCAAAGATGGCCTGGACAGCAAATAGGAAAGCGCGCTCGTCGATTTCCTCCGTGAGAATCGGGATATGTTCGCATGGTGCCCCAAAGACATGCCAGGTGTCCAGAGGGAACTTGCCGAGCACTCCCTTCATGTTCGACCGGACGCGAAGCCGGTCAAACAATCTTTACACCGCTTCGTAGAAGAAAAAATAAGAACCATTGGTGAGGAGATCACACGACTGCTAGCGTCCGAATTCATCATGGAAGTTTTCCACCCGGAATGACTCGCCAACCCGGTGCTGGTGCTAAAGAAGAACAAGACATGGCGCATGTGCGTCGACTATACCAGTCTCAACAAGGCTTGCCCTAAGGATCCTTTCGCCTTGCCGCGAATTGATCAGGTCATCGACTCCACCGTCGGGTGCGATTTGTTGTCTTTTTTGGACGCTTACTCGGGCTACCACCAGATCAAGCTCAATGTAACCGATCAAATAAAGACATCGTTCATAACCCCGTATGGAGCATACTGCTACACCACCATGCCCTTCGGATTGAAGAACGCTGGCGCAACCTATCAGCGCTGCATGCAGAAATGCCTGCAGACGCAGATTGGAAAGAACATACACGCTTACGTCGACGACATCGTCATCATGACCAAGGAACGGCACACGCTCCTTGAGGATCTGAAGGAAACATTCGACAACCTCCGCCGTTTCCAGATCAAGCTGAACTCGGAGAAGTGCGTGTTCGGCGTCCCGGCCGGCAAGCTCTTGGGCTTCCTTGTCTCCGAGCGTGGAATCGAGGCGAACCCGGAGAAGATTGGAGCCATCGAGCGCATGGAGCTTCCATAGAACCTATGCGACATACAGAAGTTCACCGGGTGCCTCGCTTCCCTCAGCCGGTTCATTAGCCGACTGGGAGAGAAGGCTCTCCCCCTATACCAGCTGATGAAGAAGACAGACAAATTTGTCTGGATAGCTCAGGCGGATGAAGCTTTCCAAGATCTCAAGCGCATGCTCACCTTGCCACCCATCCTCGCGACGCCAGCCGCAAAGGATCCCATGCTTATGTACATCGCTGCCACAAATAGAGTGATCAGCGTGGTACTGGTCATCGAGCGGCCAGAGGAAGGAAAAGCTCAGATGGTCCAGCGCCCCGTAAACTACCTGAGTGAGGTACTCTCGCTGTCCAAGCAGAACTACCCTCACTACCAGAAGCTGGTGTACGACGTGTACATGGCCGCCAAGAAACTCAAGCACTACTTCCAAGAACATTCCATCCGGGTGGTAGCATTGGCCCCACTCGCGGAGATCATCGGCAACAAAGACGCCACGGGCCGCGTGGCAAAATGGGCCATCGAGCTTGCTACGCATAACATCCAGTACGAGCCACGCACAGCAATCAAGTCGCAAGCATTGGTTGATTTCATCGTCGATTGGGCGGAACCATAATACATGCCCCCAGTGCCGGACTCAACTTACTGGAAGCTACACTTCGACGGGTCAAAAATGAGAGGAGGACTCGGAGCCGGAATCGTGATAACCTCGCCCAAAGGCGACCGGCTGGAATACGTTCTCTAGATCCACTTCAAAGCTTCCAACAACGTTGCCGAGTACGAAGCACTCATCCATGGGATCAAAATGGCCAAGCAGGTAGGCATTCAGAGGGTTCTATGCTTCGGAGATTCGGACTTGGTGGTGAAACAAGTATCTGGCGAATGGGATGCGAGGGACGCGAACATGGCCCTCTACCGCTTCTTCGTCCAGTAGCTGTGTGCTTGCTTCACAGGATGTGAGTTTCACCACGTACCCAGAGCCAACAACGAAGCCGCTGACGCTTTGGCCAGGGTCGGGTCAATAATACAATCCATACCGCCTGGAGTTTCTCTCGAGCACCTGCGCAAGCCCTCCATTGTTCCCTCACCAGAGTCCGACTCCATCGTGCTCAACACGAATCCAGGAGCAGCCGGTGCCGCGCCACACCCGGGGACTGCCGCACCGCACCTGGGCCGCACCTGGGGACTGCCGCGCCGCACCCAGGGACTGCCTCGCCGAGTCCAGAAACTGCCTCAACGCGGCCCGCGGTTGACATTAGCACCCTTCCACCCGGCAGACCTCCCGACACTCCAGAGTCAGTTGTCCGCGAGGAGATCAAGCTCATCATACAGACGGTGCACACCATATGGAAGACACCCGACTGGGCGAAGCCGTTCATGGATTTCCTGGCCAAGGGTTAACTCCCAACAGAAGAGGTGGCAGCATGACAAGTGCGACGAAGGGCAAGCGCCTACACCATCATCAACAACGAGCTGTACAAGCGCAACATCGGAGGCATCTACCAGCGATGCGTCAGTCGAGAGGAAGGAGCCAAGCTTCTAACGGACATACACCAGGGCGAGTGCGGCCCCCATGCCTCATCAAGGGCGATAGCAGCCAAGGCCCTTCGGCATGGTTTCTATTGGCCGACGGTGCTGAAGGACGCCGGATAAATATTCAAGACTTGCAGTGGCTGCCAGCGATTCAGCCAACTGAAGCACACGCCGTCTGTGGCGCTCAGGACAATACCGATCACCTGGCCGTTTGCAGTCTGGGGCCTGGACATGGTTGGGCCACTCAAGACAGCTCGATCAGGCATGAAGCACCTACTCGTCGCCATGGAAAATTTCACCAAGTGGATCGAGGCAAAGCCAATCAAGAAGCTGGATGGAGCGACGGTGATCAAGTTCTTCACAGACATCATCATCCGGTTTGGCTACCCTCACAGCATCATTACTGACAATGGAACCAACTTTGCGAAAGGAGTCTTCCCTCGTTTCTGCGAGGAAAAAGGGAACCTCCTGGACCTGGCGTCGGTTGCACATCCACAGTCCAACGGACAATGCGAGCGTTCTAATGGTTTGGTGCTAGCCGGAATCAAGCCGAGGCTCATCGAACCGCTCGTCAGGTCACCTGGATGCTGGATAGAGGAGCTGCAGCAGTACTCTGGAGCCTACGCACCACACCCAATCGCTCAACCGGCTTCACGCCGTTCTTCCTCGTCTATGGGGCATGAGCCATTCTCCCCACAGACATCCAGTTCGACGCACCTCGCAAGCAGCTCTACACGGAGCAGGAAGCCAAGCAGGCAAGGGAGGACAGCGTGGACTTGCTCGAGGAGGCACGCGAGTTGGCTCTGTCCAGATCAGCAATTTACCAACAAGACCTGTTTCGATACCATGCCAGTCGGATCCGGCCCACCTCTTTCCGCGAGGGAGACCTGGTGCTGTGCCTGGTCCAGAGCACCAAAGGAATGCACAAGCTGTCCCCGCCATGGGAAGGACCATTCATCGTCAGCCGAGCACTCCACAACAATTCGTACTATCTGATCGACGCACAGCAGCCGATGAAGAACAAGCCAAATCACTCAGACGAGGAGACGGAGCGCCCATGGAATGCCAGCCTGCTCCGGCCATTTTACACTTAGAAAAGTGTATGTATCTTCCATTTTTTATGTAACAAGTGAACAAGAATGAGAGCCTTGGCGCAGCGCTAAGGACTTCGTTCCAATTCTACGCACCATCTGCATTTTCGTACCGGCTGGCCTAGGCCCCTCGATTTCTACAGACGGCATAATGTTGCACGCGGCGCCTAGAGTAGCCTCTTCGGTTCCGGCTTCAGTACGTACGGCGGCTGTCGACCCGGCAAGAGCAAAAACTCAAAGCACATGTGGCAAGAAGATGCCGACGTAGAAAGCAAGGACGTCCAGGCGGACTGGTTGCACCCTACAAAAGTTAAGCCAACAACAGTGAACCGAAGTATCGCGAGGTATGCCGACATAGCAACTCCTTCGGTTCCGGCTGCAGACCGCAACCCGGCTGACGGCCGATAAGGAAAAATGCTAGAAGGGCCAATACTCGCTGAGAAAAGGGGAGTCGCTCGTGGCCTAACTTGAAGGCCGCATGTCTATTTTCCTCCTACGATAATTACCAACTAACTCATGAGCATATGCACAATAAAACTAACCCAAAGCAACGCTTTGTCTTGCATGACCCGAGTCATAAGTTGGCAGGAAGCAAGGTGGCAAGAGAGCTTCGCCCCGGCTGGCTACCCCAGCCGGCCCGAACCTCGGGGACTACACCCAGTGGACGCGCTCCCGCACACCCACAAACTCAAGTCAAGGTAGCCAAAAGAGCTTCGCCCTGGCTGGCTACCCCAGCCGGCCCGAACCTCGGGGACTACACCCAGTGGACGCGCTCCCGCGCACCCACAAACTCAAGTCAAGGTAGCCAAAAGAGCTTCGCCCCGGCTGGCTAGACCAGCCGGCCCGAACCTTGGGGACTACACCTAGTGGACGCGCTCCCGCGCACCCACAAACTCAAGTCAAGGTAGCCAAAAGAGCTTCGCCCCGGCTGGCTACCCCAGTCAGCCCGAACCTCGGGGACTACACCCAGTGGACGCGCTCCCGCGCACCCACAAAACCAAGTCAGGATGGAAAAAAGAGCTCGAACCCGGGTGACTATCCCAGCCGGCGCAAGCATAAAAGACCGCAAATGACGACGACACAAACAAAGATTAGCAAAAGGCACCAAGTCATAAAGCGGAGCACGAAGGCTCCGCGCAGATTAAAGAGTCGGCGACAGAAGTCAGCCGAAGTGTAGCACAGCAAGTAGCAATTTTCACAAATACACCCGGCATCCCGGGGATCACGAGTGAGGAGCTTGCGAAGTAGAAGGAGCACGAGCTGGATCATCAGGGGCGACACCGGCATCAGTGGAAGGAGGCTGGCTGTTGGAGGCTACGTCAATGGGGTTCCAAGGCGCCATCTCCCAGTGGAACGGCTGTGGCTCTCCGAGGGCGTTGGAGTCATGCTCCAGGTCCACGTACGTGCCAATATTCACCCCGCAGGCCTGGAGCGCAGGAATGCTCTCGCGAAGACCCTCCCAAGGCAGAAGACACGGTCAACCACGCTCAGGTCGACACCAGGATACCACGACTTAACCATCGCAAGCGCCATCTCCGCCCCGCCTCGAGCATCCCACTCCTTGTGCACGTCCAGAACATCGATGCCCTTGGACAGCGCCATAGCCAGGCTGGCCATGTCGTGCACATCGCCCGCATCTTGCCAGATGTAGTGGAAGAGATCATTGCCAACGGAACGCAAGCCGTTGCTCTCCTCCGCCACCACCTTGACCAAATCGAGGGCGGTGAGATCACGTCCAACCTCCTCCACCAACAGCTTCTCTGTGGTCATCTCGGTCGCCTCAGGGTAGTGAGCTGCAGTCAGGCGCAAAGCAGAATAAGCGGGAAATATCGAGCAAGTCACGACGCAACGGAAGAAGGAAGCAGAAGAGCTTAGTGATGACCATCTCCGAGATGTTCTGGATGTGCTGATTGAGCTCCTCCTCCCTGTGGCGAAGAACCTGGATTGTCTCCTCCTGCTGGGTGGAGATCATCTCGAAGTTCTTCAGTGCCTCCGCCCGGATATCAACCGTCTTCTTGCCCCGCTCCATGCTAACCTCAAGCTGGTGCTTGGCCACGGCAAGTTGATCGAACTGCGCCTGTCGCTCTTTGTTCGATTCCTCTAGCCGGGCAACCTCGGCCTTGAGGCGTTCCAACTCCTTCTCCTTGTCCTGGATCATGGCTGTAGGAGGATACCCGATGGTCAACAAAAAACGGGAAAAGGGAGCCAATCGCCAAGACAGATCTGAAGAAGAAATCTTATGGCCAAGGTCCCAGGTGTTCTTCACAGACTCCATAAACTCTTTCTGCAGCAAGACAGCAAATGAGCAACAGAGGAGCAAACCGGATGAAAGAGTGGAAAACGTATTAAGGGCAACGACTTACCTCCATCAAAACAGACAATTTTTTGGCCTCGCCAAGGCCACTTTCCATTCCCTCAACCAGGTGGTGAACCTGGCTGAGTGCGACAGGCGCCGAGCCGGAGAGCTGGGAAAGGATTGCAGCCGGCGTCAGCACAGCCAGATCTGGCCTCGAGCCGGTGACGATAACCTCGTCATCATCGGCAGCTGCACCCGAAGGCATAGCCACCACCAACTCCCTCCTAGCCGGCTGACCGCCATCCGGCTGGCCGGCATCCGCCACAGCCGCCTACGTGGCCCCCGCTCCCTCCGTCACCTCCGTAATGACGGGCCTGGCGGAACAGCTTGGAGCATCGCTCCAAGCCGGGTTCACGCCAGCCCTTGGGCGAGGGAGGGGGTCTCCGGGTCCTGCGCAGCCGCAAACAGCTGGCCCAACCGCGAAGACACAGGGGCCTGGTGCAGCAGCCCCGTGGTCGGAGAGCCCCCAGGCGCCCTGGGTGGAGATGGCACGGTTTACGCAGCCGGGCCAGCCGCAGCCGGCGACCTTGCCACCTCTTCAACCGACGGAGGAGGCGGAGGAGGCATGACGGCGGCACCTCCGTCACCAAGCACCATGGCCTCGCTGCAAAGAACAAAGATTCAAAGGAGAAGCCAGCAAAACCGCAGAGTGGCAAGGAACGGCAATAGAGATACTAACCCGACAATGGAGGGTGGAGCAAAAACTTGAGCGGGAACGGCAACATGTGCCGCCCTCTTTCCCCGGGCTCTCGCCGCGGGTTTTTCTCGGGCACCCTCCTCGTCGGTGACATCGACTGCGGCACAAGAAAAGAGTAAAGACCATAACCTAGAAAACGAAGGTGAAAGGACAACAACATACCATGAGGATCCGAGGGGCCGTCGTCCGCCCGGACGGGAAACCCTTCGGGTTTCGTCTGGGGGTACTTCTTCGGCTTCCTGTCCTCCAAGAAGGAAGGATGCGCGAAGTCACCCATGCCATCCTCAGTCATCTGCACCGTGAACAACTAATCAAAAAGAGGGGTATAAGGCACCCAAGGAACAAGACGCAAAGCAACCAGAGAAAAACTTACCGACGGTGGCAGGCGGCCGCGATGGTACGGGGGGCAGGAGTATGCCCAGTTGGCCTCGATGCGGAACTTGGAGATCTAGTTCCGCAGGTCCTGGTTGGGCACGTCCGTCCGCGATGTCCTCGTCAGATCATTGGCGGTCGAAAGATGGCACATCTTGTGCGACCGCTTCTGCAACGAAGGCACACGACGCACCATCCACGACAAGGTGATGTCCCGGGCGGTGAGCCTCTCCGTCCCCACCATCGTCTCCAGCCGGACGGCCATCCGATCGAGGTCCGCCACCGCGCCCATGCTCTTCGTCGACCAGGCCCTCTGCGACGAGGGCACGTTGGTGAAGGGCGGAAGGCCGATCCAGTCAATCTCCATGGCATTGCTCACATAAAAATATGTGCGCTGCCACAGCTTGACGGTGCCGGGGAGCTCGAACCGCGGCATCGGCGAGGAGGACCGCGGATAGATGGCGCAGCAGCCCGTCCGTGTCAGCGAGCCACCCTTGGTGATGTTCTGGGCCTTGAAGTAGAAGAACTTGAGAAAGTTCACCACATCGGGCCACACCCCAAGATATGACTCGTAGCAGGCCGCAAAGTGCGACAGCTGCGCCATGGCGTTGGCGCCAAGGTGATGAAGCTGGAGGCCGAAGAAGCCGAAGAGCCGGAGGAGGAATGGGCTGATGGGAAGGCCGAAGCCGCGCGCGAAGTGTGCGAGGAAGACGACGTGCTCCCCCGTGTAGGGGTTCGCATCATGGAATTTTTTTTCTACCGCATGCACACAAACAAGCCAAGATCTATCTACTAGATTGTAGCAACAAGTCGATAGAGGAACTCACCCTCGAAGATTCCAAAGCGGTTAACGAGAGCAGATTCTCGTGGGTGATGTAGTTGTACACTTGCAGATCTCAAGATCGTGTAGACGATCCTTCCGGCGCTGTGTTCCGGCAGCGCTTCCGCAGTCGGTCACACATTCGATACTCGATGAAACCTTCCTCTCCCTTGTTCCAGCAGGCAGCGGAGGTTGTAGCATTCTCCTCGCGATTCCGGCAGCACGACGGCGTGGTACCGGAAGTAGAGGGGAGATCTCGCAGGGCTTCACCTTAAGCCGAAGCGAATGTGGTGGATTAGGGTTTCCCGAAAAACTAGGGTTTAGAGATCCGGGAGGAGGAGGAGGTGTCGGCGGTGGCTAAGGCGGCGGCGACGGACCGGCGGCGGCGGGCGGCAGCGGTGGTGTGAGACCCTGGCGCATGGCTCAATAGGATTGATAGGAAACCCATACAAACAAGTTGCAACTTCTTTTCCGGAAGCTCATTCGAAAAGAACTCTAAGGTTAAGCGTGCTTGGCCTAGAGCAATTCTACGATGGGTGACCGACCGGGAAGTGGGTAACCGGGTGCGCATGAGTGAGGACAAAGTGCGCAGAAAAGACTAGTGTTGGTCTGTGGGGCTAGTCTAGAGATCCTATTGAGCTGCCAGAAGTGACAACCGTCGGTCCGGCGTGACCGGGGGTGTTACAAATTGGTATCAGAGCCGACCCTCGCGGTTAAACGGGCGTGTGCGGGTCAGTGGCGGACATGTGGCGCATGGCGCGTGTGGCCCGGAGTGGACACGGCATGGCACATGTGCCGGCACTGGACGCACAGACGTGTGCCAAGAGGGGACGTTCCTGGCTTATGGTTGATCGACGAGGACGTCGATCTTCTAAGGGTGGGTGTATGTGAGACCCTGGCGCATGGCTCAATAGGATTGATAGGAAACCCATACAAACAAGTTGCAACTTCTTTTTCGGAAGCTCATTCGAAAAGAACTCTAAGGTTAAACGTGCTTGGCCTAGAGCAATTCTAGGATGGGTGACCGACCGGGAAGTGGGTAACCGGGTGCGCATGAGTGAGGACAAAGTGCGCAGAAAAGACTAGTGTTGGTCTGTGGGGCTAGTCTAGAGATCCTATTGATCTGCCAGAAGTGACAACCGTCGGTCCGGCGTGACTGGGGTGTTACAGGCGGCTCGTGGAGAGGGCTTGGAACTTGTGTTATTTGGGGCATCCCTCCCCTTCTATTTATGAGAGGGAGGGGAAGCCTTGGGAGGGGTGGGTTTGAATCCAAACCCAAACCCAAGTTAGATTGAGAGAAGGACTTGTTTCTTCTCCCACTAGGAAACCATTGTTCCAGTTTGACTTTTCAACCTTCCCGTTTGACTTTCAATTTAGAGCTTTATTTCTCTCTTGCATATGCCAACACCAAGTGACCTTGGACATGATCCAATCATTCCACTTACCCATGACACATTCATGGACCATTCTCCTTTCGGACCGGTGAACCTTCTAGACCCTTCTAGAACCTCTCCGATGAAATCATCGGAAACTTTCCCGAACTTCGAAATAGGACTTTCCTTATATGAATGTTATTCTACGGACCATTCCGGATCTCCTCTTGATATCCCGGATCCCATCCGAGACTCCAAACAACATTCGGTCTCTTACTCATCATTCCATAACTACTCAACAACATCGAATCCTTAAGTGTGCCTCCCTATGGTTCGTGAATTATGCAGACATGATCGAGACACTTCTCCGATCAATAACCAATAGAGGAATCTGGAAATTCATATGGCTCCCACATATTTCTATGATTACTCTGCGATCGAATGAACCACTTACATACGATACCAATTTCCCTTTGTCTCACGTTAGTTTACTTATCCGAGGTTTTGATTATCGGTATCTCTGCATACCTAGTTCAACCTCGTTACCGATAAGTACTCTTTTCTCGTTCCCGCGATATGTGATACCTTGTGAACCAGTCACATGCTTGCAAGCTAATTGGATGACATTCCACCGAGAGGGCCCAGAGTATATCTATCCGTCATATGGATGGACAAATCCCACTCTTGATCCATGTGCCTCAACCCATACTTTCCAAACACTCAATGCCACCTTTATACCCACCCAGTTACGGTGTGGTGTTTGATGTGATCAAAGCATCCTTCCGGTGAAGGTGATTAACATGATATCATGGTCGAAGGAATTAGGTTACTATGTATCAGAAAGCTTATAGCAAATGAACTATATTTAAATGACTTGATATTTATGCTACGCTTAACTATAGGAGTATGTCCATCACATCATTCATCTATTGATATGACCCTGTTGTTAATAACATCTCTATGTTCATGATCAGGAAACAATGATCATATATTAACCAACAAGCTAGTTTAACAAGAGGCTTTACTAGGGACTCTTTTATGTTTACAAATCACACAAGTATTAATGTTTCCGGTTAATACAATTATAGCAAGGTATGTAAACATTTATCATAAGCATGAAGATATGATAATAACCACTTTATTATTGCCTCTTGGGCATATCTCCAACAGCCTCCCACTTGCACTAGAGTCAATAATCTAGTTTCAAACCTTTGTGTATTCAACACTGTAACACCCTCTGAATCGACCCTATGCAAGTTTTAGCTATTCCCGCCAAACCCGCATAGAAACGATTCAAAAATTGCCCACCGGGCACTTTCGTGCGGGTGGAAAACGAAGTAATAACATTACACAACAGTCCTCGATGGGACCCACAGAATAGATATATACAACGGCGACTCAATGAGTCAAGAATACAGATATAATATACAAAGATCCAAATCACCTTGAAAATGGTAGAGCGTCCGACTACGGACAAGATGCAAATGGGGCTAAGAGCCCTGAAGAATAACCAATGGCGTCCATAACCCTGCCCAGGCCAAGCCGGAAGGGTAACCCTGCGAACGACGTCGATCTCAAAACCTGCTTAAACAAAAGGGGTGCTGACAAAGGGCAAAGGAAAAAGAGGAGCGTCAGTACTGAGGCCAGTACACGGCCAGGCTAGAATTCGGCGGTCCTCGCCTACATAGGTATGGTGGGCTGAGCGGCAGCGGCAGCATGCACTAACAACCTATATGTGGCATCCCGCAAAACCACTACTAGAAAATCGCGTTGAATTTGTGTATTGCATCGTCATCATCATGCATTGTTTGCCAAAACTATTTTCGCAAAGCCCGTTTTGTTTTCTAAAAACGCCCCATCTTTATTCAAACGCCAAACCCCGGGGCTCCGGAGTATTTTGTTTTGTTGCTATCGGTTTGCAAATGGTCCAATTAAAGTAAATAAAATATTAATTATTTTGGCCAGAGCAGTCGAACGGGCCGATCGACCCGAACGACCGCCCCAGAATTGATAAAACGGTCCAACCAGTCCCACCCCTTATTCCTACAGCTACCCAGAAAACTACCCACACCCCCTGGCCACCTCACCCCCTCCAATCCTGGAGCGCCACATCAGCACACCCCTCTCCCTCACCAACCAGGAACTGCCACGTGGCCTAGACCTCCCTCTCCACTCAACCCACTCACCCTCACAGCCCACCCACTCCCTGCCAACACCACACACGCGCTGCACGCACCCAGCCGCACCCTCTCCCCTGGACCCGCGCGCACCCCACCGCCTCCGGCCCCACCTGGCGCGCCCACCTCCCTCCTCCTTCCCTTTCTTCTTCCCTGGCTCCCCCGCGCCTGCGTCGCACGATCCCATCCCCGCGTCTTCGCTCCCTCCTTCCTCTCTACCTCTCCCCTCTCTCTGCAGCCTGCGCCGCCGCTCCGCGTGACCCCGCCGCCGGCCAGCTGCGCTCCCCTCCGCCCCGGCCCGGCCGTCCCCCTCCGCCGCGCGCGAGCCCGTGGCGGCCAGACCCCGCCGGCCCGCTTCTCCGACCACGCCCCCGCCCTCCAGCACGCCCTCCGGCCTCCACCTACCCCGCGCGCATCCCGCCACCCCGTCCTATCCTTCCGCCGCTCCCGCGCGACTCCGAGCCAACCCGCCACCGGCCCGTGCCTCTCCGGCCGCCTCCCGCCGTCGCGCTCAGGCTGCAGCCGCCCAGCGCCCAGCCCGCTCGCCAGCGCGCGCCGGGTCCCTCCTCCTCGCCCCGACCGCGTCCCGTGGAGCTCCACCGCCCGTCCCCGTCGCCGGAGCCGCGCCGTTCGACCCGCCCGGAGCCGGCCTCGACCTCTACCTCGACGCGACCCCGCGCGCCGCCTCCGGTCTTCCCGCCCCGGCTCCCGCTCCGCTCGCCGTCTCCACCAGCGGCCGCGCCCAACCGCCGCCTCGCCTGAGAGCCCGATCCCTGCCGGCGTGCTCGCACTCGGTGAGGTCCCTTTGGGCTCCTCTCTGTGCGCGCATCCCAGGCAGCAGCTCGTGCCCCCGAGAATCAACCGACGATAGAGCCACCCGGTGATTGATGCGAGAAGCCGAACCCGAACCCGAACGTCACTAGAAGGACCATCGACAAGATCTTGCACGCGAACACCGAACATCTACGACATGGAACAACAGGGCCTCCTCTCGGAATGCCAGGCTCTTCTTCAAGGACGCCAAGTACTCCTATCTCCAAGACCGACCCCGGCATCGGAGTCGAGAGCCCCGACAAGAACTCCATCACGGAACATCTAGCACTCCGACAGGGACCCTGGAGACCCGGCGTCGAGCCCCAAGTTCGTCCCCGATAATCAAGGTGGAACCCCAAGACCCCGAAGCCCCGATCCGAAGGCCGATCCGAAGCACCAAGGCCTCCGCCATGGAATCAACAAGATCATCACGAAACGCCGAGTACTTCTTTCAGGACGCCATGATCGTCGACATGATCCGAAGACCGCGAATGCGACAAGAACGACACCAAACCAAGTCCTTCTCGGAGTCCGAGAACGTTTCCGTCGAACCCTGGACCCCGAGACCCGACCCCGAACCCCGGAACCCTAACAAGATCGCCGAACCCTAAATGTGTGACCCTTTCCTCGATACCCTATTTATGAATGATATCAACTGTTGCATTAAATCATTCTTCTCGCATGCATATCATTGGTTTGGGGGCCTTATGCCGATTCACCTAATAATTAAATATGGGGCCCATATGCGGGCAAATCTAGTCTCATATCGGCCTCATCTAAACTTGTGTAGCGAACCGGTGCTATCTTTTACCATGCTAAAACAACATTTAAATTGCGGGGCTTCTAAATAACTCGAACCATCTAATTAATTGTCGGAACCCCGGTTCCGCTTAATATGACCTAATTGCATCGCACCTTTGCCATGTCAAGCATCATGCATGCATCATGCCGATCTTCTGCCGTTTTATTAAATAGTGCATCCGGTGTTTCTTCTAGTGTTCTGGTTCTTCGCGGATAAGGCCGTTGAGTTGATGTGAGCTTCGCCCCGATCTTCGGGGAAAACCTTCGGCAATGTTTTCAGGCGAGCATCTCCCTCTTTCTACCTATCTTACTTTTATAGTCTTAATTCCCTCCTGTTGATCTATTGCTATCCGTGTTGCGATGCTCTAGTTTTCGTACCCGTGATATCCCTTGCAGCCGTATATTGCCTTGGACACACCCTATTCCCTGTTGTTTGGTAGATAGTTGGACTTGCGCGTCGTAGTCGCTTGCTCAAGTGCTGTTGCGAGTTGTCAAGTGCCACAGTTGCTGATGTATTGCCGCATGTGGATGTTGGAGATGATTCTAGTTTTACTTATCGTCACTTTAATTTCTGTTTAACAACTAAAAATTGAATAAGCAGAGGCATCGGTGGGTGATAGATACTATTTGGTTTCCGAACGCCCACTTGTGTCCCGTAAGACCCCGAGTACTTGATACCTGTTCCTTGATTTATCGCGCTATCCACATCCGGGAGGTATATGGGACCCCCCTGAGCCAGAGCTTGATGCAGTCGTATTTCTTGGGGCCACAAACTAGTTTGAGGTTTTATTTACGATCCTGTACTTATGCCATGCTACTTTCTGTATTTAAATTGTGCGAGGAGCACACTGTACTGTTTAGGAATTGTGACCCGTTTACGTGGTATCGACAAGCCCAGCCACACTTTCGGGTTCCCAGTCGTTTACCGCCGGCCCCACAAACCTTAAGGCCGTCTCGGAGTCAGCTAGCTTCGTTGCGGAATCTACTTAAGGGGTGGCCCCCTGAAATATTTCTGAATCCTGTGATTGTTCAGTCGTGAAAGCCTCGTTGGGTTTTGATTTGGTTTTTCCGAGGTTGATCGAGCGTGTGTTGCTATTGGTGCACCCCGGCCGGGTAAAACTTTCTGAAAGCCGTGTCCGCGGATATGGACGACTTGGAGCACAGTATCTCGATCATAGACAAGCATAACTAAAGTTTATTGCTATAAATTTGACTTATAATGACTAGTAATCAGCTTCACTATAATGGAATGACTAATTAATACTGCCCACAATTGCTTGTTGGAGTGTCGCTTGCGACCATTGTACCTGACTAGTAAGTATTGCAACTACAACGGTTTGGCTGAATAAAAGTACCAACAACTGCTGGGTTTTGGGTTTATCTCATGCTATCTGTATCTGATTAGTAATTGTTGCAACTACAATGGAATGGTTAACTAAAAGTGCCCACTGCTTACTTTATCAGGATGACTATCTAAACCTGACTAGTAAAGTGCCGCAACTATAACTGAATAAGCAAAACTGCCAACCGTGTGAGTTCCTTGGTTGACTTCCTCGTTTGGTCTCGAGGGGGAGATACCAGGATGGGTTTGTTTGGTGTTATCTTCAGGTTGGATCCGAATAGGTCTTTCTTACCCCTCTCTGATAACCGCCAGTTGTGTCGAGTCTCTATAGG
The DNA here is from genome assembly GCA_910589765.1 of Avena atlantica. Taxonomy (NCBI): domain Eukaryota; kingdom Viridiplantae; phylum Streptophyta; class Magnoliopsida; order Poales; family Poaceae; genus Avena; species Avena atlantica. The sequence continues at coordinate 233,622,328 of OU342738.1, forward strand.
TTGTTCAGTGCTTGCTGCCGCTGCCGCTCAGTCCACCATACCTATGTAGGCGAGGACCGCCGAATTCTAGTCTCGCCGTGTACTGGCCTCAGTACTGACGCTCCTTCTTTTTCCTTTGCCCTTTGTCGGCACCCCTTTTTGTTTAAACAGGTTTTGGGATCGACTTCGTTAGCAGGGTTACCCTTCCGGCTTGGCCTGGGCAGGGTTATGGACGCCATTGGTTATTCTTCAGGGCTCTTAGTCCCATTTGCATCTTGTCCGTAGTTGGACGCTGTATCGTTTTACAGGTGATTTGGATCTTTGTATCGTATATCTGTATTCTTGACTCTATGAGTCGCTGTTATATATATATCTGTTCTGTGGGTCCCATCGAGGACTGTTGTGTAATGTTATTACTTCGTTTTCCACCCGCACGAAAGTGCCTGGTGGGCACCTTTGAATCGTTTCTATGCGGGTTTGGCGGGTTTCGCTAAAACTTGCATAGGTCCGATTCTGAGGGTGTTACAGAGTGGTATCAGAGCCCAGCAGTTGCGATACCCCACGAGTCCAGCCTGTAGGATAACCTAGCTAACGGCCGAAGTAGAGTGTCAAAACTATTTTTGAAAAATCGGTTGGATAGTTCTGAATAGGTCTGATTTTACTTCTTACCCTCTGCTGTTCTCCTCTTATCTCTACGTGTTTTGAATCCGCTCTCTTCTTTCTCTTCGAGTCCAGGATTTCTCGCGGTTGGGTTTCCGTCGTACCTTCAGGGTTTCGCTTTCTTCCTTTTGTAACGGAGGTGCTACGATCATCAATCTGCAACTTGTCTGTTGTACCCTTCATCCAATCTTTTGTTCTTGAGCTCTTTATCCACATGTGTTCCTTGCTGGATATCAGTGTCGTTGAAAAACATATGAGAAGGACGAGCTTTGGTGAAGTTGGGGTTAACCTTGGGCATGTGTTGTTCATGCCAATGGAACCACCGCGAAACCTAATCAGTGTGTCTTTCATACGATTTCTGCTGGCAACACTCCTTTGTTCCGAACCTCGTTGTCGAGATCTTCATTCTGATTCCGAGAGTTGGTTGCTTAATCCGCCTATTCGTGTGCAGAGTAATGGTTTGAGTGCGGGATGGAGTAGCTACCCTACCACTGCTCTTATCATTCGCTCTTGTACGTCGAATCAGTGGATCCAGCAGTTTACTCCGTCCACGGAAGTTAGGGGTGGATTTATTTGTTGATACCTCTACCTTCGCCCTTTTTGTTTCCGGAGTGTTCCCTCGACGATCATGGACAACGACCTCTTGTTAGTGGTGTCGCGAAGATCTACATGATGCGAGAAGACGTAGACCGCCGACCTTCCTTCCGGTACCATGAGGCGGATCTCGAGGGCGAGATCCCTTGTTAGTGGTGTCGAATTGTGGCATCCCGCAAAACCACTACTAGAAAATCGCGTTGAATTTGTGTATTGCATCGTCATCATCATGCATTGTTTGCCAAAACTATTTTCGCAAAGCCCGTTTTGTTTTCTAAAAACGCCCCATCTTTATTCAAACGCCAAACCCCGGGGCTCCGGAGTATTTTGTTTTGTTGCTATCGGTTTGCAAATGGTCCAATTAAAGTAAATAAAATATTAATTATTTTGGCCGGAGCAGTCGAACGGGCCGATCGACCCGAACGACCGCCCCAGAATTGATAAAACGGTCCAACCAGTCCCACCCCTTATTCCTACAGCTACCCAGAAAACTACCCACACCCCCTGGCCACCTCACCCCCTCCAATCCTGGAGCGCCACATCAGCACACCCCTCTCCCTCACCAACCAGGAACTGCCACGTGGCCTAGCCCTCCCTCTCCACTCAACCCACTCACCCTCACAGCCCACCCACTCCCTGCCAACACCACACACGCGCTGCACGCACCCAGCCGCACCCTCTCCCCTGGACCCGCGCGCACCCCACCGCCTCCGGCCCCACCTGGCGCGCCCACCTCCCTCCTCCTTCCCTTTCTTCTTCCCTGGCTCCCCCGCGCCTGCGTCGCACGACCCCATCCCCGCGTCTTCGCTCCCTCCTTCCTCTCTACCTCTCCCCTCTCTCTGCAGCCTGCGCCGCCGCTCCGCGTGACCCCGCCGCCGGCCAGCTGCGCTCCCCTCCGCCCCGGCCCGGCCGTCCCCCTCCGCCGCGCGCGAGCCCGTGGCGGCCAGACCCCGCCGGCCCCGCTGCTCCGACCACGCCCCCGCCCTCCAGCACGCCCTCCGGCCTCCACCTACCCCGCGCGCATCCCGCTGCCCCGTCCTATCCTTCCGCCGCTCCCGCGCGACTCCGAGCCAACCCGCCACCGGCCCGTGCCTCTCCGGCCGCCTCCCGCCATCGCGCTCAGGCCGCAGCCGCCCAGCGCCCAGCCCGCTCGCCAGCGCGCGCCGGGTCCCTCCTCCTCGCCCCGACCGCGTCCCGCGGAGCTCCACCGCCCGTCCCCGTCGCCGGAGCCGCGCCGTTCGACCCGCCCGGAGCCGGCCTCGACCTCTACCTCGACGCGACCCCGCGCGCCGCCTCCGGTCTTCCCGCCCCGGCTCCCGCTCCGCTCGCCGTCTCCACCAGCGGCCGCGCCCAACCGCCGCCTTGCCGGAGGGCCCGATCCTTGCCGGCGTGCTCGCACTCGGTGAGGTCCCTTTGGGCTCCTCACTGTGCGCGCATCCCAGGCAGCAGCTCGTGCCCCCGAGAATCAACCGACGATAGAGCCACCCGGTGATTGATGCGAGAAGCCGAACCCGAACCCGAACATCACTAGAAGGACCATCGACAAGATCTTGCACGCGAACACCGAACATCTACGACATGGAACAACAGGGCCTCCTCTCGGAATGCCAGGCTCTTCTTCAAGGACGCCAAGTACTCCTATCTCCAAGACCGACCCCGGCGTCGGAGTCGAGAGCCCCGACAAGAACTCCATCACGGAACATCTAGCACTCCGACAGGGACCCTGGAGACCCGGCGTCGAGCCCCAAGTTCGTCCCCGATAATCAAGGTGGAACCCCAAGACCCCGAAGCCCCGATCCGAAGGCCGATCCGAAGCGCCAAGGCCTCCGCCATGGAATCAACAAGATCATCACGAAACGCCGAGTACTTCTTTCAGGACGCCATGATCGTCGACATGATCCGAAGACCGCGAATGCGACAAGAACGACACCAAACCAAGTCCTTCCCGGAGTCCGAGAACGTTTCCGTCGAACCCTGGACCCCGAGACCCGACCCCGAACCCCGGAACCCTAACAAGATCGCCGAACCCTAAATGTGTGACCCTTTCCTCGATACCCTATTTATGAATGATATCAACTGTTGCATTAAATCATTCTTCTCGCATGCATATCATTGGTTTGGGGGCCTTATGCCGATTCACCTAATAATTAAATATGGGGCCCATATGCGGGCAAATCTAGTCTCATATCGGCCTCATCTAAACTTGTGTAGCGAACCGGTGCTATCTTTTACCATGCTAAAACAACATTTAAATTGCGGGGCTTCTAAATAACTCGAACCATCTAATTAATTGTCGGAACCCCGGTTCCGCTTAATATGACCTAATTGCATCGCACCTTTGCCATGTCAAGCATCATGCATGCATCATGCCGATCTTCTGCCGTTTTATTAAATAGTGCATCCGGTGTTTCTTCTAGTGTTCTGGTTCTTCGCGGATAAGGCCGTTGAGTTGATGTGAGCTTCGCCCCGATCTTCGGGGAAAACCTTCGGCAATGTTTTCAGGCGAGCATCTCCCTCTTTCTACCTATCTTACTTTTATAGTCTTAATTCCCTCCTGTTGATCTATTGCTATCCGTGTTGCGATGCTCTAGTTTTCGTACCCGTGATATCCCTTGCAGCCGTATATTGCCTTGGACACACCCTATTCCCTGTTGTTTGGTAGATAGTTGGACTTGCGCGTCGTAGTCGCTTGCTCAAGTGCTGTTGCGAGTTGTCAAGTGCCACAGTTGCTGATGTATTGCCGCATGTGGATGTTGGAGATGATTCTAGTTTTACTTATCGTCACTTTAATTTCTGTTTAACAACTAAAAATTGAATAAGCAGAGGCATCGGTGGGTGATAGATACTATTTGGTTTCCGAACGCCCACTTGTGTCCCGTAAGACCCCGAGTACTTGATACCTGTTCCTTGATTTATCGCGCTATCCACATCCGGGAGGTATATGGGACCCCCCTGAGCCAGAGCTTGATGCAGTCGTATTTCTTGGGGCCACAAACTAGTTTGAGGTTTTATTTACGATCCTGTACTTATGCCATGCTACTTTCTGTATTTAAATTGTGCGAGGAGCACACTGTACTGTTTAGGAATTGTGACCCGTTTACGTGGTATCGACAAGCCCAGCCACACTTTCGGGTTCCCAGTCGTTTACCGCCGGCCCCACAAACCTTAAGGCCGTCTCGGAGTCAGCTAGCTTCGTTGCGGAATCTACTTAAGGGGTGGCCCCCTGAAATATTTCTGAATCCTGTGATTGTTCAGTCGTGAAAGCCTCGTTGGGTTTTGATTTGGTTTTTCCGAGGTTGATCGAGCGTGTGTTGCTATTGGTGCACCCCGGCCGGGTAAAACTTTCTGAAAGCCGTGTCCGCGGATATGGACGACTTGGAGCACAGTATCTCGATCATAGACAAGCATAACTAAAGTTTATTGCTATAAATTTGACTTATAATGACTAGTAATCAGCTTCACTATAATGGAATGACTAATTAATACTGCCCACAATTGCTTGTTGGAGTGTCGCTTGCGACCATTGTACCTGACTAGTAAGTATTGCAACTACAACGGTTTGGCTGAATAAAAGTACCAACAACTGCTGGGTTTTGGGTTTATCTCATGCTATCTGTATCTGATTAGTAATTGTTGCAACTACAATGGAATGGTTAACTAAAAGTGCCCACTGGTTACTTTATCAGGATGACTATCTAAACCTGACTAGTAAAGTGCCGCAACTATAACTGAATAAGCAAAACTGCCAACCGTGTGAGTTCCTTGGTTGACTTCCTCGTTTGGTCTCGAGGGGGAGATACCAGGATGGGTTTGTTTGGTGTTATCTTCAGGTTGGATCCAAATAGGTCTTTCTTACCCCTCTCTGATAACCGCCAGTTGTGTCGAGTCTCTATAGGTTGTTCAGTGCTTGCTGCCGCTGCCGCTCAGTCCACCATACCTATGTAGGCGAGGACCGCCGAATTCTAGTCTCGCCGTGTACTGGCCTCAGTACTGACGCTCCTTCTTTTTCCTTTGCCCTTTGTCGGCACCCCTTTTTGTTTAAACAGGTTTTGGGATCGACGTCGTTAGCAGGGTTACCCTTCCGGCTTGGCCTGGGCAGGGTTATGGACGCCATTGGTTATTCTTCAGGGCTCTTAGTCCCATTTGCATCTTGTCCGTAGTTGGACGCTGTATCGTTTTACAGGTGATTTGGATCTTTGTATCGTATATCTGTATTCTTGACTCTATGAGTCGCTGTTATATATATATCTGTTCTGTGGGTCCCATCGAGGACTGTTGTGTAATGTTATTACTTCGTTTTCCACCCGCACGAAAGTGCCTGGTGGGCACCTTTGAATCGTTTCTATGCGGGTTTGGCGGGTTTCGCTAAAACTTGCATAGGTACGATTCTGAGGGTGTTACACTATAGAGACTCGATAAAACAGGCGGCTATCAGAGAGGGGTAAGAAAGACCTATTCGGATCCAACCTGATGCTACCATCAAACAAACCCATCCTGGTGTTTCCCCCTCGAGACCAAACGAGGAAGTCAACCGAGGAACACACACCGTTGGCAGTTTTATTTATTCAGTTATCGTTGCAGCAATTACTAGTCAGGTATAGATAGTCATCCTGATAGAATAAGCAGTGGGCACTTTTAGTTAGCCATTCCGTTGTAGTTGCAACATTTACTAGTCAGATACAGTTAGCATGAGATAACCCAAAAACCCAGCAGTTGTTGGCACTTTTATTTAGCCATTCCGTTGTAGTGAAGCTGATTACTAGTCATATCGGATACAAGTTAATTTATAACAGTAAACTTTAGTTATAGTTGTCTATGATCAAGCACTGTGCTCCAAGTCGTCCATAACCGCGGACACGGCTTCTCGAAAAGATTAAACCCTGCAGGGGTGCACCAAAGTATCCACAAGCACTTCGACCCTTTTTGCCAGATCAGTTAACATACACCCATCGGTATGTCGGCGGGGCCTAAGTCACGACGTTTCCAGACCCAAAGCAAGCACGGGGGGCCACCCCACTAAGTACACCCGCAACAAAGTTGGCCGGTCTCCGAGACGGACTCAGGGTTTGCGACAGTGGCTGTAAACGACAGCAAATCCCAAAACTGGGACTGTCGATACCGCGAAAACACTCCGCTTCCAAAACAGTACAGCGTGCTCCTCACACAATCGTAAATAAAGCAGTAAAGCATGGCATAGGTACGGGATAGTAAATAAAACCTCAAACTAGTTGTGGCCCCCAGTACAATGCTTTGAAATCAGGTACTAATCGATGGGGGGCCCATATCTCCCCACCTGTGGTTAGCGCGCTCGATCTCGGAACAGGTGTCAAGAACTCGGGGTCCTACGGGACACAAGTGGGCGGTCGGAAACCAGATATTATCTATCACCCACCGGTGCCTCTGCTTACCTACTTCAATTTTAGTTGTTAAACAATAATTACAGTGAAACAATAATTAAAGCCATGATCATCTCCAACATTGAACATGCGGCAATACTTCAACAATTGTGGTACTTGACGACACGCAACAGCACTTGAGCAAGCGACTACGACGCGCAAGTCCAACTATCTACCAAACAACAGGTAATAGGATGTGTCCAAGGCAATATAAGGCTGCAAGGGATATCACGGGTACAAAAACTAGAGCATCGCAACACAGATAGCAATAGATCAACAGGAGGGGATAAATACTATAAAAGTAAGATAGGTAGAAAGGGGGAGATGCTCGCCTGAAAACATTGCCGAAGGTTCGACCGAAGATCGGGGCGAAGCTCACATCAACTCAACGGCCTTATCCGCGCAGAAGCAAAACACTAGAATAAACACCGGATGCAATATTTAATACTACGGCAAAAGATCGGGCATGATGCATGTATGATGTATGACATGGCAAAGGTGCGATGCGATTAGGTCAATATTAAGTGGAACCGGGGTCCCGACAATTAATTAGGTGGTTCATGTTATTTAGCTAACCCGCAGTTTAACTGTTGTTTAACAAGGCAGAATATATCACCGGTTCGCTACACAAGTTTAAATGAGGCCGATATGAGACTAGATTTGCCCGCATATGGGCCCCATATTTAATTATGAGGTGAATCGGCATAAGGCCCCCAAACCACACGACAATATGCATGCATGAACATTTAATATGCGACAAGTTGTATTATATTATAAAATAGGGTTTTCGGGAAGGGGTTCACACATTAGGGGGGTCTCGACGAACTTGGGGTTCCGAGGGGTCCGGGGTCGGTCTCAGGGTTCAGGGTTCAGGGTTCGACGGAATCGTTCTCGGATAACGGAGATAGGTCTTGTCGCATCCGTGGTCTTCGGGTCATGTCGACGGTCATGGCGTTCGGGATGAAGTACTTGTCGCATCGGGGTCTCGGTGTCCTCGGATCCGATTGTAGATCTCGGCGTCCTCGAGGGGGTACTTGTCGTATCCGGGAAGAAGGACTTCGCGTTCGGTGGCGATCTTGGCGGTTTTAGGGTCCGGGCCTTCGATTCCTATGAAGGAGATCTTGGGGTTTTTCTATGTCGACGACCTTGGGTACCATCTTGTCCGCCGGTGGCGAGCTTGGGATCGGCGTCAGGGCCTTCGCTTTCCACCAAGTGCATTCTTCTAATCCAACAGCCTCGAGCCGATCTTGTCGACAAGGGAACTTGGCGCTTTGTCAAACTTCTCCGTGTTTGGTTGTTGGACTCAGCACGACATCAAGGATCTTGGCAAGCGAAGGCGCTGCAGACGGTGGCGTGTCGCTTGAGACGCGTTGCGAGGAGCCACCCGGAGGCCGAGGCAGGGGCACAGGGCGAGCACCGACGCGGCGGTCCACGAGCAGGAGGGGGGTCGACGCGACATGCGCCAGGACGGGCGGCGCTCGAGGCGGAGAAGGCGGTGGCCGAGCAAGGTTGGGGCAGGGGCGACGTCCGGCGAGGTGGGGCGAGCCGGGACCCGCGGACGGGGCCAGAGGCACGGGGTCGCGCCGGCGCAGAGGGAGGCCGGAGGCGAGGCGGGGCCGACGGAGGAAGGACGGGCGGCGGGGTCCTGTGGCGGCGTGGCCGAGCTCGGGGCCGGCGGGCGGAGGCGCCGGAAGGGCTCACGGCAGCAGGATGCGCCGGGAGGGAAGCTGACGACGGGGAGGCGGAGGAGGAACCAGGGCGGCGGGGCTCGGTCGCGGCGGCTGCTGCCGGGGGAGGGGAGGCGCAGAGGCGACGAGGAGGAACCAGGGCGGCGGGGCTCGGGCGCGGCGGCTGCTGTCGGGGGAGGGGAGGCGCAGAGGCGACGAGGAGGGGAGGCCGGCGAGGAGGCGACCGGGTGGCGCGCCGGCGGCGGGGTGGAGGAGGCGGCCGGGAGCAGAGCTCGGGGCTTGTAGGTGGAGGGGGAAGCGGCGGTCGCTGGAGGCCGAGGCGGCGGAGGGGCGCCGCCAGGCGGCAGGACAGGCCGGAGAGCTTGGGGCCGGCGGGCCGAACGAGAGGCGGTGGGAGCGTCGGGTGAGGGAGAGGTCTCGGGGAGGGGGAGGTGCGATGCAGGGGAGATGGTTGGTGGGCGGTGGGGTCCAGGGGGTGGACCAGGGGAACGGGGTCCACGCGGGGAAGGTGGTTCCAGGTGCGGTGCTGGCCAGGTGGGTTTGGGGCGCGTGCAGGCGCGGGTGGGTGAGGTGGAGGGGAGAGGGGGTTTGGGGGGTGAGGTGGCAGCAGGAGAGTGGTTGGAGGGAGAGAGAGGATGAGGTGGCAGCCAGAGATTGGTGGGGGTGAGGTGGCTGGTTGGGTGGGTAGACTAGGTTGGGTGCAAAAGGGGTTTAGGGTGGACCGATCTGTTTTGTACGGGGGTGGTCGACTGGGTCGAATCGGCCCGTTCGACCGCCCCACTAAAATAATTAAATATTTTATTATTTACAAACGGGACTTTTGCCAACCGTGGGTAGACAAAACAAATATTCCGGAGACCCGGGTTTTTCGTTTGAACAAAGACGGGGAGTTTTAGAAAACACAAAATAGGTTTTTCTGCAAATAGTTTTATGCAAGCAACTGCAAGATGATGACGATGCTCAAATGCAATGTGGCATGATGACATGAGCATGCGGTCATGACGATGCAATGCACAAAAACAACGCGATTTTCTAGTAGTGGTTTTTGCGGGATGCCACAAACACCTATGGATTTCTGGTGTCGTATGTACACGATTGCTAGTGGTCAACTGATCTCCGGATCTGACACTTCCAGGTTCGTGTGTAATTGCATGTCTTTGCGTCTCTACGCATCACTCATTCCCTAATGAGATGGCTTTGTATAAATTTGGTCCTTTGGTGAGACCTTTAGTTCTTTGGGGTTAAAACATGTTGATAATATTATCGTACAATATATCTTCATAGTACTATCCCGCTGTGAACCACACCTAGTTTGGTAACAAACTACTTGACACAAATGCCCTCTTTAGCTGATATAATAGCAGTCATATACTTAGCCTTTTGTTGTAGCATCTGTCACAATGTCTTAACTTTGGAACTCATCCAAATCCATTATGGAACTTACTTTCCATTATATTGTGCCACCCTTAGTTTAGATTGAGATAAACTTAATTTGTACTTTGTGACAAAACTAGTATCAATGTAGTACTTTTACAATGAACTAACCATTTATTTGTCACTTCTACAAAACAATATATTCTTAGTTCTTCCAAAAGATCATAAGAATATCCTTACTATTGTCCAATGATCATCTTATGAATCATTCTGGTATATGCTCACATCATTTAGAGCATATGACATATCTGGATTTGTACATATCACAGTATGATTGATATAAATACTCTTTGTGATTTCATAAATCAAGTATCAATCTATACTTGAATCTTTGTTTCACTTACCAAGTGTCAATACACTTGAATATATCATCAATATTGAACTCATTCAATCCTTTCTGTGAAACAAGAACCTTTCTTGTAGTTTCTATATTGAACTTATTCAATACATCATCTATCTACTTTCGGCATAACCATATTAGCGTCTATTGATGCCAAATATTTGGGTTTTGCCTAAGTCTTTTATCGGGATGAAATTCTTAATATGTTAATAAAAGATACATCATTTCCAATCAACAATATGTCTTCCACATAATGTATTAGAAACATGTCTTAGCGCTCCCACTTAATTTCTTGCAAATGCAAGCATCTTCATCGTCTCCGACGAATTTAAACTCCTTTAACAGTTTCATCATAGTGAATATTCCAACTCCGCAATGCTTACTTCAACCATTGAAGTTTGCATATGCTTTTAGCATCCTTTGAATTAAAAAAACCCTATGGACCGTGTTATGCACATGTCCTAGGTAACAATTCTATTAGAAGAACTTGTTTTATTTATTCAACTACCACATAACAAAATTATATGTAGTGGTTGCTACATTAATCCGTCTAGACTAAATATCGCTATGAAAGATCAAATCTTGTCATAGTCAACCTTTGAACATTGTTGTGAACTCTTTCCCAACATGTCGACTATTTCATAGATGTGAAACATCCATGTCTATTTCCTTATAGATCCAAACACACCTGTAAGGTCTTACACCTTTCTTGAGGGTCCTTCAATTTAAAAACTTGATTTCTTGTGTATGGAACTATCACGGATTTTATGGCTTGAAGCCATTTTACGGAGTCAGGGCCCATCATCGCTTCTTTGCATGTAGTCGGATCATTATTGTCAAATAATGATTTAACTCTCAAATCTTGGTATTTGGTTGTTTACCCGACCTACTTGTTTTAATAGAAACTTTGACCTTCGTAACCACAACCTTTGAGGCATGTGAGCCATGAGCATTGTTGCTGCCTCCGGAACACTTTTCGGCGTTGCGCAACTTTGCACATATAGCTAAGGTTCTTTTAACCTTATCAAAGTTCTATTGTCCTCCCACTTATCTTTTCACGAAAAATTCCTTCTCAAAGAAACTTGACGTTCTAAGCGACAAACACGTTTGTCTCCGATGTTATGGAGGAACAGTTATTCGAAATAACATACAAAGACAGGTTCATCCGACTTTGTTTGCAAACATCTTTCTTATGCATAGCATGCCAATGTTTAAGAAAGGACAACTTGGGTTTTATCCCAAACCATAACTTTATATGGTGTCATTTCAACGGATTATGATGGAGCTCTTTTCAGTGGAAAAACGGTAGTCTCTAAAGCTTTTAATCTTTAAAATATAATGGCAGTTTCATGAATTACACCTTTGATCTTACCATGTCAAACAAGGTTTAATTACATATCTCGAACGCTCCATACTCTTATGGTGTTTCGGGAAATGCAAATCCACGGAACGATTCCTTAAATCTTAGGTATTATGCTAAACTTGTAACTCAAATATCTTCCTTTATGATCTTATCATAAACTATTTATATTCTTTTTACAATGATTTTGCACTTCATCTTGAAAATCTTTGAACTTTTCAAATGTTTCATACTTCATCCTTATTAAGTAAATATTCATATATTCACTCAAATTTTCGGAGAAAGCATATGAAGTTGAAATCCATCGCTCTTGACTACACATAATGGACTTCATACAACAATATGTACAAATTCCAATAAGCTAGTCATTCGTTCCCTTTTGGCCTATGAACGAAGTTTTAATTATCTCTAGGAAAGTTTCACAAGCGTCATTTGATCAAAAATCAAAAGACTCCAAAATTCCATCCACATGGAGTTTCTTCATGTTTTCTTTCCAATATAATTTAAACAGCGATGTCACTTCCTAAGTGATCTTTCAATCAATTTGTCTTTCGACATTTTTAGCACTAGTTTTATGGATGTGATTTCTCCAACGAGATTTGTAAATCATCCATCTTTTATGGATTACGGCAATTATTTGAACAACCCTTTTGTTCTCATAATACCTGATAAAACAAATCTTGAAGGCAAGCTTTGATGTTTAACGAGCAACACAATAACCCTTTATTTGTTCTCGATGAACATCATCACATATTATTTTGCTAGTTACTTAGGCCATTGTAGTTCATGAATTGTGTTGTTTCGTATGACGATTCACACCAACAAATTCAGTATCAAATACTTTAAGAACTACATTGTTTAATAAGCAAAGAATATAGCCATAACATGTATATCATCTATATACTTAAGCTGAACAATTCTAGTCTTTTCTTTTCTGCCATATATTTATGAGATTCTCTTTCAGTATTTCTTTTTCTGTTTGAAAGAATCTATCAACATCAATAGTGGAGCCATACACATGACACATAGTCCAAAGCGTGTATAGTTAAATACCAATGTCTTTGGACTTGCACTTTGAAGTAGATCACCATTATTAAATGTTTGGTGTTCTTTCAAATTCCTTTCTTTAGTAATCTCTTGGTGTAGTAAACATTTTACCTACATAATGGTGAATTGCGAGTATAATGTTGCTCTCCAAAACCTTTTGGAGGATTAGGACAACTAGTGTCTCCAACCTTTTGCAAATTCTCATCAAATATGAGAACATGAATTTTGCCATATTATACTCTATCATGTTGTAACCAAAACTTCGTTTCAGATATCACAATATCTTCCACACATAATGGTTTCTGAAACAACTCTTTCAGATCCTAGATAACCTTGATATTAAGACAATCCTTTGAATATCAAGAATCATGGAGACAAACATGATACTCATACACTAACTCTTGGAATTGTCACTCTTGTTTTAATACCAATTATTAAACTTCATGGAGTAACCGGAACTTACTGAAAGTTTGTAATAGGACTTTTAAACTTTAGATTAACACTTCAAAACAATACGATACCAGTTCGTAAAGTAACTAACCAAAATTCTATAGTTCTATTATCTCAATTATAACTAAGCGCAAGGTGGTAAACAGATGCCAATGACTACAACAACTATGCAAATTCACTTTGATTTAATTTATGATAAATAGTGTTCAACTCTTAATCATATTGCCGTCGAACTCCCATTCAAAACAATATCCCTCACATTGTTTTAGTGATCACACGAACCAAATCCACCACATCAAAACCGATCATCACGAGAGTTGATGTAGCTTCAATGGCGAACAATCAACATGTTCATCATATCTACTATATGACTCATGCTTTACCTTTCAGTGATCCGCGTTCCGAGACCATGTATGTACATGCTAGGCTCGTCAAGACCAAACCTTAGCTTCCGCATGAGCAAATCTGGCTTGCTCACGTTGTATACACTCGCAGAATCTAACACACCCGATCATCACGTGGTGCTTCGAAACAACGAGCTTTAGCAACGGTGCTTACTAACACTTTAAAACTTGAAATTGTGTGCTTGAGGGATTATCTTATAATGCTACCGTCGTAAACTAAGCAATACAAGATGCATAAAAGGATTAACATCACATGCAATTCATAATATGTGATATGATATGGCCTTTCTTCTTTGTGCTTCTGATCTCCATCTTCAAGCACGAACATGATCTCCATCATCACCGGCATTGCATCAAGGTCAATGACGCCGCTCCATGGTTGTCGTCCACTAGCTTCAACTATTACAACTACTTTGAATAGACACGCGGGTCTTAACAGAATTTAAAAACAATCATATGGCTCCCGCCGGTTGCCAACTTACAATAAGGAACATTACATACATCAAATATAATCACAATCATGGCCATATCACATCACAGCACATCCCTGCAAAACAAAGTTAGACGCCTCTAATTTTCTTTGCATATTTTACGTGGTTTGGGGCTTTCAATAAGTGTCGCTCTAATTTACGAACAAGAACCACAACATTGATGCTAGTATTGTCAATCACCCGTTGTAAATTGAATCTTAACTATGTTGGGAGAAACAGGCACCCGGAAAGCCACTTATGCAATACAAGTTGCATGTCAAGCGTGGAGCAAGTCTCATGAACGATGTCATGTAAGGTTAGCCCGGGCCGCTTCATCCCACCATCCCGCAAGATGCAAAGTACACAAGAAGCACTCGACAACAAAAGCATCAACGTCCACAATGACCATTGTGTTCTACTCGTGCAACAGATCTACATATAGACACGGCTCTGATACCACTGTAGGGGTTCGTAGCATGGAAAACAAAAAATTTCTACCGCATGCACACAAACAAGCCAAGATCTATCTACTAGATTGTAGCAACGAGTCGATAGAGGAACTCACCCTCGAAGATCCCAAAGCGGTTAACGAGAGCAGATTCTCGTGGGTGATGTAGTCGTACACTTGCCGATCTCAAGATCGCGTAGACGATCCTTCCGGCGCTGCGTTCCGGCAGCGCTTCCGCAGTCGGTCACACGTTCGGTACTCGATGAAAACCTTCCTCTCCCTTGTTCCAGCAGGCAGCGGAGGTTGTAGCATTTTCCTCGCGATTCCGGCAGCACGACGGCGTGGTACCGGAAGTAGAGGGGAGATCTCGCAGGGCTTCACCTTAAGCCGAAGGGAATGTGGTGGATTAGGGTTTCCCGGAAAACTAGGGTTTAGAGATCCGGGAGGAGGAGGAGGTGTCGGCGGCGACGGATCGGCGGCGGTGCAGCGGCGGGCGGCGGTGGCGAGGGGCGACGACGGCGGCTCGTGGAGAGGGCTTGGAACTTGTGTTGTTTGGGGCAGCCCTCCCCTTCTATTTATGAGAGGGAGGGGCAGCCATGGGAGGGGTGGGTTTGAATCCAAACCCAAACCCAAGTTGGATTAAGAGAAGGACGTGTTTCTTCTCCCACTAGGAAACCATTGTTCCAGTTTGACTTTTCAAACTTCCCGTTTGACTTTCAATTTAGAGCTTTATTTCTCTCTTGCATATGCCAACACCAAGTGACCTTGGACATGATCCAATCATTCCACTTACCCATGACACATTCATGGCCCATTCTCCTTTCGGACCGGTGAACTTTCTAGACCCTTCTAGAACCTCTCCGATGAAATCGTCGGAAACTTTCCCGAACTCCGAAATAGGACTTTCCTTATATGAATCTTATTCTCCGGACCATTCCGGATCTCCTCGTGATATCCCGGATCCCATCCGAGACTCCGAACAACATTCGGTCTCTTACTCATCATTCCATAACTACTCAACAACATCGAATCCTTAAGTGTGTCTCCCTACGGTTAGTGAATTATGCGGACATGATCGAGACACTTCTCCGATCAATAACCAATAGAGAAATCTGGAAATTCACATGGATCCCACATATTTCTACGATTACTTTGCGATCGAATGAACCACTTACATACGATACCAATTTCCCTTTGTCTCACGATAGTTTACTTATCCGAGGTTTTGATCGTCGGTATCTCTGCATACCTAGTTCAACCTCGTTACCGATAAGTACTCTTTTCTCGTTCCCGCGATATGTGATCCCTTGTGAACTAGTCACATGCTTGCAAGCTAATTGGATGACATTCCACCGAGAGGGCCCAGAGTATATCTATCCGTCATATGGATGGACAAATCCCACTCTTGATCCATGTGCCTCAACCCATACTTTCCAAACACTCAATGCCACCTTTATAGCCACCCAGTGACGGTGTGGTGTTTGATGTGATCAAAGCATCCTTCCGGTGATGGTGATTAACATGATAGCATGGTCGAAGGAATTAGGTTACTATGTATCAGAAAGCTTATAGCAAATGAACTATATTTAAATGACTTGATCTTTATGCTACGCTTAACTATAGGAGTATGTCCATCACATCATTCATCTATTGATATGACCCTGTTGTTAATAACATCTCTATGTTCATGATCAGGAAACAATGATCAT
Organism: Avena atlantica; assembly: GCA_910589765.1. Classification (NCBI taxonomy): domain Eukaryota; kingdom Viridiplantae; phylum Streptophyta; class Magnoliopsida; order Poales; family Poaceae; genus Avena; species Avena atlantica. The sequence goes on from OU342738.1 coordinate 233,638,307, forward strand.
ATATTAACCAACAAGCTAGTTTAATAAGAGGCTTTACTAGGGACTCTTTTATGTTTACAAATCACACAAGTATTAATGTTTCCGGTTAATACAATTATAGCATGGTATGTAAACATTTATCATAAGCATGAAGATATGATAATAACCACTTTATTATTGCCTCTTGGGCATATCTCCAACACCCCGGCCGAGGGTTCGGCACCCTCTCCCCCTCCGGCGCAAGCCGGTGCTTCACAAGGATCGACGAGGGAAGAAACCTTCCTCGCCGGTACTTGTTTATGAGCTCGTCGGTCACGAAGGACCCGCACCAGCCGCCGCATTGCTCCGGCAGCATCTCGGAAGAAGAGGGGGCCGTGGTTGGCGAAAAGAAGGTGGACGGCGGCGACAGGGAGAGGGCGCGCAAGAACAAGGAACGCTGGGAGAAGATGAGCCGGAGGATGGAAAGGTGTGGTAACCGATCCCCTCGGAGCCCTATTTATCCCCGCAAGCGGCAGCGTCGCCCCTTCAGCTTCTGCGTGACGCGTGGCGTCACGGTGTCACAACTGTGTAACACTTAGGCTCGGATCCTCTGCGCCGCCGTGGCTGCCACAGAAGATCCCCGGGCTTCAGCGGGAGGCTAGGCGTGCGCCCATGACCCGAGGAAACGCTGTGGCACGTTTGCGTGCGCAGTTGCCAAAAAACTGACGCAGCGACGCGGAAGTCAAACTGACGCGATGTGCGCCAGAACCACATGCGTGGATGACGGCATCAATGACGTCATCTAGCCAAATGTTTCGTCTTCAGCTCCACTAGCCGGTACCTGCCTTCGCTTTCTACACCCAGTGGACGGCCATCGATTCCGCAGCCGGTTAACTCCAGCCGGAAATCAGAAGCAAAAGCCGCAGCCAGATAAAGTAAAGCAACCTCTCAGGAAGGGAAGGAGCACAGAAGATCTTGCCCACCGGCCAAGCCCATACGTGCTCGGGGACTAGTGTCGGGGGGATAACCCCCGGGTGGGGAAAGCCAGGCATAAGTAGGCCGGCTCCTGAAGATGCAGGCCGCCAGGCCTCCATGAAATACAACTCTAACCGTCTGGCAAGCAAGCCCGGCTGGGCTTATAACCTTCCCGGCTGGCCCGTCTAGCCGGTGGCCAGAAGAACCGGCCGGGTGGTTGTTCCCACCCGGATCACCTCGGATTGGATGAAGAGCACGGAAGGACCGACGCTCCATGCGGGGTACACTTTTGGCTCTCCCTCGTCACCAAGGAAGCTGGCATGCCGTCATGACCAGTGCTACCCGACGAAGATAAAGCAAGACGGTCGGCTGGACTGGCGAAAGCGGTTCGGGTGACCGTTAAAGCAAGGGTGACGCCCCAAAGGAAGCCTGAGTGACCACTAAAGAGAAGGATGACGCTAAAAGAAGGGTGGACTGGGTCTTGGCCCACCGGCTGGGCCCTGTAGTCGGCCATGCCCTGTAAACCCATATCCAAACAGTAAACCATAGGACCCAATCTGTAATCTGCCCCCCAGACCAGTATATAAGGGAGCGCAGAGCCAGGGTTCTAGGTAAGAGACAACAGTAGAGTAAGAGAAGAGTTAGCACCTAGCTCCTATCTTCCTCTAGCCATCGATAGTAGCTAAGGAAACATCTCAAGGAGCACTTGTACTGAGTATCGAGCTCCCATACATAGTTCATCTTGCAGGAGTAGGGGTGTTACCTCGCCAAGAGGGCCCCGAACCTGGGTACGTCCCTGTGTTTGCAGTGCATCGTGCCCAATACGTTGCGTGATCCACCGAATGCATCCGTGTGTCCCTTCTTTGCCATCCCCGATGGCTCTGCCGTGTTCCACACCACGACATCCAGGTGGAGACTTCTCCGTGAGCTTGGTCTACCGGGCCCTCTTCCAGGGCCCGGAGCTGCGCTGGACCTCGCCCCTCTGGAAGGCACCACTCCCCCTTAGTATTCGCATTTTTCTATGGTAGCTCCTCCGGGATTGGTTGCCGACGGGGGTGGAGGTGGTTAAGCGTAATGGGCCGGGCAATGGCCGGTGTCCCCTATGCGGGACTCCGAAGACCTGTGCCCATATTATGTTCTCCTGTACGGCTGCTCAGTTTTTGTGGAGCTGTGTTCGGGATGCGCTGGGGCCTTCCTAGCAGGCGTAGGAGCTTGGGGAGTTCTTATAGTCCGAGGCAAACCGCGCCGGAAGGGGACGCCACCTCTTCTGGATGGTCTTTGCGGCTCTTGCATGGTCCCTTTGGAATGTGCGGACAAGATGATGATTGAGCATATTTTCCCCTCTCGGGCGACTGACTCGTTTTTTTCTCTTATTGCCTTTCTCCAGCAGTGGTCCCCGTTGGTGCGCCAGCGTGACCAGTCGGCCTTCGACGACACTCTTTGAGCCTTGAGATTGGCGACGGCCCCCCTCTCGACTTCGGCTCCAGTGTGCCGCCCCCTCTCCGGGCGGGCACTAGGTGTTGTTGTGGCTCGGTTGTTTTCTTTATCTCGTTGGGTCTTGTTGTGTTGTGGCCCCAGCAGTCCTGAACCTCCTTTTCCTTTTTTCGTTGGCTTCGGCCGATGTGTGGATTGGATATTGTATAAAGCTGAATTTGGCTTTATTTATAAAGTGGGACGAAAGACTATTTCGAGAAAATTCTATGAAAACGTCACGTGAGAGTGTATCAAAGAAGACCCGAAGAGCTCCGCCGTTGACCGCAATGTTATTACGCCCGATCAATCGCGGAGCATCTCGATCGATCTGCCTCAACTGATATGCCATGATGGATCGATGACACACACAACAGTTGCGCAGTTGGACGTACTACCTACGTCCGCCTCACACGCCTCTTCCGTGGCCGTGGCCTCGCCTTTTGAGTTGTCCGAGATTTGTCCTGCATAGAGCGTCGTCCATGCGTGCATGGCAAAAAGGCATGGCGCGCGGGACACTCAATGGGCAATCTTTTAGGAAAACAATAGCTACGTGCTATACTAGCACATATGGCGCTTCTCCGTAACAATAACGCTCGTCGTGATTGATGACTTGATGTCACTCTGTGCCGTGCGTTCCTGGGGGTAATTCAAATGAGTAGTACAATGCATGAGACTTAAAAGTATACAGTGATATCAACTACCCGTCTACCCCTCGGTTTCAGGTAAAAAAAAACTACCCCTCAGTTAAAATATAAAATGTTTTAGTTTTATAAAACAAATATATCCAGACTATTTTTAATAGTATGTAGATTCGTTTAGATTTAAAGTGAATCTACACACTAAAAGAAGTTTAAATATTTTTTTTACAAACTTAAAACATTTTATATTTTGAAACAAAGGGAGTAGGTTCTAGTTCTATGAAAATGCACATTTGGGTCCTACAAGCTTGCAAGTGGTACATCGACCCGATGGCATGCCAGGATCCACACGCCCTTCTGGTCTGGTGCTCAACCCCCATGGGCCGATATAGGTCGCATAATTTAGGAGTGAGGAAGAAAACTACTCCCTATGTAAATTAGGAGTGAGCATAAGATTAGAAGCGAATAAATTGTTAGGACTTTTTTATACCAATATTGCCTATGTGACATTAGTAAACATGTCACTTCCAAAAGTCAAACCTAGGTACATAGTTTTTTTTTTGCGAAAATGACTTTGGCATTAAAAGAAACAGCGAACGGTACAAAACACCTCAACAAAAAATGAAAATTACATCAAATAAATGAGATGTCCTTCGTCTTCAACCTCCAGACCATGTCGATGGTGTGCCGTCGCTGCCGCTCCTTCCAGAGCCGGCCTGATGTTGTTGGTTATAGACGGGAAGTCGCCGAATGGGGCCAGAAGGCCATATCCGTCCCAGAGACAAAGAAGAAGGATAAACTGCCGAGTGAGTATAAGATTAGAAGCGAATAAATTGTTAGGACTTTTTTATACCAATATTGCCTATGTGACATTAGTAAACATGTCACTTCCAAAAGTCAAACCTAGGTACATAGTTTTTTTTGCGAAAATGACTTTGGCATTAAAAGAAACAGCGAACGGTACAAAACACCTCAACAAAAAATGAAAATTACATCAAATAAATGAGACGTTCTTCGTCTTCAACCTCCAGACCATGTCGATGGTGTGCCGTCGCTGCCGATCCTTCTAGAGCCGGCCTGATGTTGTTGGTTATAGACGGGAAGTCGCCGAATGGGGCCAGAAGGCCATATCCGTCCCAGAGACAAAGAAGAAGGATAAACTGCCGATGAAACTCCTTGATGATCCAAAGATCCCCACAACGAAAAGAAGTTTTTAAGAACCACACCACTTCCACAAGCTTCTCGACGTTGTCATCGAGATGGGGCTGAAGCCAGGGAGACTTTATTGGAGAAACGCTGTCGTCACCATATGAGCGTCGTCCCACCAAACATTTATCCTAAAAACAGAAAAATGAAGCCGTCCCGCCGACGGAGACCGAGATCCACCCTATCTCCATGGCCCGAAGAACACAGGAGCATGGCAGATCGCGGCTATGCCGATGAGAGACACGGAAACCCTAATCGCCTCCTCAGACTCCCTAAAGGCAAAGGGGTACGGAAAATACTATAGCCAGAGATAACCTAGGTACTACCTTTGTTTCATAATGTAAGCCTTTTTAGCAGGCTTACATTGTGAAACAAAAGGAGTACATAGTCGACACACCGTGAAAACCTTGAGCACTTCGAAAGGTCAATTTTTTTTTACTCTAATCTAAAAGAGCCGTGAGAAACTTCGAATTAACTACTACCACTTGCGTGTGGGACAGGTGCCCTAAGTAAATTACATAGTCGTACTTGTACGACGCCGTTTTGTAAACTCTGTTGTATCTAGAGCTAAATGTCAGTGTACCTTTCTGGTTTAATTTCCAAATTAGGACAGTACTATATGGATTGAGCACCAATTACTCCAACATCCTGAAGAACTAAAACCAGTACTCCGGATTGAGCACCGATTAATCCACAGTTAGGGCTGTCAACGAGCCGAACTCAAGCGAACATTGTTAGGCCCGGCTCGAGCTCGGTAAAAGCTCGAGCCGAGCTCGAGCGAGACTAGGTTGACCTTCGAGCCTACATCTAAGCTCGAGTTCGGCTCGACCAAAGCTCGAGTAGGCTTGAGCTCGGTTCGTTGAAGCTCGGTAAGAAAATTTTAGTACATCGACATGTAGCTACATAGCAAGAAAATAATAAAGCTTGAAAACGAAATAGCAGAAATGTCTTAGAGTTTCATATAATAGTAATACAGTGCCAACATGGCAGCATAATTATTTTAGCGGTCTTACAACAGATGAAATAATAATAGTAGTCTCAATTTTGCGGCTATACTAAAATCACGAGCTTTATCGAACTGTTTGAGTTCGGCTCGATTAAGCTCGCGAGCTCGAAAACAGGCTCAAGCTTGGCTTGTTAGAAAGACGAATCAAACTCGAGCCGAGTTGTTAACGCGCCAAACTCGCACAGTTTGTCAATACCGAACTTTTTTGACAGCCCTATCCAGAGTCACAACTCCACGGGCCATGTCTTGTTTTGTTCGTTTAACTGTTTTCTCTCAGGAATCATCCTTCCAACTGTTTCAACAGCGGTCTAAAATAACAGTTTCAACAGTCAACACTGGTCATCTGGATCCATCGGCAGAAAAAGCTTTATCGTCCAGCCCGCTGCGTACGAGTGTACTCCGTAGTAATTTTGCTCTTATCATACTATACTGATCAGTAGTGAGTATAGTGACTGCTGTGCTACCTGTCCAGTTGGCAGCAGCATTACCTCGGCAGCAAAGCTTTTAGAACATAGTACAAATTGCCGAGCGACAGCAACACTAGTAGCACAGTAAGCATTCGCCTCCTACTTCATCACATCCGCATACCACCCAAGCGAGAGCTGCAACCTGCAAGACAAGGCTGCCAACGTCCTTTGGTGATACTGACTTATGCCGGAGAAGCCTCCTCCGCTCCGGCGCCGTCCGATGGCGGGCGGGGGCTGGGTCCGGTCCCTCCAGTGCAAGTCCACGGCCGCGGAGGACGTGGCCACCACCGTCTCCGCACTGCCCAAGAAGTCCCACCTCCTCCCCAGGTCCAGCTGCGCCAGCTCCGGCGACATCCGCGGGGACAAGGTGGTCTCCTCGTGTAAGCCCAAGCTCAAGCCGAGCTCAAAGACAGGTCCGGAGTCCAAGAAGTCCAAGGCGGCTGAACAGACCGCCGTGCCGCCCTCGCCTCCTCCGGGCCAGCTCCTCGGCCCGCTGCCGGCGCTGACCGAGCTCCCGGCGGGGCACTCGTCGCGGCAGGTGGTCGAGATCATCTTCCTCTCGTCGTGGTCCCCTCTGCCTTCGTCGGCGGCGCCTCCGACTCCGGGTGCTGCTGCCGCCGCGGTAGGAGGCGGGGCCTTCGCGGGGGAGGTGGAGATGCTGTTCCGCGTCCACAACCAGGCGCGCGCCGTGTCGCGGTTCGAGGACTACCGCGCGGCCGTGCGCGCGCGGGCCGGCGGCAACGCGCGCAGCGCCGCCGACGGCAACGAGATGATGCGGTTCTCCCCGGCGCCGCCGCACGGCGGGCGCGCGTCGTCCCTGCGCGTGGTGAAGACCTTCGACGGCAGCGGCGGCGCGCACGCGAGCGGGAGCGGGCGCGGGCGCGGGCGCGGGCCCGAGAGGGGCAGGCGGGCCATGTTCCTGTGCAGGGTGATCGCCGGGCGGGTGGCGAATCAGGGGGAATGCTCCGAGGGGGACAGGGAAGGGTACGACTCCGTTCGGGGCGGCGGCAAGGGCGAGCTGGTGGTGCTCGACCGGCGCGCCGTGCTCCCCTGCTTCCTCATCATCTACAAGCTGTAAAGAGAAAAAAACAATGCCCCAGTAACCTTACTGGCCTCTGATATTAATTTTGGCACCGTGTTAATTAACCATTACTGCGTAGTACTACTATACTTTAGTTCATTCTTGATAGATCTCCCGCCTCGTTGCGTGCCGCTCTTGCAGAGAGCCCGGTAGGCTTAATTACGGTTTAAGGCATGTACAGTGGCTGTACCACACAGGCTGCACTTGCCGCCTGTAGTCCTTGTACTGTCCACATGTGTGATCTGTGCTCTGCCTTGCGTCCTGTCGCGGGTACGTGCAGCGGCATCGCAGAGAGCCCACTATGACTGTGACTGTGACTGTGAGTAGGGTACGCCGTTTATTCCCCGGAGCTGTCGTGTTCGATGGGGGACGGGGAGGCTTTCGGCTGGAGGCAAGACAAAGGGAATGGAACGGCCGGTGGCGCGTCGTGTCTGTCTGTCAGTGTGGACTCCGTGACGCGTTGGATTTGGCACTGCTCGTCTTGCCTTCAATTCCGGAGCCTCTGTTCGGCACGTGATATCTGCTCGCCCCTACACGAGTGAATGTTTGCGTCCTGTAGCCAAGCTAACCAGCCTAGCACAGCACCGCAACTACTTTTCACGGTAAAAGGATTTCCGGGCACTCTTCTTGCGAGGAACGACAGTGCGTGCACTCTTGTAGTAGCACTATGCATGCATTTGTAAATTTTCCACTAAATGCAGAACATTGAGCAAATTCCGGGAGCTACAACCCTAACCTAATGAGCTTGGGTGATCCCCTCTCTTCCGAAACTTGTGAAACTAAAAACACCGGCTAGCACGACCGATACCAATTCATGCATTTCGAACCAAGAGTAATCGGTTAATCCTGAACGCTCTTATGTCTTCGGTTTCATGAGTTTGGTGTAGAGGGTATCCTCAGGACGTGGAGTATTTTTTTGTCAAATCTGTCCAAGTTTGAAAAGTTCAACCAAGTCTAACCTTTTCTCGAAACTAATTCGGAATCTGACCCCTGGGGTCGGCGCCGTTTAAAATGGCGCCGAAGTTGTACAGTTCAGCGCATAAAAAACAGAAAACCGACATGAAGGAGGTCGGCTCCGTTTAAAATGGCGCCGACGTCGGCTCTGTTTAAAACGGCGCCGACCTCCCTAGTTTGCCTACCAGCTGCTTCATCTTGGCGTCGACCTGCACAACTTTGACGCCATTTAGTTTCGGGGAAATGTCAGACTTGGTTGAACTCTTCAGATTTGGGCAGATTTGGCAAAAAAAATACGGACGTGGATGAATGGGTGAGATGCACGTACCCGGCCGCCAGATTTGCACGACGATTGGACAGCATGATCCCCTCGACATTATATACTGCTGCACATACACAGACCCTGTGCTGTGTCAGCAGTGCTTGTATTCTGTGAAAATCAATCATCTGCATATATACAGACAAAACGCAGCACCTTGTTGTGTTTGTCCGATTTTAGTATTGCCGCACGCCAGTTTGCGAGGCGATTGAACAATGAGTAGTATATACTACTCCGCATGCTTATTGATACCGTTCAAACAATGAGTAGTATATACTACTCCGCATGCTTATTGATCTACTAGTACTACTCCTACCTTTGGGTTGGGTGGCTTTGTTTTCACAGTTCCGCTACGCCGCTTCCCATTTTTCTATGAATGAACTGAAAATAAAAGCATACTCCGGTTCTTGCTTCGTGCTACTGATTACACCTTATCCCGGCCGCTGGTGCATGCTGTACTTCAACCACCATCATCACCACGCTAGCTTTCTCGCAAACTCGCGGCCATGCACGGTACTAGTAGCTTTTTGCTTCCCCGAAGATGTTTGAACGGAAGATCCTCATCCAGTCTCACTTGCGAGCACATCTCGAACACCCGTCTGAAGCACCAGGATTTTATCCACATTCCTGCATGCATGAACACAACAGTTGCCTGTGAAATCCTATGTTCCAATTGTGTCGTAAAATTAATTAACTACCACTAGTAGTAGGTCATAGCCATTTCGAAAGTTTCAAACTGTGCACAAGACACTTTCAGGCACAAAATTCTGAAGTTCCAATCCGTCGTTCCAAAAACAATGCTCTTTTTCAGCTTTCGGGCATGGTTTTCCTTCACTTTCTAGTCCAACTGAATCTGCCCAAATAAAGGGAATCAATCAATCGATCAACGTATAAAGCGCTTCCCTGCACGAGTTACTTACTCGAGAAGCCCAAACTTCTAAAGGCCTTAAAAGGCAGGAAACCAGAATGAGCATGAGTAGGAGCAAAACTCAAGGTGCCATGACTCGAGTTTGAATCTGCTCGTCTCGAAGGTACATTCAAATACTCGATCGGTTTTGACAGTGCTGGGGGCCACGGCAGGTACTTTCTGGGTTGGAGAGTCCACTACAATTTGATATGTCAAGTCTTATTTAAACAATTAAGGTAAACTCAAACTTACAGTAGTATTTGTGTAGATGTACACAGGGCGCCCGCTCCTCCTACGGTCCCCGCCATCACCTGGTGTTGATGCTGGAATGTGCATTAGCAATATTTTACTTGCAGAAGATGCTATCTTATACTTATAATATGCAGAGAAGACTCACAGAATCATAGGCTAATTAATTAATCGGAAGGACAACGCTGCTGGGTTCCAATGTACTCCCTCCGTTTAGAAATATAAGACATTTTATCTTTGTAAAATAGATGTATCTAGACGCATTTTAGTGTATAAGTTCACTCCGAACTTCTACGAACCTATACAATAAAAAATGTCTAGATGCATTCGACTCATAAAACTAAACGTTTTATATTTCTGAATAGAGAGAGTATAAACAAAACTGCGATGGTAGAATTTGTACTCCTACTAGTTTGTCTAGCCCTGAAGGTAAGGGAAGAGAGAATAGGACATTACACATCACCAGTTCATGTCAGCACATGAGTGGCCATTAAGTCCAGGCTGCAGCATCCAGAAGTACCACCAATCTCCTAGTATTTCTGACCTAGAAAAAAGGAACACATGATGGTCATAAATTCATCAGTCCATCACATGGTTATAGCAGTAACTACCCTCCTTGATGTGCACTCTTTCACCCTGCGTGAAAGACTGAACTAATTAGTACAGTACGTAGCTGGCTACTGACAAGAAAATGATTTCCTGAATTGAATGGTCTCTCACTCCTTGTCAAGCGCAACCCTAGCAAACCAGAAGCGACCGCATTTATTGGCAGCTATAATTGTGATCTGCATGTTTTTCTACTGACAGGGTAATGGTAGAACACCCACGAGCAATGTTAGAACATAGTACTCCCCGCCGTCTAAAAAGGATGTCAACAGGTTTGTCTGAATTTGCATGTATCTAGAGTGTTTTAGCAATAGATACGTAAGAATCTAGGCAAACCTGCGACATTTCTTTCATGACAGAGGGAGTACAAAACATGACAACAAGTGCTAAAACTGACTTAACAATACATTGCCAAACTGCTGGAATTTCATCGTTCCTAGTTTAACAACACATCCAAAGTCCAGACTTCAAAGTTAAAAAAGTGCTGGGCAGGCCATTACCTTCTGCTTGGCAATGGAGGAACATGAAAGGATCAAGACTTGGAAAGGAAAGCAAGGCCTTCCTTTAAGCAAGGAACAAGCATGATTACTTGAGTTGGGCGGCTACTGTCCTACTATCAGACACTGCTCCCATCCCAGTAGAGATCAAAAGGATGGAAGAATGGCATTGTGTACTGCGGCCACAATATCACCTTTACATGTTCTCTAGGGTCGTTTCAGAAGCGCCTCTGACCTGTGATCTCCCAAGACAAAGCCATCCTCTGAATGGGCCAATTGTTATGAACACTATGATGGCCTCTTGTTTTGCAGTGCAGGTTCAGAGGAGCAGATCCTGTCCTATGTTTTTATGACCCAACTGCTATGTACTCCCTGGTTAATGGCACAACTGCTTTGCCTCTTTCACTTGGTCTGGAAGCATGTGAAAATAAAATTTGTGTAAATGTAGAAGTCTGACAAAAGTTGACGTGGGTTCATATACCTGATCCAAAGAAATTGCTATCAGAAATTTTCTATCCTGTGGGTCACGGGTATACTAGGCGCAGGCACCAAGCACAGATCCACTTGCCCATAACATTTTGGAAAGAGTTATCTATTCTTTGATCTCTTGCATAGTTTTGAACTGGGTTACCCTTTTTCATAACAGTTTATTACATAACAGAAAACTAGTACAAGAACAGGAGGATAAGGAAACAAACTCAGAGAGAGTGAGGCGGCAAAGAAAAAACATAGTTTCATCAATACCATGAACCGGTTGCTGTCTATTCTCTGATTCCATAATCATGTCACTGTAAACAAAATGTTAACAAAGCATACCTTCTAGTTCACTCTTCATCAGAGACACTATGACAGCATAACAAACTCTTAACAAAGAACACATTCTACTTCGACACTAAGACATCAAATCAAAAGCCCATTTACGCCAATTGCATCAGGAATTAAGAATACACCCGTCAGCAATATGATTACATGGTTACTCATGCAAATATTCATATTGAAAGCAACAAAAGGAACTTTGTAGTACAATAACAACAGCTAAACCTTTTGTCCCAAGCAAGTTGGGGTATGCTAGTTACGGAACCCAACAGACGCAAAAGAAACCAAAACGTGAAAGAAAGAAAAAAAGTAACAAAGTAGCTGATCTCTAGGTACACTCCAATCCCTCAAGTCCCATTTTACCGTCGACGGAATATGAATCTATGCATAAATGTGAATATGCCATGCACATACCTAAGGGATATCTATCTGCACAAGGCAGGAATGCAGGTACGATGCATTAACAGGCAAGCTGATTGCAGATCACACAATAACCACAGTTGCTTCACATCCAAATTCACGCCTTTGTATGCACCTATGTTGTAGCTGCAGAATGCAGATAAAGGAATGCTTATAATACCTTTCTTCATGTAATGTATGCCTCTTATAAAGCTATAATGCCTAGAGAGATTAATTGAACAGGTGTGATCAGAAGTATGGAACAAGAGCATGTTTATGTTTACACAATTTATTGCAAGAACCGCTTCCAAGAAACAATTCAATGATTGAAGATAAATGTGAGGATCCAAAACCTGGAATTTAGTGAAGTCTGTGAGCTTGTGTGTCCTGTCCCATGGGCAATGGAAAATTCTGGACAAAAAGGAAAAAAGATGAGCAGGCTAAAAGCATGGTAAGTACTATAGTAACTAATGTTAATTTCGGCTTTTGGATCTTCTAGTCTAGATAATCACAGTAGTACTATTTGGGTTCGATCTATGAGATCTGAGAGAGAGAGAGCAGAGAGATCAGAGAGGAAGAGGCGTGTATACCTGCGCCTTGGCTCGAGGAACACGAGCCAGAGGGGATGCCAAAGCTGGTGGCCATGGCGGAGAGGGGCGACGGCATGGGCGTGGGTGAGAGTGGCGGCGGCGGTGTTTCCCGTCGGCCTAGCGCAACCCTAGATCGGTGGGGGGCTGCGGCGCACGGTGAACCTCGTACCGTGTGCGTCCGGCCTCCCACCTCTTTATATGCGCCAGCGACAGGGGCCCACCAACCATGAGGAGGTTGGGTGCCCCCGATCAGGGCGCTCGGTCAAGGGATTGATCGAGCCGTTGGGGTCGACCGGGTGGAGATCAACCTAACATTCTCCCCCTTGATCTCAACTTTACTTTTAACTTTATACTTTATACTTTACTCGTTTCATCACGGATCGATACATAGAGCATGTATCATCGTCACAACTCAATTGCCGATGGAATCAGACAGCCACTATATACTTTTCTATTTTGAAACAAATCTTGTTACTTTTGGGCCTCTGTAGTCCAGGAATCATAGGCTTTCCATTAATCCCATGCCGGCTAAGTGTTCCTTGAACACATTGGGTGGTAAGCCTTTCGTTAGAGGATCCACAAGCATATCCTTTGTCCTTATATGCTCGAGACTTATAGTTTGATCCTGGACTTTATCTTTCACAACATAATACTTTATATCTATTGACTTTGTAGCATTACTCGACTTCTTATTGTGAGCATAGAATACTGCGGGCTCGTTGTCACAGTACATCTTTAGTGACCTGCTAATGCAGTCTACCACTCTCAAGTCGGGTATAAATTTCTTTAGCCATAATTCCTGCCCCATGGCCTCATAACATGCTATAAATTCTGCATACATTGTAGATGATGCAACTATTGACTGTTTGGTGCTTCTCCATGAAATAACACCTCCTGCGAGAGTAAAGACATATCCTGTCGTGGACTTTCTATCATCTTTATCTCCCGCAAAATATGCATCTGAATACCCTCTTATTTATAGGGAATCAGATCTTTTATATATTAGCATGAGGCCTTTTGTGCGCAAAGCTTTCTTTACCATTTTCCAGTGCTCCATGCCTGGATTATCCTGATATCTACCGAGTACCCCGGTGATAAATATAACCATATCGAGAGTAATCATCTGTGAATATTATGAACGAATCATAACCATTCACACTTTTCACAGGAAACGATTCCCAAATATCAGTGTGAATGATTTCTAGTGTTGCTTTACTTCGGTTTGCACCCTTTTTGATTTGCTTTACATATTTTCCTTTTATGCAATCTATGCATTGTTTGATATCTGAGAACTCTAACGGAGGAAGAATATCATTTTTACCGAGGCTTTCTATTCTTCCCCTCGAAATATGGCCTAATCGACAGTGCCATAACTTCAACGAGTCATGAGTTCGCTTTCTTTTCTTTTGTTCTTTGTTCGACAAGGAAATTTGCCCACTCATATTACCATGGTTTTAAAGGCGTCTAGGCGTCCCAAGGCGCTGGAGGGGCGCCTCAACGCCTAGGCGCTCAAGGCGCGTTGCAAGGCGACGCCTTTGAGGCTGCCTCAGAGGGAGGCAAGTAGGCAAGCAGCACACACACTAGTACACGCACCACCACCAACAGAACATAGCAAAGGGAGGCTGCGCCATGGGGAGGAGAAGCCGTCCTTGATTCCCCTCTGGGAGAGCGCTGCGCCGGGGGGAGGAGTCGCCAGAAGCTTGGCCACAAGCTTGGCTGGAGTTGGGGAGGCCGGCAGATGGCGGAGCAATCTGGCTGGAGTTGGGGAGGAGCGCCTGAGAGGAGAGAGCTCCTCTCTCTCTCAATCAGTCGACTGGAGTGACTGGTTGGTTCCTCCCTGTCTTCTCTCTCTATTCCCCTCACTTCCCGTGCCCAATTTCTCCAATTCCCGCTCCAATTTTGGATTCCCGCTCGGGCTGCTCTGTTTCCCGCTCGCCCAGGCCATGGCGTCAAAAGGAGAGAGCTCCTCTCTCTCAATCAGTCGACTGGAGTGACTGGTTGGTTCCTCCCTATTCTCTCTGTCTTTTCCCCTCACTTCCTGCCCCCAATTTCTTCTATTTCTCTCCAATTTTGGATTCCCGCTGTTGTTCTTCCCGCTCAACCAGACCAGGGCGTCCAAAATCGCCCAGAGCGACGACCTGGACGCCTAGGCGGTCCAATCTGGACGCCTTCGACAGCAGTCCAAGGCGAGGACGACGCCTTGACGTTCCCGGGCGCTCCGACGCTTAGGCGACGCCTTTAAAACCATGCACATTACACACAGAAAGCACTTTTTCATGCAAGTATAGCAAATAAAGCTTATCGTGAAGTAAAGCAGTACCCACACAAGCATCCTTAAACCATATGGCACACTTGCCATGTCCAAAATAACATTCATAACTGTCTTTATCTAAACATGACACACTTATTAAGTTTGTGTGAAGCGAGGGAACAAATAAAACATCTTTTAATAGAATAATGAAACCATCAGCTGGCTCCAAGGGAATGTCGCCAACAGCTTCAACTTCTGCTTGAACTCCATTCGCGACTTCAATGCATCTTTCGCTTCTTTGCATAGTTCTTGTCGAATGGAATCCCTGTAAAGAATTTGCAACATAAACAGTTGCACCTGAGTCAATCCACCAAGTATATTTCGAAAACTGTGTATATAGGGATTCATTTACAAAAGAAACTGTGTCTATACCTTTCTTTGCCATTATGGACTTGAGCCATATTGGGCAATCTTTCTTGAAGTGCCCATACTTCTTGCAGTGGTGACACTGGTCCTTGTCCCCAGGGAGACTCTGCTGATGCTGATACTGTTGGAGACCTTTTCCATGTGGCTTGGAGGGGGACCTTCAACAACAACAACCATGGTGGTTCCCCTTCCAAGCCACATGGCAAAGGCCCCCAACAGAATCAACATCAGCAGAGTCTCCCTGGGGACAAGGACCAGTGTCACCACTGCAAGAAGCCTGGTCATTTCAAGAAAGATTGCCCAATATGGCTCAAGTCCATAATGGCAAAGAACGGTAAAGACACAGTTTCTTTTGTAAATGAATCCTTGTATGAACAGTTTTCTAAATCTATTTGGTGGATTGACTCTGGTGCAACTGTTCATGTTGCCAATTCTTTACAAGGATTCCATTCGACAAGGACTTTGCAAAGAAGCGAAAGATGCATTGAGGTCACGAATGGGGTTCAAGCAGAAGTTGAAGCTCTTGGCGACATTCCTTTGGAGCTAGCTGATGGTTTTACTATTCTGTTAAAAGATGTTTTATATGTTCCCTTCATCCACAGAAACTTAATAAGTGTGTCATGCTTGGATAAAGACATGTATGAATGTTATTTTGGACATGGCAAGTGTGCCATTTGGTTTAACGATGCTTGTGTGGGTATTGCTTTACTTCACGATAAGCTTTATTTATTATCCTTGCATGATAATGTGTTTTCTGTGTGTAATGTGAGTGAGCAAGTTTCCTTGTCGAACAAAGAACAAAAGAAAAGAAAGCGAACTCATGACTCATCGAAGTTATGACACTGTAGATTAGGCCATATTTCGATGAGAAGAATAGAAATCCTCGTTAAAAATGATATTCTTCCTCCGTTAGAGTTCTCAGATATCGAACAATGCATAGATTGCATAAAAGGAAAATATGTAAAGCAAATCAAAAAGGGTGAAGCAACACTAGAAATCATTCACACTGATATTTGTGGACCGTTTCCTATGAAAAGGTGTGGATGGTTATGATTCGTTCATAATATTCACAGATGATTACTCCCGATATGGTTATATTTATCCAATTAAAGAAAGATCTGAGACATTGGATAAATTTAAGATTTTCAAAGCTGAAGTTGAAAATCAGCACGATAAAAGAATTAAAATAGTCCGGTCCGACCGTGGGGGGAGTACTACGGTTGGCACACTCCATATGGTCAAGTACGTGGACCTTTTGCAAGGTTTTTACAGGAAAATGGAATAGTCGCCCCGTATTCTATGTCGGGCAAACCTCAGCAAAATGGAGTAGCTGAAAGGCATAACCGTACTCTTATGGATATGGTGCGCAGTATGATGAGCTATTCCACCCTCCCATTGGGATTATGGATGGAGGCGCTTAAAACCGCCATTCACATTCTCAACAGAGTATCAAGCAAGTCGGTTTCCAAAACACCGTACGAGTTGTGGACAGGCAGAGTCTCCTCTCTGTGCCACTTGAGGGTCTGGGGGAGCCCAGCTGAGGTAGAAGTTTTTAATCCAAATATCGCAAATTTAGACCCCAAAACAGTGACTTGCCACTTCATTGGCTATCCCGATAGATCAAAAGGTTATCGTTTCTACTGTCCTGACAAATACATAAAGTTTGTAGAAACGAGACATGCAGTTTTCTTGGAGGACGAATTGATGAGGGGGAGCATGGTAGCTCGGAAAATCGATCTTGAGGAAAAGAGGGTGCATGCACCTAATCCGATGACTCAGGAGCCATTTTTCTCGCTACCTGTTGTGCCACCATCGACAACCCCTAAGGTTGTGGTGGTGCAGGCACCTGTTGTAACTCCACATGTGACAACAATGGGAGAAGGTTCGGAACCTGTCCGTCAGGAGCCGCCTGAACCCACTGTTGAGCACGAAAGGGAGCCAGAACAGCCACACACAGAAAATATGCCAGAACCCGAGGCACGAAATGAGCAAGAGTCTGATGAACTCAGAAGGTCTAAAAGAGAAAGAAGACCAGGCATTTCTAAAGAAATTTATAAAGTTTATAACACAGAAACAATTCATATGGAAGGTGATCCCACCTCATATGAAGAAGCCATGATAAGCCCTCACTCAGCCAAGTGGTTGAGGCAATGGAAGATGAAATGAAATCGATGAGTTCCAACAATGTTTGGGACTTAGAGGAAATTCCTAAAGAAGCCAAAACAGTAGGCTGCAAATGGGTCTACAAAACAATGTATGACTCCAATGGGAATGTAGAAAAGTACAAAGCAAGACTTCTGGCAAAAGGCTTTACGCAAAGAGAAGGGTAGATTACAATGAGACTTTTTCTCCGGTCTCATGTAAGGATTCCTTCAGAATCATAATGACACTAGTTGCACATTTTGATTTAGAGTTGCATCAAATGGATGTAAAGACAGTATTTCTAAATGGAGATTTAGAAAAAAATGTTTACATGAAACAACCCAAGGGTTTTTCATGCAGGGGAAGGAACATCTGGGATGCCGTCTAAAGAAATCCATTTATGGGTTAAAGCAAGCCTCTAGACAGTGGTATTTAAAGTTCAATGATACAATTAAAAGATTTGGATTTAAAGAGAATGTTGAGGACAACTGCATTTATGCAAAGTTTAAAAGTGGGAAATATATTTTCCTAATTCTGTATATGGATGATATCTTGCTTGCTAGCAGTGATATCGGTCTACTACTAGAAACAAAGAAGTTCCTGTCCTCAAATTTTGATATGAAAGATCTCGGTGAAGCTTCTTATGTTTTGGGCATAGAAATTCACTGAGATAGAAATAATGGAGTGTTAGGACTGTCGCAAAAGGATTATTGTGAAAAGATCCTAAAAAAATACAATATGCATGCGAGTAATGCCACACCTGCTCCCATAGTGAAGGGCGACAGTTTTGGAAAATTTTAATGTCCAAAGAACCAATATGAGATCGATCAAATGAAAGAAGTACCATATGCTTCGGCCGTTGGAAGCTTAGGGTGTGTTCAGTTGGTGTCACGAAGTGGAATGGAATTGAATGGTTCCACACTTGAGAGCCGTTCTAGTGTTCAGTTGAGAAATGGAATGGAACGAGGTGGTTCCTCAAAAGAGAATATTCCCTCTAGATCCAGAATGCACTCATTCCACCAAATTGGTGGAATCTACCCGTTCCTCTATGCTAAAGTCATCCCAAATGTTCTCACTCTCTTTATTCTCTTGTCATCTTTTTTGCTAAATACACCCAAACATAGAACGGAACCATTCCATTCCACTTTTTTGGCCCAACTGAACATAGGATGGAACCAGTCCATTACACATTTTTTGTCCTAACCAAACACAAGAACGGAACCAACCCATTCCAGTGGAATGGAATGTCATGGTTCCATTCCACTTCATTCCCGAACTGAACACACCCTTACAGTATGCACAAGTGTGCACTCGCCCTGACTTAGCTTTTATCATCGAGGTACTCGGTAGATATCGGGATAATCTAGGCATGGAGCACTAGAAAATGATAAAGAAAGCTTTGCGTTATGTGCAAGGCACAAAAAGCCTCATGCTAACATATAAAAGATCTGATTCCCTAGAAATAAGAGGATATTCAGATGCAAATTTTGCGGGAGATAAAGATGATAGAAAGTCCATGACAGGATATGTCTTTACTCTCGTAGGAGGTGCTATTTCATGGAGAAACGCCAAACAGTAAATAGTTGCATCATCTACGATGTATGCAGAATTTATAGCACGTTATGAGGCCATGGGGCAGGAGTTATGGTTAAAAAAAATTCTACCAGACTTGAGAATGGTACGCTGTATTAGCAGACCACTAAAGATGTACTGTGACAACGAGCCCGCACTATTCTATGCTCACAACAACAAGTCGAGTAATGCTACAAAGTCAATAGATATAAAGTATTGTGTTGTGAAAGATAAAGTCCAGGATCAAACTATAAGTCTCGAGTATATAAGGACAAAGGACATGCTTGCGGATCCGCTAACGAAAGGCTTACCTCCCAATGTGTTCAAGGAACACTTAGTCGGCATGGGATTAAGGGAAAGCCTATGATTCCTGGACTACAGAGGCCCAAAAGTAACAGGATTCGTTTCAAAATAGAAAAGTATATAGTGGCTGTCAGATTCTATCGGCAATTGAGCTGTGACGATGAAACATGCTCTATATAGTGATCTGTGATGAAACGAGTTAATTTGAAGTATAAAGTTAAAAGAAAAGTCGAGATCAAGGGGGGAATGTTAGGTTGATCTCTGTCGTACGAGCCCAACGGCTCGAACGGAACCCCTTGAACGCGCCCCTGATCGGGGGCGCCCAACCTCCACATTGTTGGTGGGCCCTTGTCGCCAGCGCATATAAAAAGGTGGTGGTGTGTGGGTGTGTGGGGGGGGGGGGACGCACACCGCACGAGGTTCACTGTGCGCCGTAGCCTCCCACCGATATTCCCCTACCGATATAGGGTTGCGCTAGGCCGACGGGAAGCACCGCCACCACTCTCACCCTCGCCCACGCCGTCGCCCCTCTCCGCCATGGCCACCGGCTCTGGCATCCCCTCTGGCTCGTGTTCCTCGAGCCAAGGCGCAGGTATACTCGCCCCCTCTCTCCCTCTCTGCAAGATCCAGATCCTAGTAGTTACTACCAAGAGCTACCTAGTCTAACAATATAAGCCATTTTGAGCTGCCCAAGCTCCTCTCTAGCTTTGCTAGCCACCTCTACCGGGGACATATTTTTATCTTGGAAAATCCTCTTATTACACTCATTCCATATACCGCCGTAGAAATGCTTACTTTCTTCTGGTCTCCTTGCTTGATCCTCTGAACTTTACAGCACCACTTCGTTACAGATTGAGGGTTGATTGTCGCCTGAAGCAGTAAAGGTTCCTGCAGCGTAAATGCATTCCAGACCTCCTTCGCAAAGGGGCATTCAAGCGTTAGATGGAGTACAGTTTCCTGGGTTTGATCACATCGGCAGCATTTGCTATCAGGATTCCAGCCACGTTTGCACAATCTGTCGGCCGCCCAAAGCCTATTCTGAAGCAACAGCCACAAGAATTTTTTTATTTTTCCTTCAGATCTGATCTTTTATACCTTCTCAAGAACATTTTTGACGATCCGGCCTACGAACTGAATCTCAAAGCAGAGGCTGCCGAGTATTGCCCATCAGTTGTCAGCTTCCATCTGACTGAATCAGGGGTATCCGGGAGTTGCACCTCCTGAATCTTTAACCAAAGCTGAATGAACTGATCCAACTCAGATTCAGAGTTTAAACGCTGCAATCCTCTCATCTAGTTCCCATTTGTTAGTGCAGATTTGACTGTGATCTTCTTCCTCGCTCTTTTGCCGTTGCCATCGGCTCCTCATTCCTCAAATGAATGCTGTTAGTTGTTACATACTCTCACTGGTTAGCTTATCTGACTGTTGATGTCTTCTTAGATGGGATAACAGAAAAGCTTGCTCCACCAGTTGGTTGTCCTAAAATACTCTAGCAATTCTTACCACGCAGTTGGTGTCTACTACCAGATGGATCTGCTTAGGTGATCAAAAGCTTGGTCCACGCAGTTGGTCCACCACCACCAGTTTGAGTATTTCATAAGAATACCCTATTTCATCAACCCATATGTTTCCATCAAAAGGAGAATGGAATTGTTACTAGTTATAATATGTTCTGAAATCTGGCCACCTTAAAGCATCTGGTCAGATGTATGAAAGGAAGGGAGACCAGCAGTTTCATATTTTGCCTACTTCTACAAACACTCAACACAGATGGATCTGCTTAGGTGATCTAGCAAACGTACGAGATCCTGCTGCCTGCTGGTACATAATAATTCGGGGTACATTTTTTTCTTGTAGAAAACGACATAAGTCTTACCTGATGCAACACTACATAGTAATCTTCCACTAATTATTTCCTAGTAAAATGAAAAGAAAGTTAAGATTACCGACTAAGACCAGGCTTATGAGAAGCATTGCTTCCACATGATAGCAAATATTCTATACTGTAGAATTGAAATGCAAATCCTACAATAAAAATAGTTTATCTTTTCTCCGTTCAGAAACACCCTAATTCCACATCAAGGATTACTGTAAAGAGCCGAATATAAACAACCTTCCAAGTAATCAAGTTTTACCAAATGATACTGTAAACAACACCTGTAGGCTGCATCAAACCTTACTACTTTGGAGTTAGGAGTGAAACCGCTGCGAACTTCAACCATTCCATTATTTCCCTAAACTGTAGCATGGAAATTTACGGGAAGCGAGGCAATGAAACCCTAAATTGTAGTTGCCAAATGCGGCGGAAGAGCGAGGACAAAGATACAAACTCAATATGTACCGGACAAGAGTAGACCATCAGCTTCCAGTCTTGCTCCGCCTGCGCGCCGTCGTGGGCGAGCACTGTAGTTTCCGGCGCCGTCGGCCGGTCAGACGACCCGAGCTGGAGTTGCGCCCACTATGAATGTGGGGGCAAGCCCGTTTGTGTTGGGCTTTTACTTCAGCCCGTTTATTCTGTTGTTTGTGGGCTGATCATGCACCGGGTAACTAGGCTTTGGGCCTTATCATCTTATCGTTCGAGAAAGCCTGCTCACGTCGTCCAATGATCCTATTAAGTTTTTGTTTTATTTTTTTTAAAGAAAAGTTTTTTGTTTTATCTGCTGCTCTTTCTCTTCTATCTCTAGCACAAGTGCAACAACACCCTTGCAATATCTGAAACATCGGGTGTCAAGTAGGATTTTAGCAAAATTAATTTAAGCAAAATTTTGAACTATTATTTAAGAAATTGAACTAGAAATAGGACTTTAACAGAATCTCATTTGACACCCTTACTAAAACAATACTTAAACTATTAAGTTTTTGGAAAATGATACACATCTTTTGGGGGATGGAACAAAACAATCCCCCAAGTAGCTAGCTTGCTCGCCCACGTCCTGTTCTCCTCGTGCCTGACAACTGCGTGGTGGACCTCGCCTTTTGACGGTTTCCCTTTGATTTCTCTTATCTTTGCCTTTTTTCTCTTACTAGCTAAATGCCCGTGCGTTGTCACGGGACTATAAATTTTTTACGCTTCCATTTTTTTTACATGTTTATATGTAAATGTAATGCACTTGAATATTGCTGGTGATGGAAAGGATACATGAAAAAAGATTCTGGGGCTTACTGTTCATCGTGTTAAGACCACTCACAGAGGGGCCTTTTCTACTATTGATCTCTTTTAGCCAACTTTAGTTTCATCCTCTTCCTTTTTAACTCCTTCTTGACCCCATGACATAGACATGTAAATATTCCTCACTTGTATTTTCAGACTTCACTAATTAGTCAAAAAAGACAATTTTTATCAGCACCATCTACAAGAGCAAACTACATGTCATGCTCTTTACTACTACAATAGGAAGAATATACTTGTGCATTTCACATAGATTTGTCTCTCACGCACCCATGAGCAAACACGGACGACATAAAACCACAAAGGCATGACAATGATACATCTCTCGTGCCTACTTATATCTAAAAACTAATCTATAACTTTTTGTCTCATTTTCGTGCTTGCTCCAATTTTATAGCCTTGCACTCCTTATTTTTTAAAACACAACAATCAGTATTACTGGCAGCATGAGTCACGCTAAAAACATGCGTACAAAGGTCCATGAGGCTGATACATCCGGTTCCTTACGGCATTGGATACAGACGCAAATTTGGCAGCATAATAAGCTGTCATATTAGCCTTCTTTACATGACATACATTGAAAAAACTACATTTTCTACTTAACTCTCAAATTTGGTATAACGCCAAAAGGATACGAGACCCGTTACCATTTCTATTCTTTCAAAAGAGAGCCCAGTCCGGGTTGCCGGTCTCCATTATCACTTCGGCATGTCCAGCCTGCCTATTAGGCCAGCACCATTTCAACAAGCATAAGCCTCAGCAGAGATGGCATTTGGGAGTACATATATTATAACATATGCTTCTTACAACAATCAGATGACCTCATTCATCTCATATAATTACTCATGTAGCACCATGTTATGTTTCTAGGTTAAAAAATGCATCGATATTCACCTTCATAAACCAGCTGGGGGATGACTCCACTTGATGACTTTGGGTAGATGTTACTCTTTCGACCATGAGTTAGCCCTCTAGACCACATCTGATGCCATGTCTCCCGCCCATCTCTAGGCCTACATGATACTCATCATAGTTTATTTTGTTTCTTGGCATCCAGACTGCGCATCGCATATTCCACAAAGTATTGCACAACACAAATCCTGTGAAGACAGATTGATGTCAAGCAAGTCTCGAGATCATGTCACAAGATGTAACTTAGGTTATTTATTTATTTTGTAGAGCCATATAGCTTTTTAAATAAAGCCAAAATAAGCGAGCAAAAGTACATTTAATCAGCACATGATAAACTGTTTCTTATTCATCTGCACGTTCCCAACAAATGGATTAGACATCTATATGTTGATTTGACAGATTTGCATGTACTCGCGTATAGCCATTAATAACTATCCACAAAAAATATTTATTTTTAGGTGAAATTTAACTTCCGTAGTTTACGCTATAATGGGTTATTATCACAAAAAGAAACATTTGCTTTTATGAAGCTCATCCGTTCTGGCTTGCGATGCTAATAAGCGGTAAGCGGATTCACTCCTGGCCCATATATCCTCATGCATCTTCCCAAGGGGAATTTTGATCACAACTTCTTCATCAACATGAAGTAAGTTGTCACTCCGCGCTTGAGTGTTTCAAGATAGGCCATCCAATGAAATAAAGTTCATGTACTCTTTCCGTCTTTTGTTTTTAGTTTCCTACAAATCAGTCTAAAACTTGAAGCATCGGGAGTCCAATTATCTTTCTGGCTAGATGCTAGTGGATGTTCCATTACCAATTCTTTTAATAAGCCCCAATTTTAACTAATGTAACTCAAGTAACTCCATGTAGTTACAATCGAGAGGTGAAGGATAACAAGGAATATGAATTGATCAGGACTAAACATGTAGTGCCGGAACTGTAGCTCAACACACATGTTTCATTTAGTTACTATATAATATGAGTGATGGATTTACATATGTACCTGAGAGATGGAATATTTGTGTTATCGTTGATTTACTTTTCCTTAGTTCCCTGAACTTAATTTTATACTACAAGAAGCCAAGAAGGCTATGCTCTGGACGGCAACACACCCTCTTGATTGCCAAAAAAAACTCAAAATGCTAGCACCCTACCAATAGGAAATACCCTGTAGGGAGGCAATATATTAAGTAGTTTGATAGCCAAAAGAATTACTAAAACTTAGCACAGTCACCAAATCAGAACGGCATAAATTAATTCAATGTGGATTCTTATTGGTTTTTGGGTAAGCTGGCAGATCAACGGATCAACAGGTGTAAATAAAAATTAACAAGAGTGAGAAAAAAATTAATGCTTACACAAACACTACTTACAAATATCATTTTTGTTCCATGCAAAATAATATCGATAAATTAAGCCGGCCAAATTAGATTCATAATACTATAGGAAGATGTCACCTCTGCCTCTTCCGTCAACATACTTGATCTAATCTTTGACAGAACTGAAATTCAATTGTAACTAAAGCTGAAATAGGATCTGGAATATAACCGAGGCTATCCAATTCCTATAACAACCATGAAATTATAACTGGTTTTTTCAACATAAAAAAGTAGTCTGACAGTGATATGAAAGTTTAGATTTATATATACTAACACTCTTCAAAATCTTGAAAAACTAATTTGCAGTACACTTATTCTAGGATTCAATTCATACTCACGTTATTGTGCTGGTGCATCGGGTCATCCTAATGACATAGGCATCTGGCCTATTCCATGAAGAGACTCTTCCAAGAAACATGCAATAAGATCAATCAAATGCAGGAGATTTATTTGAATTAGGTTTTCTGCAAGATTGTACTAAATTTACACAATTAGTTACTTTCATGGCACTCAAGCGCCAAAAATAGGTATTGACTAATCCTAATAAGAAGACCAGTGACGGATACAACAAATATTAGAGAAGGTACAAGAAGAAATACTAAATTTTGCCTTCGCAAAAGGACTGAATTATGAGTTTTTCACTCCCAAAACCACATCAAGATGGTTGCTCCCCACGATTTACAAGCTAAATATGGCAATAACAAACTTTGCCTACGTTCAAAAATAAACTTCCCGATGAGATTATTGTGGCGATATTTATGTGGGGCAAGAAAAAGGAAATTTAATTCTACTACACGACGAGAGAAGCGACACACAATCACCACCCCTTTAGCAGTAAATATAGACTATATCATCCTAAAATCTAAAGGGTGCCTAAAAGCATGCAGATACATATTTAGTTTGATGTAAATCACAGCGAAAGACTTGCAACAGATTGATGGATAAACTAAGCCACTTGTTTTTATATTATTAGTTCTCTTCTAAAACCTATAATAACCTGCCAAGAACAATTTCCGTGCTTGAAACCACTCGTACTCAAAGAGAGGCCAAATGGAATCATTCGAACGGGAAACATAGCTTGCAGGGAGAAACAATTAACCAATGCAACCTCGTAAAGCTAAAAATGACAAAAGAAATAAACCTCTGTGAACAAGTGAGCAAATTTTTTCATAGATTAAACAAAAAAATCTTTCCAGTTTACATACATTCGAAAGTGTCAGTTAGTAGCTCGGTACCAGAAATGTAGGAGGTGTAATACCGGCCGACCTTCGAATTACGAGCTCTTGTCCTGCAGTAAGCTTAAATAAAAGAATATTGCAGGGGTAAGAACAATAATTTGGAAGTTTTGCAATTGTGGTAAATAAGGGCAATTCGGCAGGGACATTTCCATTGCTTAAACTTTTGAATATTTAAGATCTCTTTGCACTGATATAAAATACCATACGCATTGCTCCTCTCATCTTATTGCTCCATTTCTTGTACGTCCACTACTATAAGGTGTCTCTCCATCGCCCTCTATGTCTCTTCTCACCATTCGCCTCCCTAGAACCACACAAAAGCATAAAGGCAATATAACTTACAAAGATGAACTCAGCTCTCTCTGGTCCGGTTGGAGCAGCAGGGATCTAAAAACAACATGTCATGATCTCGCGAGGATGGGCAATGTCTAGTTCCTGCACTTGGCGTCCTCCAACTACAGCTCTCGCAAGTTCTAGAACATGAAGACGAGGATTGAGAATTCATTTTCCTTCTTCCATCTACACACTTAAACATGCAACGATTGGACATTTTGATATGATGGTGAATATTATCAAGAAAGTGAATATTATCGTATAGCACTAATAAAATTAGGCTTTGCTAAAAGAATTTTTCCCTAGCAAAGACCAACTACCAACTATAAAATGAAAGTACAAATAAGGTCGGTTAAACTGTAATACAGTCCAGTATCATTAGTTTTTGCGAGGCATAAAATACACGATAATGAATTTATGTTATGTAAAGAAAAAAATGCTTACCAGCCCGTGAAAATCTGCAAGTGGCTGTTTCCTTTTCTTTATGTAAAGATATATGCCAACCATTTGCTCATTTTTTTATGTTGTAAAACAGTTGCCCAACCATTTAACATGTGGTATATGTTATCCTTCTAGGCAATAGCTAATACACATAGTAGGTCTTGCGATTGCAGGAAGGAAATTATTTGCTAGCATGACCAGCTTAATTCTTCCGTGTGGATCAGATGTGGATCAGATTAATACAGATCAGAGAACAACTTGATCATGTACAATAATGCAATGGTAGAAAATTTCGCTAACGAAGAACATAACTCTAGATTGGTTATCTAAAACAATTACACAAACTAACCTGAATTAAGAGCATCGACATACTTGCTTGTATGTAGATATAGAGTGCTACACCTGAAGCACACCAATAAATACACATATTTTTTGTGCATAGCCAAATTTTGAATCCATACAACTGAACCATAATATTCATGATTATGCCTAAAGTTGATACATCAGCTTGTTAGAAATTCTTCAAACACCTTCAGTGCATTACCTTACACCAAAAGATAGCAGCAGGCAGAGCAGTAGAGAATGATTAAAGCGCGGAGAGAAAAGGAGCATCGTGTGTTGGAATGGTAGTAGATAGTACCATAGCTAGTCGTCGATCATGACTCATCAAAGTCCGTGTCTTCAGAGTGGGGGAGGATCAGGGAGGGTGCGATGGCATAGCTCCTGTGCGGGAGGAACTCGCTCATATCCGTGTCTTTCCCGCCGCTGCCGCCATTACCTACCGCCGGGGGTTCCATCCACCTAACTGCTCTGCCTCTTCGGATGGACTTGCTGCCCCACCCAAGTTCCTTGATCTAGCCGGCCGCCATGGACATCCCTCGTGAACTTCTCCTCCTCTTAGCGACCCTCGGCGCCCATGGTACGCATGGCAGAGCGGATACGGCGGCGAGCTTGTCTGGACCGACGAGCACGAGGTCGAGGCTGGGGGCAGCGATGTGGAAGGCGATGGCGCGGGATCCCGGGGCTCCAGATTTGTGCATGCAGAGAGTAATCAGCGGAGATATTTCAGGGGATTAGGCACAGGGGTGGAACGCACGGAACTGGGAAAGGGGTGAGGCAAGCGATGGGATCAGGGGAGAGATTTCCTCGCTTTTTTTCTTTGCACAATCGCGGGTGGGGGAGTCGGACGAAGGGACGAACGGAGTGGTTCCGGAACACTATATTCTTTTTAATATATATAATAAAGTGTCCGTATGTTGCTACGGAAACACATCTTAAATTAATTATATATATATAACATGTCTTGATACGACTCACCACTTATTTGATCCAACGCTTGTTTGAAAAAGTTGTTTAGGTATAAGCCGATAAATTTCATGTTACACCAGGAAATTCATGTAAATAAATTGTAAGCATACAAATGTGGTGGCCTACCCACACATACAGCTATGTTATACCTATATCAATGACATTTTAAACAAGGAATAATGTCCGTGCGTTGTAACGGGAGTGGAAAAATTATGTCATGGAGGCTCACAAAGTTAGTCCTCGTTGAAACAATCATAGGATATGTTTGGTAGCCCGGTCCAACTGAAATATTCTTATTTAAACTGAGATTTCCACTGATTTGGGTGTTTGATAGACCGGTTTTCTCACCCGAGCACTGCCCACCTTGCACCAAAAAAAGGCTCTTAGCCCTGCCCAGTAGAAAAGCTCAAATCGAGTTTCGCTACTCGGCAAGGCTGGACTCACCTGAAAATCCCACCCCGCTTCATGTGTCTGGTCCCAAGATCGACAGGGGTTACAGCGTCGCTTCACAGTTCCTCCCACAAACCTCTCTCTACATCCCGCACGAACACCTCCGTCGTTGCCATTCCATGACGCTAGCCTCCGCATCCTTCCTTCCTCTCCTTGTCGGCCTCTGCCGTCACTTTCCTCTCGACGCCGGCCTCAGCTGTCGCGTCCCTTACTCCACGGCCATGACGAGCGGCGCCGCCCTTACTCCACGACAAGCACGGCCGTCGTCGCTGCCATTCTCGACGAGCGCGGTCGCCTACTCCTCGACGAGCACACCGCCTCCTCGATGAAGGTCGTCGTCGCCCTTCCTCCATGACGAGCGCGGCCGCCTACTCCTCTACGAGCACCACCGCCTCCTCGATGCAGGCCATCGCCGCCGTTCCTCCATGACGAGCGTGGTCGCCGCCTCCTCGATGCAGGTTGTCGCCGCCCTTCCTCCACGATGAGCGCGGCTAGCCGCCCTCGACTTTCCTCTACAACGAGCGCAGCCATCCATAGCAGACAGCTCCACGGGAATCCATGGCGCCATGGACAGCCACGACCAACTCCTCCATAGGGACCCTATTGTGTTTCATTTTTAGCTTCAGGGGTCATTGTGCAAATTTTAGACCTCCTCAGCTTGTCTCAACAAACACGCGAGAAAATCTGAGATCAGCTTAGCTAGGGTCAGCTTGTATGAGGGTAGATAGCTATTCTCCACTGGCCAGGCTACCAAACACATCCATAGTGTGCTGAAAACAGTTTCAGCACGTCCAAGGCGCACTATGTGACAATGGCATTGACACCTCTTCCTTCCGCAGAGTCATAGAGTAGATAAATCATAGGAAGGTGGATACATCAATGGATGTGTGGTGCCTATTTAATCATTCGCTCCAACACAAACGATGCCAAGGCCTTCGCCTATGAATTCCCAACAATTTAAGACATGGCATGCATGTCCTAAAAAATAACATGCAATAAGATATGTAAACCCAATTATTAAGCTAAATTGGTCATGGTTGACATGAAATCAATTATTTCGAATTACTTTGTGGAGTCAAACATTTGACATACGCCTTCATTAAGAGTATATCCTTTCTGGAATCAAATATTTCGAATTAGGAGTATGTCCTTTTGAATTAATTAATTATTCTCACTGGGTATTTACTATTTGACCTTCATTATGTAAAAACTAACATCTTCCTCCCCTTGGTGATTGAAAGCTCTTCGAGCATGTCTAGAATTCTAATGTGAAAGATTCCCCCCGACCTTTCTTCACGCCTCCATCACTCTCACTCGTACTCACCACCTCCGACAGGCTTGCAGGCTAGATGATGACGGCAGACGAGCACTTGCATAGTTGCATCAAGAACCATCACCGAAGAGCCCTGCTCCATGGTGTTGTTCGCATGCTTAGGTATTGCACACCACTGCCGCTGGCGCCTCTCGGTGTTGCGGTGATCTCATCGGCTAGGCGTGGCTTCTGGTTGACATAGAACTGGGCTATTATGACTTGCTTCTGATGGTTATGCCTTATAGATTACGAAAATCAGAAGTACGTCTAGGATAAATATGGCTGATACATCATCTCGGCTGCAGCTGATGATTGGCTATGACCCTCAGCAATCCGATCCTAGAAGATATTGGTGATCCTTCCAAATGGTTCACCAATGGTCAGGAAAACTTATTTATTAGTCTGAAAAAGAAAATAATTGCAAGGATTTATTAACGGCGTATAAATTGACAGCAAGCAGGTGTTAAGCGGGAATAACTCATGTGAAGTAAGTTAGTTTCAATGTAGTTTGGACCATGCTTCCCAGGAGAGGCAACCTCACATGCACTGTATAAGCATGGATGTCCTAGTCAATTTTATGGTCAGGACCAAGGGCCCAAAGTACCATCACAAAAGTGATCGATAATGTTTGCGAATAATCAAATAAATTATTTTATAGAGATAGTATATTATGCTCAAAAGTTATTGTGCTCTCTAAAAGTTGGTGGAAGTTAGTCAAATTTAGAAATGTTACTTGCAGAAAGCAAAGCTGTCAGCATTCCATATAAGAAAATTTCTACAGCATTCCATATAAGAAAATTTCTACTACAATCAGCTACCATGCTTATAAACAGACAAGAGTTCCTCAAACCCTACCTTAGAAAAACTATTATACATGATAGAATTTTATACAGGTAAGCGATGCCTAATTTGTAAGCATAGCAAAGTACCGTAATATTTTCTTGGCTCGTGCTGGTGTTTTCTGAGCGCGTCGTAGTTCTTGGGATACAAGTGTAAGACGAAAAAAGAATTAAGGATTCTAGTTCAGTGTGGAGAATCTCTCACGTGAGTACCCACCATGTTCGGTATCCATAAATTATCCATATGTCTCTTCATGAATTTATTATGCAATAAAAAGTGGGCAATCACAGCTCTGTCAAAACTTATAACATCTAAATGGCTCATGTTAAGCATGGCTACCGTACAACATTGGCATATCACTATTCAGTATAATATGTTGAGCATGCCTGAATAGGATTAAAACAACCCTCTGGATAATTTTATCGATAGAAGGCATTATTCTCTCCATCAACTATATCTTCATATTCTTTTTTTGATTATTGGGGTCAAGAATTTTTAGTTAGCTTCTGAATCCTAGTTGAATATATTTAGTCAACTATATCTTCATATTCTTTTTTTGATTATTGGGGTCAAGTCTTGATCTTGTACTTGCTATATTTAGTTAACTTCTGAATCCTCATTATGAGTTCCATCTACTATTTTTCCTACGGGTTGTTTTTTCATGTTCACACAACAAAAAGCTGCTCGAGGCACTCGTGAGCAGTATCTGTGATTGTATCCTTCAATTTTGCAATTATTTATGCAAGCATCAACATTAGGACAGTCTGACACCCTAGCCCGTTGTTCCTTGCATACAAGTTTATGTTTTAGAATATATATTCAAATGGAATTTACAAAGACGTGAACAAACCAAAGAGTAGACAGGCAAACAAACTGCTACAAAAAAATAGTTACGGAGAGATCCATATTTCAGACATATCACCATGAATCTAACAAGCAAGGGATAATTTTAACATGATAATTTGAGATAGGGTATGCAGTATTTTGAGAAAAGGGTTTGCACGTACGTGATGGGTGGTATGGGGTATCCATGGCCTCTTTCTTGACTCCCTGGCGAGCCAAGCAGTAGAGTGGTGTTCCAAGCCGTACTACAATGAAGGGCTGCTAGTGTAGATGACATTGTACCTGCCAAGGCTACTGGACAACAAGAGCTCAAATATCATTCTGCTTGATGCTAGCAGATGCACAAGTCTCAATCAATGCGAAAGTCATGATACTTTGTTTAAGATATATACACAAGAGTTGCATGATTAAAGGCCTGTTTCATAATAGATTTTGTAATATGGTTATGATATTAAATATATGTACATACCACAAAACAGAGGTAAAGCCCCTTTTGTTACGCTGCCTTTTGTTGCATCTGCAACACAAAGTTTTTCCCTTCTTTACTTGTGAGTGTAGCCTCGAAGTATAAGGAGGAACCTATATTTGTTTTCCTGAAGATAAAAGTACGACCTTAGTTATCCACTCCCCTAATGATTAATCAAGTACAGTAGTCTCATTTCCTATGGCAAACAGACTTGAAAAGACAGTCTAAGTTTAGATAGTGATTGTTGAGCTCTGATTTCTTCCATGTCTCAAACTTCTTCAAGCGTGTAAAGAAGGAAAATTGAACTACCATATCGTGTTAACATGTTGATTTCACTTCTTTCAACGGTGTGTGTAGATCTAATCCATCCCCATGTCTCAAATTCCAACATTTTCGGTGATGGCTGAACTTAGTGCATTAAAGGTGCAGTGGAGGACATAACAAAAGTGCGCAAACTGATACGCTGATTTGAAGAATCGAATTTACCTTCGATGGGGATAATTGCAGGGGACCGGCGGATTCTGTCAACACGCGTGTGAGTGCTGATTTGATCAGAGCTGGTCGGCGGGTGCCAGATCTTTCATGGAGGCGAGATCCCGGCGAGCGATCGACTTGCCGCCCTGGTCCGCTCCCCCATGTCCATTTTTGGTTACTCTGAAGTAGTAAAAACAAAGTTATGTGTTATTTCAACGGAGTTGAACATGTATGTTCCATATAAGCATTCAACTGAACATAGGAGGTATGACAGAACAACCAGCACTACATACCATGATCATTGCCATGGCATGATGATCACCTATGACTTTGATGGCCTCTAACCATGCTCCTGGGCAGCTGATACCAGCCTCATCGGCGACCACCAGCCATCTTGCTGGCTATTGCCGTTTGTTCCAGAAACATTATCCCACCAGGGTTGTGGTTGAATGTCCGAGCCGCCGCTGTGTGGAGACTACACTACTCGAACCAATACTTTGTTGACATTCCAAACATTAAGACTACTATATTATGAAACATGTATTCATTTCTTTATAACGAAAATTTGTAGCTAAGGTTGAATCAATAAAATTGGGGCAGAGAAAAACTTACCTAACTAAGAAACGAATAATTTCAAGCTTCTAATTTATACCAAGGACTCAATAAAACGGGTTCCCAACTTCAACATACAACGGAATCAACCAAACTTGAAAAATTTAACAAACTAAAAAAGGTTATGAAAAGGTCTACAAACAAAGAGTTGTTACAAAATTTAATTTGGTCATTTTGGATCAGTGATTGCCTACATGGATCTAGTACTTATGTGCGGCAATAGTAAACACCATCTTCTCCATGATGATAGAATCAATCACCTCCCTGTACAGAAATAACAAATTAGCTGAACATATTACCCATTCAGATAATAGAAATAAATGTTCATTCATCTATTATGGTTAAAGTTAGGGACCCTCGAACACCGGCATGCATCATAACAAATATTTATGAACCTTTACAAACCGAAGCATCAAATAGACTTCTACCATATTTATGAAGCATCAACCTAGTTTCTCAGCTACCTCACGTACATGTGATTGCACTATAGTAGAACTAATCAAAACTATTATGATAAATAGTAGTTACGTAAGAGAAAGAGTGACCTTGTCTAGCAGGATATGACTGTGAAGAGCCATCTAATGAGAAGTTGTATATAAAACTGCACTAAGGTCAATCATACTCTTTCATAATATCCTTTTCATTACAGATCTACACATAAACCTGAAAATATATAGGAAAATTGAAAAAAAAAACTGTGTCAACCGTGTCCCTGGTTCTTTCCTACTATGCACGTGGGTGCTAGTAAACTGTCAACTAAACTATAAGCACGGAAATAAAATGAGAACAACTTATAGAAGGGGGAAAAGTTGAAGGAAGCACACCTGTAAGCAAAACAAAGATATACATATTAGCAAGCAACGAGCAATGAGCAGAGAGCAGACCTGCAAACATATAAATCTGAGTTATTTAAAGAGCACCATGTTGCCTATGATAGGTTGGGAGATTCAAAAATATTTAATTAATCCATATAGTGCAAAGAACCAAATGACTATTTTTTTCTTGAGGACAAAGCGGCCGTATCCGCCATCCGATTAGATAGAAGAGAGTAACCCAGTTTATAAGGGAAACACATATGTTGAGAAAATAAATACTGAACAAATGCAATAATTCACTTATTAGCATCAAGACTTGCATAAAGAGCAGCTAGCAGATCAATAATCCAATTCAAATGATATATGGTAGTACAGAACACTTCTAACATCAGGACATTGAGAAGCTTTTTTTGATCTAAGATGCCAATGAAATTATGAGACCTAATTTTTTTTGTAAGAACCATCCCTTGAAGTGTGCATATAATAAACAAAACACGTGGACCTGGGTGCTTTGCAAACTTGAGGGGGAGATTTATAGTACAGGAAAATGGGGAAAGACTGGAGATTCAGACCAAGCTTTTCTCACCAAGCTTGAGATTGGACTTTCCATAAGAACCTGAACCGTGCAAAATAACATAAAGAAGTAAGATCACCTACATTGTCAGAGGACGCTGTTGTGCTGTCTTGGGTCTAGCAGCGCAGTCCTCGAAGGGGGATATGGTAGCAGCGATCTGGACGGGAGACAAAGCGAAAATATGAAGTTGCTATATTACATGATGAATCCAATCAGACTCCAACAGTATCAGATCAAATTCACCATCCCCCTCTATTAATCCAGAGACAAGACAATGCCTCTGCCTTCTAAGCCCTAGTTAATCCAGACCTTCATCAATGGATGCAAGATACCGATGAAACCGAGCACCAAGGTTGTCGCTCAGGGG
The DNA here is from genome assembly GCA_910589765.1 of Avena atlantica. Lineage (NCBI taxonomy): Eukaryota > Viridiplantae > Streptophyta > Magnoliopsida > Poales > Poaceae > Avena > Avena atlantica. The sequence continues at coordinate 233,672,675 of OU342738.1, forward strand.
TCCAACCTCACGAAGGATATGAACGGCAAGGGATGGCGCTCAGATCAATCGATCCTCTACCAGTAGACCCTCTCGATGACCCCTTCTCCCATAATGGACTCGACAACAAGCTTGGCGAGCGAGCGGCATCGGATTGTGGTCTCCTACCTGAACCATGTCCGGTCGTATGGGCAGATGGAGGATGGAGTCCTAGTGCTAAGGTGTGAGGCGAAGAACGAACGCGGCGGCGGCAGTGTGGAGGCGTGGAGGTAGGGCATCCTCGTGGTGTGGATGGCATGGAAGGGGAACATTGGAACGACGCGCGAGATATATGGGAGAGAGGGAGTAATTCCTGGCGGACACGTCGGTGCACTTATTATTAGAGGGACGCGGTGTTTCCTGAAGCGCGACGACAGAGGCGGGACGATTGACGAAGGATGCGACGTAGTGGTACCTGGCAGAAAACGAAACCGCTTCCTCTTTTTTAGATAGTAGATTTCTAGGTCTCTTTGCAAGTCTATAACTTCTTCTAAATTAATGTCATCGGCATTGCTGCATGACATTCTATGCCTTAATGCTAAGGGTTTTGAATCTTGTCTTACTAATTGGATATTTTTGTCTCTTCTAGTGAGGCTTTTAGATATGTCCATTTTTCAGAATTTATACTTCTTGCTGATGCTATTATTCCAGACGAGGCTAACACAATATCTTTGTTACTTTGTTTGCTATTTAGTTTTCCTAAAATCTGAATTAATAACTGAATGATTGTGTTACTTATTGCCGACAGACAAGCGAGGGTGTGCGCAGTGGTGTAAAAGTCCTACTCGGTACTCACCGTATTTTTCACTATATTGCTTCAGGAGTAGCTAAGTTTCTTTCCCTAGATTGTTTTTAGTCAAATTTATATGGGTTGTTCTCTTATCGTCTTCCCAGGCAGTTCCACCCAGAGGGAACACTTCTCTACGGCTACCAGGTTCTCGTTCGAACGCCACACATAAGGCTTTAACAGAGAACTACACGTAGAGGTTTCTCCTATAGGATCCCTAGCATAAGAACCCATCCCATATAAACATGCTTAAAAATAACAGAGCGCTGTCCTTGTCGCGGGTCAGCACACCACCCTGTCGCACGAGCGACACCACGCGCCTCCCTTCCCTCGATGCGCCCCGCCGGAGCGCCGTCGTCGCACACGCGCCACCGCATTCCTCCCTTCCCTCGCCGGAGCCGTCCCTCGCTTCCCCTCGCCGGAGCGCTGCAAGGCCGCCGCCGCGCCACCGCGTATCCCCAGTCTCTGCGCTCAGCTACACCTCCCTGCCCTCTCGAAGCCACGTCTCGATGGAGCGCTGCCTCCCTGCCCCTTGCCGGAGTGCCGCTTGACTGCATCTAGCTAGATCCCACATCGCCGGAGCACCGCCCACCTACGTTGCTACTGAAGGCCACCGACGCTGGTACCTACCACCACCGACCATGCTACCTACGGCGTCGAGGTTTGCTACATGGGGTTGGCGGCGCTGCTACCTACTGCCACCGCTGATGCTACATACGACGTCGAGGTTTGCTACATGGGGTTGGCGGCGTTGCTACGTGCGACCGACGGCGGTGCTATAAGCGTATCTTGGGGTTTGCTACAATGTCTCCGGTGAGGTGTCCGACGAGGTCGGATTTGCTACAATATGATATTTTTTGCTATATACGTTTTATGGTTTTGCTACAGTAGCGTAAAGTTTTTGTTACACGGTCTCCAGTGAGGTCTACCGGCGAAAACCTCCGATAAGGTCGGATATGCTACATTAGCACAACTTTTTTGCTACACGGTCGCCGACGAGGTCTTCGGTGAAATCTCCGGTAAGGTCGAGTCTATTTTTATATTTTTTGAGCCGAACCTTTTTTTCGGAACATTTTTTAGCAAACCTGGATAATTTGTTACAAAAGACGGAAATCTATAAAAAAAACACGTATCATGCAGAGGACCCCCGGGATGCCGTAGGGCTCTCCTAAGTTTTTTGCCTATTTTTCAACTTAAAGTGCGCTACTGAAATAAGACTAAAATCCTACTCCCCATTTCTCTGCAGAATTTCCAAACGGGCACGCTTCCCTGTTCTCGATCGCTAAAACTCTAGACCGCCGCAGAGAATCAGCTCCGCATGCAAGGATAGAGGTGCCGAACTCCCCGCGCTTTTCGCTCTTTGAATCGAGACTACCAAGCCCCTTCTCCGTCCTAACCTGCGGGCGAAACCCAATTCATTCACCTCGCCTGCCTGTACATACGCGTCCCGCACCGACCGATCCCGCGCCGTGTGCGCGCGGCCGCCGTACGTAGGTGAAGGTCCGGCGGCCGGCCGAGGGCAGCCATGCAGCCTTCCGCCGCGCGCGGCGCCCCGCAATGGCTGCGCGGCCTGCTGTCGGAGGAGTTCTTCGAGGCGTGCGCGGTGCACCCGGCGGAGCGCAAGAACGACAAGAACCACTTCTGCGCCGACTGCGCCGCCGCGCTCTGCCGCCACTGCCTCCCCCACGATCCCTCCCACAACGTCCTACAGGTATACATACATACACGCACCTACGCCGCCATCGATCTTCAGTTACCGCGTTCGATCGATGAGATGTGTTTCCTCCTTGCCATGTTCTGATCGATCTCGTCCTTGTTTGGATTGACGGGGAAAATCAAAAAGATTTGGAAGTACGCGTCCTGCTTCGTCGTCCGCGTCGACGACCTGAAACTGTTCGATTGCACGGGCATCCAGGTACGGACACCGCCGATATCCCCCAGGCACTCAGGTCCTTATGGCTATGGGTATTTGATCTTGCTTCCTCCCCTTTTTTTCATGGAAAAGGGAAATATGAATTTATCCATTCATTTCATTAAACCTTTCGTTTTGTGGCCTTCTACTAGTACATGCTATATGATCATCCATCGCGCATGCTTTTACCTGCAGTCGCACACGGTGAGCGACCACGAGGTGGTGTTCCTGAACGAACGCACGGCGCGGAAGCGCTCGGTCGGCGCCGAGAACCCCTGCGCCGCGTGCGCCCGGCCGCTCTCGTCAGGGCACGACTACTGCTCTCTCTTCTGCAAGGTAAAACGCCCAATTCATGGACCGATCGTGTAGGTAGTTGCGCGCCGCGGCTTGATTTAACACGCCTGGGGCCTGTGCCTGTCGCAGGTGAAGCATCTGGGGGAGAGCGAGCGGGGGCTGAGATGCGCGTTGCGCGTGAACCGGAAAGCCGCCACCGTCGGGGAGGAGGCTGCCGTTCTGGAGCCGCAGAACGGAAAGCGGCCAAGGGCGTCGGCGGAGGCGGGGCCGAGCTGTGGCGGGTCGTTCCGGAAGCGGAGCCGGAAGCAGCACCTGCCGGCTCGCTCGCCATTCGGTTGAGGAAGTGGACCGGCCTGATAGACGATAGACGTATATAGTCCCGTGCGTTGCGACTGCTGCTGCTGTTGTTGTTCTTCGTTATGTTTCTGCTAAGTATTCATTTTCAGAGCTCGGCGTGTCACTTATATTGAGTACCAATTTAGACCTCGTCATGATTGAGACCATTGGTCATGAAGTCGCATTTTATCAAAAATGGATTTGGAGGTTGTCCGGCACGAGCGTTTTGATCACTCCATTACGGCAAACATTAGTTTGCTCTCTCGAATCTTTGTTTTTTCTCATCTCCATGGGCTAAGCGGAAGGGGAATCAGGACTCCCCTCCCGGGCCACTCCGGAGGTTCCCTTCCCCAAACCCTAAAAACTCCTCTCCCGATCTAGGCACTCCTGTCGGCTGCTGTCGCCGGCAGTGGCGACGCCCGCCCCGTTGAATCGACGGAGGGTGATACGTTCAAAACATATCTACTTTTTCGAATACTTTTGCTATTGTTTTCCTTTAAACGTGTGTGATTTGGATACAACTAACACGGACTGACGCTGTTTTCAGCAGAATTACCTTGGTGAGTAGTTTTTGTGCAGAAAATCAACTATCACGAAAAATCCCGAAAAATATGCCAAAAATCCTATTTCACCAGAAGACTCACGGAGCCAGAATACAAGACGAAGTGGGGCTCTAAGGGGCCCACACCCCCCAGCCGCGCGGGCTAGGCCTGGCCGCGCCTGGAGGGGGTGTGGCCGCCTCAGGCACCCCCTCGGTCTCCCTCCTCGCCTATAAGTTGCCTTCTGACCTAAAAAATCAGGAGGGTTCGACGTTTTTCCAGAAAGAGTTCCGCTGCGCCGCCACCACCATAAACCGCGATTCGGAACCAGAAACCCCATTCTAGCACCCTGCTGGGACGGAGAATTTGGAGAGGATCATCGCCATCATCATCAACAACGCCTCTCCATCCACCATCCATGTTTCCCCCATCCATGAATGAGTAATCCCCCGCTGTAGACTATGGGGATGGTAGGGATTAGATGAATTATATCATGTAATCGAATAAGATTGTTAGGGCATGGTGCCTAGTATCTCTATTAGTGCTATTTGACTTTGTTGCAACTTGTTGTGCTTAATGCTTGTCACTAGGGCCCGAGTGCCACGATCTCAGATCTGAACTTATTATTGATTTATGATAATAGTATTGTTTGTGATCTTATCTGCAAGTTGTGTACACATATCATTGTCCGGATCCAAAGGCTCCGAAGTGATAGAAATTGGGACAGACGGAGGGGATGGATGTGATGTGAGGATCACGTGTGTTCACGGAGTGTTAATGCTTTGCTCTGGTGCTCTATTAAAAGGAGTGCCTTAATTTCCAGTAGATTCCCTTGAGGCCCCGCTGCAACGGGCTGGAAGGACAAAAGATGTTGTGCAAGTTCTCATTGCGAGCACATATGACTATATATGGAGCACGTGCCTATGATTGTTTAGTACTTGGATGATTTATCTTATTTATCTGCAATTGCCCTAGATCTTGAAGTTATATGTTTAGACTTGTCCATGCAACGCCCGTCCATCCATCCATATGCCTACCGCACTCATATCCTACTGTTTGCTACTGTTGTTAGTACTGCCTTGGTTTTATTGCTGATGTTACTTTGCTATTGCTACTACAAAACTGTTGCTACTGATAAACTGCTGTGAGCAAGACTATTTCTAGGTGCAGCTGAATTGACAACTCAGTTGTTAAGGCTTATAAGTAATTTTTGGCTCCCCTTGTGTCGAATCAATAAATTGGGTAAAACTACCCTCGAAGACTGTTGCGATCCCCTATACTTGTGGGTCATCAAGACTATTTTCTAGCGCCAGGGAGCACAGCTTTATTTGTAAGTTCACTTGGATCTATTATTGTTCACCGCTATTCCTTTCATCATGGGGAAGTCTCGTGATGGAAAGTTTCCTATTTTACCATCCACTACAGGAAGAGGTACAGTCCTAAACACCTCTGCTGCTCTTGATTCACCGTCTGTTATATGTAAGCTTGTTACACCACCACCACATACACATGCTACACATACTGCTGAATCTGAAACTGCTTCTGATACTCATGATATTACTTCTACTGTGCTTGATGCAAGTGGTTCATTAGGTCCTTTCCTAGATGCTAATATTGCTAGAACTATTTTGGAAAACACTGAAACTCCTAGTGAAGACACTATTACACCTGTTAGCTCACATGAGTCTAGAGAGAGATATGATATTAGTGATGGTTACATTGAAATGACTGATGAATTTATTGAAGAGTACCAAAACACACATGGTGCTAGTGCTAATAGGAGCCTCCTCGATAGACGTACCATTATTCCTAAACTGTCTTCTAATGCTAAGTTTGCTACTTCTCCCATAGATATTAAAGATAAAGATTATGATTTCTCTCTTGATTTATCCTATATAGACATTGTTGAGAAAGAAACTTTTTTGGGACTGAGAATGAGAGTGTCGTGGCACATATGAATGAGCTTTCCACTATGAGTGTTTTATTCTATGATGATTTTAAGATGCGCAAGTACTTTGTTACAAAGATCTTCCCTTTTTCACTAAAAGGAGAAGCTAAAGCTTGGTTTAATAGATTACCTCCTAGATCCATTGATAGCCCTGATTGTTTGATTGCTTATTTCTTCCAGAAACGTTTTCCTCCTAGTGCTAGACATGCTAATTTGCAGAGACTTTTTGATTTTAAACAGGGAAAAGAAGAGAAATTGCACGAGTCATGGACAAGGTTATGTGCCTTGATTCATGCACATCCTGGATGTCCATTTCCTATAAATGAGCTTCTTGATATTTATTATAATGGACTAACTGATGATTCTAGGACATACCTACATAGTTTTGCTGATTGTGTTTTTAGGAAAAGAACTCCTACAAAATGCTGAAGAATTAATGGCTAAAATAAGCAAGAATTATGATGATTGGACTTCAACTGAGCTAAATACACCTGGGCCTATTACTCCTAAACTGATTGTGCCTGAACCAACTCCAACACCAACACCAAAGAAGAGGGGAGTGGTTGCATTAAATGATGAAGTGATGAAAGAAGCTAAGAAATGTATTAAGGAGAAAGGTATTAGGTCTGAAGATGTGAAGAATCTACCTCCTATAGAAAAATTATAGAAGCCAATTCCCCACTCATCCACTATTGAGGTACACTCTCTCCACTTTAATGAAGGTGATATTACCTATGGTAAACCTCCTGATCAATGCTTAGAGGAACTTGACACTTTTATTGTTAAACAAGGTAATTTTAATAAACAAGTTCAGAATCATTTATTGGAAAACTCTAGAGCTATTAACGAGTTGAAAGATATTGTGGAAAGAACTACTAATGATGTTAAAATGCTTGTTAAACACTTCCAAATGGTTCAAACTCAAATTGATCAACTTGCTAAGGTACAAAAAGATATGCTAGTTAGTGCTTCAGGAGATAAACATGCATATGGAATTAGAACTAGGGGTGGTGCAGCCACTCAAGATCCATTATATCCTGAAGGACACCCTAAATGAATTGAGCAGGATTCTCAACAAGGTGAAAGTAGTGGTAGTCCTTATAAGAGAAAGAAAAATAAACACAAAATAGTTGAGGAACCACCTAAACCTGCTGTAGATCCTAATAGTATATCTGTCTCTGATGCTGAAACTGAAAGTGGTGATAAAAATGATGCTCCTGATAAGGAAGAAGTTGAGGAAGAACCTGAGAAGCACACTAAGAACACTAGGTACACTAAGGAAGATTTTATTGCTAATAAACATGGTAGTGAAAGAGAACCTTGGGTGCAGAAACCTATGCCTTTTACTAATAAGAAACACAAGTCAAATGAGGAAGAACACTATAACAAGTTTTGTGAGTGGATGAAACCTTTATTTTTGCAAATTCCTTTGACTGATGCTATTAAGTTGCCTCCTTATTCAAAGTATGTGAAGGATATTGTCTCTAATAAAAGGAAGATTCCTAATGAGGAAATTTCTACTTTGCTTTCTAATTATTCCTTCAATGGTAAGGTTCCAAAGAAACTTGGTGATCCAGGTATTCCAACTATTCCTTGATCTATTAAGAATAATTATGTTAGAACTGCTTTATGTGATTTGGGAGCTGGAGTTAGTGTTATGCCCTTTTCTCTCTACAAAAGACTCTAGCTAGAAAAGCTGATACCAACTGATATATCTTTGCAAATGGCTGATAAGTCAACTACTATTCTTGTTGGTATATGTGAGGATGTTCCTGTTCAAGTGGCTCATAATTGCTTGGTATTAACTGATTTTGTTATGCTTGAAATGCCTAAAGATGATAATATATATATTATTCTTGGGAGACCTTTTCTTAATACTGCACGTGCTGTCATCAATTTTAATCAAGGAAAAGTAACTTTTAATATTAATGACAAAGAGCATACTGTCTATTTCCCCAAGAAGATTGATAAGAGCTATTGCCTGAATTCTATTGAAAATATTGAGAGCATCAAAGTTGGAGAAATATATTGTCCCATTCCACAAGAAAATTTTGAAACTATTATGATTGGACTATTGCTATCAAGTTTGAGGTAACATAATCATTTTGTGAAATGCAAAGTTTTGTTTCATTTTAAATTTTTTTGGTAACAAGACTTGATCAAACTTGTTAACAAAGGGATTTTAATGAACAAAACAATGTATTCACAGTGGTTATACTTGCTCACCTTTATTTTTCTCCTTTCCAGTCTTTGCTTTTCCTCTTGTTAGCTTTAGTTTTGCTAGTTGTTTGCTTGTTAGAGTGTCTTAGAACTTTTGTAGTTTTGGTTTTGGTTTGCTTTTTGCTTCTTCTAAAAAAATATTTTCTACGAGAAAAATCAATTTTCATACCCTGAAAAATGGCCAAAAATAAAGTTTCTCGAAAAATCCCAGAAAATTCATATTAAATTTTGATGGCTATACGCGTGGTTGACGTGGAGCCTATTGGGAACCCCAAGAGAAAGGTGTGAAGCAGCACATCAGCAAGTTTCTCTCAGTAAAAAACCGAGGTTATCGAACTAGTAGGAAGAAGGAAACGTCACACATGTGTTGTAAGCAACGCAGAGACCTGCACAACACAAACTCAAGACTTTGCTCCAACGAATCAGTGAGATTGTCAAGCTCACCGGTTTGCTGTAACAAAGGATTAAATGTATGGTGTGGAAGGTAATGGTTTGCAGCAAGTAAACAGGTAACAGTGGAAGATGTATCAATGGTAAAGATTGGACCGGGGTCCATAGTTCACTAGAGGTGCTCTCCATAGATAAACAACATGGCATCAAGGGTAAACAAATTACAGCAGGGCAACTGACAGGAACCGAGCAAGGCATAACAATGCAATACCAGACAAAAAGATCCTATGCGATTCGATTGGGCAATACAACAATATACATAGACCGCCATCCAACTGCATCTATGACTAGAAGTCCACCTTTAGGTTATCATCCGACCCCCCCTCTACAATTAAGTTGCAAGCAACAGACAACTGCTTTAAGCAAAGTGTGTAAGGTAAACAATCCGCTTGTTCCATGAATAAGAGACCGTTGTTTTCTCCCTAGTGGAAACATCACATCTACAACCGAAGAGATTTCTGTCACTTCCCTTGGAAACTAGAGGCATGAACCCACTATCGAGCATAATTACCCCCTCTTGGAGTCACTAGCAACTACTTGGACAAGATAGATACTAACAACGGAGAGCATGCAATATCACAAACAACACAGACATGATAGAATCAAATGAAAAAACCATAAATGAATCTGACATAGTAATCTCAATATCCATCGGATCCCCGCAAACACAACATGCATGATTACAAATAGATTAGATCTTGATCATGAACGGAGCTCACAAGATCTATACATGAAAGCACAAGGAGGAGATACAACAATCTAGCTACTACATGGAACCATTGTCCAAGATGGAACTACTCACGCATCATACCAGAAAAGAAGGCCTCCGGGATGATATCCCCTCCGGCAGGGTGCCTTGAAGAGCTTCAGATCCCCCGATCTAGGGACGACGGTGGCGGTGGCTACAGAAGGTTTCGTGGAGTTTTGATCGGGTTGCCTAGGGTTTCTGCATCGGGGGCTTCTTATAGGCGAAGAGGCGAGGCTGGGAGGCGGCCGGTGGGCTCACACCCTACCCAGGCGCAGGGTAGGGCCCACCCGCGCCTAGGGGGGTGTGGCGGCCCTGGTTCGCCTCTCTGTCTCCCCTCTGGACTTCGTGATTCCCATGGTAAAATATTGATATTGGCTTTTGTCCCGTCCAATTCCGAGAATATTGATTTTTTTCCTTTCTAGAACCAAAAACAGAAGAAAACAGGCAACTGGCACTATGGAACTTGTTAATAGGTTAGTTCCAGAAAAGATATAAAAACACCTCAAAGTGTAGACAAAGCAAAGCAAAGTAGATACTAAACAAGCATGGAGCATAAAAAATTATAGATATGTTTCCGACGTATCAAGCATCCCCATGCCTAACTCCTGCTCATCCTCAAGTAGGTAAGTGATAAAAGAATAATTTTTGAGGTGACATGCACCATCATAAAAAAGATCAAACCATTTGCAAGCATTGAAGCTGGGATCAAAGAACTCTAAACATGTGCATGAAAGATGGAGTTCTAACAATAGGACATAGTAACTATGCATGCAACATGAATGGCTACAAACAAATATCATGAATAACATGCATTGAAAAATGTTTGGTTTTTTCACATACAGAAAACATGGCATAGTGGAAATCATATTTTCCCTCATAGAGTAGCAAATAGATGCATAGGACACCTTCAAAGTTCATAAGGGTGACTATAAACAAGTAGCACAAGAACAAGTAATATCACAATATGCATCAATCAATAAGTTTTGGGATGCTGCACACAGAATGGGAACTATGATCTCTTAATGGTGCCTAAAAGTAGAAGGTGGAGACTCAAATAATGGTGGAAGAAAGGCCCTTCACAAAGGGAAGTAGAGATTTCAAGTTTCAAAAAGAGCTTCGAAAAATTATGGTACTTATTAGCTTTCAGCCCTCATTGCCCCTATCGTAAGTATCTTGAAGTGATTAAGGTTAAAGTGAACAAACTATGGAATATATTCTTGACAAAGTATAAGTTGGAAATCTCAAGTCCATTGAATACGAGGGCCACACCTCATGCTACTCAACTTTAGTCACCTGTAAGTTCTTATCATTGTAAGTACATGCATATCATAGAGAACCGCCAACGGGGTACCCCTTGCACATGGTACAGGGGCTATCCCATAACCAAAATGACAAGTCAAGCAGGCAATGAGCATCTCAGCGATCTTTTTATTTACGATGTGCATAGCTTTTTATTAAGGATGCTTCATAGATAGCTCATTATGGTGATGCTGCAAGTTTCCACCATGATTAGGCATGGCTTAGGCTAGCGGCCCAGGCGTTTCTCTAACACAAAATACATACTCCATGGACTTACAAGTTCCCTCTTTATTTCACACGGTGACATCCATAGACAAAAGAGCATGATATCAACTGAGTACAAAGTACAAGTGCAATGTTGAAAACGTTCCCCATGACAGCATGGTTCTGCTAATTCCAACATATAAGTGCAAGCATATACAACATATACGACACAATGGTTCAAGTTTATTAGGGGCAAATAATATAAAGTGTGCCATCAAGTTCGTGAGAGCTTTAATCACTAAGTTTTCTCATAACAAAATAGTTTTTAATTGGAAGATAGCTGAAAACAAGAATATACTTGGAATGGTGTAACACACCATGCATAGGAGGTTATAGTGGACACTTTGGAATAACTTGGTTTGTTGGGAGTGGGAAGCATGAGTAGAGCTTACTCATACAAGTGGAGGCTAGCAAAAGACTGGGAGCAACCAACTAAGAGAGCAATAATGGCCATAATCATGCAGAGCAACAAAATATTACTAATCAAAGCATATAGTGGTACTACAAGTCAAGGACTAAATGATCATAGAGGCTATGGTGACTTGTTCATAGTCATAACATGGTGTGAGCATGTGCCAAGTCAACCCAAACAAAGCATCAAAGGAGAATACCACAATACTATGCTTTTGCATGCTAAAACAACGCATAATTATTTCAAGGCACGCTAAGCAATCCCAATTGTTTGGAACAATACATGCTACAACAATAATCACTAAGCATAAGGTCAAAACAACACCTAGCATGTCATGCTAAAGTCTAAGTCACAGTCAATGCAAGCTCCTCTTGCACTTTCAAGCAGGAACTTCTACTCCTTTCCAACACCAAGCAACTTATTTGAAACAACACAGCGAGAACGGGGGTCCAAACTACTTTATTCAAGAAAACTAAACAACTAAGAAAACCAAACGAAAACTAAGACACTCCAATAACAACACAACTCGTGCATGAAACAATAAAAACAAAGTGTCTAGACAGACCTGAGCTTTTTATTGATGAAGAAGCATCCCCAAGCTTTGACGCTTGTACCTCTTGGATATTTATTGGGGTGACACCGGGGTGGCATCCCCAAGATTGAGCTTTTGTCCATTATTCATCTCATTACATCATTATTTCTCTTCACCTGGAATTTTTTCCTTCATACAAAACTTCATACAATCTTCATTAGCAACATTAGTGTATTCAAAAGATAATAGAACTTTAGGAAAAGCTTTGGAACAGCAAGACTTTTCACTAAAAACACAAGCTACTATAGCAGCTCCTTCAAAAAGCTCAATTCACCTAAAGAGAACTCAAAAAGGAATCAATAAGAAGCAAATACAAATAATGGCAGAAATCTGTCAAAACAGACCAACAGGTAGAAACCGATTTTTTTCGAAAATATTCTGTTGCTCAAATCAAAACGTGTTGAACTAACGAAAGTTATCTAACATACTAGGGGATTTATTCGTAAATGTTTAGCTCAATCCGACTTACGGAGACTCCTCACGAATTTTTGTGGTGGAGGACAGAAATATGTTTCGGGACAGCAACTCCCCAAATCTTACTTCCCTCTCATTAGAGGTCATTTTTGGCACAAAAAGCAAACAAAAAGGATAAGGAGAGGTCATTACTGAAGTAATAACTTCCCAGACTCAAGTAAGCTCTTGGGTTATCTCCTAACAAGTACTTTTCTTTAACGCCTTTAAGTTAGACATGATAGTTTGAGAAGATGCTCACATAAGAAATATGAATTTAAGTAAAAGAGAGCATCGAGAAGAAAATTAAAAACACATTTAAGTCTAACCCACTTCCTATGCATAGGAATCATGTACACAAATAAATTCACCAAGAACAAAGTGAGAAGTATAGGAAGATAAAACAAGAGTAACTTCAAAACTTTCAGCACATAGAGAGGTGTTTCAGTACCATGAAAAATTCTACAACCATATTTTCCTCTCTCATAATAATTTTCAATAGGCTCATGAATAAACTCAACAATATATCTATCACATAAAACATGCTTTTCATGATCTACAAACGCATAATTTTTATCAAGCTCAAAAATAGTGGGATTAAAACCTTCACAGGTTTTACCCAAAGTAGATATTTTAGAAGGATCCACAGGAACATAACATTCATCCTCCTTTTGTAAGCATGGGGGACAATCAAATAATGTAAGGGATAAAGAGTTACCCTCATTAGAAGGTAGGCATGGGTAGATAATCCATTCTTCCTCCTTTTTTTCATCACTCTCCTCCTCTTTTTCATCTAATGAGCTTCCAGTTTCAACAATTTATTCTTCCATAGGCTCCTGCAAGGCATTAGTCTTCCATTTGTGGAAAGCATCTATTAAAATATTCAAGAATATATCTATTTTCTTCCTTGTAATTATCAAAGCAAAATTTAAGTATCTCATAAACCTCATATTCATAAGGTGCATCATCAGTATTTTCAAGCAAACAGGCAAGTTCAAATGCACCCTTGAAGGCAATAAATTATTCAATTTGTTCCACATCATAAAAGTCATAATTTCCTTTAACATAGGAGGATATGGTAACATTATCATTATACTCACATTGAAAAGGAAGGTGTTTATACCTCCTACAGCAACAAGCTTTATCAAAGCAATAAGTAACATTATAAGTAGAGCACACCTCTCTAGCAATAGTATTCAACTTATCAATTTATTCCCATAAGTGTTTCTCTTTTTGTGACAAATGGTGTTCCTTATAATAATACTTTTGTTCTTCTGTTAACCCACCTTGCCAATAAGAACTAGTTTCAAAGAAACCATCCATTGATACAAAGCATGACCAAGCAAGGCAATGTCAGACCAGCAACTAGAGTAGGAACTAATTTTTGTGTGTTTTTTATAAAGATAGCAAACCAAATTAAACTAGTTTTTTTGGAGTTTTTGAAAAGAGGCAAACAAAACCAAGCAAAAGAAACTAAGCAAACTAAAAACAAAGTAAAGAGAAAGGAAGTGGAGGACTCCCCTTGTGAAGACGTCCTTAGCCTCCCCGGCAACGATGCCAGAAAGACTTGATGGCTATACGCGTGGTTGACGTGGATCCTGTTGGGAACCCCAAGAGAAAGGTGTGAAGCAGCACATCAGCAAGTTTTCCCTCAGTAAGAAACCGAGGTTATCGAACTAGTAGGAGGAAGGAAACGTCACACATGTGTTGTAAGAAACGCAGAGACCTGCACAACACAAATTCAAGACTTTGCCCCAACGAATCAGTGAGGTTGTCAAGTTCACCAGTTTGCTGTAACAAAGGATTAAATGTATGGTGTGGAAGGTAATGGTTTGCAGCAAGTAAACAGGTAACAGTGGAAGATGTATCAATGGTAAAGATTGGACCGGGGTCCATAGTTCACTAGAGGTGCTCTCCATAGATAAACAACATGGCATCAAGGGTAAACAAATTACAGCAGGGCAACTGACAGGAACCGAGCAAGGCATAACAATGCAATACCAGACAAAAAGATCCTATGCGATTCGATTGGGCAATACAACAATATACATAGACCGCCATCCAACTGCATCTATGACTAGAAGTCCACCTTTAGGTTATCATCCGACCCCCTCTACTATTAAGTTGCAAGCAACAGACAACTGCTTTAAGCAAAGTGTGTAAGGTAAACAATCCGCTTGTTCCATGAACAAGAGACCGTTGTTTTCTCCCTAGTGGAAACATCACATCTACAACCGAAGAGATTTCTGTCACTTCCCTTGGAAACTAGAGGCATGAACCCACTATCGAGCATAATTACCCCCTCTTGGAGTCACTAGCAACTACTTGGACAAGATAGATACTAACAACGGAGAGCATGCAATATCACAAACAACACAGACATGATAGAATCAAATGAAAAAACCATAAATGAATCTGACATAGTAATCTCAATATCCATCGGATCCCCGCAAACACAACATGCATGATTACAAATAGATTAGATCTTGATCATGAACGGAGCTCACAAGATCTATACATGAAAGCACAAGGAGGAGATACAACCATCTAGATACTACATGGACCCATTGTCCAAGGTGGAACTACTCACGCATCATACCGGAGAAGAAGGCCTCCGGGATGATCTCCCCTCTGGCAGGGTGCCGGGAAGATATTCAGATCCCCCCGATCTAGGGACGATGGTGGCGGCGGCTACAGAAGGTTTTGTGGAGTTTTTATCGGGTTGCCTAAGGTTTCTGCATCGGGGGCTTCTTATAGGCGAAGAGGCGAGGCTGGGAGGCGGCCGGAGGGCCCACACCCTACCTAGGCGCTGATAGGGACCAACCGCGCCTAGGGGGGGTGTGGCGGCCCTGGTTCGCCTCTCCGTCTCCCCTCTGGACTGCGTGACGCCCACAGTAAAATATTGTCTTTGGCTTTTGTCCCGTCCAATTCCGAGAATATTTATTTTATGCCTTTCTAGAACCAAAAACAGAAGAAAACAGGCAACTAGCACTGTGGCAACTTATTAATAGGTTAGTTCCAGAAAAGATATAAAAACACCTCAAGTGTAGACAAAGCAAAGAAAAGTAGATACTAAACAAGCATGGAGCATCAACAATTATAGATACGTTTCCGACGTATCAAATTTTTCCTCGAAAAAGGGGCAGAGGGACACCTGGAGTGGCCCAGGGGGACCCACCATGCCAACACACCCCTGGTGGCGCGGCCAGCCCCAGGTGGCGCATGGCCTGGGTGTGGCCCACATGTGGCCCTCCAAGATGCCTCCTCCCAGCCACTTCTTTCTCTCTCTCGGAAAACACCGGAAAACTTTCTCAAGCTCGAGTTCCTGCTGTTCTTGCTCCCGATTTTCGATCTCATTACTCAGCCCCTCTTTGCTGCTGATGTTTGGAGGGATTGCTCCTTGGTATGTGCCTCCTCCGCTTGTCCAATTAGATTTGTGATTTATAGATTGTATCTTGAGTATTTTGCTGCTATAGGTGTTAGGTTGTGTGAGCTTGCATGCTTGTTCTATGCTTAGAAATTTCATTTTGATGCATGTTTAGCCCTCTAGAAAGTTCCTATAGTAGTTCCTCATCATTTATCAACTTGGAAATTACTTGGATTGATGTTTGTCTAAAAATTTCAGAAAATAAGATGAGTGCATACCAACTGAATCAACATGATTTGATGGTACCTGAGCCAATGAAAGTCCATCGTGAGGAAGAAGTCTCCCCTTCCATATATCCATGCCCTGAATTTATGAGAGTCGCAGGAATCTTCCAGGATTTCCAAACTATGATTACTAGTGCAGGGCTGGAACACTTTGTTGAAGTGGAACCATATCAATATGTTAAGCTAACCGTGGCTGTGGTGCATGACTTTCGGTTTATTTGGTCCTTATATAACCCCATGGTCCATTATAAAATTTACAACATAGCTGTCGACCTACCTTTTGTTGATTTTTATGCAGCTATTAGAGTGCCACATTGGGGATCTTGTGAGAAGATCAGGGAGAGGCCTAAGCTACTTATGGATTTATATGCTAAAATTTGCCAAGGTTGCGACTTCTCAAAGGAAAGTGGTAAAATTTGGAACATTCAGTTCCCATCCATTAGATATTTTTCCTATTTCATTACCAAGTGTGTTCTTACTAGAAATACTGCTAGAAAGTTATCTTCATTTGATCTAGCTTTTATCTCAGCTGCTTTGAATAGGGATAGATCTTACAACCTGGGTGCTTTGATATCTTACCGTCTTACCACCAACCGCGATAAGGGTGGAATTTGTGGAGGTCTCATTGCCTCTCGTGTGCTAGCTTTTCATGGTTTAGAGCCTCACCATTCAGATTATCGGTTCCCCATAGAGAGACTCGATAGCAATTCCATGTTTCAGCATAATTTTGTTTCTTCTTGGGCAATTGTGAGAGATTTACCGTATGAGATATCCTTTGTCAAGCGTGGTTGGAGAGGGGGTAGGACTGAGAAAGTAGTCTATTTGCCTACACCTGCTTTGTTCAATTTTGATAACAGGCAAGGATGGTCGCTCACGGAGGAAGAGTTTGACACATATGTGGCGAAGCTCTCCCAGCAAGAGGAGAATGTTGGAGACGATGCCGAAGATGATTCGGTTCAGCCCTCCAACATGGGGGAGTCTTCATACCAGCAACCCTCCTATGATTGGAGCGCGTCTTCTTCTTCATCACGAGGGCCTGATTATGATCATTCTGATGATGACCCACCAGCTTGGGGTTACTACCCGCGCTATTGAGCCCCACTTAGGGCAAAAGCCTAAGCTTGGAGGGAGGTACACCGACATCACACTCATCTATATATCATGTTTCGTCGGTTCTTTGTATATCCATGTTTTGCTTTCTTTTTGGTTTTTGTTTCTGCTTTCTCAAAACACAAAAAGACCAAAAACATTTTCGTTGTTTCTTTTGGTTTGTTTCTTTGCTTTTTAGATTTGGTTTGCCTTAAGAAAAATCCAAAAAGATTTTGCTTTCTTTGTTTTTGCTTTGTGTGCTTTCTTTAAAAAAATTGAAAACACCAAAAATATTTGTTGTTCTTCTTTGGTTTTGTGAAGTTCTTTGCAGGGTTCAGCAGTCCTCAGCGGAGTTTGGTTTCATGTTATTATTCAAGCCACACAAGTGAAGAACAATAATGAAGATTAAGACAACTTGAGGTGTGGTAAGAGGCTGGTAACAAACTCTATTTGTTTTCATTTTTGTACATATACTCATCATTGTGGGCATGCTTAGTCTGTTCATGCAAGGTGTATGTTATTTATGGATGCTTAGTGGTTCTTGCTTTCTTATGATTATCTCCAGCTTTCTAATAGTTTGTAGCATGTCATATGAATGTTTGCTTGCATTGTTCTATTCATAACTTGGTATGATATTATGGTATCCTCCTCTGAATGTTTCATTTGAATCGACTTGGCACATGCTCACGCATGCATATGACTGAACAATAGTCAGTAAGCCTCGATGATTTATTTTTCCTCAAAGTTCTTGTATCACTTTCATGCCATAATTAGTCCTGTTTTGTGGCAAGCATGATTATGACAGTTATTGCTCTCTTGTTTGTCACTCCCTTCCTATTTCTAACCTTCACTTGCACTGAGTATGAGCTATACTCGTGTTTCCAACTCCCCAAAACCAACATTGCCAAAGTGTCCACTATACCTACCATCATTTGCTATTCCGTGCATATTTAATATGCCTTGTTTTCTTCCAAATATAATGTTTGCTTGTTTTGAGAAAGTTAGTTAGTAAAACTCTCACGAACTTGATGGCACACTTTATTTCTTGCACTTAATAAACCTGAACCATTGTGACTGTCCATGAAAGTTATATGCTTGCAAATTATAGACTGGGAGTTAGCAGAACCGTGCTGTCACGAGGAACGCTTTCAACATTGCACTTGTACTTTGTACCCAGTTGATATCATGCTCTTTTGTTTACGGATGTCGTTGGTGTGAAATAAAAGGGGAGCTTGTAAGTTCATGAAGTTATATATATGTGTTAGAGAAACGCCTGGGCTGCTAGCCTAAGCCATGCCTAATCATTGTGGAAACTTGTAGCATAACCATAATGAGAAATCTGTGAAGCATCCTCAATAAAAACCTATGCAAGTAGCAAATAAAAAGATCGCTGAGATGCGTGATGTGAATAACCAAGATGGGATTTTGCCCCTCCACTTGGAGAGATATTCTCTGGGCCCTCTCATGAGATATGATTCGGAAAGCATGGCCATGCACGACTCGGTTAAGTGTTAACCGAGGCGATCGACTAAGAGTTAGTCGGGTGAATCACTTATCTCGGATCAAGAAGAGAGTCAGACTATTTAATGGATGACAAATATTCTCCTATAGTCTGACAAGGTATATCGTGAGGAAAAAGGGACTCGGACGTAAGTCGCATTGGAAAGGCAAGTCATCATGACTCTTTGGTATTTGGTAGTCGGCATGTTCTACTAGGAGCCGCTACCGACTGATCGATTGAGAGTTGGACTCTAATCGTGTCCAAGTAGCCATGAGCCTGCGGGGTCACACACTTAAGAGCGGGAGCAAGTTCGGATTGGATCTGAACCAGAAATCTGGTTCGGTTGGACCCGAGCTGGGTTTGGACTGAGTCAGTGAGTCAGACTCCCGATGACTAGTGTTATATGGGCTTTAGTGAATCGGCCACGAAAATGGAGCCCACGTTCACTCCCTATATATAGTGGAGCACAGTAACCCAGATGTCGTGGTATTGCTGACAAGTACGCCATGGAGGGGTCCTCACAGTGCGTGTTTAAAGACGTGGGGGAAGGCGGACGGTTGACGGGTACGAGGTAACACAACTTACCCAGGTTCAGATCCCACGACGGTGGCGGAATCCTACTCCTGCTATAAATCACTATAATGGCAATACGCCGAGTTACAGAAATAGGTTCGCTGTGCGAGGTTATGTGAAGTTGTGCCCTAAAGGCTCCCATAGGCCCGACTTATATAGTCGCCAGGTCCTAGGGTTACAGGGAAAAGTCCTAGCCGGACAGGTTACAGAGTCCTACACTGACTATAACTAGTCTAGCTTGTCTTGCACTCCAAGGCTCCGGGTATGCTGGTGACTCCACCGTAGCCTTCCTTTATCCGGCATGGGCCTCCCTTCTAGATCCATCTAACTGGGCCACCCAGCAGGCCATGGGCCATGCTAACAACTGTGGGCCACCCAGGTTATCCGGATAACAGACATGCTATGAGGATACCCATATAGCATATCCCCAACAGTAGCCCCCAGAGAACTCCGAGATCTTGCGCCATCTTGCCTCTTCACGTTGAATGCTCCGTCTAGATGGATGTCGGCAAATCGTCAGGCAATATCTTGTAGTCCTCCCAAAGAACCCTGCAAGGTTTTCTCCGTCTTCAACTTGTAAGTCGGAAATTGCTGAATCTTCTATCGTACTCTTCCGTAGCCAGATTGGATCTGTCTATGCCGGAATCTTCCGATGTGATGGTTCATCTGCCTATGACAGCTAGGGCGACGTAGACATAGGTCAACAACGCCTCGTAACTCACACATGCAGAGAACGCAATCATGTCCACTTTTCCCACGCGAGCGATATGAACCGTTGGCAGCGACGGTTGGTACGTGGCGAAATTTCCGCGCACGTCCCCGCACACGTCGTCTACGCGACAACCGTTCAATCAAGCTGCACGAATCTTGATGCCGGAGACCATAAATACTAACCGCGGTGGAAAATTTACTTTTTCACCTCATTCTCCCCTGCATTATCTTCTTCCTCGAGCGAGCGCCTCCTCAAGATCTTCGCGCGACGTGCAAAAAACCCTAACTCCCAATCTCACCAGTCACATCGAAACACACCCAATGGCCAGCAACAGCTCCTCCCTTTCGATGGCGGCATTGGGAAAAGCCACGGTGAAGCCAGCGAGCTCCGTTGTCGTGCCCCGAGAGGGCCTGGTCATCCCCATGTCTGCGGTGGTCGAGACCACCAGCGGCGACCAAAATTCAGCGGCGCTAGAGCTGCTGGAGGAGGAATATGACTCCCACAAAGGCGATTGGCGCGGCTCGGATATCATCGATAGTGATATCAAAGAGCTGATCAATGAGGGCTACCTCCCCGCAACAGAGGGGCTCGCCTTGGCGGGCGGCGCCGGCCGACGAGGTCACACCTTCTCCCCAAGCCGGAGAAAAGGTGTACCTCAAAGCACAAGTGGTATGCGACGTCTCCCTTCCCATCTCCACCTTCTTCCTTGCTGTCCTCAACCATTACCGAGTACAGCCTCAAAACCTATCCCCCAATATCATCCTAGCGCTTAGCAACTACGTGGCGCTTTGCGAGGGTTACTTAGGGATTAGGACTAGGCTAGATCTCTTCATATACTTCTTCACCGTCAAGCGTGAAGCCGGAGCCGGCAAGGACGAGCTTAGGAATTATGGAACCATTAGCTTCAATATCCAGCCTGGCCGGCGTTTCCCCGACATCGTCGGCCACGAGTCCTGCAAGAACTAGCAGCGTACTTACTTCTATGGCCCAGATATCCCTCTGGCCGGCCGAAAAGTAACGTACCCGGACTTTGTCGATGGAGCTGCCGCCAAAACCTCGACATGGAGATCCCAGGCCTCCCTTCCCTCCGACATCGATGCTTCCCGCTCTATAAGGCGGATAGAGTGTCTCGTAGAGACGGGTTTAACCGGACTGTACCTAGCCATGTGCTGGTTCGTTAGGCGGATCCAGCCTCTGCAGCACCGCTTGAAGTTGATGCACGAGTATACCCACGATAGAAGGGATAGCCTCCGCATCTCCGAGGGAAATTTCTCGAGCGACTCCGTCAAGCTTTGCCTCAAGGACATCGTAAAGGTGAAGGACAAGAAGCGTGGATTCACCATCACCTACGACATGTTCGTAGAGAGCAAGTGCCCAAAGGTAACTGTTTATTTTCCGTGTATGACATATACTCCAGTTCTTCCGTCTAGCCATTACCATCTCATCTAACACGGTGGTTCTTCACTTAATAGCTTAGCAACATAGATGAGGACAGCATGGCTCCTCAAATCTATGATCCAAAGATGAAGGAAGTCACCGTCGTGTCCGACGATGATGCTCCATTGGAGCGAAAGCGGAAGATCTCCACCTCTGACGCTGCCGACGGAGGCAAGACGAAGAAGACGGAGGTGGAGGCTCCAAGAAGACTATCGCCGCCTTGGAGGCGGAGAAAATAAAGATTACAGGGATTCCTTTTGCCAAAGCACCCCCTCTTGTGTAAGCTTCTTTCCCTCCGACATTGTCCATTTGTCTGTCTTATTCCTATATGCATTTTGCACGTTTCAGAAAGAAAGCCACAACCAGCTTGAAGAAGACCTCCAAAACTTCGGGGGCTTCTAAAACCATCAAGGATATGCTGCATCGCGACGCATCTCCTGCCATCGCCCCCATCACTCCCATCGTCAAGCCTTCGTCCGCCCCGACAAGCTCCCAAGCCAAAGAAGCCGCTGGCCCTTCCGCCATGGAAGTGGATTCAGGTGCCTCCACCGAGCTTGTTGTTGTCGGAGAACAAGCGACGCAGGAAAGTGCCGCACACCAAATGACTGAAGCTCCGGCTAAGGATGCCATCGGTAGCGGTAAGGCGGTGGTGGAAGGTGGTACTTCTGCCGAAGGCTGCGCCCTCGCTCCCAGGAAGACCATAGAATTTCCAAAGATAGTATACCCGACACTTACGCCGAGTAGCACCTCTTTGGTTCCTGGTGCGGCGCCGACATCTCCAACGTGCGGTCTCGAGGAGCTTCTCCGGCAAGCAGAAATCTTGCAAGGAAATAGTGTATCCTTCGGCAAGCTGCTGGCTGAGAGTGCTACCAACCTCAAGATCATTGCACTTGTAAGTTATATTTGCCTTTTGCATTTCATATGAATATCCCATTGTAGCCCTCGAGGATTTAGACGAAAAACCATAGGTCTTTGCGTCTAAATACTCTAAGAGTGACTAAGCTAGAAAACTTCTCACTGTAGCCCCACAACATATAGGTGGAATGAATTATTCCGACTAGATGCTTTAAGAGTAGCATACACAGTGTTTATAAATTTCGATACTGTAGTCCCCAAGCTTCTAGTTGTAACTGAACTAGTTCTGACTAGATGCTTAAAGAGAATCTAAGCATACATCGAGTTAAAAACTTTATACTGTAGCCCCCAAGATTCTAATCGAAAACTGAATTAGTTCCGACTAGATGCTTAAAGAAAGACTAAGCATATTGCTAAGTTAAAAACTCTCGCTGTAGCCCCTGAGCGTCTAGGTGGAACTTTTCCGGCTAGATGATCCAAGTATACCAAACAACGTTTAACTTTATTTTTTTTCCATAGAACGAGAATGCTCGGAGGGGCATGGCCAACGATAAGTACCAGAAGATGCGCGCGGACTTGGAAGCCAAAGAGGGTAAAACTGCCTTCTTGAAGGAACAGATCATCAAGAGCAAGCATCTGTTTTTCCTTTCTTTTTCCATACTCCGGCTTGTTCCTATGTATTCTCCGAGTACTCACTGTGTACTTTGATTTTTCCGACTTGCAGAAACCATTGCCAAGGCTAAGGACATTGTCGAGCAATCCAAGGATATTCAGGAGCTGGATAGCGAGAACAAGATCCTTAAGAAGGAGAGGGAGGATATGCTGAAAATGCATGAAGAATCAATGAAAGCCCTGCAGGACTCCGCCACCGAGGAGATGAACCGCTTGAAGGAGGAGATTGTGATCTTAAAAGATCAGAAGAAAGATGCCGATGAGAAAAATCAACGCCATCATGAAGCGTATAAGATCCTCCAACAAGAACGGGACTCCATGGTGGATGCCCTCTGGCAAGCTGAGGCCAGCATCTTCAGTAAGTCATTCTCCGTCTTGGATTTGTGTAGTCTAGATACTTTGAATTTTTGAACTCATACACTCCTTTGTCGGAAATTTGCAGCTCCTATGGGTTTAACCCGGTCGCCTCCTCCGCCAAAGGAATGCATGGTTCTTGCCGGCAACTTTATCAACACCGCCATCGCACAAGCCAAAGAGATTGCCAAGCCCCTCCAGATCAATATCAAGGCATCAGACTCTATGGCGAAGTTCTCAGAGATCCTGCCCCGAGCCCCGAGCGTATCACAAGCTGGAAAGCTTCATGTGCACGGGCTGGTGAAAGGATGGCGTTGTCCATGGTCAAGGCACATTACGAGAATGCCGACATTGACACGGTAACCTTTGGTATCCCCGACGTAGATGACAAAGGCCAAAAGATAAACCATGAATCTATCTTGGCGTCACTCGTGGGTTATGACACCAGAGTTGCCGAGTTGGTTGACGTTAACGTCTTTGTTCCAATGAATACCATCGATGGCGGCAACCAAAGCTCCTCCGAGTCCCTCAACACTGCGACTTCGTGGGTGACTCTCCTGCTACCGATGATGTTGCTTCCAAGTCGCCTGTGCCAGAGGAATAAAAAACAATTTGTAATATTTGTTTCCTCTGTAACATGTTATGCGGAAAAACTATGTGTTAACTTAAGGCGGAAAACAATGGTGTATGTCCTACTGCTTAAGAACTATTTCCAACATGTATATATTTTTAAGCAAGTGCTGGCTTATCCATTACTTTGGTTTTTATGCTTGACTTTTCATGAGTCAGAAGACTCGTTATCGGAACCATGCGCTCAGGTGATGATGCCCAATGGCACCGTCAATAAACTAAGCACAAAATCTCCGACAATAAGTGCTGAAAGTCACTAGTCCAGAATCCACATAAAAACAACAAAGAACGTGTAGACCAGAAAACTTAAGCTAACGCCCGTAGGCGGAATTTTCACAAGTGCAACTGCAAAGTTTGTGCATAATTGTTTTATACGATGCAAAAATGAACACTAAAGGAGGTAAAAGACTCAGAAATATGAGTGAACCAAAGAGCTTTATTTCATTGATCATATAAGAGGTACACAATTAGATAAAAAATGCTAAGTGTAAAAAGGACGTAGTTGTGCTATGTTCCATGGCCGATCAAGCTCCGGGTAGTCATCACCCGGGTCATGTCGCTTACGCTTATGATCCTCGTTGGGTCTATCCTTCAGTTCATGATTGTCAGCAAGGTAGTAAGACCCATTGAGTAGCGCCTTGCTTATGATGAACGGTCCTTCCCATGGCAGGGATAATTTGTGTGACTTCTTATTCTTAAGTTGGAGTACCAAATCCCCCTCTTTAAACGAGCGATGCCGAACGCGGCGACTATGGTAGCTGCGTAGCTTCTGCTGGTAGATGGCGGATCTTTGGCATGCCAAAACACGCTCCTCCTCGAGAAGGTCCACATCTAGGCGTCTGGATTCTTCAACGTCATCTTCGTCATAGGCGGCAACTCTTGGTGCATCGTGAAGGATGTCGGAAGGTAGGTTGTCTTCTGCTCCATATACCATGAAATAAGGGGTGTAGCCGGTGGATCTATTGGGTGTAGTTCGTAAACTCCATAGTACATATGGCAATTCTTCCGCCCAGGCTCCAGCTGCTCTATGTAGTGGTGCCTCAAGACGTGGCTTTATTCCCTGCAGAATTAATCCATTGGCTCGCTCAACCTGACCATTGGAATGTGGGTGTGCCACAGATGCAAGATCAAGTCGGATGCCCTTCTCCCAACAATAAGCTTCCACTTCTCCGAGTGACAAGTTGCTGCTGTTGTCGGTGATAATGCTATGTGGGAGACCAAATCTCACCACTAGATCTCGGAAAAACCTAAGGGCAGTTGCCCCATCAAGCTTTCTAATGGGTTCAGCTTCTATCCATTTAGTGAATTTATCAACTGCTACTAGCAGATGCGTAAACCCACATGGTGCCGTCTGTAACGATCCCACCATGTCTAGCCCCTAGACTGCAAACAACCAAGTTATTGGTATTGTTCACAATTCTTTAGCAGGAACATGTGGTTGTCAGGCATAATACTAGCATCCCATGCATGTCTCAACCAGCTTGTCGGCGTCCGCCTTCGATCGACCAACGATCGAGGAGCGGCGTGATGCCCGCAATCTCCGAGATGGATTTTGTGTAGGATTTCAATACCTTCTAGCTGGGAAACACACTTAAGGTATATACCAGTAGTGCTCCTTTTGTAGAGCTGTCCATTGATTATGGTATAGCCCTTCGCTCAACGTACTATTTGCCGTCTTTCGACTTCGTCGTCGGGCAAAGTTCCGTGTTCGATATATTCCATGAACGGTTTTGTCCAAGCCGGAGGGACCTTTGCCACCATGTGGACGAAAGAGTCAACTCTATCCAGGTTGTTGATGTCTGCTCCCTTCACGGATGGTGCCTGTAGATGCTCTAGGAAAACTCCTGGCGGAATACGTTTGTGCCCTGATCCAAGTTTAGACAGCAGATCATCCGCCTCGTTTTGCTCCCTAGGTACATACTTGACCTCGTAGCCCAAGAAGCCCTTGGCTATCTCGTCCACTTCGTCTCGATATGCCGCCATTATAGGGTTCGTCACATTCCATGTGCCAGCCACCTGCTGGGCAACCAAGTCGGAATCTCCACAACAAACTATGCGCTTGATGCCAATATCCTTGGCTACGCGTAATCCGTGAATGAGTGCTTCATACTCTGCCATGTTGTTCGTAGCCTCGAAGTGGATCTGTAGAACGTAGTGTAGCTTGTCAGCAGTTGGTGACTGTAGCAGTACACCAGCCCCCGAGCCGTTGAGCATCTTTGATCCATCAAAGTGCATCACCCAGTACTCTGGTTCCATCAACGGAGTAGCATCTGGCATCTCTGTCCAATCTGCAATAAAATCTGCCAAGGCTTGTGACTTGATAGCGTCACGTATCTTGTAGGTGATCTCGAAGGCGGCAAGTTCAATGCCCCACTTCGCGACCCTTCCCGTGGCGTCGCTGTTGTTGATAATGTCGGACAGTGGATTCTTGCTCACCACTGTGATTGGGTGCTCCTGAAAGTAATGCCTTAGCTTCCAAGAAGCAAGGAATACTGTATAAGCTATCTTCTGGTAGTGCGGGTAACGCAGCTTGGACTCCGTCAAGACCTCTCTTACATAGTAAACTGGTCGTTGAACTCCGTGCTCGTAGCCTGGTTCCTTCCGCTCTACCACGACAACGATGCTGATTACCCGGTTGGTTGCCGCCATGTAAATTAACATGGGCTCTCCAGGCTCGGGTGCTGCAAGGATGGGCGCTGAGAAAAGAATCTCCTTGAGCTACTTCAATGCTGCATTTGCTTCGTCCGTCCACGTGAATTTGTCCACCTTCTTCAGCAACTTGTACAGTGGCAGAGCCTTCTCTCCAAGTCGGCTGACGAACCGACTAACTGCTGCAACACAACCTATTAGTCGTTGAATGTCCTTTAGGCATGTCGGACGGTTTATGTTTAAGATGGCCTTGATTTTCTCCGGGTTGACCTCGATTACATGCTGGGAAACGATGAAGTCCAACAATTTGCCGTCTAGAACCCCGAAGACGCACTTCTTAGGGCTAAGCATCATGTTGTATTTCCGGAGATTATCAAAGGTTTCTTTTAAGTCGGAGATTAAGTCATTTGAATTTTTAGACATCACCACTATATCGTCCACATAGGCGTGAACATTCCGACCAATTTGATCGTGTAGGCAACATTGCATTGTCCGCTGGTATGTAGCACCTGCGTTTTTCATCCCAAAGGGCATCGTAACATAGCAAAACGTGTCGTATGGAGTAGTGAACAAAGTGGCCAATTGGTCCGACTTCCTCATCTTGATCTGGTGGTATCCTGAGTATGCATAGAGAAAACAAAAAAGTTTCGAGCCAGCCGTCGAGTCAATGACTTGGTCAATGCGAGGCAAAGCAAACGGATCTTTGGGGCATGCTTTGTTCAAGCCGGTGTAATCAACGCACATTCTTAATTATTTGGTTCCCTTTTTGGGGACAAGTACATGATTGGCCACCCATTGGGTGTGAAGGACTTCTCGGATAAAACTAGCCTTAAGTAACCTAGCTATCTCTTTGCCTATGGCGCATCTCTTCTCATCTCCAAAGCGTCGTAGAGGTTGCTTCACTGGTTTGCATTTTGGTTCAATGTTTAAGCTGTGCTCGGCAAGTTCCCTAGGTACACCTTTCATGTCGGCAGGTTGCCAGGCAAAGATGTCCCTGTTCTCACGGAGGAACTCGACGAGCGCGCTTTCCTATTTGGGGTCTAGGTTCGTCCCAATGGCGGTGATCTTGGAGGCATCGCCTACCACAAGTTCCACCGGCTTGGTCTCGATGGCGGCCTTGAATGCTGGAGCGGAGTCGGCGATCTGTTTCTTCGACGCGGGTATCTCTGAGTCATCGACCTTGCTCTGGATCTCTTTGAATTCTTCGCTGTAGAGGACAGCTTCCGCGTAGGCTGCTTCATTAATCTCGCAGTCCCTTGGTTTGGTAAAGCTTCCGGATACGGTGATGACACCGTTTGGTCCGGGTATCTTGAGCTTGTTGTAGATGAAGCATGGCTTGGCCATGAAGGTGTGGAATATGTCGGGGCCGAATATGACGTGGTACACGCTCTTGAAGGGGACCACCTCAAAGGTCATGCGCTCTTGGCGGTAATTATTAACATCGCCAAAGGCAACCTGAAGTATGATGCACCCAAGGGACCGAGCCTCTTAACCAGGAACTACGCCGTGTAAGATGGTGTTGGTCCGCCTTAGGTTTGCCTCCGTCAAGTTCATCTTCTGCAGTGTATCCAGGTACATAATGTTGATGCTGCTTCCACTATCCACGATACACTTGGTGAACTCAGTGCCGTCAATCAAGGGGTTGATGACCATGGCGTATTGGTTCTCCGTAGGGATAAGGTCTGGGTGATCCTTCCTGTCCCAAGTAATTGGAACCTCCGACCAGCGTAGGTACTGGGGAATTGGGGGTAGAGTAGCCATCAATATCCTCATAGAGGTCTTCTATTGTCGGACGGTGGGGGTGCCAAGGAAAGTGTGGTAAACTGACGCCTTCTTCTCGAAGGGGTTCTTGCCCTTGCCATCGCTCTTGGCGGCGTGCTTGGGGTCAACATCCTCGTCCATGTCACTTGAATCCTTGGACTCCTCCTCCTTCTTCTTCTTCCCCTTTCCCTTTCCTCGCGGTATATTCTTCTGACTTCGCTTGTAGCCGGACTCCGGGTCCTCCTTGAGGTCATTGACGAATTTGCAGTGTCGATTGGCATGGGTGGCCTTGCCGTTGGCATAGAGGTGTATGAGGCATGGCATATCGCAGTACTCTTTGTAGGTTTGGGGAACACGGAGCGCTGCCGAGGTAGTTTCACTTACTCGCTGCTGCCCACGACCAGCTCCCCTTCCTCGACCACGTTGTCCGCCATCACCTCGTCCTGCAAAGGTCATGGCGACCATGTCGGGAGTTTTCTTTTCTTTTGGAGCGGTTTTCCGCTTTGTGCTGCTGTTCCTCCGAGCTTGAGTTGGAACGACCGTTGCCGGTAGAGAGCCGCGAGCGTCGTCGTCGGCAACTGCAAACTCACTAGCCAACTGAATCATCTGGTTCAAGTCAAGCTGGTGATTGTCCTGCAAGCGCTTCATCTTATGTCGGAGCAACGTGCCCCTTTCCAACCCATCAATGAAGGCGGCCATGGCGGTCTGAGCGTGCACTCCTGCGCAGGAATTTTTCATATCCAGCCAGCGGGAGAGGTAGGTGCGAGATGTCTCGTCTTTCTCTTGCACGCACCGCTGTAGATCGCCAATAGTGTAGGGACATTTGTACGTACCCTCGAAGTTCTTGGTGAATGCTTCTTGCATGTCCAACCAATTGCAGATGGATTTGTCCGGTAAGTCATTAATCCATTGACGGGCCGTGCCCGCCAATATTAGTGGGAGGTACTTGACAGCGACGTTGGGGTTACCCCCGGAGATCTCCACCGCGTTGCCGTAATCCTGCAACCATGTAGCTGGCTTGGCGGTGCCGTCATTGAAGGGAATATGCCCTGAGAGGCAATAATAAAGTGGTTATTATGTGTATTCCAAGTATATGATAGATGTTTATTTTGCATGCTATAATTGTATTAATACGGAAACGTTAATACATGTGTGTTTAATAAACAAACAGAAAGTTCCTAGTTATGCCTCTCTCATAAACTAGCTCGTTGATTAACAAGATGATCAAGGTTTCCTGATCATGGACATTGGATGTTGTTAATAACGGGATCACAACATTAGTGTAATGATGTGATGAACATTCATCCGAAGTATAGCATTACGATCAAAGTCATTGAGTTTATATTGCTATAACAACTTACGAAGTGATCATAGTCCTTAGACCATGAGATCATGTCAATCACTAACACCGGAAGAGTTTCTTGATAACATCAAACGTCACACCGTAACAGGGTGATTATAAAGATGGATTCAGAACTAACAAAGTGTTATGTTGAGGCTCATGGATCAAGAAGTGGAATTTGTTCATCCCGATGACGGATAGATATACTCTGGGCCCTCTCGGTGATATCACATTGATTAGCTTGCAAGCAAGTGATTTGATCACTAGAATGTTATATCACAGGAACGAGAAAAGAGTGCATGTCGGTAACGAGATTAAACTAGGTATGGAGATACCGATGATCGAATCTCGGACATGTAATATATCGTGAAACAAAGGGATTAAGATACTAGCGTAAAAGGTTCCGACGATCACAAGAAAGTCATCGTTGAATGTGTGGGAGTCAGTATGGGTCTCCAGATCCCGCTTCTGATTATTGATCTGAGAGGGGTCTCGATCATGTCCGCATTATTCACGAACCGTAGGGTGACACACTTAAGAGACACCGACATCCAATTGGAGCAAATGTTTCATGCCGAAAGAATGAACAAGCGCAGGAATTTATTTCACTAGATACCGAAACAGGTTTTCGGGTGAAATTGCATAAAGTGGTTATGCATGTGAAATAGAATTCTAGCAAGGGGTTATTTGTGAATGTTTGTCATTAAAGTAATTGACAAAATTCTGAATAAAATAAAAGAGTTTTATTTAATGAGAGTTTGCATTAAATTTGGTGGAAATTTAATGGGAATTTGAGTGGACTTTTGAGTGGAGGAAATTTAAAGGGCATTTTGTGAGTGGAGTGTCCACCCACATGAATGAAGGAGGGGAGGGGGCAGCCCCCATGGCCGGCGGCCACCCCCTTGGGTGCCCCCCCTCCTCCTATAAAAGGAGCCCCTCCTCCTCACTTGTCTCTCACACCTCCTCGTGAAGGATCTCTCTCCCCCTCTAGAATTTATCCCCCATGGTCTCGGACTAGCGAGATACATGTTCCCGGTGGCTATTCGGCAAGAAAGAGTTGTGCTTCCGCTGCATCGCTGGAGCGAGGAGGCGGAGGTTGCTCGGTGCCTCGAACGTGTGTGCGAGCACGGATGCGCTGCTGATTTGCGGCGCTAGGACTTCCTCTCGATCTTGAGATCGGCAAGAGATCGTCTACATCAACCACGAGTTGAACTCGTTAATCTTTGTTGGTCTTCAAGGGTATGTTCTCTACGGATATACATCCGCCCGTTGTTTGTATCTAGTATATATAGATCTTGGTATATAGTTCACATCGTAGGAAAATTTTTGTTTTCTATGCTGCGAACCCTACAGTGGTATCAGAGCCGGATCTATGCGTAGATACTTTACACGGTTAGTACACATATGAGTATGTGGGCGATGATGATCATGTTGTTGCTCCTTTGTTGTGATTTTGGATATTGGTGGCATAGTGGGATGAAGCGGCCCAGACAAACTTTACATGTCCTCGCACATGAGACCTGTTCCACGCTTGACATGCAACTAGTTTGCATAAGTGGCTAGCGGGTGTCTGTCTCTCCTACTATAGTCAATATCTATTTTGCAAGCGAGTTGTCAACAATTTGATTATCCTCGTTGTGGTTCATGTTCGTAGGTAAGAACGGTTCTATCTCGAAAGCCCTAAGCCACGTAAAACTTGCAATGGATAAATTAGAGGCGTCTAGTTTAGATTGTTGCTGGGCTAGTGTTATGATATGGTAGTGTTGTAAGTAGAAGTATGAGATGATACTCTTACAACACACATAGCGTGTAAAATCCATAGACCTTGGATTTACACATATAAGTATGATAGTGATCATACCATGATGCACATGATGGAGATCATCTGCGGGAACCATATAATTTCACTAATAAACATATGATGTTTGGTTGCATCTTATATTGCTTGTTTAGCGCTTTGTCAAGCATAATAAGATGATCCCTCATTTAAATATCAAGATAAGAATGTGTTCTTCCTTTAGTATGCACCGATTATGTTTTCGTCGCTCTAAGACATCACGTGATGATCGGGTGTTCTTGGATCCACGACCATATTTCGGGTGTAAAACAGTTACACACGCAAATACTGAGGTTCTAACTTGGCGAGTCTAGCATGTACAGACATGGCCTCGGAACACAGACCGAAAGGTTAAGCATGAGTCATATAGTTGATATGATGCCCATTTGATGCTCGCCTTTGAAGCTATACCAACTCACGTGATGATCGGACTTGGTGTAGTGGATTTGGTTCATGTAATCACCAAAAGGACACGAGGGATGTCGCTTTTGAGTGGGAGTTCATTCGTAATATAGATTAGTTGAACTCGATCTATCATACACTTAGTCTAAACTTTACAAATTCTGTTGTAGATGGCACCACCTGCTTTTAATTTCAATGCGTTCATGGAGAAAGAGAAACTAGCAACGAACGGTAGCAACTTTACTGAATGGGCCATGAATTTGAGGATTCTCCTCTCTGCTGCACAAAAGCAATATGTGCTAGAAGCGCCGTTAGGCCCCCCACCTTTTGATGATGCCCCTGACGAGGAGAAGAATGTCTATCAGACTCGTCAGGAGGACCACAACTTAGTTCATTGCGGCATATTGTATGGGCTAGAGCCGGAACTTCGAAAGCGTTTCGAAAACGGCAATGCATTTGATACAATGGGTGAGTTGAAAATGATTTTCGACACACATGCTGCTGTAGAGAGCTACAATGCTTCAGAAAAGTTCTTTAGCTGCATGATGGAAGAGCACAGCTCCGTTAGTGAGCATGTACTCAAGATGTCGGGTTACGCCGATAAGCTTGTGTCCTTGGGAATAACGATTCCCATTGACTTAGGCATCCATCGTGTTCTGCAGTCTCTGCCACCTAGCTATAAGAGCTTCGTGATGAACTATAATATGCAAGGCATGAAGAAGTCTCTCCCCGAGCTTCTGTCAATGCTTAAAACTGCAGAAGTGGAGATCAAAAAGGAACATCAAGTGTTGATGATCAATAGGAACACTGGTTTCAAGAAAGACAAGAAGGAAAAACGGAAGGGAAGTAAGGGCGGCAAACCTGTTGCCGCGCCTGAAAAGAAACCCCGAGTTGGACCTAAGTCTGATTCCGAGTGCTACTATTGTAAGGGGACTGGCCACTGGAAGCGCAACTGCCCAAGTATCTGGCAGACAAGAAGGCCGGCAAGGCAAACAAAGGTATATATGATATACATGTTATTGATGTGTACTTGACTAGTGCTCGCAGTAGCACCTGGGTATTTGATACCGGTTCAGTTGCTAATATTTGTAACTCGAATCAGAGGCTGCGGAACAAGCGACCGCTAGCAAGGGGTGAGGTCAAGATGCGTGTCGGCAATGGATCAAACGTTGATGTAATCACCGTCGGAACGCTGCCTCTCCACTTACCGTCGGGATTAGTCATAAACTTAAATAAATGTTATCTGGTGCCTGCACTGAGCATGAACATTGTATCTGGATCATGTTTGATGCAAAGTGGTTATTCATTTAAATCTGAGAACAATGGTTGTTCCATTTATATGAATGAAATCTTTTATGGTCATGCACCGATGATGAATGGTTTATTTCTGTTAGATCTCAATGATAATGTTACACATATTCATAATGTTGATGCTAAAAGGATTAAACTTAATGATGATATATCCGCATATATGTGGCACTGCCGTCTAGGTCATATTGGCATTAAACGCATGAAGAAGCTCCATTCAGATGGACTTTTGGAATCACTTGATTATGAATCATTTGATACATGTGAGCCATGCCTTATGGGCAAGATGACTAGAACGCCGTTTTCCGGTTCAATGGAACGGGCAACAGATTTATTGGAAATCATACATTCTGATGTATGTGGTCCAATGAGTGTGTCGGCGCGAGGTGGATATCGTTATTTTGTTACTTTCACGGATGATTTGAGTAGATACGGTTATATCTACTTGATGAAACACAAGTCTGAAACCTTTGAAAAGTTCAAGGAATTTCAGAATGAAGTGGAAAATCATCGTAATAGAAAGATCAAATTTCTACGGTCTGACCGTGGAGGTGAGTATCTAAGTTACGAGTTTAGCATTCACATGAAAGAGTGTCGAATTGTTTCACAACTCACACCTGCCGGAACACCACAGCGAAATGGTGTGTCGGAACGTCGTAATCGTACTTTATTAGATATGGTTCGATCTATGATGTCTCTGACGGACTTGCCGTTGTCATTTTGGGGTTATGCACTAGAAACTGCTGCATTCACTTTAAATCGGGCACCATCTAAATCCGTTGAAAAGACACCGTATGAATTGTGGTTTGGAAACAAACCTAAGCTGTCATTTCTTAAGGTTTTGGGATGCGATGTTTATGTGAAGAAACTTCAACCGGATAAACTCGAACCCAAAGCGGAAAAATGCGTCTTCATAGGATACCCTAAAGAAACTATTGGGTATTCCTGCTATCACAGATCCGAGGGCAAGGTTTTTGTTGCCAAGAATGGATCCTTTCTAGAGAAAGAGTTTCTCGCGAAAGGTGTGAGTAGTCGGAAGGTATAACTCGAAGAGGTTGTGGAACCTTCTCTTCAAAGTATGGCGAGTAGCGCAGCGCCGGAAGTTGTTCCGGAGTTGGCTCCACCTGTTGAAGAGGGAACTAATGATAATGATCATGAAACTCCGAAAGAGAGTACTACCGAACCTCGCAGGTCAAACAGGACGCGTGCAGCTCCCGAGCTGTACGAAAATCCTGTCATAAATTTCATGGTTGATGAAAACAATGACCCTGCGACGTATGAAGAAGCGATGATGAGCCCGGATTCCAACAAATGGTTAGAAGCCATGAAATCCGAGATGGAATCCATGTATGAAAATCAAGTTTGGAACTTGGTGGAATTACCTCACGACCGAAAGGCCGTGGAGAACGAATGGATTTTCAAAAGGAAAACTGATGCTGATGGTAATGTGACCATCTATAAAGCTCGACTTGTCGCAAAGGGGTTTCGACAAATTCAAGGAGTTGACTACGATGAGACTTTCTCTCCCGTAGCGATGCTAAAGTCAGTTAGGATTATGTTAGCAATTGCTGCATATTTCGATTATGAAATATGGCAGATGGATGTCAAAACCGCGTTTCTCAATGGTAATATTGAAGAAGAGTTGTATATGATACAACCAAAGGGTTTTGTCGATCCTAAGGATGCTAACAAGGTGTGCAAGCTTCAGCGATCCATCTATGGATTGAAGCAAGCATCACGAAGTTGGAATCTCCGCTTTGATGAGGTGATCAAAGAGTTTGGATTTGTCCAAACTTATGGAGAAGCTTGTATTTACAAGAAAGTGAGTGGGAGCAATGTGGCATTTCTGATATTATATGTGGATGACATATTATTGATCGGAAATGATATAGAACTTTTAAACAGTGTTAAAAGTTATCTAAACAGCAAATTTTCAATGAAGGACCTAGGTGAAGCGTCATACATATTAGGCATAAAGATCTATAGAGATAGATCTAGGCGCCTAATAGGGCTATCGCAAAGTACATACCTTGATAAGATTTTAAAGAAGTTTAAAATGGACGGAAGTAAGAAGGGGTTCTTACCTATGTTGCAAGGCAAGACATTGAGTAAGACTCAAAGTCCGGCTTCGGCGGAAGAAAGAGAGATAATGGACAAAGTCCCCTATGCTTCAGCCATAGGCTCTATAATGTACGCCATGCTATGTACAAGACCGGATGTGGCACACGCTATTAGTTTGACTAGTAGGTACCAATCGGATCCAGGTTCGGAACACTGGATAGCGGTCAAGAATATCCTTAAGTACTTACGAAGAACTAAGGATATGTTTCTTGTATACGGAGGTGAAGAAGAGCTCGTCGCTAAGTGTTATGTCGACGCTAGCTTTGACACCGATCCGGATGACTCTAAGTCTCAATCCGGATACGTATTTCTCATGAATGGCGGAGCGGTTAGTTGGAGGAGCTCCAAACAACCTGTGATAGCGGGATCAACAACGGAGGCCGAATATGTTGCTGCTTCGGAAGCGGCTCAGGAAGCAGTTTGGATGAAGGAGTTCATATCCGAACTAGGAGTTGTGGCAAACGCATTGGACCCAATGGTGATCTATTGTGACAACAATGGTGCCATTGCCAATGCCAAAGAGCCAAGGTCTCACAAGCATTCCAAGCATATTAAGCGCCGGTTTCACTCCATCCGCGAGCATGTCAAGGATGGAGATATAAAGATTTGTAAAGTACATACGGATCTCAATGTAGCAGATCCGTTGACTAAAACTCTCCCTAGAGCAAAACATGATCAACACCAGAACTCAATGGGTGTTAGATTTATCACTATGTAACTAGATTATTGTCTCTAGTGCAAGTGGGAGACTGAAGGGAATATGCCCTGAGAGGCAATAATAAAGTGGTTATTATGTGTATTCCAAGTATATGATAGATGTTTATTTTGCATGCTATAATTGTATTAATACGGAAACGTTAATACATGTGTGTTTAATAAACAAACAGAAAGTTCCTAGTTATGCCTCTCTCATAAACTAGCTCGTTGATTAACAAGATGATCAAGGTTTCCTGATCATGGACATTGGATGTTGTTAATAACGGGATCACAACATTAGTGTAATGATGTGATGAACATTCATCCGAAGTATAGCATTACGATCAAAGTCATTGAGTTTATATTGCTATAACAACTTACGAAGTGATCATAGTCCTTAGACCATGAGATCATGTCAATCACTAACACCGGAAGAGTTTCTTGATAACATCAAACGTCACACCGTAACAGGGTGATTATAAAGATGGATTCAGAACTAACAAAGTGTTATGTTGAGGCTCATGGATCAAGAAGTGGAATTTGTTCATCCCGATGACGGATAGATATACTCTGGGCCCTCTCGGTGATATCACATTGATTAGCTTGCAAGCAAGTGATTTGATCACTAGAATGTTATATCACAGGAACGAGAAAAGAGTGCATGTCGGTAACGAGATTAAACTAGGTATGGAGATACCGATGATCGAATCTCGGACATGTAATATATCGTGAAACAAAGGGATTAAGATACTAGCGTAAAAGGTTCCGACGATCACAAGAAAGTCATCGTTGAATGCGTGGGAGTCAGTATGGGTCTCCAGATCCCGCTTCTGATTATTGATCTGAGAGGGGTCTCGATCATGTCCGCATTATTCACGAACCGTAGGGTGACACACTTAAGAGACACCGACATCCAATTGGAGCAAATGTTTCATGCCGAAAGAATGAACAAGCGCAGGAATTTATTTCACTAGATACCGAAACAGGTTTTCGGGTGAAATTGCATAAAGTGGTTATGCATGTGAAATAGAATTCTAGCAAGGGGTTATTTGTGAATGTTTGTCATTAAAGTAATTGACAAAATTCTGAATAAAATAAAAGAGTTTTATTTAATGAGAGTTTGCATTAAATTTGTTGGAAATTTAATGGGAATTTGAGTGGACTTTTGAGTGGAGGAAATTTAAAGGGCATTTTGTGAGTGGAGTGTCCACCCACATGAATGAAGGAGGGGAGGGGGCAGCCCCCATGGCCGGCGGCCACCCCCTTGGGTGCCCCCCCTCCTCCTATAAAAGGAGCCCCTCCTCCTCACTTGTCTCTCACACCTCCTCGTGAAGGATCTCTCTCCCCCTCTAGAATTTATCCCCCATGGTCTCGGACTAGCGAGATACATGTTCCCGGTGGCTATTCGGCAAGAAAGAGTTGTGCTTCCGCTGCATCGCTGGAGCGAGGAGGCGGAGGTTGCTCGGTGCCTCGAACGTGTGTGCGAGCACGGATGCGCTGCTGATTTGCGGCGCTAGGACTTCCTCTCGATCTTGAGATCGGCAAGAGATCGTCTACATCAACCACGAGTTGAACTCGTTAAGCTTTGTCGGTCTTCAAGGGTATGTTCTCTACGGATATACATCCGCCCGTTGTTTGTATCTAGTATATATAGATCTTGGTATATAGTTCACATCGTAGGAAAATTTTTGTTTTCTATGCTGCGAACCCTACAGTCATAGGGCTTGATGGTCTTGTCAATCCAGAAACCTTTGGGGTAAGTTGCGGACCGTATCACAGGTCCAAAGCAACGTGGTCCCAGGTATGGTCCTTCCCGGGCCTCATGGATCTTATCTATCCGCGAACGAGCGTCGTATGGCTCCGGGTTTCTTTTCTTCTTGTCAACCGGGGAGGGGCTGCGTGGACGACGCGTGCCTCCTCCACCATGGTGACAGCTAGGTGGCGACGGAGGCGGAGGTGGCGGTGGGTTAGCCTTCTTGCTGTTACCCTCCTGCGACGCCTCACGCTTGTCGCGGTTGCTTGTCGGACGCGGAGGGTCATGGCGTGACCTGCTCTTATGTCCTTGGTTGTGCTTTCCGTCATGACGGGTCTGCTTCGCGTTGTCACGGATGACGATGCCGCTCTGCCTTGGCGGGGGCATATCCGTACGGCGGTGAACCTTGGGGTCTTCGTGATGTTGGGGGGAGCAGGGCGGTGGCGATGGGCGACGAGGATGGTCCTTGTCTCCGTGGTTGGAGGATATGGGGATAGCATCCTTCTTATTGCGTGTATCCCTCCGTCTTCGTTCTGATGAACCCGTCTGGGACCCGACATCAAGAGGAGATCTGTCTCTTGCGGCTTATGTTGGCTAGACTGGCAAAATGCTGATTCAGACTCAAGCCTCTGAGAGGTGGCCTTTTCCTGCTACTTCACCGCCTTGGCTACTAGGTCGTAGACCTGGTCCACTGCCTCGGGCGATCTATCCTCCTCCAGAAGGGTCTTGGCGATGGCGAGGTTGAGGAGAGGAGTGGGCATCACCTTCCTGCCTTCACCGTCAATGTATGGCTTGGCCTGTGCTGGCTTCAGGGGAGCCCATCCTAGGTTTCGCCGTACACCGGGATCGTTGATGACGCGAGCCGGAGCTTTCTTGGTCTTCTGCTGCTGCAACAGAGTCTTGTACTCGGCCTCCATTGCTCTAGATTTCTCTATGGATTTCTGCGCATTGACCAGATCTCGATCTAGCTTAGCGCCTTGCTCCGTGATGGCCTGCGCTTCCTCCAGCAGCTGCTGGCGCTTCTCGTCAAGCTGGGTCACGTTCCGGATATGAGCTATGGTTAGTGGCGACGAGGAGATTGCCGTACATCACTCTATCAGCTGGAGTAACTTGGGCAACAGCAGACGTAGATGCCGGAGGTGGCAGGTTTGCGGTGTTGTTGTTGCTCGGGCCGGTGCCGAGTTCCTGCGGCTGTTGCACTGGGTTAGGCGGAGGGGGCATGGCCTTTGCGCGATCATTGTCGTCAGCAACAGGTGGTCCCTTCCCTTTGTCCAGAGATGTAGGCGGAGCTCGTCCGGGTTGATCTTCATCCATCGTCGTCCCAATGGTGACGAACACCTCTCGAGACGTGATGGCGTTGTTGGCCTGCTCGTCGCGCGTGTACTACTCCTCCTTCTCCTGCATGGCAGAGTCTAGTTCCTCCGGGCTGAAATCTATCTCCTCTGAATCTGCACTAAAGTCGGTGTAGAGCACGTCAATCATAGAGTCGGAGGGGCCGGGACTTCCTCGATGACGGGGGGTGGAGGTGCAACACGAGCGACGATGACTAGAGGTGGTGGTGCTGCTGCAGATGGAGGTGGTGGAGGCGGTTGCTGAGGCGGCGGCTCTCCGCCAATGAGCACGAGATCTGCCCGAGCTGCCCCTTCGGCCTCCGCGTAGCTGTTGACGGTGTGCACCATGTTTTCAAAGGTGAGACATCCTGAAGCCTGCTGCTGCCTTAGAGAATGCCGGAGAAGTGTTCCCTGGTCCAGTCCTTCCACAAAGTGATACATAGCATCCTCATTGGGGTAGTGTGCCAGGTCGGCTCGTATGCGGAGCCACCTGGCAAGGTAATCACGGGGGTTTTCGCCCTCTCTCTGAACGCAACGCACCAGATCAAAGATGGTAACCACGCCGACGAACTGGATCCCTGCTGTCCAGACGCACGGGCGATGCCGGCGGATTTGTAGTGATCTTCCACCGTTATATCTTGCACAGGGGCGGTTTGGGTGGGCCTTGAATTTTTCCGATCTTTGCCGGCAAACTCCGAAGGGAGATCCGACATCGATCCTTCCCCGAACGTATCCTGCCCGTAGGCAGTCCGTGCGGGTCTTGATGCTCCTCCGACTCCCAGGGAACTAGTGCCCGAGTCGATTTTGCCGATGAAGAGGTGGGTATCTCCGATAGGAACGATCGAACACCGCGTAGGGTTCGTCTTCGCCGGGATCCAAAATTCATTGGGAGGGACGATCGGAATGTTGCCGGAGAAGAGAACGCGACCGATGGCTACAATTTCGCTGATTCCCATGAAGATCTTGGTCCTCGCCCGATGAAGATCCTGAAGCGCCTCTTGCCCCACGGTGGGCGCCAACTGTCGTGGTATTGCCGACGAGTACGCCATGGAGGGGTTCTCACAGTGCGTGTTTAGAGACGCGGGGGAAGGCGGACGGTTGACGGGTACGAGGTAACACAACTTACCCAGGTTCAGATCCCACGACGGTGGCAGAATTCTATTCCTGCTATAAATCACTATAATGGCAATACTCCGAGTTACAGAGATAGGTTCGCTGTGCGAGGTTATGTGAAGTTGTGCCCTAAAGGCTCCCATAGGACCGACTTATATAGTCGCCAGGTCCTAGGGTTACAGGGAAAAGTCCTAGCCGGACAGGTTATAGAGTCCTACACTGACTATAACTAGTCTAGCTTGTCTTGCACTCCAAGGCTCCGGGTACGCTGGTGACTCCACTGTAGCCTTCCTTTATCCGGCATGGGCCTCCCTTCTGGATCCATCTAACTGGACCGCCCAGCAGGCCATGGGCCATGCTACCAACTTTGGGCCACCCGGGTTATCCGGATAAGAGACATGCTATGAGGATACCCTTATAGCATATCCCCAACAACAGAAAGGTTAATCGTTGATCGGTTAGGTCATTCCATGTGTTGGAAACCCTAGATCCACAGCAGTCCTGCCGTCATATCGAACCTAGCAGTTCGCCGCTGGTGCTCCTCCTTGTACGTGTGGATACCAGCAGAGGTGCTGTACGATCAACACCAGGACGATCGGATCGGATCACTAAGGACTGCACTGCATCAACTGACGCGCTTCATCAGTAATCCGCAACTGCGTGTCTAGTGGTAAACCTCGTGGCCTTCTACCTCAGCTGGATCTTGGGATTATCACGTTAGAGGGAAAAAGTTTTGTTTTATATCTATTAGTGCTATTTGACTTTGTTGCAACTTGTTGTGCTTAATGCTTGTCACTAGGGCCCGAGTGCCATGATCTCAGATCTAAACTTATTATTGCTTCATGATGATAGTATTGTTTGTGATCTTATCTGCAAGTTGTGTACACATATTATTGTCTGGATCCAAAGGCCCCGAAGTGACAGAAATTGGGACAGTCGGAAGGGATGGCTATGATGTGAGGATCACGTGTGTTCATAGAGTGTTAATGCTTTGCTCCGGTTCTCTATTAAAAGGAGTGCCTTAATTGCCAGTAGATTCCCTTGAGGGCCCGCTGCAACGGGCTGGCAGGACAAAAGATGTTGTGCAAGTTCTCATTGCGAGCACGTATGACTATATATGGAGCACATGCCTATGATTGTTTAGTACTTGGATGCTTTATCTTATTTATCTGCAATTTCCCTAGATCTTGAAGTTACATGTTTAGACTTGTCCATGCAACGCCCGTCCATCCATGCCTATGCCTACCGCACTCATATCATACTGTTTGCTACTATTGTTAGTACTGCCTTTGTTTTACTGCTGTTGTTACTTTGTTATTGCTACTACAAAACTATTGCTACTAATAAAATGCTGTGAGCAAGACTATTTCCAGGTGCAGCTGAATTGACAACTCAGTTGTTAAGGATTATAAGTATTCTTTGCCTCCCCTTGTGTCAAATCAATAAATTGGGTAATACTATCCTCGAAGACTATTGCGATCCCCTATACTTGTGCGTCATTAGAGGGATGGTGAGGTGTGCTCGGATGCGGAGCACGGGAGGTGGTGCGGCGCTGATGGAGGGCGCGGGGCGACGCGGCCAGGAGGCTGGTGCCTGATGTCCAGCGGGGCGGTGACGAGGAGGTGGAGGTGCGTGCCCGGGGTGGTTGTCGGTATCCGCTGGATGCAGCCTGGTGCGCGTGACCAGGGCTCTGCTGGATCTTGATCTAGACCTCTTGGTCCCCGATCTGGACTGGCGGCACCCGGGATGGGCTTCGGGTGCGCGAGTCTTCCTGCTACTGCCTTGTCTGCTGCTTTCGTTCTGGATGCTGACCGGAGGCATGGGGGCTACGGGTCTTGATAATAATGGTGGTGGTCCTGGGGTTTCTCTCGCGCCAAGATGAATATTTGCTGGATGCAGACCATTGTTGATCTGAGAGGAGTGGCGAGTTTCGGAAGGCTCCGCTGGCGAACTCCCATGGGCGTATATGCCTGGAGTTTGCTAGATCAGAAGGAATTCGGTTGTGCGCACCTATGTTTTTGCTGGCTGTTTGGTTTTAGAGGGAGCGTGTCAAAGCTCTGCGACCTGTTACCATCATGTGTCAAGTCTTTATGATCCATGGTGAAGTCAGAAGCGGAGAATGTCATAGAGATAGGGACATGAGGGCTAGATGTGGTGGATTGAGTCTTTGTGGCGACGAGGATCTGGCTTTGTGATCTATGACTCATAGCAGCGTCTGTTGGAGGGGGCAACAGCACAGGAGAAGTTTACAGTCTCACCTTGCAGGGTGAAAACCCAAGGTCTGGCCTTAATTGGTTGTGTCTGGAAATGGTTTTGCAGAAGGCATTATTTTGCAAGTGAGGACTTTCTCCAGGGTGAAACCTAGGATCTTTGATCTGGCGATGACAATGCTTGTGCATTGTTTCCTTCTTGGAGGCATCGCTTTTGGAGGGTTGGACTTCTGGTGTTGTTTTGTTGGTGCTAGTGTCGCTACTGCTAAGGATCGATCATTATAGCGGGACTTTTTCCTTTTTATAATTGTTTTTTCTGCTGAGTGCATCCGTATTGCCAATAGGGTATGCGTTGTTGCAGAGGCTAGGTATAATTGGTATCTCCGTGATATTAATATATGGTCTTTTTGAAAGAAAAAAGGAGGAAGGGGAATAGGGGTTTCCAGAATTCGAAACAGATCCAACAACAATTCTTACACACATTCAGATCTAGCCACTATGAATGATAGTTGGGCCCACCGTAAATTTGGGATTTTCCTTGATTGAGGATTGATCCTCAAATCTACTATCTAGAGAAGCACATATGAAACTACTGCGATGGGCTAGAGTTAATGAAGGGCGAGGAGTGATGGGGATATGCCGAGTGGGGTATACCCAGCAAGGCGTTCCCTACTGGATTCAACTCCTAGTGAGTGGGCCTACAGGACGGCAACTGGATCACGACCCAAGAGGGAGCCAGGCGACTGGAAGCTAAAGGCCTATAAGCGTAGCTAGGCCTAGTCGGATTAGGTCAAAACCCTCCAAGTCCTTATCCAACTCGGTTGTAGATCTGCAAACCCTAGCGAGGTACCCCTATATAAGCCTCCCTAGGGTACTCTTAGCACTCACGTTCCATCATACACCCCATCGTCTCGCTGCCTAGCCGCCGAGATCGCCACCATTGTAATCTCTCGGTAATACAATCTAACATGAGTAGGTATTTACCCTTTGGGGGCCGAACCTGGGTAAAACCTTGTGCCTTTGCCATCATCTCGCACTGTAGATGGCTGGACGCCTTTGCCCCTCGTTCTACTACTCGCTGCCAGTCGCATCATCTGCCGTGGCCATTCCCACGACAAGGAAGTGTCCTTGTATTGAAGTATCCTGGTCGAGGGCTTGTCCATGACAGTGAAACACATCACTATGTCATTCTGCTCTGGTTTCCTCGACACGAACGCACTTTTGCCACCCCACCCATCTGAAACACAATACCGGTAGCTTGCCCTCCGCTCGCCGACCACCTCTGCCCGCCCGCTCGCAGCCGATGCAGCAGCAGCATGCCACGCTCGTGACCTGTTTCTGCTCACTCGCTCACAGATGCTTGCTATCCCGTGCCTGAAGCAATTGAGCCGCATTAGGTGCGGAGTTGCATTTTGTCGAGCACCTAGTGTACACGGACCGGAACAACCTGGAAGCATGGTGGGAAGGGCCTCAACCGGTGGCGCTCAATCCCAAGCTTGCCACATGAGAACAACGCCATCTGGCACGCCGCAGTAGACTGGGATGCGACGCGTGAGGTGCTTTCTTCCCTCTGGGCAACCCGACAGTGCGACGCTTACCATGGGCCTCTTATGTGGTCCCCCGTGAGCGTGAGTTGTTTTTATGTTCTCTTGCTCCGATGTCGTGCTGTCACGGTGACGCAACGCTCAGAGCCGGCGGGATGATAGGAACCCTTGGTCAAGGGC
This sequence comes from Avena atlantica, assembly GCA_910589765.1. NCBI lineage: Eukaryota > Viridiplantae > Streptophyta > Magnoliopsida > Poales > Poaceae > Avena > Avena atlantica. The sequence goes on from OU342738.1 coordinate 233,716,665, forward strand.
ACACGGCCTCGGCAGTCCGGAGGCGCGTGACGGTAGCAACATTAGCGGTGGTGGTCGGACGACGATACCCCGAGTTTCCTACACAACACCTATTTAATGAATTGTTTGAGACTAGAGGGGTATTCACAAAAATAATAAACCACATTGACAAACTAATGGTCCCCGTGGCGGATTGGCCAAAACGCCTGGGCCGGGCAACTTCCTGACCCGCTTTTGACAAAATGAGATTTTATGACCAATGCTTTCAATTGTGCCACGATTCGTAGACTGAATTAGCGTTTTTCTCCTATATTTGATTCAATTGGAATGAGGAGGAAATTCTATCGCTGTTTCAGAGAGTTAATATTTTTATACACGTTCAGTATGGCACGTCCCCATAGTGGTCACACACCACATAGAATCAAGATTCAAAAACCAAAGGCAAACCTTCATGGCGAAAACCTTCCCCCGTGGACACACTCATCCCACCAGCTTATCAAAGCAAAGTGCACACACACTGCAAAGAAGAGAACAGCCATCAAGGCTCGCCATAAAATCATCATAGGATCACCAACCTTTGTTTTGACCACTTTGTTTCCGTGGGTAACCACCATGTGATATTCGTGGCAGATGCAGAAGTCTTGGATAGGCTCATGCCTAATAGTCGTCTGCAACGCTAACAAAGCACTTACAAGACGAGAATCAAAGAAGAAATATGCACGGCTTGCACCAATCGTGACTCCAGCAAGCAACCACCCTCCACTCATCATTGTCACTCGTGGACGCGCCCCATGACAACTTAGAATCTAGGCAAATGGTGAAGCTTTGAAAACCTATAGAACACACCAACAAAGCTTCCTATCAAATACCATGACACGATCTTAAGCTACTAAAGGCCATAATTGTTGCCAAACACATAACTGACACATAGATCATTGACATCTGCCCTCGCCATTAATTCGTCCAGGGGTGCCTCTAGCCGGTGTCGTGAAGGAAGCCTCCAAGGAGGGAAGCGATGCACGGTATCACCATGCTTTCCCTCGGAGCATTGACTCTTATAGGACAAGAGGAGCAACTCACCATGACACATCCTTCTTAAAAGATACGACATCTGTGTACATTGTCATTGCTGTCTCCAGCCATGGACCGGAAGCAAGGATTTCACCCAACAATAGTTTTACCATTCCTCTATGCGAGATTGTTTGTCCACCTAATCCTTCACTAGCCACAACACTCACTCATGAGGACACCCTGACACAATGGGCCCATCGGCCGCCCAAAGGCACACCAATAGTATTTGGGCCTATGTAGGTTCATCTCCATCGAAATCAAAGGATAGTTTAGAGAAGATTCAGATGGTCAACACCCTCGTGCCACCGAGCGCAAATGCCATATACAAGCCACCAAGGACTGAGGGGTCATTCACCCGCCTTCCTTGTGGACATCACGCTATTATGAGTAGGGATCGACCACATCGCGAAAGCCGACCACTACGGGAGAGCACCACAAGATATAGGACTGGAGCAAGGCCCTCCGCGTCCGCTAACATCGGTGGGGAGGAGCTCCCTGTGATCTGGCAGCACTAGGTAGAGCAGTGCATGGGTAGTTTTTCATGTGTCCACGTGTGTTGAGACTTTTTTTTTAAAGAGGGGTCCCCAGCCTCTGCATCAATACAATGCATACAACTCTTTATTGCATTATTATTGGAATAGTATCACAAATTATTACATCTTATGGATCACTCAAAGTCTCGATGTGGATCATTCAAATGAGATGGACAGACCATAGTAGATACTGATAGCCATATACATATACGAAACTAGAGATACTAAGTGTTAGAATAGACTTGTACCCCAAGTTAGGGATTGGGCTGGCCGCCTATGGCTTGGCCTATATAAACACTTTGAAATATCCTGAGATAATTAATTAATAATTCTGAAAATCTACATGGTATCAGACTAAGATCCATGGCATGGCCCTCCCACCCACCCGCCTCCGCCTCCCGGCAACTTCGAGCGCCATGCGGCCCTCACTGCCTCCAAGGCCGCCTTCCTCTCCTCCTCCTCTACCTCTCTAGACTTAAACCCAACACCTCCTACTTGTTGGAGATATGCCCAAGAGTCAATTAAAAATGTTTATTATCATATCTTTATGTTTATGATAAATGTTTATATCCCATGCTATAATTGTATTAACCGAAAACATTAATACTTGTGTGTTTTGTAAACATAAAAGAGTCCCTAGTAAAGCCTCTTGTTAGACTAGCTTGTTGATTAATAGATGATCATGTTTTCCTGATCATGGACATTGGATGTTATTAATAACAAGATCATATCATTAGGAGACTGATGTGATGGACATACTCCTATAGTTAAGCGTAGCATAAGATCAAGTCATTTAAATAGTTCATTTTCTATAAGCTTTCAAATACATAGTAACCTAAATCCTTCGACCATGATATCATGTTAATCACCATCACCGGATGGATACTTTGATGACATCAAACACCACTTCGTAACTAGGTGGTTATAAAGGTGGTAGTGAGTATTCTGAAAGTATGTGTTGAGGCACATGGATCAAGAGTGCGATTTGTCCATCCATATGACAGATAGATATACTCCGGGCCCTCTCGGTGGAATGTCATCCAATTGGCTTGCAAGCATGAGACTAGATCACAGGGGATCACATATCACAGAATGGGTAAAGAGTAATTATTGGTAACGAAGGTTGAACTAGGTATGCAGAGATACCGACGATCAAACCTCGGATAAGTAAAGTATCGCGAGACAAAGGGAAATCGGTATCATATGTGAATGGTTCATTTGATCACGAAGTCATCGTACAAATAGGTGGGAGCCATATGAATTTACAAATTCCTCTATTGGTTATTGATCAGAGAAGTGTCTCGATCATGTCTGCATAATTCACGAACCGTAGAGAGACACACTTAAGGATTCAATGTTGTTTAGTAGATATGGAATGTGAGTTGGAGACCAAATATTGTTCGGAGTCTTGGATTGGATCCGGGACATCACGAGGAGATCCGGAATGGTCCGGAGAATAAGATTTATATAAGGAAAGTCCAATTTCCGGGGTTGGGAAATGTTTTCGGTGTTTTCACCGAAAGCTTCTAGAAGGTTCTGGAAGGTCAACCACCCTGGGGAGATGGGTACTTGGAATGTGCCATGAAAATGTAGAATGGTTGCATCATACCCTAGGTCACTTGGCTGGGCAATGGGAAGAGAGAAATCAAACTATTGTTTGAATAGTCAAACTCCAATTTCAAAAGTCAAATCCCAACATTGAAAGTCAAACCAAGTGGAGGGAGAGGAGGAAACCTAGAGGAGGAAGGTTTCCCCTCCCTCCCTTGCCACCGGCCATACAAGGGGAGTTGGGGGAGGACTCCTCCTCCCCTAACCGCCCCTACCACCTATAAAAGGAGGGCGTGGGGTGCCCCCTTGGCCTCACCATAAAACCATAGGCCGCCGCCCTCTCCCAAGTAGACGGCGCCCTAAACCCTAGCTCCTCTAAACCGCCGCCACCATCTAGTATAAACCCTAGCCACCGGCTTCCCTCCTTCCCTCGGCATCTAAACCCTAGCCACTGAGGTCCTCTCTAATCCACCATACCCGCCCCGGCTTAGGCAAAGCCCTGCGGGATCAACTCCTCCACCTCCACCACCACATCGTCATGCTGTTGGAATCGCGAGGAGAGATCTACAACCTCTGCTTCCTGCTAGAACAAGGGAGAGGAAGGTCTTCATCGAGTACCGTACGTGTGACCAACTGCGGAAGCGCTACTGTAACATGGCACCGGAAGGATCGTCTACACGATCTTGAGATCAGAAAGTGATGGACTGAATCAACCACGAGAATCTGATCTCGTTAAGCTTTGGATCTACGAGGGTTAGTACTCTACAAACTCGTTGCACCGATCTCGTAGATTAGATCATGGCTTGTGTGTGTTCATGCGATAGAATTTTTTTGTTTTCCATGCTACAAACCCTACAGTGGTATCAGAGCCATGTCTATGTGTAGATCTGTTGCACAAGTATAATACAATGGTTTTGTGGGCGTTGATGCTTTTATTGTCGTTTGCTTTTTGTGTACTTTGCATTTTGCGGGATGGCGGGATGAAGCGGCCCGGTCTAACCTTACATGACATCGTTCATGAGACTTGCTCCACGCTCAACGTGCAACTTGCATTGCACAAGTGGCTTTGAGGGTGTCTATCTCTCTCTCCATAGTGAAGATTCAGTTTACAACGGGCACTTTATAATACTTATAGCATCATTGTGGTTCATGTTCATAAGTTAGAATGGTTCTTATGCGAAAGCCCCATCCACGTAAAACATGCAAATAAAGATTAGAGGCGTATAGCTTGTTTTTGTAGGGCTTGTGTTGTGATGTGATATAGCCATGATTGTGATTATATATGATGTATGCAATGATCCTTATTGTAAGTTGGCAACCGGCAGGAGCCTTATGGTTGTCTTTAAGTTTGTTTAAGACCTACATGTCTATTCATCAAAGTAGTTGTAATAGTTGCTGTTGGTGGACGAGAACCATGAAGCGGCACCATTGACCTTGATGCCATGCCGGTGATGATGGAGGTCATGTTCGTGCTTGGATATGCAGATCGAAGTTACAAGAAGAAAGGCCATATCATATCACATATTATGAATTGCATGTGATGTTAATCCTTTCACTACTAGAGAAGAGGCTATAGGAGACATGCTTATGCGAGGCACATTTAGACCATATGCGCCTCCTATAAAATAGGCGAGGCACACTCCTTCTACATGCGCCTCTAGTATAAAAATAGGCGAGGCGCATATGATAAGAATGCGCCTCCTATAATCCCTGTACGGACTAAATCTAGCAGCCCTATATTATGCGAGGCGCATTCCAGTCATATGCGCCTCCTATATATTAGATAGGCGAGGCGCATATGGGCAGAATGCGCCTCGCATAATCTGTGTGGGCCCGCGTGTTGGTAGGTGCACGAATATGCGAGGCGCATATGGTTATATGCGCCTCCTATATTTGATAATATGCGAGGCGCATATGGTCATATGCGCCTCAAGTAACTACTGCGGGCCCGGGCGGAGGTAGGAGGCCGCATATGCGAGGCGCATATTGCTATATGCGCCTCCTATAGTTTGAATTATAGGAGGCGCATATTGCACAATATGCGCCTCGCATAACCTGGCACCACTTTTTTTCAGCTTTTTGCACATGGAGCCAACTACCACCCCACTCACTCTATTATGTATCAAAACATTCTTAATTTTCATTATATGTGTGTTATAATAATATTGCATTGAGAATATTATGTATCGACAAGACACATTCATTGAGAATACTCACTTTTATTGTTTTAGCAATATTTGAATATTTAAAATATTTATAGTATATTTTATAGTTCATATTGTGTTAGCAGCCCCATATTATGCGAGGCACGTTCCAGTCATATGCGCCTCCTATATATTAGATAGGCGAGGCGCATATGGGCAGAACGCGCCTCGCATAATCTGTGCGATGCGAAAATCGTGCGATGCGATGCGAGGCGAAAATTCCTCCCTTAGTTCAGCCCTCCCCGAGTCCCACTCCCCACCCTTCCCTCATCCCTCGTTCTCTCGCGTGCATTCCCGGCTCCCTCCCAGCGAGATCCCCTTTGCGCCGCCACCATCCCCGGTTGATTCCGGCCGGATCCGGGGAGGCCTCGCGCCGTAGACCACCACCCTGGAACCTCCTCCTCCTCCTCCTCCTCCACATTCCACGGTCTGGAATCTTCGATCTGCAGCCCTCACGTTGAAGCCTAGGACACACGCTGAATTCCCGATCCAGCCCGCTGCCCCGGTGACTGGACCACCCGTCGCCCGCAGTGACGCCGTCATGGTGCCCCTCCTCCGCATCGGCTCCTCCCGGCGACCGGGGAGAACCCCCACAGACCAGGGACGCGTGGTAGCATCCTCGCCGGCCGGTCGCCTTGCCTGTGCTAGCCTACGTCAGGGGCTGAGCGAGCCAAGATCTGGGAGGTGGCGGACCTCCTCCACGAGTGGTCCTGCGCCGACCATGACATGCTGCTGCCGGAGACGACGACTCCGACCTGCTACTGCCCGGTGAGTCCATCCATCTCCCGTGTTTCTGAATTATCCCTTTTTTGCGGGTAATGTTTCTGAATTGTCTCATTACAGTAGCGTCATGTACTGCCTCCATGTCATGATCTGTAGGCAGTCGCATTTGATGTATGAGTGGAGTTTGGTGGAATTGTGATGTGATTTTCCGTCCGTGTAGGAGAATAGGGCTTTTTAGGCTGCAATCTGCAAGCCATGTATGCTATTCCCTATATATATCTGAAAAGAATGTGGAAAAGATGAATGCAACATCACCAGCAGACCCTGAAGGTGCATATAGAATCCATTATATGTAACATATCGCCTTTTGTGCATTCCCTATCAATTTCCATCTTTTCTTTAAGAATGTGTTCTAGACAGAGAATTAGACGATAATGACATGCATGTCTCTATATATCGTTAAATGCAGTAGCTTTTTTTATTGTATAGGTGCCTTGCTAAGCAGCTCTTCACCGTGTCTCTGTGGCCTTGAGTTGTAATATTCTCCTACTACAACATCCCTTCTTCTTATAAATATCATTAAAAGATATGAATTTTTACATGCTAAGCTGCAATTTTCCTCTTTATTTGCAATGTTAATGGGATTGTCCTTCTACAGTACGATCCAGTGCAGTCAAGCCAAAGAATATTTCATATGCCAAGATGCTCTGTTCCTGAATCCTCTTTGTCCCGTATGCCGCCCCCTATTTGTTTCATATGTGTCATAGGACGATATACAACATATGCACGCAGAAGTCCCTGCACGACTACTCGCAGCAGCTAGAAACAACTACCGTGAGTCCCGATGCCTGCACAAATTATTCAGTTTACAAGCCTTCTAGGCAAACTAAGCTGGATGTTCTTTAGAAGACATACAATTTGCAAAATAGCATCAAATTCTGAGATGTGATACACCTTAGAATGACAAAGATCTTACCATATCTACTACATAATTGTTTGCATACTTCAATTTTTTACATGCTTAATTAATGTCCTGAGCTAATATTTCTAATGTTCTGTTGTGCAGATTATTTTATCAATGTTGGAAAGTATTTGATTGAAACTGAAGCAGGATGCACAAAGCGAGCGCTGTACATGCATAAGATAAAAGCCCTACACAACTAGCTCAGAGAGCCTTTCCAATCAAGGGCAGGTGCAGTATTTTCCACTCAAAAACTATGAAACTGTAACACAAGCTCTTACAGGGCTTTCTAAGGCGAAAAAAGCTTGACTTGAATTCTCATTTTCTGTTTCTGCATGTTCCAGTAGCACTATCAGTCGATGAGGTCTCAAAGAATCCGGTGGAAAATCTTATGGTCAGAGTTGTAATGTGATTGTGAACTTGTACTCGGAGGTGTAATGTGATTGTGAACTTGTACTCGGAGGTGTGAACTTGTGGCACAAACACTTGATGTATGAACTTGTATGTCATGATTGATGTGTAATATATTGTATTCATGTTGGTTCTATTATGCTTGGCAAATCGCAAGTTTCTGAAAAATTCCGTGCTCTTTATACTGTATTCTGGAGTATATTGTATATTTGAATATCTGTATATTATTATTTATAGTGGTATGTAAAACTTGAATTTCGAAAATATTACCGGAGGCGCATATAGGACACTATAGGAGGCACATATACTATAAATATACGAGGCGTATTGTAAAACATATGCGAGGCGCATATGATATGCGCCTCCTATACTTCACATATGCGAGGCGCATATATGCGCCTCCTATACTTCACATATGTGAGGCGTATATCGATATGCGCCTCGCATATGTGAAGTATAGGAGGAGCATATGATATGCGCCTCGCATAAAAAATACCCGAGGCTTGAAGCTAGAGGCGCATATGATATGCGCCTCGGATAGGATTTTAGGTGCGCCTCGCATAGGCTTTTCTCTAGTAGTGTTTTATGCATCTTGTATTGCTTAGATCGCGACAGTAGCATTATAAGATGATCCCTCTTTCTAAATATCAAGTAATAAAGTGTTCATCCTTAGTAGGCACCGTTGCTAAGACTCGTCGTTTCGAAGCACCACATGATGATCGGGTGTGATGGATTCTACGTGTGCATACGATGGGTGCAAGCCAGATTTGCACATGTGGATACTAAGGTTAACATTGACGAGCCTAGCATGTATAGACATGGTCTCTGAACATGGAATATAGAAAGGTAAAGCATGAGTCATATAACTGATATGATGAACATGTTGATTGTTCGTCTTTGAAGCTACATCATCTCTCATGATGATCGGACTTGGTATAGTGGATTTGGTTCGTGTGATCACTAAAACAATGTGAGGGATGTTGTTTTGAGTGGGAGTTAAATAGTAATATGATTAAAAGTTGAACACTATTTATCATAAATTAAATCAAAGTGAATTTGCCTAGTTGTTGTAGTCATTGGCATCCGTTTATCACCTTACGCTTAGTTATAATTGAGACAATAGAACTATAGAATTCTAGATAGTTACTTTACGAACTCGTATCGTATTGTTTTGAGTGTTAATCTAAAGTTTAAAAGTCCTATTGCAAACTTTAAGCAAACTCTGTATTACTCTATGAAGTTTATTAATTGATATTAAATCAAGAGTAACAGTTCGAGTGTTAGTATATAAGTATCATGTTTGTCTCCATGATTCTTGATATTCAAAAGATTGTTTTAATATCAAGGTTATCTAGGAGCTGAAAGAATTGTTTCAGAAACCATCATATGTGGAAGATACTGTGATATCTGAAATGATGTTTTGGTTGCAACATGATATAGTATAATATGGCAAATTTATGTTCTCATATTTGATGAGAATTTGCAAAAGGTTGGAGACGCTAGTCGTCCTTATCCTCCAAAAGGTTTTGGGAAGCAACATTATACTCACGATTCACCGTTATAAGCTAAAGTAGCTTGATCATGAAAATTGCCATGATAAGGATGAATATAAGATGTAGTTAAAATGTTTACTACACTAAAAGATTGCTAAAGAATGAAATTTGAAAGAACGCCAAACATTTGATGATGGTGATTTACTTCAAAGTGCAAGTCCAAAGATATTAGTATTTGACTATACACGCTTTGGACTATGTGTGTATGGCGCCACAATTGATGTTGATAGATTCTTTTAAAAGAAAAGGAAATTTTAAAAGAGAATCTCAGAAATATTTGGTAGAAAAAGAAAAGACTAGAATTGTTTAGCTTAGGTATTTACATGATATACATGTTATGGCTGTATTATTTGCTTGTTAAACAATGTGGTTCTTGAGTATTGGATACCAAATTTGTTGGTATGAATTATCATACAGAACAACACATTTCATGAACTACAATGGCCTAAGTAACTATAAAGAGAATATGTGATGATGTTCATTGAAAATCAATAAAGTGTTATTGTGTATCTCATTGACATCAAAGTTTCCCTTCAAGATTTGTTTGAATCAGGTATTATGAGAACAAAAGGTTGTTCAAATAATTTCCGTATTTCATAATAGATGGATGATATACAAGTCTAGTTGCAGAAATCACATCCATAAAACTAATACTAAAAATGTCGAAAGACAAATGATTGAAAGATCACTTAGGAAGTGACATCGTCGTTTAAATTATATTGGAAAGAAAATATGAAGAAACTCCATGTTGATGGAATTTTGGAGTCTTTTGATTTTTTGATCAAATGACACTTGTGAGACTTTCCTAAAGATAATTGAAACTTCGTTCAAGGCCAAAGAAGAACGAACGAATAACTTTTTGGAATTTATACATATTGATGTATGTAGCCCATTATGTGAAGTCATGAGCGATGGATTTCAACTTCATATGCTTTCTCCGAAAATTTAAGTGAATATATGTGTATATTTACTTAATGAGGATGAAGTATGAAACATTTTAAAATGGTCAAAGACTTTCAAGATGATGTGGAAAATCATTGTAACAAGAAAATAAAGAGTTTATGATAGGATCATAAAGGAAGATATTTGAGTTACAAAGTTTAGCAAAACACCTAAAGATTTGAGGAATCGTTCCATAGATTTACGTTTCCCGAAAACACCATAGTAGTATGGAGTGTTCGAGATATGTAATGAAACCTTGTTTGAAATGGTAAGATCAAAGGTAACTGCCATTATATTTTAAAGATTAAAGCTTTAGAGACTACCGCTTTTACACTGAAAAGAGCTCCATCGCGATTTGTTGAAATGACATCATATAATTTGTGGTTTCTGATAAAACCCAAGTTTTTCTTTCTTAAACATTGGTATACTATACATAAGTAAATGTTTATAACCAAAGTCGGATGAGCGTGTCTTTGTAGGTTTTTTCGAATAACCATTGGGTATTCCTCCATAACACCGGCGACAAAAGTGTTTGTGGCTTACAATGTCAAGTTTCTTAAGAAGGAATTTTCTGTGAAAAGTTAAGTGGGAGTACAATAGAACTTTGATAAAGTTGTTGAACTTTAGCTATATGTGCTAAGTTGCACAGCGCCGGAAATTGTCCCGGAGGCAGCAACAATGCTCATGGCTCACGTGCCTCAAAGGTTGTGGTCACGAAGGTCTAAGTTACTATTGAACCAAGTAGGTCGGGTAAACAATCAAATACCAACATTTGAGAGTTAAATCATTATTTAACAATGATGAACCGACTATATGCAAAGAAGCGATGGTGGGACCTAACTCCGTCAGATGGCTTAATGCCATAAAATCTGTGATAGTTCCATACACGAGAAATCAAGTTTTTGAACTTGGAAGACCCTCCGGAAAAGTGTAAAACCTATCGGTCGTGTTTGGAACTATAAATATACATGGATATTTCACATCTATGTAATAGTTGACATGTTAAGAAAGAATTCACGACAATGTTCAAGGAGTTGACTATGACAAGATTTAATCTTTCATAGTGATATTTAGTCTGGACGGATGAATGTAGAAACCACTACATGTATTGGTATATGATAGTTGAACAAACAAAACAAGTTCTTCTAATAGAATAGTTACCTAGGACGTGTACATGACACGATCCAAAGGGTTTTGTTAATTCAAATGATGCTAAAAGAGCATGCAAACTTCAATGGTTGAAGTAAGCATCGAGGAGTTAGAATCTTCACCGTGATGAAATTGTTAAAGGGTTTAATTTCGTCAGAGACGATGAAGATGCTTGCATTTGAAAGAAATTAAGTGGGAGCGCTAAGACATATTTCTAATACATTATGTGAAAGTCATATTGTTGATTGGAGATGATGTATGTTTTATTGACACAAGTTAAGAATTTCATTTTGATCAAAGACTTAGGCAAAACCCGAATATTTGGCATCAATGTCTATATGGATAGATTGAGACGCTAATATGGTTGTGCCAAATGTACATAGATGATATATTGGATGAGTTCAATATGGAAATGACAAGAAAGGTTCTTGCCACACAGAAAGGATTAAATCAAAATTCAAGTGTATCGACACTTGGTAAGTGAAACAAAGATTCTAGTATTTTGATACTTGGTGAATGAAATCACAAAGAGTATTTTTGATCAATCATACTATGATATGTACATATCCAGATATGTCATATGCTCTAAAATGTTATGAGCATATACCAGAATGACTCATAAGATGCATTGGACGATAGTAAGGATATTATTATGATTTTTTGGAAGAACAAAGAATATGTTATTTTTATAGAGGTGACAAATAGATAAATAGTTCATTATAAAGTATTACATTGATACTAGTTTTGTCACAAAGTACAAATTAATTTTATCTCAAATTTAAACTATGGGTGGCACAATGAAATGGAAAGGAGATTCCATAATGGATTTGGATGAGTTCCAAAATTAAGACATTGTGGCAGATACTATAACAAAAGGCTAAGTATATGACTGTTATTGTAGCAGCAAAAGAGGGCATTGTGTCAAGTAGTTTGTTATCAAACTAGGTGTGGTTCACAGCGGGATAGTACTATGAAGATATATTGTACAACAATTGTATCAACATGGTTTGACCCTGAGGAACTAAAGGTCTCACCAAAGGACCAAATTTATACAATGCCATCTCATTGGAGAATGAGTGATGCCTAGAGACGCAAACACATGCAATTACACACGAACCTGAAAGTGTTGGATCCTAAGATTAAGTTAACCACAAGCAATCGTGTATATACAACACCGGAAAGCTATAGGTGTTAAATGCACAAAGTTTTTCCAAAACTAGATTATTGACTCTAGTGCAAGTGGGAGACTGTTTGAGATATGCCCAACATGAAATCATAAAATGGTTATTATCATATCTTTATGTTTATGATAAATGTTTACATCCCATGCTATAATTGTATTAACGGGAAACATTAATACTTGTGTGTTTTGTGAACATAAAAGAGTCCCTAGTAAAGCCTCTTGTTAGACTAGCTTGTTGATTAATAGATGATCATGTTTTCCTCATCATGGACATTGGATGTTATAAATAACAAGATCATATCATTAGGAGAATGATGTGAAGGACATACTCCTATAGTTAAGTGATACGTCGTAAACATATCTATAATTTTTTATGTTCCATGCTTGTTTATTATCCACTTTGCTATGCTTTGCTACACTTTGAGGTATTTTTATAAATTTTCTGGGACTAACCTATTAACAAGATGCCAGGGTGCCAGTTGCCTGTTTTCTGCTGTTTTTGGTTTCAAAAAAGCTAGTAAGGAAATATTCTCGGAATTGGAGGGACAAAATCCAAAGTCAAAATTTCACCGAGGAGAACACAGAGACTGAAGGGCGACCGGAGGGGTGCCATAGTGACATGGTTATACCCTGCGGGTACACGACCTCAGCATACCTGGTCCAGACCGACGGAAGGCCCACTCGACGATCTGCCAGGGTTCATGACGCCTATGACGGTTCGGCTGGAACGAAGCCCATATGGACACGGAGTCCCAAGCGCATAAGACAAGGAAACCTCAAGACTAGAGTTCGAATCTAACTTGTAACCTACTCGTATCGGTATCTGAGACCTAGCCTCCCCATATATAAAGGCTAGGAGGGTCCAACGAGGAGGACACGACATACACACGCCATGACCCCCCAATAGACATATCTACAGATCTAGCTCTCGACTCATACTTTCGCACACACCTCCACGCCAGATCGAATCTACGCACCCTGTAACCTTCGGTTCCGCCGTAATCAAGAGCAGACAAACAGGAGTAGGGTTTTCCCTCCGGGGGCCTGAACCTGGGTAAATCTCGTGTCCCCTGGTTGCTTGTCTATTAACCGTGCCACGATCTCCAGCATCCCCATCTTCTACAAAACCCAAGTCCATAACAATGGGCATTGACGAGATCAAACCTCGTCAATTGGCGCCGTCTGTGGGAACTGGGGGCGCTGATTGTGCGGTCGCGACGGTTCCATCATCCGTGATCTACGATTCAACAATCTACAACTCGACGACTACCGGAGAACATATCTACTTCGGCTCTCATACGTCATCAAGACTGGATCCCTCGCTGTCAACATCAGCCAGATCAGACCACACCCGGTCGATTCGTACGCGTCGGCATGCTCATCTTCGTCATCAACAAGTCTATCACAGCGCGTCGCGTCCTCACCGCGAGCACGTGACCAAGTTGCCAGGTTTCTGTCCCAAAATCAATCGGAGCCGGTTCGTTCAATGAAAGTACAAGGGGATCTGAGTGCGACTACACGCAGGATCTCTACCAAGAAAAAATAAGGGAAAGAATTAATCAAACTATGTCCTAGTTGATACGTATTGCTGCATGGATTCTGCGGCCGGGGTACTAATTGCATGCAAGAGTTGGTAATTACATGACTTGACGTGGCCGGATCAACCGCAGAGAATCAACGTGCGGCGTATCAAAAGTCGATGAGCAAACTGCTCCCGCCATCAGCTTCGGCGACTCGCTGCCGCGTCGATTTCGGTCCGTCGCATCAGCTCTCGGACGCTGCCTCGACCACACCAACTCCACGCTCGGGGGCTGCGCCCACTTGGCCACACGACTCACGACCATCGACCTGTTGCGGTTTTCGACTGCGACGATCCTCTGCGGTGAACCGTTGCATCCTTCGGATGCGACGACCTACTGCGATCTTCGATTGCGGCGGCCGATCGCATCGGCGTCAGCGACTCAGGGTCTCCTCCGACTCCGGTCGTCCTCTACGATCTTAGGCTCCAATGACTTGGGGGCTCGGGGGCTCCCTCCGCTTCGGCGAACAGCCATGGCCTTCGGCTCTAGCAACCCGCTGCGGTCCTCGACATCGACGACCCAATGCGGCTTTCGGCTGCGATGACCCGATACATCCTTCGGATGTGGTGACCCGATGCGGTTTTCGACTGCGACAATTTTCGGATGCGGAGCTCGCTACCACCATCAACTCCGGAAACCCGTCGCTGCTATGAATGCGGTCCGCTATGTCGACTACGTCCGCCGCGTGACCCGCTACCGCGTCAACTCCGCCACGACAACCAACAAAGCTAAGTTTTCCCTCTACTTAGAGCTGATTTCTTTTTTAACTCGCACTCGAAACACTCGGGGGATGCGCCCTCTTCGAGTAACCTAATGTGCCATCGACTCCACGCACTCGAGCACCTCGAACGCGACAGCCCGAATAGCTGATTCAGCCTGATCGTCGAATCCTTAAACTCCGAGTGCCTCGGCAAGGCACTGAGACTAAGGGTAATTAGGCTAACGAAAAGGCCTAGCATACAGTGCAAAAGTGTCGACTCGATTGGTACCGGAATCTTACTATACAAGCCGAAAGGCAAATATTCCTTATAAGATACAAGTACTTCACAATTATTCATGTTTTCTGCAGCTTACAAAGACGTCGACTATGTCGAGCTATTCTATCGATTCCTCCAACAGGAGTCGACAAAACAGCTGGCTACGCCATACACTCAAGACCTGAGTCGAGTCCCTCCTCGGATGGTTGCATCGCTTGATGCTACAAAGACGCGACGTTGGCCGCTCACCCGACAGAAGAAACGGTGTCGACTTCATCCGCAATGTCGAGTCCTTCCGGCTAAAATGCCGCATCACTCCGCTACGTCAACTCCTCGGCTCCTTATGTGTGAGACGCTGACTCGATGCACTTCCGGGTCACTGGTTTGTCCTCGCATGAGTCTCCACTCGAGTCTGCGACTCGACTAGACACTTGGAGGCTACTCCTATCAGGAGCGCTGGTCGCGCACCCGATGTACTTCCGGGTCAGCAGTACACCCACGATATTTTCGGCTACAACTGCATGATACAAGACTCGAGTCTCTGCCCGAATCTATGACTTTGCCAGACACTCGGGGGCTACTCAAAACTGGAGCGCTGGCTGCGCACCCGAAGCATGAATAGTGTACTACACCACTAAACTATTCTTCGAGTCCTACGTCGAGTCTATGACTCCACTAAGGACTTGGGGGCTACTCCCATAGGGAGGATGGATTCAAGCATCCGAAAAATTTGTGTCCTACGGACCTAAAGCCAAACAACGGCTGAATTAAAGTCTCTGCTCGAGTCTATGACTCGAACAGACACTCGGGGGCTACTCCCATAGGGAGCGCTGGTCGCGCACCCTATGAATTCTTCGACTACGATCCTTCGGATTAGAATGTAAAAACTTTTCGGCAACTTTGCCCCAACCAACGCTAAGTGAGTAACATTCTCCTTGGCCACCCGAAACACCTTCGCGGTGATAAAATTTCGGATGCTGCGTCTGCGACGCAAAGATAAGACCTACAGATACCATCTGATGGCCTGGCAACGCACACGACTGCGCTCTACTAGTGGAAATCCGTGCTAACAGGCGCGAGGAAAATCCCGACGGACGCGTTGGGTACATCATTCGAAAACTACTGGGATTCTACTACTAAACATCTGCACCCGAAAGATTGAAGAGTCCTCAGCCGAATCTACGATTCGACTGAACACTCGGGGGCTACTGACATGGTTATACCCTGCGGGTACACGACCTCAGCATACCTGGTCCAGACCGACGTAAGGCCCACTTGACGATCTGCCAGGGTTCATGACGCCTATGATGGTTCGGCTGGAACGAAGCCCATATGGACATGGAGTCCCAAGCTCATAAGACAAGGAAACCTCAAGACTAGAGTTCGAATCTAACTTGTAACCTACTCGTATCGGTATCTGAGACCTAGCCTCCCCATATATAAAGGCTAGGAGGGTCTAACAAGGAGGACACGACATACACACGCCATAACCCCCCAATAGACAGATCTACAGATCTAGCTCTCGACTCATACTTTCGCACACACCTCCACGCTAGATCGAATCTACGCACCCTATAACCTTCGGTTCCGCCGTAATCAAGAGCAGACAAGCAGGAGTAGGGTTTTCCCTCCGGGGGCCTAAACCTGGGTAAATCTCATGTCCCCTGGTTGCTTGTCTGTTAACCGTGCCACGATCTCCAGCATCCCCATCTTCTCCAAAACCCAAGTCCATAACAATGGGCATTGACGAGATTAAACCTCGTCACACAGGGTGGCCACACCCCCCCATGCGTGGGCCCACCCTGGTCCGCGCCTGGGCAGGGTGTGGGCCCCTGGCCGCCCTCCTGCCTCGCTTCTTCACCTATAAGAAGCCCCCGATGCCAAAACCCTAAGTACCCGATCAGATCTCCACGAAATAGTCCATAGCCACCGCCACCATCGTCTCTAGATCGGGGGGATCTGAAGCTCTTCCTGGCACCCTGCCGGAGGGGAGAGATCATCCCGAAGGCCTTTTTCATCACCATGTCAGCCGCCGGTATGATGCGTGAGTATTTTCACCTTGGACTATGGGTCCATACAGTAGCTAGATGGTTGTTTCTCGTCCTTTATGCTACCATGTTTAGATCTTGTGAGCTTCATTCATGATCAAGATCATTTATTTGTAATCATGCATGTTTTGTTTGCGGGGATCCGATGGATATTGAGATTACTATGTCAGATTGATTAATGATTCTATCTTATTGATTTTATCATGTCTGTGTTGTTTGAGATCTTGCATGCTCTCCGTTTCTAGTAGCTATCTTGACCAAGTAGATGCTAGTGACTCCAATAGGGAGTATTTATGCTCAATAGTGGGTTCATGCCTCTATTGAATCTAGGGAAGTGACAACAATCTCTAAGGTTGTATATGTGCTGTTTCTACCATGGAGAAAACAACAATCTCTTGTTTATGGAACAATTCTATTGTTTACTTTACACACATTGCTTAAAGCAGTTATCCGTTGCTTGCAACTTAATACTGGAGGGGTTTCGGATGATAACCTGGAGGTGGATTACTAGGCATATATGCAGTTGGATGGCGGTCTATGTATATTGTTGTAATTCCCAATCAAATCTCATAGGATCATGAATGTCTAGTATTGCATTTTTATGCCTTGCTCTGTCCTGTCAATTGCCCCATTGTAATTTGTTTACCCAGCATGTTATGTTATTTATCTTAAGGAGAACACATCTAGTGAACTATGGACCCCGGTACAATCTTTACCATTGATACATCTTCCACTGTTACTGTTTACTTTCTGCAAGGTACCATTACCTTCCACACCATATGTTTAATCCTTTGTTTCCAGCAAACCGGTGAGATTGACAACCTCACTGTTCGTTGGGGCAAAGTCTTGAGTTTGTGTTGTGTAGGTTCCAAGTTGTTAGCAACACCTTGGAGTCATTTCCTTCCTCCTACTGGTTCAATAACCTTGGTTTCTTACTAATGGAAGACTTATTGCTGTGCTCATCATACGTTCCTCTTGGGGTTTCCCAACGAAGCTGTATAGTGATCTGAGTCGCATAAAGACATTTTATGGCGCCATTGCCGGGGAGTTAAGGATGGCTTCACAAGGGGAGTCCTTCACAACCTTCCTCTTTACTTTTTTTGTTTTGCTTAGTTTCTTTTGCCTTGTTTTGCTTGCTTCTTTTTATCAAAATTCCAAAAAAATAGTTTGGTTTGGTTTGCTTTTTCTTATCAAAAACACAAAAAAATTAGTTCTTCCTATAGTTTTCACCTTGATCTAGCTCACCATGTTTATCCCTAAGTTCACCGTGAAAGACCTTTCAATAGGTAGTGGATCTATAATTGGGAAAGAAAATATTGAAGAATTCTTTAATCATATTAGCAAACATGAGGATAAATCCTCAGTATAACTTGCTCCTAATTATGAAATTGCTGCAGCTTCTTTAGTTCACATGTTGGAGGCTAGGTTTGTTAACCTTAACCCCATGATACAAATAATATTTCTTAAACTAAAATAAATTGAGGATGCTGAAAAGAGAGATTTTATCCTAGAAACTTTGCTAAAAGAGTTCAATGATGTTGTTAAGGAAGCCAAAAAGGTCTTTGATCGTTTTAATATGCTAGGATCATGTGTAGATGTTATGGGTACATTAGAAAAGTTGGATAAAACCAAACCCAATGGAGAGGAAATTAGAATACCCATACCTTTTAAACTTGTAGGAATGCATGAAGCCCTAGAAAAGAATTTTGATTGGATTGTTCCTGAAAACCCGTTTAATGAAAGTAGTGAACCCAAGAGTGTTGAGAGAGGATCCTCTACAACTCATTTGGATGATATACCTTTCCTAGTTGAAGAAATTTCAAGTATTGATCTTAATGCTTCTTCATTTGAAAATAATTGATTGTCGCTTCTTGTGCCTAATTTAAAGGCGTTAAAGAAAAGTACTTCTTGGGAGATAACCCAATAGTTTTATCGAGTCTTGGAAGTTATTACTAATGTAATAAAATTTCCTTATCCTTTTTATTTGATTTTTTCTGCCAAGAATAACCTCTAATGAGAGGGAAGTAAGATTTGGGGAGTTCCTGTCCTGAAACAAATTTTTTGTGCTCCACTGTAAAAATTCTTGACAAATATCTATAAGTAGGATTGAGCTGTAATTTTCTGAATAAATCCCCCAGGTTTTTAGCTAACTTTCGTTAGTTCAACACTTTTTATTTTGAGCAACTGAAGTTCTTCGACAAAATCAGTTTCTACCTGTTGGTCTGTTTTGACAGATTTCTGCCAATATTTGCATTTCCCTCTTTATTGATTTCCTTTTGGGTTATCTTGGGTAAATTGAACTTTTTGAGAGAATTGGTATAGTAGCTTGTGTCTTGTGAAAGTTTTGCTATTTTGAAAGTAAACCCAAAGGTTTATTATCTTTTGAATGCACTAATGTTGCTAATGAAGATTGTGTGAAGTTTTGTATGAAGGAAAATTTTCAGGTGTAAGGGAAGAATGATGTAATGTGATGAAGAATGGAAAAAATCTCAAGCTTGGGTATGCCACCCCGTTTCACCCCAAGAAATATTCAAGAGGTACAAGCATCAAAGATTGAGGATGCCCAAGGCATCCCCTTCTTCATCAATAAAAATCTCAGGTCTTTCTGGACACTTCGTTTTTATTGTTTCATGCACAATTGTGTTGTTCTTGGAGCATCTTAGTTTTGTTTTTGGTTTTTGTTTGCTTAGTTTGATTGAATAAAGTAGTTGGACCCCCGCTTTCGCCGTGTTGTTTCAAATAAGTTAATTGGTGTTGGAAAGGAGTAGGAACTTCTTGCTTTAATAGTACAAAAGGGAGCTTGCTTTGACTGTGACTTAGTCTTTATCATGTCATGCTAGATGTTGTTTTGACCTTATGCTTAGTGATTATTTTTGTAGCATGACTTTTTCCAAAAAAATTGAGATTGCTTAATGTGCCTTGAAAGAATCATGTGTTGTTTTAGCATACAAAAGCATACTATTGTGGTATTCTTCTTTGATGCTTTGTTTGGGTTGACTTGGCACATGCTCACACCAGACTATGAACCAGTAACCTTAGCCTCTATGATCATTTAGTTTTTGACTTGTGGTACCACTTTATGCTTTGATTAGTAATGTTTTGTCGCCTTGCATGATTATGGCCATTATTGCTCTCTTAGTTGGTCGCTCCCAGTCTTTTGCTAGCCTCCACTTGTATTGAGTAAGATCTACTCATGCATCCAACTCATAAGAAACCAAGTTTTTCCAAAGTGTTCACTATAAATTCCTATGCATGGTGTGTTACACCATTCCAAGTATATTCTTGTTTTATCTATCTTCCAAATTAAATTTGTTATGTGAAAGTTAGTGATTAAAGCTCTCACAAACTTGATGGCACACTTTATTTTTCTTGCCCCTAATAAACTTGAACCATTGTGTCATCTATGTTGTATATGCTTGCACTTATAAGTCAGGAATTAGCAGAACCGTGCTGTCACAGGGAACACTTTCAACACCTATAAATATCTACCCAGTTGATATCACGGTCTTTTGTTTATGGATGTCGTCAATGTGAAATAAAAGGGGAGCTTGTAAGTCCATGGAGTTATGTATGTGTGTTAGAGAAACGCCTGGGCCGCTAGCCTAAGCCATGCCTAATCATGGTGGAAACTTGCAGCATCACTATAGTGAGCAATCTATGAATCATTCTTCTTACAAAAAAAGAGAGATAGAAAAAAGAGATTGATAAAAAAAAAGAGATGAGAAAAGAGGAAAGAGAGAAAAAAGCACCATTTCCCATGGTAAATAAGAAGATTGCTGAGATGCTCATTGTCTGCTTGCCTTGTCATTTTGATATAGGATAGCTCCTGTATCATGGGGCAAGGGGTACCCCGTTGGCGGTTCTCTATGATAGACATGTACTTACTATGATAAGAACTTACTAGTAACTAAAGTTGAGTAGCATGAGGAGTGGCCCTCGTACTCAAGGGACATGAGATTGCCAACTTATACTTTGTCAAGCATATACTCCATATTTTGTTCACTTTAACCTTAACTATTCAAGATGCTTATGATAGGGGCAATGAGAGCTGACAGCTAACAAGTACCATAATTTTTGGAAGCTCTTTATGAAACTTGAAATCCCTGCTTCCTTTTGAAGGGCCTTTCTTCCACTTTTATATTGAGTCTCCACCTTCTATCCTTAGGCACCAATTAAGAGAGCATAGTTTCCATTCTTAGTTCTATGTGCGTTGTCTCAAAACTTATTGATTGATTCATATTTTTGATATTGCTTGTTCTTAAACTATTTGTATCTAGTCACCCTTATGAACTTTGATGGTGTCCTATGCATTTATGTTTTGCTATTCCATGAGGAACAAGCTGAATGCCACTATGCTATGTTTTCTATATGTGAAACAAACAAACGTCTCTCAATGCATTGTTATTCATGAATCTTTGTTTGTATCCTTTCATGTTGCAGCATAGTTACTATGTCTTATTGTTAGAACTTCATCTTTCATGATCGTGTTTAGAGTACTTTGATCCCAGCTTTCAATGCTTGCTAATGGTTTGATCTTTATTGTGATGGTGCATGTCACCTAAAAAAATCCTTTTTATCACTTACCTACTCGAGGACGAGCAGGAGTTAAGCTTGGGGATGCTTGATACATCGTAAACGTATCTATAATTTTTGATGTTCCATGCTGGTTTAGTATCCACTTTTCTATGCTTTGTATACACTTTGAGGTATTTTTATACATTTTCTGGGACTAACCTATTAACAAGATGCCACAGTGCCAGTTGCCTGTTTTCTGCTATTATTGGTTTCAGAAAAGCTAGTAAGGAAATATTATCGGAATTGGACGGGACAAAAGCCAAAGTTAATATTTCACCGATGAGAACACAGAGACCGAAGGGCGACCGGAGGGGTGCCACAGGGTGGCCACCCCCCACGTGCAGGCCCACCCTGGGCCGCGCCTGGGCAGGGTGTGGGCCCCTGGCCGCCCTCCCGCCTCGCCTCTTCGCCTATAAGAAGCCCCCGATGCCAAAACCCTAAGTACCCGATCATATCTCCATGAAACAGTCTGTAGCCACCGCCACCATCGTCCCTAGATCGGGAGGGGGGCATCTGAAGCTCTTCCCGACACCCTGCCGGAGGGGAGAGATCATCCCGAAGGCCTTCTTCATCACCATGCCAGCCTCCGGTATGATGCATGAGTAGTTCCACCTTGGACTATGGGTCCATATAGTAGCTAGATGGTTGTTTCTCCTCCTTTGTGCTACCATGTTTAGATCTTGTGAGCTCCATTCATGATCAAGATCATCTATTTGTAATCGTGCATGTTGTGTTTGTGGGGATCCGATGGATATTGAGATTACTATGTTATATTGATTAATGCTTCTATCTTATTGATTCTATCATGTTTGTGTTGTTTGAGATCTTGCATGCTCTCCGTTTCTAGTAGCTATCTTGGCCAAGTAGATGCTAGTGACTCCAAGAGGGAGTATGTATGCTCGATAGTGGGTTCATGCATCTATTGAATCTGGGGAAGTGACAGAAATATCTAAGGTTGTAGATGTGTTGTTGCTACTAGGGAGAAAACAACAATCTCTTGTTCATGGAACAATTGTATTGTTTACTTTACACACATTGCTTAAAGAAGTTATCCGTTGCTTGCAACTTAATACTGGAGGGGGTTCGGATGATAACCTGAAGGTGGATTACTAGTCATAGATGCAGTTGGATGGCGGTCTATGTATATTGTTGTAATGCCCACTCAAATCTCATAGGATCATGAATGTCTAGTATTGAATTATTATGCCTTGCTCCGTCCTGTCAATTGCCCCGCTGTAATTTGTTTACCCAGCATGTTATCTTATTTATCTTAAGGAGAACACCTCCAGTGAACTGTGGACCCCGGTCCAATCTTTACCATTGTTACTGTTTACTTTCTACAAGCTTCCATTACCTTCCACACCATACATTTAATCCTTTGTTTTCAACAAACCGGTGAGATTGAAAACCTCACTGTTCGTTGGGGCAAAGTCTTGAGTTTGTGTTGTCTAGGTTCCAAGTTGTTAGCAACACCTTGGAGTCGTTTCCTTCCTCCTACCGGTTCGATAACCTTGGTTTCTTACTGAGGGAAGACTTACTGCTGTGCTCATCATACCTTCCTTTTGGGGTTTCCCAACGAAGCTCTATAGTGATCTGAGCCGCATCATTAAGCCTAGCATACGATCAAGTCATTTAAATAGTTCATTTGATATAAGCTTTCAAATACATAGTAACCTAAATCCTTTGACCATGAGATCATGTTAATCACCATCACCAGATGTATACTTTGATGACATCAAACACCACTTCGTAACTGGGTGGTTATATAGGTGGCATTGAGTATTCTGAAAGTATGTGTTGAGGCACATGGATCAAGAGTGGGATTTGTCCATCCATATGATGGATATATATATATATACTCTGGGCCCTCTTGGTGGAATGTCATCCAATTGGCTTGCAAGCATGTGACTAGATTACAAGGGATCACATATCACGGAACAAGTAATAAGAGTACTTATCGGTAACGAGGTTGAACTAGGTATGCAGAGATACCGACGATCAAACCTCGGATAAGTAAAGTATCGCGAGACAAAGGGAAATTGGTATCGTATGTGAATGGTTCATTCGATCACAAAGTCATCGTAGAAATATGTGGATGCCATATGAATTTACAGATTCCTCTATTGGTTATTGAAGATAAGTGTCTCTATCATGTCTGCATAATTCACGGACCATAGGGAGACAGACTTAAGGATTCGATGTTTTTTAGTAGATATGGAATGTGAGATGGTGACCGAATGTTGTTCGGAGTCTCGGATTGGATCCGGGACATCACGAGGAGATCCGAAATGGTCCAGAGAATAAGATTCATATAAGGAAAGTCCAATTCCAGGGTTTGGAAATGTTTTCGGTGTTTTCACCGAAAACTTCTAGAAGGTTCTGGAAGGTGAACCACCCCGAGGGGATGGGTACTTGGAATGTGCATGACAATGTAGAATGGTTGCATCATACCCTAGGTCACTTGGCTGGGAAATGGGAAGATAGAAATCAAACTCTAGTTGTAATAGTCAAAGTCCAAGTTGAAAAATCAAATCCCAACATTGAAAGTCAAACCAAGTGGAGGGAGAGGAGGAAACCTAGAGGAGGAAGGTTTCCCCTCCCTCCCTTGTCGCCGACCATACAAGGGGAGTTGGGGGAGGAATCCTCCTCCCCTATCCGTCCCTCCCACCTATAAATGGAGGGCCTGGGGCACCCCCTTGGCCTCACCCCAAAACCATAGGCCACCGCCCTCTCCCAAGTAGACGACGCCCTAAACCCTAGCTCCTCTAAACCGCCACCACCATCTGAAATGGATCGTATGGGAACCCAGAGGGGGGTGAATAAGTTCTACTAAATTTTTAGTTCTTTTTCAATTTTAGGCTTGACACAAAGTAAATTCTCTAGATATGCATGATGACTGCTTGGTGGCGCTAGAGAACTTGGTGCTTGATGTGGATTCTTGTTGGGAACCCCAAGAGCAAGGTGTGAAGAGCACAAAAGCAAGTCTTCCCTCAGTTGAGACCAAGGTTATCGAACCAGAATGAGGAAGGAAATGTCACACAGGCGTTGCAAGCAACGCGGAGACCTGCACAACACAAACTCAAGACTTTGTCCCAACGAATCAGTGAGGTTGTCAAGCTCACTGGTTTGCTATAACAAAGGATTAAACGTATGGTGTGGAAGGTAATGGTTTGCAGAAAGTAAACAAGTAACAGTGGAAGATGTATCAATGGTAAAGATTGGACCGGGGTCCATAGTTCACTAGAGGTGCTCTCCTTAGATAAACAACATGGCATGAAGGGTAAACAAATTACAGCGGGGCAATTGACAAGAACTGAGCAAGGCATAACAATGCGATTACTAGTCAGAAAGATCCCATGAGGTTGATTGGGCAATACAACAATATACATAGACCGCCATCCAACTGCATCTATGAATAGAAGTCCACCTTCAGGTTATCATCCGAACCCCCTCTAGTATTAAGTTGCAAGCAACAGACAACTACTTTAAGCAAAGTGTGTAAGGTAAACAGTCCACATGTTCCATGAACAAGAGACCGTTGTTTTCTCCCTAGTAGCAAAGCAGACCTACAACCGAAGAGATTATTTTCACTTCCCTTGGAAACTAGAGGCATGAACCCACTATCGAGCATAAATACCCCCTCTTGGAGTCACTAGCAACTACTTGGCCAAGATAACCACTAGCAAAGGAGAGCATGCAAGATCACAAATAACACAGACATGATAGAATCATAAAGACAAAACCATTAATCAAACCAACATTGAAAGGATACGGTTGTCGCCTAGAGGGGGGGAGGGTGAATAGGCGATTAAAACTTTTCTTAGAGTGGCTCAACAAAGGCGGAATAAAACTAGTGTTTACTTTGTTAAGAACAACCTAGAACAACTAAGGTTCACCTATGTGCACCAACAACTTATGCTAAGCAGTACAAGCAACAAAGTGATAGCAAGATATATATTACTTCAAGCACGAAGGCTATCACAATGTAAGGTGTATAAGTAAAGAGCTCGGGTATAGAGATAACCGAGGCATGCGGGGACACCGATATTTTACCGAGTTCCTCCCAACATGGAATACGTCTCGTTTGGAGAGGGGGTGGTATCAAACCACCAATGCCACAAAAGGCCTCCCTTATTCTCCGGTGAATCTCACCCCAATGGGATCGATCCACGCTTCCACTATCGGTGCACTTGTCGGTGGCAACCGGAACCTCTCAAAAGGTTGGGGCACTTCTCCACAACTTAATTGGAGGCTCCCAACAAACGCCACAAAAGGCCACAATGCCACCAAGGCCACAAACCGTCTAGCGTTCCAAGAACCCAAGAAGGACAAACTCCAATGAGTAACTCAAACCAAATCCTCCGAGGAGAACTCAAACCGATGCACCAAATGCAAATGGAAAGAACACCACAAAGGTGCTCAAATCCCTCACTCTCAAGTTCCAACAAAGCTACTAAAGCTATTGGGGGAACAAGAGAGGAGGAATGAAAGAGAGACACAAAATCCCCCAAAATATAGATCCCCAAATGCACTCACAAAGAGATGAATCGGTTAGGTCAAAACGTGGGTCTAGATCTCCTCTCTCTTCCACTCAAATATGGGCAAGAATCATCGGAGGTAAAAGATTAGGCAAGCTTCAAGATCTAGAGCAAGTGTGGACAAAGCTTAGCCTAATAGATAAGAGAGGAGTTTACTAAACGGAAAACCGGACAAAGCCTTAAATAGGGGCCCCAAAAAACTAGCCGTTTGGGGCTTTTTCCAGAACGGTCCGATACTACCGGATTTAACCGGTAGTACCGTATGCCCCAGGAAAAAGAGAAGCAGCAGCGAAGTAGATGGGATTGGCGGCAGTGCGTGCGCGCAGCGAGGCAAGTGGGGCCAGCAAGTGGACGCAGCTGCGCGCAGCAGCTGCAGGCGCGCTAGGCAGCAGCAGCAGTAGCGATGCAGGGTGGGGCCAGCAAGCAACAGCGGCACTGCATGCGCAGTCGATTTGGCCAGAGCAGAGCGAGCGGGCGCGCGCGCGCTTGCGCCAGCGCGGGGCCCAGCAAACGCAGGGGCGGAAGTCAACGTGAGCGGGGCGATTCGCGCGTGCGAGCGAGCACAGCGCGGGCGGGCTGACGCGCTGCGGTGGCTGGAGTGGAGTTAGCTGGGCAAGGGGGTGGGCGACCCGGTACTACCGGCCGCCAGGGGCGGTAGTACCGCATGGGCCGGTAGAGCCAGCCAGAACTACCGGGTAGACCAGCAGATGCGCTGCGCGCAGCCAGGCGCGTCCGGTACTGGGCTCGGTAGTACCGGACGGCCCAGCAAACGACTTTTCTTTTTCTTTTATAAATCAAATAAGTAGTCAATATTCAAACGGTCATAACTTTTAAACGGTAGCTCCGATTGACCCGATTCCAATTGCGTTGGATAGAGAACGACAAGTGCTACCCTTGGTGAGAAAGTATCAAGTAGAATAATGTGGGATACCTTACTAGGTGAGAAACCAAAAAACCACCAAGATCAAAATCAGAACAAGATACAAACGGAAGATCCAATTTTGATGAACAAGAGCTTGTTATGGAGATTACCACAAGCTCTATATCCTCATATGGATAAGGCCAAATAACAACCAAATGCGATGATGCAAGTATGCAAAGGTTTGAGCTTTCTCCGAACGATGTGATTGAGTTACTCATTCGAGAGCCCCTCTTGATAGTACGGTTATCTATCCTAAACCCGGTCTCCTACACACAACAAGAGACCGGCAAAAGGGAAAACCTATGAAGATTATACCTTTGCCTTGATCATTCCACTTGAGCTCGATGTAGACGGTCTTGCCCTTCTCAAGATGAAACGCCTTTCTTAATTCCTCATCATCGACCTCGCATATTGAGCTTGCACAACATATCTTCTTTGCATTTCATCGACCTTGAAGCCAACACATGCTCCAAGCGATGCCAATGCACAAATCCTAAAAGTATAACTTAATACACACATTAGTCCATAAAGATTGTCATTAATTACCAAAACCACACATGGGGGCCCAACATGTTCTTTCAAACATAATAATCTCAATATCCATCAGATCCCCACAAACACAACACACATGCTTACAAATAGATTAGATCTTGATCATGAACGTAGCTCACAAGATCTATACATGAAAGCACAAAGGAGGAGATACAACCATCTAGCTACTACATGGACCCATAGTCCAAGGTGGAACTACTCACACATCATACTGGAGAGAAGGCCTCCGGGATGATCTCCCCTCTGACAGGGTGTCGGGAAGAGCTTCAGATCCCCCCGATCTAGGGATGATCGTGGCAGCGGCTACAGACGGTTTCGTGGATTTCTGATCGGGTACTCATGGTTTCTGCATCGGGGGCTTCTTATAGGCGAAGGGGGAGACCGAGGCGGCCTCCAGGGCGACCAAACCCTAGCCAGGCGCGGGGTGGGGCCCACTCGCGCCTGGGGTGGGTCTGGCCCCTCTGGCCGGCCCCTCGGGCTCTCCCCTGGACTTCTTGTTCCCCACGGAAAGTTATTGACTTTGTCCTTCGTCCCGTCCAATTCCGATAATATTTCTTACTAAATTTTCTGAAACCAAAAACAGCAGAAAACAGGCATCTGGCACTGTTGCAACTTGTTAATAGGTTAGTACTAGAAAACATGTAAAACGCACCTCAAAGTGTAGACAAGTAAAGCAAAGTAGATACAAAACAAGCATGGAGCATCAAAAATTATTGATACGTTAAGGTTAAAGTGGCAAAGCTGGAGTATATTCTTGATGAAGTGTAAGCTGGTAATCTCATGCCCCTTGAATACGAGGGCCACACCTCATGCATACTCAACTTTGGGTCCAGGTAAGTTCTTGTCACTGTAAGTATTTGCATATCATTGAGAACCGCCAACGGGGTACCCCTTCCACATGGTACATGAGCTTTCCCATAACCAAAATGACAAGGCAAGCAGACAATGAGTATCTCAGTAATCTTTTTATTTACCATATGCATAGATTTCTATTGAGGATGCTTCATAGATAGCTCATTATGGTGATGCTGCAAGTTTCCACCATGATTAGGTATGGCTTAGGCTAGCGGCCCAGGCGTTTCTCTAACACAGAATACAAAATCCATGGACTTACAAGTCCCCTCTTTATTTCACACCGGTGACATCCATAGACAAAAGAACATGATATCAACTGAGTACAACAAGGTACAAGTGCAATGTTGAAAACGTTCCCCGTGACAACATGGTTCTGGTAATTCCAACTTATAAGTGCAAGCATATACAACAAAGTTGTCACAATGGTTCAAGTTTATTAGGGGCAAAGAATAAAATGTGCCATCAAGTTCATGAGGGCTTTAATCACTAAGTTTTCACATAACAAAATAGTTTTTAATTGGAAGATAGTTGAAAACAAGAATATACTTGGAATGGTGTAACACACCATTCATAGGAGTTTATAGTGGACACTTTGGAATAACTTGGTTTCTTGGGAGTTGGAGGCATGAGTAGAACTTACTCATGCAAGTGGAGGCTAGCAAAAGACTGGGAGCAACCAACTAAGAGAGCAATAATGGCCAAAATCATGCAATGCAACAAAGCAAACTAATCAAAGCAAAGAGTGGTACTACAAGTCAAGGACTAAATGATCATAGAGGCTAATGGTGACTTGTGAGAGTCATAACATGGTGTAAGCATGTGACAAGTCAACCCAAGCAAAACATCAAAGGAGAAAACCACAATACTATGCTTTTGCATGCTAAAACAATGCATAATTTCTTCAAGGCACACTAAGCAATCCCAATTGTTTGGAACAAGACATGCTACAACAATAATCACTAAGTGTCATCATATTGCCGACGAGTACGCCATTGAGGGGCCCTCACAGTGCGTGTTTAGAGACGTGGGGGAAGGAGGACGGTTGACGGGTACGAGGTAACACAGCTTACCCAGGTTCTGATCCCATGACGGTGGAGGAATCCTACTCCTGCTATAAATCACTATAATGGAAATACGCCGAGTTACAAGGATCGGTTAGCTGTGCGAGGTTATGTGAAGTTGTGCCCTAAAGGCACCCATAGGCCCAACTTATATAGTCATCAGGTCCTAGGGTTTCAGGGAAAAGTCCTAGCCGGAGAGGTTACAGAGTCCTACACTGCCTACAATCAGTATAGCGTGCCTTGCACTCCAAGGCTCCGGGTACGTCGATGACTCCTCCGTAGCCTTCCTTTATCCGGCATGGCCCGCCCTTCTGGATCCATCTAACTGGGCCGCTCAGCAGGCCGTAGGCCATGCTACCAACTGGGGCCCACCCGGGTTATCTGGATAGAGGACATGCTATGAGGATACCCATATAGCATATCCCCAACAGTAGCCCCCAGAGAACTCCGAGATCTTGCGCCGTCTTGCCTCTTCACGATGAATGCTCCATCTAGATGGATGTCGGCAAATCGTCAAGCAACATCTTGTAGTCCTCCCAAAGAACCCTGTAAGGTTTTCTCCGTCTTCAACTTGTAAGTCGGAGAATTGCTGAATCTTCTATCGTACTCTTCCATAGGCGGATTGGATCCGTCCATGCCGGAATATTCTGATGTGATGGTTCACCTACCAGGGACAGCTAGGGAAACGTAGACATAGGTCAACAATGCCTCGTAACTTACACATGCAGAAAACTCAATCATGTCCGATTTTCCCGCGCGAGAGATACGAACTGTTGGCAGCGACGGTTGGTAACGTGGCGAAATTTCCGCGCACACGCCCGCACACGTCGTCCATGCGTCAACCGTTCTATCATGCTGCACGAATCTTGATGCCGGAGGTGATAAATAGTAACAGTGGTGTAAATTTTATTTTTTCACCTCATTCTCCTCTGCATCATCTTTTTCCTCCAGCGAGCTCCTCCTCAATCTCTCCGCGCACCTGTGCGAAAAACCCTAGCTCCTTAATCTCTCCCAGTCACTACCGAAAACTCCCAATGGCCAGCAGCAGCTCCTCCCCCTCCATGGCGGTGTCAGGCGATTCCGTGGTGAAGCCGGCGAGCGCCGTCATCGTGCCCCCAGAGGGATTGGTTATTCCCAAATCCGCGGTGGTTGAAACCACCGGTGGCGACCATAACCCAGCAGCGCTAGAGATACTGGAGGAGGAGTATGACTCCCACAAGGGCAATTGGCGCGGTTCGGATATTACGGACTGCGATATCAAAGAACTGATCAACGAGGGCTACCTCCCCGCGACGGAGGGGCTCGTCTGGCGGGCGGCGCCGGCCGGCGAGGTCACACCTTCTCCCCAAGCCGGAGAAAAGGTGTACCTCAAAGCACAACTGGTACGCGGCATCTCCCTGCCTATCTCCAACTTCTTCCTAGCTGTCCTCAACCATTACCGAGTACATCCTCAGAACCTCTCCCCCAATAGCATCTTAGCGCTTAGCAACTACGCGGCTCTTTGCGAGGGTTATTTAGGGATTAGGCATAGGCTAGATCTCTTCATCTATTTTTTCATCGTCAAGCGCGAAGCCGGAGCCAGCAAGGATGAGCTCAGGAATTGTGGCACCATTAGTTTTAAGATCCGGCCTGGCCGGCGGTTCCCCGACATCGTCGGCCACGAATGTTGCAAAAACTATCAGCAGACGTACTTCTATGGCCCAGATATCCCTCTGGCCGGCCGAGAAGTAACATACCCAGACTTCGTCGATGGAGCTGCCACCGAAGCCCCGACATGGAGAACCCAGGCCTTCCTTCCCTCTGACATCGACGCTCCCCGCGCTATAAAGCGGATAGAGTGGTTCGTAGATACGGGTCTGACCGGATTGGACCTAGCCATGTGCTAGTTCGTCAGGCGGATCTAGCCTCTACAACACCGCTTGAAGTTGATGCATGAGTATACCAACGAGAGGAAGGATAGCCTCCGCATCTCCGAGGACAACTTCTCGAGCGACTCCGTCAAGCTCCGCCTCAAGGACATCATCAAGGTGAAGGATAGGAAGCGTGGCTTCACCATCACCTACGACATGTTCGTAGAGAGCAAGTGCCCAAAGGTACCTGTTTATTTTCCGTGTATCAAATATACTCCAGTTCTTCCGTCTAGCCATTACCATCTCATCTAACATGGTGGTTCTTCACTTAACACCTCAGCGACATAGATGAGGATAACATGGCTCCCCAAATCTATGATACAAAGATGAAGGAAGTCACCGTCGTGTCCGACGATGATGCCCCGTTGGCGCGAAAGCGGAAGAGCTCCACCTCTGACGCTGCCGACGGAGGCAAGAAAAAGAAGACGGAGGGTGGAGCCTCGAAGAAGACTACCGCAGCCCTGGAGGCGGAGAAAAGAAAGGTTACAGGGATCCCCTTTGCCAAAGCACCCCTCTTGTGTAAGCTTCTTTCTCTCCGACATTGTCCATTGTTTGTCTTATTTCTGTACTTATACTTTTTGTACGTTTCAGGAAGAAAGCCACAACCAGTTTGAAGAAGACCTCCAAGACTTTGGGGGCTTCTAAAAACATTAAGGATATGTTGCATCGTGACATGTCTTCCCACGCATCTCCCGCCATCGCCCTGTCACTCCCATCGTCAAGCCCACGTCCGCTCCGACAAGCTCATAGGACAAATATGTATCTGGTCCTTCCGCCATGGAAGTGGACTCAGGTGCCTCCATGGAGCTTGCTATTGTCGGCGAACAGGCGATGCAGGAGAGTGCTACAAACCTAATGGCTGAAGCTCCGGCTAAGGATTCCATCGGTAGCGGTAAGGCGGTGGTGGAAGGTGGTACGTCTGCCGAAGGCGGCGCCTCCGCACCCAAGAAGACTATAGAGTTCCCGAAGATAGTCTATCCGGTGCTTACGCCGGGTAGCACTGCTCTGGTTCCTGGTGCGGCACCGACATCTCCAACGTGTGGTCTCGAGGAGCTTCTCCAGCAAGCATAAATCTTGCAAGGAAACAACATGTCCTTTGGCAAGTTGCTTGCTGAGAGTGCTACAAACCTCAAGATCATTGCGCTTGTATGTTTTATTTGCCTTTTGCATTTCATATGAGTATCCCACTGTAGCCCCCGAGGATTTAGACGGAAAACCATAGGTCTTTGCATCTAAATGCTCTAAGAGTGACTAAGCTAGAAAACTTCTCACTGTAGCCCCCAAGCATATAGTTTGAATGAATTATTCCGACAAGATGCTTTCAGAGTAGCATACATAGTGTTTATAAATTTCAATACTGTAGCCCCCAAGCTTCTAGTTGTAACTGAATTAGTTCCGACTAGATTCTTTGAAGAGAAACTAAGCATATGACTGAGTTAAAAACTTTATATTGTAGCCCCCAAGCTTCTAATCGAAAACTAAATTAGTTCCGACTAGATGCTTAAAGAAAGACTAAGCATATTGCTAAGTTAAAAACTCTCGATGTAGCCCCCGAGCTTCTAGGCGGAAATTCTCCGGCTAGATGCTCCAAGTAGACCAAACAACGCTTAACTTTCTTCTTCCACATAATGAGAATGCTCGGAGGGGTGTCGCCAACGACAAGTACCAGAAGATGTGTGCGGACTTGGAAGCTGAAAAGGGTAAAAAAACTGCCTTCTTGAAGGAACAAATCACCAAGAGCAAGCGTCTGTTTTTCCTTTCTTTTTCGTATTCCGACTTGGTCTTGTGCCAACATTCTCCGAGTACTTACTGTGTACTATTCTTTCTCCTACTTGCAGAAACCATTTCCAAGGCTAAGGACATTGTTGAGCAATCCAAGCATAGTCAGCAGCTAGATAGCGAAAACAAGATCCTTAAACAGGAGAGGAAGGACATGCTGAAGATGCATGAAGAATCAATGAAATCCCTGCAAGACTCCGCCAGCAAGGAGATGAACTGCTTGAAGGAGGAAATCGCTATCCTGAAAGAGCAAAAGAAAGCTGCTGATGAGCAAAATCAGCGTCATCTAGATGCGTACAGGATCCTCTGACAAGAACGGGACTCCATGGAGGATACTCTCCAACAGGCTGAGATTAGCATCTTCAGTAAGTGATTCTCCGTCTTGGACTTCTGTAAGCTGAATAATCTGAACTTTTTGAACTCATGCGCTCCTTTGTCAGAAATTCGTAGCTCCTATGGGTTTAACCCGATCGCCTCATCCGCCAAAGGAATGCATGGTCTTTGCTGACAACTTTATCAACACCGCCATCAAGCAGGCCCAGGAGATAGCCAAACCCCTCCAGTTTAATATCAAGGCATTAGACTCTGTGGCGAAGTTCTCGGAGATCCTGCGCCAAGCCCCCGAGCATATCTTAAGCTGGAAAGCTTCATGTGGAAGAGCCGGTGCAAGGATGGTGCTATCCATGGTCAAGGCACATTACGAAAATGCTGACATCGACACGGTGACCTCCGGTATCCCCGACGTAGATGACGAAGGCGAAAAGATAGACCATGAATCTATCTTGGCGTCGCTCGCGGGTTTTGACACCAGAGTTGCCGAGTTGGTCGACGTTAATGTCTTTGTGCCCATGAAAACCATCGATGGCGGCAACCAAAGCTCCTCCGAGTCCCTCAACACTTCCGACTTCGAGGAAGGTGACTCTCCTGCTGCCGACGATGCTGCTTCCAAGTCGCCTGCGCTAGAGGAATAAAAAACAATTTGTAATATTTGTTTCCTCTGTAATGTGTATGCGGAAAAACTACTTGTTAACTTAAGGCAGAAAACAATGGTTGTTATTTCCTGCTACTCAAGAATTAGTTCCAACATGTATATATTTTTTAAGCAAGTGCTGGCTTATCCATTACTCTGGTTTTTATGCTTGACTTTTCGTGAGTCGGAAAAATCGTTATCGGAACCATGCGCTCAGGTGATGATGCGCAATGGCACCTTCAATAACCTAAGCACAAAATCACCGACAATAAGTGTCCAAAGTCACTATTCCAAAATCCACATAAAAACTACAAAGGACGTGTAGACTAGAAAACTTAAGCTAACGCCCGTAGGCGGAATTTTCACAAATGCAATCGCAAAGCTTGTGCATAAAGGTTTTATACGATCCAAAAATGAACACTAAAGGAAGTAAAAGACTCAGAAATATGAGTGAACCAGAGAGCTTTATTTCATTGATCATATAAGAGATACACAATAGATAAAAAATGCTAAGTGTAGAAAGGACGTAGCTGTGCTATGTTCCATGGCCGATCAAGCTCCAGGTAGTCATCATCCGGGTCACGTCGCTTACGCTTATGATCCTCGTTGGTTCTATCCTTCAGTTCACGATTGTCAACAAGGTAGTAAGACCCATTGAGTAGAGCCTTGCTTATGATGAATGGTCCTTCCCATGGCGGGGATAATTTGTGTGACTTCTTCTGCTTAAGTCGGAGCACCAGACCCCCCTCTTTAAATGAGCGATGCCGGACGCGGCGACTATGGTAGCTGCGTAGCTTCTGATGGTAGATGGCGGATCTTTGGCATGCCAAAACGCGCTCCTCCTCGAGAAGGTCCACATCTAGGCGTCTAGATTCTTCAGCGTCATCTTCGTCGTAGGCGGCAACTCTTGGTGAATCGTGAAGGATGTCGGAAGGCAGGATGGCTTCTGCTCCATATACCATGAAGTAAGGGGTGTAGACGGTGGATCTGTTGGGTGTAGTTCGTAAAATCCACAGCACAAATGGCAATTATTCCGCCCAGGCTCCAACTGCTCTATGTAGTGGTGCCTCAAGATGTGGTTTGATTCCCTGCAGAATTAATCCATTGGCTCGCTCAACCTGACCATTGGATTGTGGGTGTGCCACAGATGCAAGGTCAAGTTGGATGCCCTTCACCCAACAATAAGATTCCACTTCTCCGAGTGATAAGTTGCTGCCGTTGTCGGTGATAATGCTATGTGGAAGACCAAATCTCACCACTAGATCCCGGACAAACCTAAGGGCAGTTGCCCCATCGAGCTTTCTAATGGGTTTAGCTTCTATCCATTTGGTGAATTTATAAAATGCTACTAGCAGATGCGTAAACCCACATGGTGTCGTCTACAACGGACCAACCATGTCCAACCCCTAGACTGCAAACAGCCAAGTTATTGGTATTGTTCGCAATTCTTCAGCAGGAACATGTGGTTGTCGGGCATAATACTGGCATCCCATGCATGTCTCCACTAGCTTGTCGGCGTCCGCCTTCGCGGTCAGCTAGTAGAATCCTTGCCGGAAGGCTTTCGTGACCAAAGATCGGGGAGCAGCGTGATGCCCGTAATCTCCGAGATGGATTTCGCGTAGGATTTCAATACCTTCTTGCTGGGAAACACACTTAAGGTATACACCAGTAGTGCTTCTTTTGTAGAGCCGTCCATTGATTAAGGTGTAGCCCTTTGATCGACGTACTATTTGCCGTCTTTCGACTTCGTCGTCGGGCAAAGTTCTGTGTTCGAGATATTCCATGAACGGT
This sequence comes from Avena atlantica, assembly GCA_910589765.1. Lineage (NCBI taxonomy): Eukaryota > Viridiplantae > Streptophyta > Magnoliopsida > Poales > Poaceae > Avena > Avena atlantica. The sequence continues at coordinate 233,752,480 of OU342738.1, forward strand.
TTTGTCCAAGCCGGAGGGACCTTTGCCACTATGTGGACGAAAGAGTCTACTCTGTCCGGATTGTCGATGTCTGCTCCCTTCACGGATGGTGTCTGTAGATGCTCCAGGAAAACTCCAGGCGGAATTCGTTTGCGCCCTGATCCAAGCTTAGACAACAGATCAGCCGCCTCGTTTTGCTCCCTAGGTACATACTTGACCTCGTATCCCAAGAAGCTCTTGGCTATCTCGTCCACTTCGACTCGATATGCCGCCATCATAGGGTTCCGCGCATTCCAGGTGCCAGCCACCTGCTGGGCAACCAAGTTGGAATCTCCACAGCAAACTATGCGCTTGATGCCAATATCCTTGGCTACGCGTAATCCGTGAATGAGTGCTTCATACTCCGCCATGTTGTTCGTAGTCTCGAAGTGGATCTGCAGAACGTAGTGTAGCTTGTCCCTAGTTGGTGACTATAGAAGTACACCAGCCCCCGAGCCGTTGAGTAGCTTTGATCCATCAAACTGCATCACCCAGTATTCTGGCTCGAGCAATGGGGTAACATCTGGCATCTCCGTCCAATCTGCGATAAAATCCGCCAAGGCTTGTGACTTGATAGCGTCGCGTCTCTTGTAGGTGATCTTGAAGGCGTCAAGCTCAATGCCCCACTTCGCGACCCTTCCCGTAGAGTCGCTGTTGTTGATAATATCGGACAATGGAGTCTTGCTCACCACTGTGATGGGGTGCTCCTGTAAATAGTGCCCCAGCTTCCGAGAAGCAAGTAATACTCCATAAGTTATCTTTTGGTAGTGTGGGTAACGCTGCTTGGACTCCTTCAAGACCTCGCTTACATAGTAAACTGGTCGTTGAACTCCGTGCTCATAGCCTGGTTCCTTCCGCTCTACCACGACGACGATGTTGATTACCCGGTTGGTGGCCACCATGTAAATTAACATGGGCTCTCTAGGCTCGGGCGTTGCAAGGATAGGCGCTAAGGACAGAATCTCCTTGAGCTGCTTCAATGCTGCATCTGCCTCATCCGTTCACGTGAATTTGTCCGCCTTCTTCAGCAACTTGTACAGCGGCAGAGCCTTCTCTCCAAGTCGGCTGATGAATCGACTAACTGCTGCAAAGCAACCTGTTAGTCATTGTATGTCCTTTAGGCACGTCGGAAGGTTTATGTTTAAGATGGCCTTGATTTTCTCCGGGTTGACCTCGATTCCATGTTGGGAAACGATGAAGCCCAACAATTTGCCGGCTGGAACCCCGAAGACGCACTTCTTAGGGTTAAGCATAATGTTGTATTTCCGGAGATTATCAAAGGTTTCTTTTAAGTCGGAGATTAAGTCATTTGACTTTTTAGACATCACCGCTATATCGTCCACATAGGCGTGAACGTTCCGACAAATTTGATCGTGCAGGCAATGTTGCATTGTCCGCTGGTACGTAGCACCTGCGTTTTTCAGCCCAAAGGGCATCGTGACATAGCAAAACATGTCGTAAGGTGTAGTGAACTTAGTGGCCAATTGGTCCGACTTCCTCATCTTGATTTGGTGGTATCCTGAGTATGCATCGAGAAAACACAAAAGTTCTGAGCCAGCCGTCGAGTCAATGACTTGGTCAATGCGAGGCAAAGCAAACAGATCTTTGGGACATGCTTTGTTCAAGCCAGTGTAATGAATGCACATTCTTAATTCTTTGGGTCCCTTTTTGGGGACAAGTACAGGATTGGCCACCCATTGGGTGTGAAGGACCTCTCGGATAAAACTAGACTTAAGTAACCTAGCTATCTCTTTGCCTATGGCGCTTCTCTTCTCATATCCAAAGCGTCGTAGAGGTTGTTTCACTAGTTTACATTTTGGATCAATGTTCAAGCTGTGCTCGGCAAGTTCCCTAGGTACACCTTTCATGTCGGCAGGTTGCCAGGAAAAGATGTCCCTATTCTCATGGAGGAACTCGACGAGCGCGCCTTCCTATTTGGGATCCAGGTTCGTCCCAATGTCGGTGGTCATGGAGGCATCGCCTACCACAAGTTCCACCGACTTGGTCTCGATGGCGGCCTTGAATGCTGGAGCAGAGTCAGAAATCTGTTTCTTCGACGCGTGCATCTCCGAGGCATCGACCTTGCTCTGGAGCAAGACGCGACCGGTATGTTGTCTAGTGTGCGAGAGTGTCGCTTGAGCTTGGCAACCAGAGGCTCGTAGCGGCACGAGGTCTTGAAGAAATGGATCGCGGTGTCCGGGTGGATGCCGACCGCGTTGTACCAGAGTTCTTGCCACCGTTGGACCCAGTTGCGGGTCGACTCGCGGGGTTCCTGGACGCATCGCTCCAGGTCCTCGATGGTGGTGGCGCGGGTGTAGGAGCACTCGAAGTGCCTGACGAAGGCATTGCGCATCTCCTCTCAGGAGTCGATACTATCCTGGGGGAGGGTGTTTATCCACTGCCTGCACGTCCCCTCCATCATCAGGGGGGGGGGGGGTAACGGGCGGCTAGCAGGTCGGTGTGGCCTGCGATCCCCATCGCCATGATCGAGCCAAACGGCGGGGTCGTACGAGGGGTCGTACTTTTCTATCTCCTTCGGCGCCTTGAAGTTTGGCGGGTACTTCTCGCCTCGGATCATTGGTCCGAAGCACTTGGGGCCGAGTCGACTGAGCGACCCCATTGGCTCGCCGTCGCGGCGATTGGTTAGGGTGTGTCGCAGGTCGTCGGGCTGGTGTGCGCGCTAGCTTTGATTGTTGATGATGTGGGTGCGGGCGTCGATGGGTTGACTGTTGGCGGGACGAAGTTGGTCGCTGGCCTGGGGTCGTTGGTGGAGAGTGCCGCGTTTGCGGGTCGGTGTTGGAGCTGCAGTGGCTCTAGTGGCGGGCAGTTGAGGGTGTTTGCCGCCATTGGGCAGCCACTCGAGGACGCTCTGCTTCCCGAAGAACGCGAGTACACTCGACCCTGCGAGTCGGCGCCTGCGTTTTGCTGCTCGACGACCTTTGCGAGCAGGGCCCTGACGTACTGGATCTGTAGGGCGCCGTCGCCAGTGGTCGTGATGTTGTCGGCTGCTGCTCGGCCCGCCACGAGGTTGTCCATCGGGGTGGAGAACAGTGGGAGGCCGTTCGCGTCTCGCTCCCGAGATGAGGGCGGAGACACAGGGTTTTACCCAGGTTCGCCCCCCCGGAGCGTAAAGACCTACTCCTGCTAGATTGTATTATGATGGTGGTTCAATGGGCGAGCTCGGTGGCTAGGCGGCGAGTCGCTTGGGTGTATGATGGAATGTCTCTCTACACGCCCCACAGGGAGGATTATATAGGCTCACCTCCCCTAGGGTTTACATATCTCAACCGAATCAGTTAAGGCTTCGGTACTTGTTTAACCTAATCCGACTGGGACTATCTACTCGCCTGGGCCTTCAGCTTCCAGTCGCTTGGATCCACGCCGGGCCTTGATCCAGTCGCCGCCTTGCAGGCCCACTCGCCAGTTCCTGGGCCAGTCGGAAACGTCCTGCTGGGTATACCCCGGTAGGCATATCCCCATCAATCTCCTTGGATTCTTCGCTGTAGAGGACAGCTTCCGCGTAGGCTGCTTCTCCAATCTCGCAGTCCCTAGCTTTGGAAAAGCTTCCGGATACGGTGATGACACCGTTTGGTCCGGGTATCTTGAGTTTGTTGTAGACGAAGCATGGCTTGGCCATGAAGGTGTGGAATATGTCGCGGCCGAATATGACGTGGTACACGCTCTTGAAGGGGACCACTTTGAAGGTCATGCGCTCTTGGCGGTAATTATTAACATCACCAAAGGCAACCTGAAGTGTGATGCACACAAGGGACCGAGCCTCCCGGCCAGGAACTACGCCGTGGAAGATGGTGTTGGTCCGCCTTAGGTTTGCCTCCGTCAAGTTCATCTTCTGCAGTGTATCCAGGTACATAATGTTGATGCTGCTTCCACTATCCACCATACATTTGGTGAACTCATTGCCATCAATCAAGGGATTGATGACCATGGCGTATTGGTTCTTCGTAGGGATGAGGTCTGGGTGATCCTTCCTGTCCCAAGTAATTGGAATCTCCAACCAGCGCAGGAACTGGGGAACTGGGGGGAGAGTAGCCATCAGTATCCTCATGGAGGTCTTCTGTTGTCGGACGGTGGGGGTGCCAAACAAAGTGTGGAAAACTGCCGCCTTCTTCTCGAAAGGGTTCTCGCCTTTGCCGTCGCTCTTGGCGGCGTGCTTGGGGTCAATGTCCTCGTCCATGTCACTTGAATCCTTGGACTCCTCCTCCTTCTTCCCCTTTCCCTTTCTTCACGGTCTGTTCTTCCGACTTTACTTGTAGCCGGACTCCGGGTCCTCCTTGAGGTCATTACTGAACTTGCAGTGGCGATTCGTGTGGGTGGCCTTGCCGTTGGCATCGAGGTGTACGAGGCACGACATATCGCGGTACTCCTCGTAGGTTTGCGGAACGCGGAGCACTACCGAGGTAGTTTCACTTCCTCGCTGCTGCCCACAACCAGCTCCCCGTCCTCGGCCATGTTGTCCGCCATCACCTCGTCCTGCGAAGGTCATAGTGACCATGTTGGGAGTTTTCTTTTCTTCTGGTGCGGTTTTAAGCTTTGTGCTGATGTTACTCCGAGCTTGAGTTGGAATGGCTTTTGCCGACAGAGAGCCGCGATCATCGTCGTCGGAAGCTGCGAACTCACTGGCCAACTGAATCATCTAGTTCAAGTCTAGCTGGTGATTGTCCTGCAAGCGCTTCAGCTTGTGTCAGAGCAACGTGCCCCTTTCCAACCCATCGATGAAGGCGGCCATGGCGGTCTGAGCGTGCACTCCTGCGCAAGAATTCTTCATATCCAGCCAGCGGGAGAGGTAGGCGCGAGATGTCTCATCTTTCTCTTGCACGCACCGTTGTAGATCGCCAGCAGTGCAGGGACGCTTGTACGTACCCTCGAAGTTCTTGGTGAACGCTTCTTGCATGTCCAACCAATTGCATATGGTTCTTTCCGGCAAGTCATCAATCCATTGATGGGCCATGCCCACGAACATCATTGGGAGGTACTTGACGACGAAGTTGGGGTTACCCCCGGCGATCTCTACCGCGTTACCATAGTCCTGCAACCATGTAGCTGGCTTGGTGGTGCCGTCATAGGGCTTGATGGTCTTGTCAATACGGAAACCTTTGGGGTAAGTTGCGGACCGTATCACAGGTCCAAAGCAACATGGTCCCAGGTATGGTCCTTACCGGGCCTCGTGGATCTTGTCTATACGCGAACGTGCGTCGTATGGATCCGGGCTTCTTTTCTTCTTGCCAACAGGGGATGGGCTGCGTGAAAGACGCGGGTCTCCTCCGCCATGGTGGCTGCTAGGTGGCGATGGAGGTGGAGGTGGCGGTGGGTTAGCCTTCTTGCTGTTACCCTCCTGTGACGCCTCACGCTTGTCGCGGTTGCTTGTCGGACGAGTAGGGTCATGGTGTGACCTGCTCTTGTGTCCCTGGTTGCGCTCTCCGTCATGACGTCTCTGCTCCGCATTGTCGCGGATGAAGATGCTGCTTTGCCTTGGCGGGGGCATATCCGTACGACGGTGAGCCTTGGTGTCTTCACGATATCGGGGTGAGCGGGGCGATGGCGATGGGCGACGAGGTTGGGCCTTACCTCCATGGTCAGAGGATATGGGGATAGCATCCTTCCTGTTGCGCGCATCCCTCCGTCTTTGCTCTGACGAACCCGTACGTCTGAGACCCGACATCAAGAGTAGATCTGTCCCTTGGCGGCTTATGCTGGCTATACTGGCAAAACGCTAGGTCAGACTCAAGCCTCTGAGAGGTGGCCTTTTCCTGTTGTTTCACTGCCTTGGTTACTAGGTCATAGACCTGGTCCACCGCTTCAGGAGATCTATCCTGCTCTAGAAGGGTTTTGGCGACGGCGAGGTTGAGGAGAGGAGTGGGCATCACCTGCCTGCCTTCACTGTCAATGTATGGCTTGGCTTGTGCCGGCTTCGGGGGAGACCATCCTAGTTTTCGCCGCACACCAGGATCGTTGAAGACGCGAGCCGGAGCTTTCTTGGCCTTCTGCTGTTGTAGCAGAGTCTTGTACTCGACCTCCATTGCTCTAGCTTTCTCTATAGATTTCTGCGTGTTGACCAGATCTTGATCTAGCTTTGCGCCTTGGTCCGCAATCGCATGTGCTTCCTCCAGCAGCTGCTGGCGCTTCTCGTCAAGCTGGGACATGTTCCGTATATGATCTACGGTCAATGGCTCGACGAGGAGATTTCCGTACATCACTCTATCAGCTGGAGTAACTTGGGAAGCAACAGACGTAGATGCCGGAGGCGGCGGGTTTGCGGTGTTGTTGTTGCTCGGTCCGCTGCCGTGTTCCTGCGACTGTTGCACTGGATTAGGCGGAGGGGGCATGACCTTTGCGCGATCATTGTCGGCAGCGATAGGTGGTCCGTTCCCTTTGTCTAGAGCTGTAGGCGGAGCTCGTCCGGGTTGATCTTCTTCCAGCGCCGTCCCAAAGGCGGTGAACACCTCTCGGGACGTGACGGTGTTGTTGGCCTGATCGTCGCGCGTGTAGTCCTCCTCCATCTCCTGCATGGCAGTGTCTAGTTCCTCCGGGCTGAAATCTATCTCCTCCGAGTATGCACTGAAGTCGGCATAGAGCGCGTCAATCACAGAGTCTGAGGGTGCTCGGGCTTCCTCGATGACGGGGGGTGGAGGTGCAACAGGTGCGACGATGACTGCAGGTGGTGGTGCTACTGCAGCAATGGCGGCCAGAGGATGTGGTGGCGGTGGCTGAATCGGTGGCGCTCCGTCAATGAGCGCAGGAGCCGCCTGAGCTACCTCTTCAGCCTCCGCGTAGTTGTTTACGGTGTCGACCATGCTTTCGAAGGTGAGATGTCCCAAAGATTGCGGCCGCCTTAGAGAATGCCGGAGAAGCGTACCGTGGTCCAGTCCTTCCACAAAGTGATACATGGCATCATCATTGGGGTAGTGTGCCATATCGGCTCGTATACGGAGCCACCTGGCCAGGTAATCACGGGGGTTTTCGCCCTCTCTCTGGACGCAACACGCCAGATCGAAGATGGTCACCACGCCGACGAACTTGGATCTCTGCTGTCCAGACACGCGGACGAAGCCGGCGGACTTGCAGTGATCTTCCACCGTTATATCCTGCATAAGGGCGGTTTGGGTGGGCCTGAATTTTTTTGATCTTTGCCGGCAAACTCCGAAGAGAGATCCGACATCGATCCTTCCGCGAACGTATCGTGCCCGTAGGCTATCCGTGCGGGTCTTGAATTTTTCTGATCTTTGCCGGAAAACTCCGAAGAGAGATCCGACATCGATCCTTCCGCGAACGTATCCTTCCCGTAGGCGGTCCGTGCGGGTCTTGACGCTCCTCCGACTCCCAGGGAACTAGTGCCCGAGTCGGTTTTGCCAATGAAGAGGTGGATGTCTCCGATGGGGACGATCGAGCATCGAGTAGGGTTCGTCTTCGTCAGGATCCAGAATTCGTCGGGAGGGACAATTGGAACGTTGCCGGAGAAGAGAACACAACCGATGGCTACGGTTTCGCCGATTCTCGTGAAGATCTTGGTCCTCGCCCGCTAAAGAGCCTAAAGCGCCTCTTGCCCCATGGTGGGGGCCAACTATCGTGGTATTGCCGACAAGTACGCCATGGAGGGGTCCTCACAGTGCGTGTTTAGAGACGTGGGGGAAGGCGGACGGTTGACGGGTACGAGGTAACACAACTTACCCAGGTACAGATCCCACGACGGTGGCGGAATCCTACTCCTGCTATAAATCACTATAATGGCAATACGCCGAGTTACAGGGATCGGTTCGCTGTGCGAGGTTATGTGAAGTTGTGCCCTAAAGGATCCCATAGGCCCGACTTATTTAGTCGCCAGGTCCTAGGGTTACAGGGAAAAGTTCTATCCGGACAGGTTACAGAGTCCTACACTGCCTACAATCAGGCTAGCATGTCTTGCACTCCAAGGCTCCGGGTACATCGGTGACTCCTCCGTAGCCTTCCTTTATCCGGCATGGGCCTCCCTTCTGGATCCATGTAACTGGGCCGCCTAGCAGGCCATAGGCCATGCTACCAACTGCGGGCCACCCGGGTTATCCGGATAGAGGACATTCTATGAGGATACCCATATAGCATATCCCCAACACTAAGCATAATGCTAAAACAACACCTAGCATGTCATGCTAAAGTCTAAGTCACAATCAATGCAATCTCCTCTTGCACTTCAAGCAAGAACTTACTACTCCTTTCCAAACACCAAGCAAACTTATTTGCAAAACAACACAGCGAGAACGGAGGTCCAAACTACTAAAGCAAACTAAACAAACTAAGCAAAGCAAACGAAAACTAAGACGCTCCAAGAACAACACAACTGTGCATGAAACAATAAAAACGAAGTGTCTAGACAGACCTGAGCTTTTTTTGATAAAGAAGGGGATGCCTTGGGCATCCCCAAGCTTTGACGCTTTTGTCCATTCTTCATCTCATTGCATCATTCTCTCTCTATACCTTAAATTTTTCCTTCATACAAAACTTCACACAATCTTCATTAGCAACATTAGTGTATTCAAAAGATATTAGACCACTGGCAAAGCTTTGGAACAGCAAGGATTTTCACTAAAAACACAAGCTACTGTAGTAACTCCTTAAAAAAACTCAATTTACCTGAAGAGAGCTCAAAAAGGAACCAATAAGAAGCAAATGCAAATAATGGCAGAAATCTGTCAAAACAGACCAGCAGGTAGAAACCGATATTTTCGAACATCTTCTGTTGCTCCAATCACAAAGTGTTGAACTAACGAAAGTTATATAACATACTGGGGGATTTATTTGTAAAGTTTGAGCTCAATCCGAGTTACAGAGGCTCCTCACTTTGTTTTGGTGCAGGACAGAAATCTGTTTCGGGACAGCAACTCCCCAAATCTTACTTCCTTCTCATTAGAGGTCATTCTTGCCACAAAAAGCAAACAAAAAGGATAAGGAGAGGTCATTACAGTAGTAATAACTTCCAAAACTCAAGGAAACTCTTGGGTTATCTCCAACAAGTACTTTTCTTTAACGCCTTTAAGTTAGGCACAAGAAGCAAGAAGAATCAAGTATTTTCAAATGAAGAAGCATTAACATTCATACTTGCAAATTCTTCAACTATGAAAGGTATCTCATCCAAATGGGTCTTGGAGGATCCCTTCTAATCTCTCTTTGGTCTACTACCTTCATCAAAAAGATTTCAGGAGCAATCCAATCAAAATTCTTTTCAAAGGCTTCATGCATTCCAACAAGCTTAAAGGGTATGGGTATATTGAATTCCTCTCTAGGCTTAGTTTTATCAGAAATACCCACGACATCTACACTTGAGCATAGCATATTAAAACACTAAAAGACCTTTTTGTCTTCCCTAGCAACATCATGGAATTCTTTTGATAAAGTTTTAAGGATGAATTCCCTTTTTTCAGCATCTTCTCTTCTTTTAGTTTTAGGAATAAAAATGGTATGAAGGGGTTAAGGCCAACAAACCTAGCCTCCAACATATGAACAAAAGAAGCTGCAGCAATCCCATAATTAGAAGCAAGCTCTTCTATAGATTTATCCTTAATATCCTCATGCTTGCTAACATAATTAAAGAATTCTTCAATATTATCTTTCCTAATTATGGAGCCACTACCTATTGCAAGGTATTTATGGGTGAACTTGGGGAGCAACATGGTGATCTAGAGCAAGGTGGAAACTAGAGGAGGGACTAATTTTTTTTGTTTTTAGAATAAAGCAGGCAAACCAAACTAGACTAATTTTTTGGGTTTTTTGAAAAGAGGCAAATAAAACCAAGCAAAAGAAACAAAGCAAACTAAAAACAAAGTAAAGAGAAAGGAAGTGAAGGACTCCCCTAGTGAAGACGTCCTTAGCCTCCCCGGCAACGGCGCCAGAAAACTTGTTGATGACTCCTTGCTGGAGCCAGAGAACTTGGTGCTTGATGTGGAGTCTTGTTGGGAACCCCAAGAGCAAGGTGTGAAGAGCACAGCAGCAAGTCTTCCCTCAGTTGAGACCGAGGTTATCGAACCACAAGGAGGAAGAAAACGTCACACAGGTGTTGCAAGCAACACGGAGACCTGCACAACACAAACTCAAGACTTTGCCCCAACTAATTAGTGAGGTTGTCAAGCTCACCGGTTTGCTGTAACAAAGGATTAAACGTATGGTGTGGAAGGTAATGGTTTGCAACAAGTAAACAAGTAACAGTGGAAGATGTATCAATGGTAAAGATTGGACCGGGGTCCATAGTTCACTAGAGGTGCCCTCCTTAGATAAACAACATGGCATGAAGGGTAAACAAATTACAACGGGGAAATTGACAGGAACAAAGCAAGGCATAACAATGCGATTACTAGTCAGAAAGATCCCATGAGGTTGATTGGGCAATACAACAATATACATAGACCGCCATTCAACTGCATATATGACTAGAAGTCCACCTTCAGGTTATCATCTGAACCCCTTCCAGTATTAAGTTGTAAGCAATAGACAACTGCTTTAAGCAAAGTGTGTAAGGTAAACAGTCCACATGTTCCATGAACAAGAGACCGTTGTTTTCTACCTAGTAGAAATAGCACATCTACAACCTAAGAGATTATTTTCACTTCCCTTGGAAACTAGAGGCATGAACCCACTATCGAGCATAACTCTCTTGCAAAAAATAGGACGTTTGAAACTTTTAACAGTTGTAATCGTGAGTCAACAAGTTACCCCCTCTTGGAGTCACTAGCAACTACTTGGCCAAGATAACCACTAGCAACGAAGAGCATGCAAGATCACAAACAATACAGACATGATAGAATCATAAAGATAAAACCATTAATCAAACCAACATAATAATCTCAATATCCATCGGATCCCCGCAAACACAACATGCATGATTACAAATAGATTAGATCTTGATCATGAACGGAGCTTCCAAGATCTATACATGAAAGCACAAAGGAGGCGATACAACCATCTAGCTACTACATGGACCCATAGTCCAAGGTGGAACTACTCACGCATCATACCGGAGAGAAGGCCTCCGGGATGATCTCCCCTCCGGTAGGGTGCCGAGAAGAGCTTCAGATCCCCCCAATCTAGGGATGATGGTGGCGGCGGCAACAGACGGTTTCGTGGATTTCTGATCGGGTACTCAGGGTTTCTTCATCGGGGGCTTCTTATAGGCGAAGGCGGAGACCGAGGCGGCCGCCAGGGCGACCAAACCCTAGCCAGGCGCGGGGTGGGGCCCACCCACGCCTAGGGTGGGTCTGGCCCCTCTGGCCGGCCCCTCGGGCTCTCCTCTCGACTTCTTGTTCCCCACAGAAAGTTATTGACTTTGTCCTTCGTCCCATCCAATTCCGATAATATTTCTTACTAACTTTTCTGAAACCAAAAACAGCAGAAAACAGGCATCTGGCACTGTTGCAACTTGCTAATAGGTTAGTACCAAAAAACATGTAAAAAGCACCTCAAAGTGTAGACAAGTAAAGAAAAGTAGATACAAAACAAGCATGGAGCATCAAAAATTATAGATACGTTTCCAACGTATCAATGCAACTACGAGAATTTCCCTATATGCAAACCTATCTACTAAACACGTAAAGTGAGGTGCGAGGAAACCGTAGTGGAGCACGTGGAGACACAGAGATTTGTTTTACCGCAGTTCCTTCCTTGTTAAGGGAAGTACATCTGCGTTGGAGGGGTGGGCGGTTCTAAGACCACCACGCCACAATAGGACTCACCCTATTCTTCGATGGATCTCGCCACGAAAGGCCTGATCCACCTTCTCCACTATTGGTACCCTTCGAGGCGGGAACCGGTGCCTTTACAACTCTAGCGCGGCACACATCCAGAACAAAATTGGAGGCTCCCGTAATGAAAACAAGCTGTCACAAGAACAAGGATTATCAATATAATCAAATCAAGGATCTAGATATTTGCAAGAAATACTAGATAAAGGGTTCTCCAAATGAATGGAGAGGAGGTGAAGCGCTTGATTGCTGTTGATGAAGATCGAGCCCTCCTCCTTCGATTCCCCAAGGGTCGGGGCCTTTGGGTGGATGAAGGTGGAGATCTCTTGGATGGAACTTGAGGAACAAATATTGTCTTTTTCGAATGAACCAAGAGTTCTAGCAAGAGGGGGATGATGGGTTTAAATACCCTATGCCCTGAACTGGCCGTTGGAGCTTTTTAGGGGAGGATTATCCGCCCCCCACTAGGGGCGGACTATCCGCCCTGGGAAGAAAATCCGCCCCCAGGCCGGAATTTCTGGGGGAAAATCCCCCCCACACATACACAGTGGGTCGCGCCGAGCTTGACTTGATGAAAATCCTCGAGGGGGTGGATTATCCGCCATCCTCCCCCTCAAGGGAAGACTATCCTTCCCACAGATGGAAAGTACGGGGGAAATTCCGCGCTCCTCTCTGATTGACTCGCCATGGCGACCTTTGCAAAACCCCTGGGCAAAAACTCTGCCCCTGGCCGGAAAATCCGGGAGTAGGGGCCGGATTATCCGGCCCCCCAAAAACCACTTTGAATCTCATTTTCAATGTTTAGGTCTTTAGCACTTCAACACACATTAAATAGTCCTTGGTATTGTTATCTAACACACAAAACACTAGAGATCATGAAATGTTCTTTCAATCTCCCCCTTTTTGGTGTTAGATGACAATACTAGGATTTGCAATAGAACCTACTAACATCATCTTCAAGAAATGAAAGAGGCTCCCCCTAAATGTGTGCATATTAATAATTTCCATTTTAATATAAATGCACACACTAAGGAACAAGCCAATTTCATAACATTAACGGCTATAACAAGGATGAGTTAGGAAACATATGTCATACCACCGGAATGTGAAATAGCCAATATGAAAAGTTAGAATATTAGGCCTCGAACACATCCCACCATATTGATGCAATCAATAGATAACTCCATAATTCCATATGACATCAAGATAATTCCATACTCCATAGATAAATCCAGAATTCCATACGGATAGTTCCACAAGATAAATCCAGAATTCCAAAATTCCACACATAATTCATAGTGCCACACATGACATAGTCTCATATTAAACCAAGCACACATAAAAGTTAAACACTAAAGGGACAGAAGCAACCGATAAAGAAAACAAATGATAAAGAGGTAAATGCTTGCACCCGACCCATGCAAATCCGAGACCTAAATAGAACTACTTCTCCCCCTTTGGCATCGAAACGCCAAAAATGAACAAGAGCGATGCTAACGCCCCAAGAGCAATAAAATCCAAAAAGATCCAATAGGAACCAACTCTTCTCAAGGAAGAGGGCGGTGGCCGAAGCCACCATGTTGGAGCGCATGGCATGACACTGCGAAGATATATCTTGAGTTCAAAACCAATGCTCATCGATGACCCACATATCACAAAATGATATTAAGGGAAATGATTTTTTTTGCTTTTGGCATTATGGTGTGGGTTAGCCAAATCAATTAGGACCACACTCCCCCTATGTCTATGCCCGCATCTAAACCAAGTACATGAGGAAGTGCAAGTGAGTATGCAAGGGTAGTCAAGCCAAGCTCCTTGAATCTATGATATTTAGCTCATTCCTCAAATAAAAAAACCTTGCATGATCAAGTGTCTTCGTGAAAATATTAGCAAGTTGGTTCTTCGTGCTCACAAAAGATAGCGCAATATCTCCATGAGCAACATGATCCCGAATAAAATGATTGTGAATCTCAATATGTTTTGTCCTTGTATGTTGCACCGATTGTAAGCAATTTTAATAGCACTTTCATTATCGCATAAAATAGGAACTTTGTCACAATTGACACCATATTCCCTTAAAGTTTGTCGCGCCCATAATAATTGTGTACACGCACTTACCGTAGCAACATATTCAGCTTCGGCGGTTGAGAGTGATATGCAATTTTGTTTCTTCGAAGACCAACACACTAGAGACCTGCCCAAGAATTGACATGCACCAGAAGTTGATTTTCGACCATCCTTGTCACCAGCCCAATCTAAATCAGTATATCCACATAGAGAGAAACTAGATCCTTTGGGATACCATAAACCAAAATTTGGGGAATGAACCAAATATCTAAAGATTCTCGTGACTGCCACTAAGTGGCTTTCTTTAGGAGCGGCTTGGTACCTTGCACACACTCCTACACTCAACACGATATCGGGTCTAGATGCGCAAAGGTAAAGGAGAGAGCTGATTATGGATCGGTATACCTTTTGGTCCACATCTTTACCCTTTGAATTAAGCTCGAGATGACATTTAGTTCGCATTGGAGTAGCAACGCCATTGAGATCCGTCATATTGAACCTCTTGAGCATGTCTTGGATGCCATTGGACTTGCTTGATCTCGAATCCAAGAAAGAACCTTAATTCTCCCATCATAGACATCTCAAACCCGTCAGTCATAAGCTTTGAAAATTCATCATTAAAAGCTTGAGTAGTAGAGCCAAAAATAATATCATCTACATATAGTTGGCATACAAAAAGCTCCTCGTTAACCTTCTTAGTAAAAAGAGTGGGATCGATTTGCCCAACTTCGAATCCATGGTCTAACAAAATCTCTTTAAGGTGCTCATACCACACACGTGGGGCTTGTTTAAGGCCATAGAGCGCCTTATCAAGTTTGTAGACATGGTTCGGAAACTTGGGATCCTCAAAACCCGGGGGTTGCTTAACATATACCAACTCATGTAGATGACCATTAAGAAAAGCACTCTTAACATCCATTTGTTGTAATTTAAAATTATGATGAGCAGCATAAGCAAGAAGGATACGGATGGACTCAAGGCGAGCCACAGGAGCATAGGTTTAGCCGAAATCGATGCCTTCCACTTGAGAGAATCCTTGAGCGACCAGCCTTGCCTTATTCCTTACAACAACGCCATTTTCATCTTGCTTGTTCTTGAAAATCCACTTTGTGCCGATAACATTGTGGCACTCTTTATTTTTTCTACGAGCTTCCAAACTTTGTTACGCTCTAAGTTATTCAGTTCTTCATGCATTGCAACCACCCAATCTGGATCTTCAAGAGCATCAAAGACCTTCTTTGGTTCTATCATTGATATATGAGCTTGATAATCACATAAGCTAGCAAGTTCTCTTCTAGTAGACACTCTTCTTCTTAGATCACCTACAACCTTGTAAAGAGTATGGCCCCTTAACTCAAGGTTCTGATCAGCACGAGCTTCAATTTCCTTATTGTTTCTTGGAGGAGTTACTGCAACATTTGGATCCTTGTCTTGGCCACTACCTTGTACTTGATCTTGATCTATACTCATAACAGGAGGTTGCTACTGTTCTGGATCTTCAAGTCCGAATATTCCGGCCCTAGGTAGGGCCGGATAATCCGGCCTAGGAGTTTCGGCTTCAGTTTCTTCTTCCTGATTGCCCCTGACATGACTTGGATAGCCAGGGCCAGATAATCCTCCCCTTGGGGCCGGAGAATCTGTCCTGGGATTTTCAGAACTTTACTGCTCGTGTTGAATTTCCCCTGGAGCGTGTTGGAGTGCCAGGGGCGGATAGTCTGCCCCTTGGAGGGGGCGGAAAGTCTGTCCTGGGACTACCATTTTGCCCAGAAGACAGATGATCTTCGATAGGTTATGGTGTTGGTGTAGTAGTTTATCCAGCAGTAGGGGCTTGTTGATCTTTTGTAGATGAGGGCTCCACTTGAGTGGATCATTGTCCTTCCCGATCCGCCACAAGGGGTTCCTCAATGGGGCGGAAAAATCCCACACCCATTCTTCTTATGGCATCTTGAGGTATTTCAACATCTGCATCAGAAACATCAACTTGCCCCACATGGGAGCCATCATTTTCATCAAATTCCACACTACAAGATTCTACAAAAATTCTGGAGAGCTTGTTGTAGACTCTATAAGTGTGGGTTTCGACACATAACCAACAAAAATACCTTCTAAAGCCTTAGACTCAAATTTATACAAACAAACTCCTTTGATGAGAAAGAAACACTTACAACCGAATACCTGGAAATATGATATGTTGGGCTTATTACCGGTAAATATTTCATATGATGTTTTGTCCAAAATCTTGCGGAGGTAGAGCCGATTTGATGAGTGACAAGTGGTATATATGGCTTCAGCCCAAAAGTTGTATGGTGACTTGAATTCAACCAACATTGATCTATCCATATCCATCAAAGTGCGATTCTTCCTCTCGGCTACACCATATTGTTGAGGGGTGTACACAGTAGAATATTGATGGCTTATCCCCTCTTCACTTAGAAATTCATTTAATGTGTAGTTCTTGAACTCGGAACCATTTTCACTTCTTATTGAAAATATGGGGACATTGTGTTGACGCTGGACCTCATTGGTGAAATCAATGACATTTTGTTGCGTCTCACTCTTTAGTTTGAAAAAATAGACCCATGTGTATCTTGAGTAATCATCGACTATCACAAAGCAATATTTCTTCCCACCGAGGCTATCATGAGATGGAGGACCAAATAAGTCCACATGAAGTAATTCCAAGATCCTCTTTGAGGAAACAATAGTTTTCCTCTTGTGGTGAGAGTCATGCATCTTGCCTTCAACACATGCCCTGCAAACACAATCTTTGGCAAAGGAAACATTGTCTTTTAGTCCAAGGATGTGGCCACCCTTGTGAAGACTTTGCAAAGTTCTCATGTTGACATGGGCTAGACGGCGATGCCATAACCATCCCACGCCGGACTTTCCGAATAAGCACATCGGACCCGCAGTGGTTTTCCCCGAAAAGTCCACCACATATAGGTCATTTTCGACGTACCCAACGAAATCGACCTTTAGAGACTTGCTACACAAGATGACCACTAAATCATCATCAATTAAAACAGCAAAGCCCATCTTACCAAGGGCACAAATAGAAAGTAAGTTGTAACTGAGGGTCTCAACAAGCATGACGTCCACGAGAGAGATATCGTGGGCAACCACTACCTTTCCAATACCCAATACCTCAGATTTAGAGTTATCCCCATAGGATACTATAATATGATCATGATTGGGTCTCATCTCCGTCTCTTTGCTTCCGGTCATATGACTAGTGCACCCACTGTCCAGCACCCATTTAGAACCACCGGAAGCATAGCCTTGCAAGAGAATTACTTCTTGGTTTTAGGTACCCATTTTTAAATGGGTCTTCTCATGTTAGTAACAAGGGTCTTTGGAACCCAACTAGACCAAGCAACATATTCATCAAAAGTACCAACATAATTAGCATAGCCATCACCATAGTAATCACAAAATATTTCATAATTAGGATTGTTAGACCCTGCAAAACCAATATGGTCAGTTTTGTCCTTTGTGATGTTCTTTTCAATGGTGTGTGTCTGCTTGGTCTTCTTCTTCTTGTTCTTCTTCTTCTTGGACTTGGAAACATAGCAAGTCCCTCTTTTCCAAGATTTGATCTTTGCTGGCCAAGAATATCATCAAGAAATCCCTTACCTTTGGGAGTGGAGTCATTGGCAAGCTCATCTTACATCCTAGCATTTTCCTTGTGAATATATGTTGATTTAGATGTGCTAGGAACATCATATTTAGTCAATCGAATTTGGAGCTGATCATGAGACTCACTAAGAATAGTGAATTCACTTTTCAAAGCCTTGTGAGCAATGTCAAGTTTCTCCAATTCCTCGGAGAGTCTAGCATGAGCATCCCCAAGGTCAACCTTTTCTTTCTTTAGTTTCTTTGCTTTGGCTACTGCATTGTCATGTTCCTTAACAGGCTTTCTCACCACTTATTCATGTGACTCCTCAATAGACTCAAGTCTCTCTTTAAGAGAAACACGCGCCTCTTCCTCTTCTTCTAGAGAATATTTAGAGATGCAATCTCCATTGCATCTTCCCTTTCAATTCTGCCCTTTTATTCAAGAAGCACTTCATTTTGGGCCAGCTGGTCCATGAGAGCCTCAAAATGTATTTTGTGATCACCTTGCAAGTTAGTGATAAAATAGTCCAAAGAAATAATTTCTTCTTTAACCTTAAGACTAGTAGGATCATCCATGTCAATCATAGCCTTAGCAAAAGAAGTGTTAGAAGATGATACCGTGGAACCTCTTGCCGTGAGGCAAGTGGCGTTCTTGTTGATGACGTTTTTGTTCGAAGAGTCTAAGAGAGATGTTGGTGTAGATGTGGTGACTATAGCAGCCACCTCTCGAGAGCTATCATCCTCATCTTCATCTTCACTTCCCAATGTATACTCCTCTTGAGCTACTAAGACTATCTTTGGTTGCTTCTTGAATGGAGCACTCTTCTTCACAAATTTCTCCTTTCGCGGAGCCTTTGACTTCTCTTTGAGAATGAGTCTTCCTCCATTATCTTATATACTTTGATAAGGACACTCAGCTACAAAGTGCAGCTGGTCTCCACAATTGAAACATGTTCTCAGCTTGGGACCGTTATCCCTTCTTCCATTTGCTCCACTCTTGCGTTCTAGTTCAAATTTGGCTAGATCCTTCCAAATATTTCTAGCATAGAAGGCAATGTATTGTCCATGAGCTCTCTTAACATCCTCGAGATAGTACATATCTTCTATGTCATCTTCATATTGATCATCCACACTTTTCTTCAAGGCCATGTTGACCCCCTTTTGCATCCCAATAGCTCGTGCACGTGAATCTTCGGCATTCTTGGCAGCCACTTCGAAAGATGCCATTTCTTGCATAACCTCATTGGATGTCATTAGGTGGTAGTTATGCGTTCCTTAGATACTCTTAAAATCTGTGGTCTCAAAAGGCATAAGAGCACTAACATACTTTTGCTTGATCCAAGCATCATCAACATGAGAAACACCATCATTTCTCAAAGTGGTGGCTATTGACTTGAGCCGCCTATACATGTCCTCGTGATCTTCTCCATCCAACATATAGAACCCTTCAGATTGGTTACTCAAAGCATCATACCTATTTCTTCTCATGCTTTCATTTCCAATGAAGAGCTCGGCGAGGGCATTCCAAGCTTCCTTTGCTGTGTTGAGATGCTCTATGTGTGGCATGTATTTGGTACCCACACCAAGCTAAATCATGTGTAGAGCTGTTGCATTGAGTTGACTGTCTACAACCTCTCTTCTTGTTAGGTTGTTTGGATCTCCAACATGAAGACCATTCTCTATGATTTCCACAACTCAATGGAGGAGATGCACACATGAGACTTCATCAAAAATTGTCATTGATTAAAAGTAGATCTTGAAAGTTTGGGTGGATCACCCCTATTATGTATATGAGGGTGTGGGATAGGTGGATTAGGTGAATACACATGGGAAACCACATTGTATCCTTCCTTACCACTATCCTTTTTTCTAGGATGAGCTCTTACTAGTGCCATCACCAACCACCTCGTTCTCTTTGGAATCGGTATTACCCTTTTCCTTGGATTATGGAGTGGTAGCCTTAGAGGAAGATGGAGGTGATGCCGCGGATGTGTAGAGACGCATTATCATTTGACGCATATCTTCCATCTTAGACTCCATATAACTAATCAAGGCTGTTTCCAACGTCTTGAGATTGTTCATGGTGACTACTTGTGGAGCCTCACTCCCATCTCCCTTGGAACCCATACTTCTCTTAGGCGGTTAAGCCCGAATAAAGAGCCGAGGCTCTGATACCAATTGAAATGGATCGTATGGGCACCTAGAGGGGGTGAATAGGTGCTACTCAATTTTTAGTTCTTTTTCAATTTTAGGCTTGACACAAAGTAAATTCTCTAGATATGCAACTACGAGAATTTCCCTATATGCAAACCTATCTACTAAACACGTAAAGTGAGGAGCGAAGAAACCGTAGTGGAGCACGCGGAGACACAGAGATTTTTTTTACCACAGTTCCTTCCTTGTTAAGGTAAGTACATCTGCATTGGAGGGGTGGGAGATTCTAAGACCACCACGCCACAATAGGCCTCACCCTATTCTCCGATGGATCTCGCCACAAAAGGCCTGATCCACCTTCTCCACTATTGGTACCCTTCGAGGCGGGAACCGGTGCCTTTACAACTCTAGCGGGTCACACATCCACAACCAAATTGGAGGCTCCCGTAATGACAACAAGCTGTCACAAGAACAAGTATTATCAATATAATCAAATCAAGGATCTAGATATTTGCAAGAAATACTAGATCGAGGGTTATCCAAATGAATGGAGAGGGGGTGAAGCGCTTGATTGCGGTTGATGAAGATCGATCCCTCCTCCTTCGATTCCCCAAGGGTCGGGGCCTTTGGGTGGATGAAGGTGGAGATCTCTTGGATGGAACTTGAGGACCAGATATTTTCTTTTTCGAATGAACCTATAGTTCTGTTAGGAGGGGGTGATGGGTTTAAATACCCTCTGCCCAGAACTGGCTGTTGGAGCTTTTGGGGGCGGATTATCCGCCCCCACTAGGGGCGGGTCCTAGTGAGAAAATGCACCCTCGGGCCGGAATGCCCGGGAGAAAATTTGCCCCCCACACAGTGGGTCGTGTCGAGCTTGACTTGGTGAAAATCCTTGAGGGGGAGGATTATCCGCCCCCGCAAGGGGTGGACTATCCGCCTCTGGGAAAAAATCCGCCCTAGAGACGGAAAGTCCAGGGGAAATTCTGCCCCTCTCTGATTGACGCGTCGTGGCGACCTTTGCAAAACTCTTGGGGGTGTACTATCCAGCCCCCTTGAGGGGCGGATTATCCGGCCCCCTTGAGGGGAGGATTATCCAGCCTCGGCAAAAACTCCAGCCCTAGCCAGAAAATCCGAGAGATATACCGCCCCCATACTGCATGACGTGCCTTGGCGCCGTTTGTCGATTGGGAAGGGGCGGATTATCAGGCCCTGGTAGGGGCGGATTATCCCCCCCCCAAACCACTTTGAAGCTCCTTTTCAATGTTAAGGTCTGCAGCACTTCCACACACATTAAATAGTCCTTGTTATTGTTATCTAACACAAAAAACACTAGGGATCATTGTCGTGGTGGTATCACGGCAGATGCCATGGGTAGGCTAAAGTATGGGGCCAATAGATGCTAGAGGGATCTGGGAGGGAAGATGCAGTTGATTCTACACACAGAAGTCTAAGGCTAAGATCTTTATTTCTTCTTCCTTGGGCTACAAGTGCTCCTTGAGCTGTATACATGGAGAAGAGAAGAACTTTACCAGCCTAACGGCTCTCACTTTAGTCGATCCCCCTTCTGAGTCCAAGCCTCTCCTTATAAAGGAGAGCCCTGGGTTCCTTTAGGGCTGACGTGGCAAGCATATTCGAGGAATATGCTTGTCCCAATATAGCAGTTCGGCGCCCCCTTTCCCTGTCGCCCCTCTAACGACGGCAAGGTTCCAGAGGGCCCCTCCTGTGCGCCTCGGTCTTATGGACTGTCAACTCTGTGACCTCCTCCTGCCTCTCTGTCGCTCTGCGCCTTTGTCCGTAGCGCTTGGCTCTGCTCAGATTCTCCCTAGCTTGCAGCTAGGGTTTGACTTCAGGCTTCTCCTTCTCCTGCAAGCCTCATATCATTCGGTCCTTCCTTGGATAGCTCAGATCGTCCTTCACCTGCATCAAGATCACTCAGGCTAACCCGACCGACTTACGTAATATCTCGGCCGGGTAATGTCTTAATATACATATACGGGCCTCTCGCCTCCATATGTCGGCCGACTTCTACAGGATTCGGCCGACTTAGACTGTAACTCGGAAACCAGACGGGGATCGTACCTTCGTCTTTCCCCATCTTTAACCTATCCGGGGTCACCCCTCAACATTAGTCCCCGAAGCTGGTGTGGCCCTGCCGATAACTTCGGCCGGGTCGTATCAGCTTCATCACATTTTTCTGTATTGTTCCCGAGTTATCTTTTTCTCGTCCGAGGTACCCATGTTCCTTCTCTCGTACGCCTTGTCCTACGTGTCACTCCCATCATTGTTCTTCTAGTTTTTTGTTCCTCTACAGTATTTACTGACATGCTACAGTTAACACTGTACCTGCTGCGCCGTCGTTGCGACGCCTCGTGTGCCGTTTCCCTGGGGGATCGCAACCTTCTTCGCTCCTGTTTGGCTGTTGGTGCGGTTCCACTTATCGTCGTGCGTTCATGCCGCACCCACGATCTACACGGTCAACTGCTGCACCCACGATCCCACTACCTTGTTTGTGGCTCGATTATAAAGAGGGGCGCGGCGTCTGGGAATTCACTTTTCCCCTTCTCGCTCGCCTGTGCCCTTCTTCTTCCTCTCGCTTCCGCGCCCTCTTGCAGCTCCGCCGCCGCACGTTCATCAGTACTTCCGACGGCGAGGACTCCGCCGTGTTGTTCCGTCCGCCTCGCCTGCGCTCGCCAGCTCCTGCACCGTCGCCGGTGAGTTCTTTCCAGCCGCATTGCCTAGGTTTTATCCTAGATTTCTACGTTTCGATCTTGTATTTGTGCGGCGGTTCCTCTGCTCCTTCGCCGCCGCTCCCGTGCAAAATCACGACGGGGCCTCGTAGCTCTAAACTTCCCTCCGCCGCTAGCTCTTCTTCCGTCGATCTCTCCGGCGAACCCATGTCTAGCTCCTTTAGTGGTGCTCTGGTAGAGGATGATGGCGCTGGCTCTGGGCCCGAGCGAGGCTCGTGGCAAGGTTCTTTTGTTACACACCGCGAGATTGAGTGGCTTATCCGAACTCGGAGGATTCCCGCCGAGGTCTCCTGTCGCTTACCCGGCAGTGAGGCCTCTCCGGATGTTAGGGAGGGCGAGTATGTAGTTTTTATGTCGCACTTCGCGCGTGGCTTTGGTCTCCCTCTTAGCGATTTTGCTAGAGAGTTTCTCGACTACTTCGGCCTTCAGCCGCATCATCTTCCTGCGAATGCCATCGCCTCTCTTTCTGCTTTTATCTCCGCCTCGGAGGGATACTTCGGCCTATGGCCGTCCGTGCACGTCTGGTCGAAGTTCTTCCAGATTCGTTCTAACGTAGTCCCTGACAAATCTCTGCACCCTTCCGAGAAATTCCTTACTCAATGTGGGGCAGCGTCCATTACACCTCGGAGGAAATCCGTATTTCCTCGTGTCACCGGGTTAGAGTCGTGCAAGAAGTGGCACAAATCCTTCTTTTACGTCAAGAACAGAGGGACATAGGACAAGATTCGGCTCCCTGCCTTCTCAATTGGTCCGCCTTCTAAGGTGAATTGGCTTTATAATCCGAGGAAAAGTCATGCCTTGGCCGAGGTTTTTGAGATTCGACTTAAGGAGCTGATCCGCGCCGGGTTATGCGGCGAAGACCTGATGGCTACCTTTATTAGTAGCCGGATCTTCCCATTCCAGAAGCGGACTCACAAGCTGTGCTACATGAGTGGTCCTCTTGACCCTAACCGAGTCTCGACTGTGGAGCTGGATAATTACCTTATCTATAAGCGTGTCCGAGCTATCTTTAAGACGGAGATGCCTGAGGATTGGGCTTGGGAATTAAAACCGTTCACCCGCGATCGTCCGCCTCCCGAAGTAAGCTTAATCAATAACACTCTGCTATTCCATTGTTTTCGTAACGGATTCGGCTAACTTTCTTTTTCCTCGTCTTGCAGAGGTTCGCAAAGCAGAAGAATGAGGATGCCGAAGTTTTGTTGCTTCCGTGGCCCGCGGACCGGAGCACCCCGGATACTGGTGAGCCGGACTCGGAGGAGTTCGCCCCTAAGTCGGATCCTGCCCCAGCTCGAGCTCGTGGCAAGACCTCGGCGCACGAGGAGGAAGGTGATTCGGACGAGGTCCAAATTCTTGAGGTAGTTGCCGCAATGCCTATTTCTTATGCATTTCCGGCTTCTACTTTCCCAGCTAATCCGGCCGGTCAGGTTCACGACGCCGAGCCTATTGCTTCTCGACCCCCTGTTACCTCGGGGAAACGCGGGGCTCCTGCTAGTGCCTCGGAGGCGGTCCCCAAGAAACGAACGAAGAAATCCGCTCCGAATCCTCCCAGGCGCAAGGTTATGCCTGGGGTTGCCGGGTAAGTTCCTTTTGCTCGTATTTCTTGTTTCTCTCTTTTTGTTTTTCATACTGACACTCTTTTTTCTTTCTTATTTTTGTAGTGCTCCGCTTTCTGTTAAGCCTGGCGGTCCTAGCATGACTAGCCGCCCGACTCGGCAGCCGTCTCCTCCGCCCGTCGATGATACTAGGATCCCCAGTCCTGCTCGTGCTGCCTCTCCTCCAGCTCCGAATCCATCGCCTCCTCGTCGCGACGTGCCTGAAACTCCTTTTGTCGACATTGACTCCAATCGGCCCTCCGAGATTTTCATCGAACCCGTTGCCTCTTCCGTGGGTCCCAGCGCCGCCACTGAGCCTCTATCTGCCCCAGCAGTTTCTAAACCCACTCCAGGCCCGGCCGACGAAGTCGTTATCTCGGCGCCTTCTGTGACCGTGACTCCTGCTGATCCTGAAGACACCGTCCCCACTACCGAGGTATCGCTTCCTGCTGATGCCTCTTCTAAGGCGAGAAAAGCTGTTGCCACCAAGGCTTCCTCTTCCCAGAAAGGTCTTGTCGGCTCTTCTCAGCCGAGTATTGCCGACATGCTGCGCAAGGGGACTGCACCTACCAAAGCCTCCGTTGCCTCGGCTGCCAGCACCCAGCTTGCTCTTCATAAGAGCCCTATGGTTGTAGTGGTTACACAACATGTCCGGGGTAAGGTCTTAACTCGGACAGCTAGTGGGAACAGCCTCAGCACGCTGGTGGAGTATGCCAATAATTGGAATGCTGTTGATCAGTTTGAGGGTAATCCTATCAACCAGCCCTTTCAGCTTTCCGACATCAGCGACCGTTTCGACCAAGCTGCCAAGTTCATCCTTGATACCAACAAGATGAATGAGGTAATTACTGTTTTGCGTAGTTTTTAGATTAGTCGCCCAGATGTTACTATATGCTCTAGTCCCCGAAACTTGCAAGGAAATAACTTGTTATATGCTTGGAAGTTTAATGATGCTTGAATTAATCTAACTTCATCTCTAGAGTTCGAATTTATATCCGACTATGTTTGTTTTATAGTTTGCTTGATTTTCGTTTTAGTTGATCTTGAAATATTCAGCCACCTATATTTGGGTTCAGTCTCACTCGCCTCGGATCTGCTTTAGTCTCAAATATCCAGCCACCTAGACCCGAGTTAAGTTTTGCTTGACTCGGATCTGGTTTAGCTTCGAATATCCAGCCATCTAGGTCTGAGTTAAGTTTCTCTCGACTCGGATCTGGTTCAGCTTCGAATATCCAGCCACCTAGATCCGAGTTAAGTTTCTCTTGACTCGGATCTGGTCTAGCTTTGAATATCCAGCCACCTAGATCCGAGTTAAGTTTTGCTTGATTCGGACCTGGTTTATCTTCGAATATCCAGCCACCTAGATCCGAGTTAAGTTTCGCTGGACTCGGATCTGGTTTAGCTTCGAATATCCAACCACCTAGATCCGAGTTAGGTTCCGCTTGACTCGGATCTAGTTTAGCTTTGATTATTCATTTACCGTTTTGCTCCATTGTTTAGGTTGCACACGACCGGCGAACTGCCGAATTTCAGAGGTTGCTTTTTTCGCACCGCAAACTGGAGGAAAAGTATGAGAAAATCCTTCCTGTGGTAAAAAAGGCTGGTAAGTTGATAGTTCCTTTTCGTTATTCTCGACGTTCTTACTGATTTGTCCGTTAGATGCCGGCTCACTTTTTTGGTGAACAGGTAATATTAATAACCTCAACATTCGGCTTGAGAAGAAAGTCAAGAGCTTGGAAGGTTAGTTTCCCTTTTATCTTAGACCTTTTCCCCTTTAACATGTGTACTAAGCTTGTTTATTTCGTTTGGCTTTGGTAAAGCCGAGTTGCAAACCTTCGGAGTATCTCATCAAGACTGTACGCCCATGCCTGACGTGATGCTGCATTTTTTAGAACAAAACGCTACTCATTCGGCGGAGCTAAAAGAAAAAGACGATGAAATAGCTCGCCTACGGGCCGAGGTGGAGACCCTTAAGCTTTCTCAGAAATCCGAACTAGAAAAAGTCGATCAGGAATTCTCCGAAGAGAAGAATCGGCTGGCTTTGGAGCTGCAGAAGAATAAAGAACTCCTCGAGGCTGCCGAACTGAAAACTCAGGGATTGAGCGAGGAAATTGCTCGTTTTGAGAAGAGCAAGGTCGATTGGGCCAAGGACCTTCAGATAATGATGAGTTACATTCATCGTAAGCTTCTTAGCACAGCCAAATTATATTTTTGTCTTTGTCCCTGCTGCCGCCTGACACGTTCGTGTTTTGCGCAGATCATTTTCCCGAAGCTAAGCCCGTGAGTTCTAAAGCGGTTCTTGCAGCTCGTGTGCGCCGAGGTGTTCCTGTTGCCGCTGACTCAGAGTATTCAATGGAGGATTTCTTGGTTGCCGTTGGTGCTGCAGTTGGTCCAATGAAGATTATGGGCCGGGATTTGGTGCAAGCAGCTATTCGAGCTTACCACATTCTTTGGCCGAACACTTCTGGGACTCCTGATATCAACGAGGTCGAATTACTGGTGAAAAGACTGATGGCATCTGAGAGGCAACTAAGTCTCTGGAGGGAATCATCCGGGCGCGCTTGCGCTGATATGGCCCTTACTGTTATCATGTCATGGTATGAAGACATTTCTCTTGATATCCTGAGAAACTTGCGCACTGGTTCCCGCTGGGTTGAGGATCCCACTTTTGTTGCTCTTCGGCAAGCTCGTGCCTTCCAACTCATCGAGTATGCCGACGTGCATACCTGGAATGAAGGGCCGAGTTTTCTTCCAGACCCGGATGAGGAGGTCGTAGCTGAGGATGCCTCGGACAACAATTCGGCTGAGCAAGGGGAAGGTGAGGATGACTCGGCCACATCTGACAGCTCCAGTTCAAGCTCGGACAGCAACGGCGATGCGCGGTCCTCCTCCAAAGGTACTGGGCATTCTACTGCACATACTGATGCTCCTGAGCAGCCTCGGGCTTCCACTGAAGTTGCGCCTGGGTCTATGGAGGGCGAGGCAACCTCGGTCGAAGTTCCTCCTACGTCGGAACGCCCAACGCCTGACCAAGTTGCTGCCTCTCCAGCGAACAACGCTTAAGTTATTTCTTATCCCTGGCATACCGGGCGTATGATGTACGTGAAATATTTGTCCGTTCTCTGTATGACTTGAATTTCTTTTGCTGTGTACTGCTGTGACATATACTCTTGTAGTTGTTATTTTGTTTAAGTGGTTGTTCGTCCGAGTTCTTGCTTTGATGGCCTGCAATTTCCTGATTTCAGGATGTATCCTTGCCTTTGTTTTTACGTGGTTTAGCCGAGTAGTCTAGGCGTGAGCTCTGAATATCATATAATATTGATCTGTTCTGAACAGAGGTTGACTACTACTTTGGAACAATATATGGCAATCCCTGAATCACTATTTATCGCGCCAAATTTCAATATGTAAACCAAATTTCAGAAATAATATAAGACCAATACCGAGGTGTTGCTCAGGGTAGTGCTCAACATAAAACTGGGGCGGCGTATGGCAGTCCCCGAGTCGCTGCTTTGGATGCCGAGGTTCAAATACATAACATGAAATTGACATAACATATGGTAGTCCCCGAGTCACTGCTCTGGGTGCCGAGGTTCAAATACATAACATGAAGTTGAAATAATATATGGCAGTCCCCGAGTCACTGCTCTGGGTGCCGAGGTTCAAATACATAACATGAAGTTGAAATAACATATGGCAGTCCCCGAGTCACTGCTCTGGGCGCCGAGGTTCAATACATCATTGGTTCTTGACCTTGAGATACAATACTACGAGTAAAATGGTCGAAGCAAAGCTACATTCCATGGACGCTTCGTTTCTTCGCCAGCTTTGTCTGCCTTGCTCCCTCCGGGGGGCTGAGCGTCGATTAGATAATAGGCATCGTTATGCAACGCTTTGCTCACAATGAATGGTCCCTCCAATGGACGTGACAACTTGTGCATGCCGGCCGTGCGTTGCACCAGTCGGAGGACTAAATCTCCTTCTTTGAACACCCTTGGATTCACCTTCTTGCTGTGATATCGTCGCAGGTTCTGCTGATAAATAGCTGATCGTGATAGTGTCAGTTCTCTGTCTTCTTCTAGCAGGTCTACGGTGTCTTGCCGAGCTATCTCGTTTATCTCCGAGGTTGTATACTGAGTAACTCTTGGCGAGTCATGTAGTATATCGGCTGGAAGTACGGCCTCTGCCCCGTATACCAGAAATAATGGTGTATAACCTGTTGATCTATTCGGAGTAGTCCTGAGGATCCATAGTACGGCTGGGAGTTCCTCAATCCAGCATCCTGCCGACCTTTGCAATGGTTCAACAAGTCGTGGTTTTATTCCTGATAGCACCAGTCCATTAGACCTTTCCACTTGCCCATTAGATGCTGGGTGAGCCACAGAGGCAATATCTAGTCTTATGTGTTTCTCTCTGCAAAATCTGGTGAAGGCTCCTTCTGCAAAGTTTGTGCCATTATCTGTAATAATACTGTGCGGATATCCATATCTTAAGATAATATCTTTGAGAAATGTCACTGCTGTGGACCCATCGCATTTTTTATTGGTTTCACTTCAATCCATTTTGTGAACTTGTCCACCATAACCAATATGTGGGTCATTCCTCCTCGTGCCGGCTTAAATGGTCCCACCATATCTAAACCCCATACAGAAAATGGCCAAGTGATGGGTATTGTTTTTAACTCGGCCGATGGCATGTGTATTTTGGTTGCGTATCTCTGACACCCATTGCATTTTTTAACTAATTCTTTTGCTTCTTTCAATGCCGTCGGCCAATAAAATCCATGCCTGAATGCTTTATCTACCAAGGCACGAGATGAGGCATGGTGCCCACATTCTCCTTGGTGTATATCTAGGAGGATCTCCTGACCTTCTGCCGAACTCACACACTTCTGCAACACGCTTGTGACGCTTCTTTTATATAGCTCATTGTTTATGATTGTATAAGCTTTTGCTCTTCTTACAGTTTGTCTAGCTAATACCTCATTACTCGGCAACATTGAGTCTTTTAGGTAAGACAATATGGGTTGCGCCCATAACGGTGTGACTTTTTCTGGTGTGATCTCACTGTATATTTCCATGTTTTCTGCCGACATACCTATCTCGGCTTTCCCCATGATTGTGCTTACTTCGGCTGTCCTCCTCTTGGGGGGTTCCAAGTTATATTGCAGATCTATTTCCATCGGCGCGTTATCTTCTGCTGAATTTGCCGGGATAAAGATAGATTCGGATTCTGGTGATGGGATTATTGATGGTTTCCTGAGGTGTTCCAGGGCAATACCCGGAGGAATTGATTGCCGGGTTGATCCTAGTTTTGACAACATGTCTGCGGAATCATTTTCTGCCCGAGGTATGTGGTGAAATTCACATCCTTCAAAGTATCCACTGATCTTTTGCACGTGAAATCTGTATAAAGCCATATTAGCATCTAATGCGTCCCAACTTCCTGAGACTTGCTGTACCACCAGATCCGAGTCGCCATAGCACAAGATTCGGCGTATGCCAATTTCTTTTGCTACTTTCAGTACATGGACCAGTGCTTCGTATTCGGCTACGTTGTTGGATGCAGCAAAATGTATTTGTAGCACATACTTCAGTTGGTCTCTTTTAGGCGAGGTTAACACTATTCCTGCCCCCAAACCATTCCTTAGTTTGGAACCATCAAAATGCATAGTCCAATAATTTGGGTCCGGCAATGGTGGCTCATACTGCACCTCGGCCCAGTCTACGAAAAAGTCAGCGACCGCCTGAGATTTGATTGCATCTCTCCTATCAAATTGTGGAGCGTATGGCGATAACTCGATTGCCCATTTTGCTATTCGGCCACTTGCGTCTTTGTTGCTCAATATGTCGGCTATGGGTGCTTCACAGATCACTTTGATGGGATGCTCTTCGAAGTAATGTTTAAGATTTTTTGCCGACATATATACCCCATAAGCCATCTTCTGATAATGTGGGTAATTCTTCTTTGAAGTGGATAACACCTCACTTAAATAATACACCGGCCTCTGAACCGATTTACCATCTTCAAGTCGTTCCACTACGACTACAGTACTCACTACTCTGTTGGTAGCCGCTACATAGAGTAACATAGGCTCTTTTGATAATGGAGAAGCCAAAATGGGTGCTGTGACCAACATCTTTTTCAACTCATGAAATGCGATGTCCGCTTGTGGATTCCAAATGAATTTGTCTGATTTCTTCATCAGCTGATTTTTTTTCCATACAATCCCCCAAGAGGAGGGATCGGGTTCCATTATCATCAGACAACGGAACAATAACCACACATACCGTCATAGTACTAACCCACCTAGGGGGTCAAGAAGGAAACCGAAGTTCAACTTACACACTACCCAAACAAGACAGAGAAATAGGAGGGAAGATGGAGACGCAAGAACACCGCCCGCAGGCTAGTGGGAAACTGTCCAAAACAGAACATCGCCAAAAAGAACTAGAAAGCTGAAAGCAACACCAACATTAAACTTATTTTTTGCCAGTCCCCCATTTGCTTTTTATCTTCCAGTTTTCCTTCTCTTCTCCCTCCCTCTTTCCAGTTCCGGAGCTTCACGACCACGATCTCCAGGAATTGCAGGAAGACCCAAGAAAGGAACAGGGGCCACATCCATAGCCGCCGCATCAGCCAACGCGTTCTGGTGAAGAGAATCAGCTCCAGCTTGCAGCACCGCACGATCGCCCTCCCCATGCAAACCTGCCCAATAACGAATGAATACACAAGCATATATGATCAAGTCAACATGTGAGTTAATGAGCTTTTTTTCAAAGCAAGCTCTATTCCTAAGTTTCCACATAGCCCAGCATATAGCCACCACCACCGTAATCTGCACATTCCTACTAACTCCCACATACTGAGAAGCCCACCAAAAATACTGGGAAAAAGAACCAGGTCTATTTGCAACACCAGCAGTTCTGGCAACCACCCCCCAAACATATTTAGCAGCCACACATGAAAAGAACAAGTGCCCAATGCTCTCATCCTTCCTACAAAACCGACAAGTAAAATCTCCAACCCAATTCTTTCTTCTCATATTGTCTTTGGTGAGAATAGCATTATGCCAGATAAGCCACAACCAAATCTTAATCTTTAAAGGGATTTTTGCTTTCCACAGATGTTTAGAACTTCTATCAATCCCCACATTCGACAGATGCGTATACATTGACTTAACAGAGAACTTGCCAGATTTAATCCACATCCACACTGGCCTGTCTTTTTCCTGATTCAGACACACCCCAGATAACAATTCTCTCAACTGCTCCTGATGATTCAACCCATCAGCATCCAACCATCTCCTAAAAGAGAGACACCATCGTTTCTTTGCCATGTCAGCCACTGTGATTTTTTGGTTCTGACAAATATCAAATAAACCAGGAAACCTATCCTTCAGTGGTGAGTCCAAACACCAAGCATCATGCCAGAAGTCAGTCAATTCCCCATTACCAATCTTCATTCTCCTACCAGCCAAATAGAAGCCCATAATCTTAATCAAATCCTGCCAACATGGAGAGTCACTCTGCCTGTGTATCACATTACTAATCCCACCTTTTTTCAAATATTTTTTCCGCACAAAATCTTGCCAGGGACCTTCCTCAGCCTCGAGGCGCCACCACCACTTACACAGCAAAGAAATGTTAAAGAGCCTGATATTTTTAATTCCCAGTCCACCCTTTTTCCTGGGCCTACACACATACTTCCATTTCACCAGATGATATTTCTTCTTTCCCACTTTCCCATACCAAAAGAAGGCCCTAGTCTGTTTCTCAATTTCTTCTACATTCGACCTATGTAAAAGAAACATAGTCATAGGATAAACATCCACACTAGATACACAAGCAGTGATTTTAACATGTCGCCCTCCCAAGGACAAAGCTCCCCCATCCAACCATCCAATTTTTTCTTCAACCTATCACCAACAAAGCCCATTTCAGCCACTGAACATCTCCTGCTACAAACGGGCAAACCCAAATACTTAATAGGCCAGCTACCCTTCTGACAGTTAAACATCTCAGCATAATTGGACAATTTCTCCTCATCCTCTAACACCATCAACACCTCACTCTTCTCAAAGTTAATCTTGAGGCCAGACATGGATTCAAACAAATACAACAGCAGTTTTAAGTTTCTAGCCCCCTCAGGATCTTCCTTAATAAACAGAATGGTATCATCAGCATATTGTAAAATGGCAATTCCTTTATCAAACAAATTACCAACCAGACCAGTAAACAACCCACCAGTCTGAGCATTAGACACCATCTTAGCCAAACATTCCCCTGCCAAATTGAACAGAAAAGGAGAGAAGGGGTCCCCTTGCCTAACCCCTTTAAAACTGCCAAAGTAAGGACCAGTTTCCCCATTGACCTTAACACTGAGAGTACCCTGAGTCACAGCACTTTTTAGCCAAACCATCCAATCATCACTAAAACCTTTCTGCTTACAACAATAGAACAAAAAGTCCCAGTTAACTTTGTCATATGCTTTCTCAAAGTCAATTTTCAAAATCACACCCTGCTGTTTCTGACTTTTCGACTCTTTCAAAATCTCCTGCAATAGAGTCACACCATCTGCAATAAACCTCCCCTTAATAAAGGCAGTCTGACAAGTATCAATTAATTTCCCCATCACAGGCTCAGTTCTAACTGTCAGAGTCTTGGTAAAAATCTTAAACAACACCTGGAGCAGACAAATAGGCCTATACTTCTGAATCCTATCAGCATCATCACCCTGAGTAATCACCCCATAGTTAATGCTTCTCAAATCAATCTTATGAGCAAAGAAATCATCAAACACAGCCATAACATCTGATTTAATAACTACCCAACAATGCTGATAGAATTCAATAGGAATCCCATCAGGACCAGCAGCCTTATTTTTCTCCATCTGATCAATAACCTCCTTAACCTCTTTCTCAGTAAAAGGCACTCCCATTTTCTCCCTATCTTCATCATTAAGTTTCTCCCAGTCCTGCCAATTATCATCTGCAAGCCGAATAGAAAACCCACCAGCAGGCCCAAACAAAGATTTATAATAACTAGTGGCATGCTTCAAGAGATCACAGGTCCCCTGAATCTCATTCTCCCCATCTTTCATTGAAAAAATCATTTTCTTTCTCCTCACCCCATTAGCAATCCTATGAAAATATTCAGTATTATTGTCACCCCTAAGCAACCAATTGTCCCTCGACCTTTGCTGCCAAAATATCTCCTCATTTTCATACACCTCCAACAGCTCTTTCTGAATAACTGCTTTTCGTTGAAGTTGCTCAGCAGTAAGTAAAATCAATTCCTCAATACTTTCAAGTTCCAGTAGCTCCTCTACCAACCTCTTCTTCCTTTTCTTTTCCTCTCCCCTTAAATGGACCCCCCAACCTTTCAAATCATTTCTGACATTTTTAAGCTTTTTCTGCAATCTGTCCAAACTGTTCTTGCCATTCACATGTTTTTTCCAAACTTTCTCCACTCTGGCCAAAAAATCATCACACTGTAACCAACTTTTCTCAAATCTGAATTCTCTACCCCCTGGTTCTTGCCCTTCCATAGTATCCAGGATCAAAGGACTATGATCAGAAACCTCCCTAGACAACTTGTGTACTGTAGTGAGAGGAAACAGCTTCTCCCATTCTCTACAAACTAAGATTCTATCCAGTTTCTCCAAGGTTGGATTCTTTTGATTATTAGACCAAGTAAATTGCCCACCAGACATACAAATCTCTCTTAACCCATGAGCATTAATAATCGAATTAAACATGTGTCCCCACTTGTTCAAAACATGACCTTTGTTCTTTTCAGAAACACACCTGATCACATTAAAATCACCTCCTACCAACAAAGGAATAGTTTGATCCTGACAAACCTCAGCTAACTCAACCAAAAATTCCTCTTTATGCTCCTCTTGGGCAGCCCCATACACAATCACCAGATGCCATTGAATCTGTTTCAAAACATCAAACACCTTCAACTTAACATGAAACTTACCCACAGACACCCCAACCTGAGCCAATTTAGAGGAACGTAGGCCCCCCAAAATTCCCCCAGATTTCCCAACAGATGGCAGCCAACTCCAGGAAAATTGATTCATAGGATCAATCCTCCTGAAAAAAGCCTCAGAATAGTCCTTCTTAATAGTTTCCTGTAAACCAATAAAATCCACCCTCTCCTGCCTCAACAAATTATTCAAATAAGCACCTGCACCTTTCTTCCCCACACCCCTAATATTCAAAATAGCACCTATCATAAAACAGATTTTCTTTCTCTTGTTCCAGTCACAATACCACTCATAGGGTGGTAATTGTGAACCTTCACAGCAGCAGCCTTTAACTTTCTCTCCCTCATAACAGAACCAATTCTCAGCTTTTTCTTTTGTCTCCTAGAAACCACAGGAGTGAATTCTTCTTCATCATTACTAGCCTCCTTCCAATCCAGAAACAAAACCTTCTCATTCATATCAGGAGCACATTCATTCACTACCTGCCTCCTATCCTGCAAACTATGCCTAGCAATCTCTAATTCTTTTAAAGAGTTAATATGTTCCAAAGATATAGAAGAAGCATCAATCCCCATTTCCAACGCTCTATGCATAATAACATCATCATCCAGAACAGCAAAAGAATTATGTAAATTTAGATTTGTACCTGAAAGGTCTCTAGGATTCTGCTGAGCCAAATGTCCTTCAGCCATGTTTCTAGCACCACCTTGATCAACCACCCTCGAGCTCCTTCTAATACCCTGATGTTCTTCCACATCAACCACCTGATCAGATTGAGAATCCACACTTTCCTGGGTAGAACCATCAGGCTGAGACAAACCAATAGCCACTGTTTCCTGATCCTGATTGACAGCTTCCATGTCCTGAGCACCTTCCAACCCAGAACCCCCAACAACTCCTTTTTTCTCACTATCAAAAGAGGACCCAAACGAAGCATCAGTAGAAGCACTGTCATTCCTTGCCTGTGCACCCTCCTCTTGCTCATTCTCCTCTTCCAGCAGATGCCCATATTGCTTCATGAGTTCATAATGTTTATCACTACTCTTATCCTTCAACAGCCCCCTGATAAAGTCATCAAACCTCTGGGGACCAGCAGCAACCTCAGTATTGACCTCTTTAACCACCTCAGAAGATGGACCTTGCTCCACATCCATGAGATTACTACCCAGCCCATCTCCCCCAGCCACATTTTCCTGAGAATCAACCTGCATTCCCACAACAGTTGAACTATGTTGATTACCTGTCCTACCACCAACATCAGAGCCACCTGCCACATTCTCTCTAATCACTAGTCCCCTCGAACGACCAACACCTCCCTCACTAGCCCAAATGTTAGCCATTCTAGTCCCAAAAGAGACACCCCCAGAGTCCTCCTGCTCCACCACAACCTGTTTCCCTTTGTCCAATCCAGCTTCACCAGCACCATTGCCACCATGTTGGCGACCTCCAGCACTTCCAACATTACTTGCACCAGGAACAGTTCTTTGCTCATTATCACCAACAGGTCTCCCAAGCACATCTTCACCCTCATTCTCCTTATCCACCCCAACATTACCATCCTGTCCATCAATCCCCACATCAGAAGGCAGATTTGAAACAGCATCTGGAGCAAAAATCTCCCTGGTATACTTGAATTCATAAATCCCACCTTGCATCTCCCCCCTTCTGGTATTAGGAACCAAAGAGACATCTAAACAGGCAATTTTTACTCTCACATAAGCCAAGTTCCTCAAACTATTTCTGTCCAGGGCCACAGGCTTGCCCACTAGAGAAGCAACATAGAAGACAGTTGACTTCTCCCTGTACTTCATAGGGATACCCGCAATTCTGAACCAGGCTTCTTCCAACTAATCAACAGGTTGCAAATCCCCATTCCATTTAGACAGCTGAATCACAGCATCAGGAATTGTTTTCATGAAGACCTTCCCAAAATGGAAATCATCAATAGACCTGGCAGAAGGAAACCTCATAAAAAATTCCACATCATTAATGGACCTGGCATTGAACCTCCATCCAGATCCCATAGCATCAGCCCAAATTTGAAACTCTTTCTCCAGATCCTTGCCAGTGACATCACCCCTCACCACACTTATATGAGCATAATGCAGCTGCTCCATAGACTGAACATTTGAATCCACCACAGGAATAGAATGAAAACCCTGCTCAAAAACAGTACTGCCAAAGAAGAGAGGAACATACTCCCATGGCTTCCTCTCTTGACAGACCAAAATGCTATGATCCTTCCCACAATTATCACAAACAACCTCTTCCTCAATCACATCAAGCAACTGCACATCCCTAGAACCACCAACCACAACACCATCTCTCGGCCTACTCACTACTGGTGGTGGTACAGAGGACCCCACCAGAGTAGTAGCCACAGCATCCGACTGAGTAACTGATAAAATCGGAGACAAATTCATAGGACGATTCCCCCCAACAGGCACATTAACAGAAGTGGACGCCGAAGTGTTTATACCAGAAGCAGATCGAGTGGTAGGCACAGAAGTGTTCAGCACAACTCTAGGTACATTAACTTTCTCAACAGTTCGTGCAAAAACCGGCTCCCCCCTTCTAGGATTCGAGTCAGAATTACCTGATCTGCCTGGGAAAGACGTCGCATCCGACCCAGAACCTTGCTGCATCTCCGGGCGATGGCTCCACCGGCCCCGATTGCGAGCCTGTTCCGCTTCACGATGGCGAGCCTCTGACAGTGCACGCTCCCGCGCCAGAGCCTCCCTGCGCTGATCCTCCATCCTGGCTTCAATTTCCGCCTGCCTCAACTCATCCCGATGCCTCAGATCACGACGCCGAGCATCCTGCTCCTCACGGCGCCGCTCCTGCTCACGGATCCACCCACTCTCTCTAGGATCCCCCTCCAAACCTCTACGATCAACAGGAAAACGGCCCTGTCCATACCCAGATCCGAATCTGCTCACATAGGGACCAGATCGGACTGGGGGACGAGAAGGCGAACCACGCCCACCGTGAAATCTCCGATCCATGTCAAAATCCGCAGCCACCACCTGAGCAAACGATCTAGAATCACCCGAAACAACACCGCTCCACTTCACCGGAGCAGCAACCCGCGGCGACGATGGTTGAAGAAGAGGCGGTTCCCGGACGAACACCACACCACACACACCGCGAGATCTAGAAATGGCGAAAGGGGAAACCGCTCTCGATTTAGGGTTAGGGAAAACACGAATCGAGGGCGAAACTGGCCGCGGCTCGCACTCTGTCGTATTAGTACTCCGCAACTCCCCTGGCAGGTGGTCCTCCCCCAGCGAAGCCCCACTGTCAGCGCACACTGTTCTCCCACAACCACCAAGCCGTATCACCCGGCACGTACGCACGTAGGGCGACGCACCGGCGACACCGCTAGAAACTGTCCGCGCCGCCACCGGCGGGCCCACGAGAACGTGCCATCGCTCATGTACCAGCCGTGTCCCGTATGAAAAATTCACCACCGAACACCAACTCGTTAGGATCTGCCCCGATGCATCCCACAACGACACCTGTCCCGAGCACTCTCTCGAGATCTGGCCCCGTCGGCAAGGACTAATCAGATCATCGGCCACCTCACGGATTATGGCCCTCCAGCTCCCGATCAGTCCCCGACGATCATCGGAGCAAACCACCGTGGAGGTAGGAAGGAGGGGAGGAGAGACGTGGAGAGTCATCCACCAAATCCTTTTATTTTCGTTAGGATTAAAATTTGACTTTCATAAAAGTGTGATTTTCTGTTTTGGAGAAGCCCATCTCTTCATCAGCTGATAGAGTGGGAGCGCCTTCTCTCCTAGCCGACATAAAAATCGGCTAAGCGAGGCCAGACAACCCGTGAATTTTTGTACATCATTTAAACATCTTGGCAATTCCATTCTTTCTACTGCCTTTATCTTTGTTGGGTTGGCCTCTATACCTCGGCTAGATACAAGAAAACCGAGTAATTTTCCTGCCGGCACGCCAAATGTGCATTTTTCTGGATTAAGCTTCATTCGGAACCTTCTCAGGTTCGCGAAAGTTTGCCGTATATCTTCCAGTAACGTTTTGCTTTCCTTGGTTTTGATGACCACGTCATCTACATATACTTGTACATTTTTTCCTATTTGATCATGTAGACATTTTTGCATGCATCTCTTATATGTTGCTCCTGCGTTTCGTAGGCCGAATGGCATAAGCCCCGTACGGGGTAATAAACGCGGTCTTTATTTGATCGGCCGGATTTAACGGTATCTGGTGGAAACCAGAATACGCGTCTACAAATGACAATAACTCACAACCAGCGGTCGAATCAATGACTTGGTCTATTCTAGGCAATGGAAAAGGATCTTTTGGACACGCCTTGTTCAGGTTGGTGTAATCGATACACATTCGCCACACAATGGCTACATTGGGATCATCTTTCTTCTTTTCTACTAGCACCGGATTCGACAACCAATCCGGATACAGCACCTCCATGATGAACCCGACCGCAAGGAGCCGAGCTATTTCGTCTCCTATTATTTTTCTCCTGTCTTCGGCGAAGCGGCGGAGAGGTTGCTTCACCGGCCTTGCTCTTGGCCTTACGTTCAAAGAGTGCTCAGCCAACTCCCTCGGGACACCTTGCAGATCCTGAGTTGACCATGCAAATATGTCCCGATTCTCACGGAGGAAGTTGGTAAGCTCGCTTTCCTATTTAGCGTCCAGGCCTGCACCAATAGTAACAGTACGCTCTGGGAATTGCTCATCGATCTGAAATTTCTTCGTTTCTTTAGTCGGCTGAAAAGAGACACTGCCATGCGGGTTGGCTAACGCCGGCATGTTCAGCTGTGCCGACTGAGCGAGGGCTGCTACCTCTTGAATCCTTCTCTTTTCTCTTGCTATAACCAATGATTCGGCCAAATTTGACCCGGCAGAAGCACATTCCATTGACTTCTTGTAATCCCCTGCAATTGTTATTACTAATTGTGGTCCGGGTAGCTTCAGTTTTAGATAACTTACATGACAACTGCCCATGAATTTGGCCAATGCTGGCCGTCCGAGTAAAGCATGATAGCAACTTTCTAGATCCACCACCTCAAACTCTAAGTTTTCTGCTCTGCAGTTATCCCTTGTGCCGAATAACACATCCACTCGGACCTTACCAATGGGTTCACATGAAAGCCCTAGCACTATCCCATGGAAAGTGGTCCTCGTGGATTGCAACATGTTCTGCGATATTCCGAGTTTATGCATGGTATCTTTGTACATGATGTTGATACTGCTTCCGTTGTCAATGAGTACTTTTGAGAATTTCACATTGATGCTCGGTCCAAAAAATGTTGGGTCTAATACAAGTGCATATGACCCAGGATTCGGCATTATTTTGGGATGATCCTTTATGCTCCAAGTTACTTCTTGATCCGACCAAAGCATAATGAGACTGATGATGTTCTCTGTAATCATTGCGTCCAGTACTCACCGGATTCGTCCTTCCATCTTGGACTTGGTTCATCACTTGATGTACCGCGTCTCTCCGATCTGAGTTATCGTACCTCGGGGGAGGGGGCGGTAACATCAGTTGCTGTGCATTTGCTCCAGTCAATTGTGGTTGATGCTGCTGATGTACTTGATGGGGTGCCTGAACTCCTGCGGGGTTCCCCATTGCATTTTTCATCCATGCACATTGGCGGGTCGTATGATTGGCTGGTCTGGATGGGTTTGACGTGTGAAATTTGCATGACTGATCTAACATGGATTCGAACGTGTATTTCGGCCTCTCCTGCCACTTCTTCTTTTGTTCTAGGGTCCACTGCCTTTTTCCTTCATTCTTTGGTGTCCACTGCTGAGGTCCATTCTTCTGCCGTTGAGTTGCTCCGTGACTCGGCTGATCTTGTGCTACTGCCGCCACTTGGGCCGAATTATATCTATAATCCGGCCTTTCCTCTCTTCTTCTTCCTCTGAAATCACTGCGCCTGGATGACCCGGCCAAATCTCTTGCATAATGGTCCTGTTGCTCGCGATGATCCGCCAACATTAATTCTGGTTGCGTTGGGTCCCCTAATGCATATGAGTCTTCTATTCTGATAGTTTCTGCCAGTGTGGTCGGCATATGTCTTTGCAGACGTTGCCACAACACGCTGCCATAACGACATCCTTGCGTGAACCAAGATATTGCTTGCGATTCTATAACCCCTTCACACGAGTTTCTCAGGTTGCACCATCGAGTTAAAAACTCTCTATCTGTTTCATTCGGCCTCTGCTTGCACATGGCTAACTGTTGTGGCCTATTTGGCCTCTTGTATGTGCTGGTAAAGTTGCTGACAAACATTTCCTCAAAATCCAGCCAACAGTTGATACTGCCCGCTGGTAGATTATTCAGCCACACCCTGGCTGGTCCTTCCAGCATTTGTGGTACGTACTGTACCGCCCATCGTAAGTTTCCACCCGCTATTTTCACAGCAGTAGCATAATCAATCAACCAGTCCTGCGGTTTGGTGCTACCATTATACGTTTTCGTGCCCCTTGATAACTGAAAATTTGGCACATGCGGTTCGCCCATGATCCGTGGTCCAAAGCATGTCGGCCCTGGTGGACCCTATTCTTCCAACAGTTCGGACCGGTATAGCCGGTCCAGCTTGACTCTTGCATCATTTGATGGCAAATCCCTGTACAGAATTCTATCTTGTACCCCATAATGGTTGTTTCCGCCATGGATCGCATACTCCATCTCTGAATAGCCATCATTGTATCTCTCATTAATTTGATTGTGGCGAGCTGGCCTTGGTTCTCTTTCCTGCTGGGGTTCATGCCTTGGTTGCGGGTTGAGCGACAGCTCTCTCCTTACTTCGACCGGGGTATTGTTCTCATGATTTCCTCTTGCAGGTTCTCTTCTGCCGAGATCTCCATTGCCTCGGCTTCCGCCGTCTTTTTCCTCACGGCCGTGGTTCCTCTCCCCACTGTTACCTCGGCTTGCATTGCCTCTGTTCTTATTTGCCTTTCCAGCCATTACCGGATCATATGGAACCATTTGCTTGTTCCTCTTTCCTGAGGTCACTGCTTTGTCCCTTCGTGCATTATTTCCGGGTGAAGATGCTGCTGCCACGGATAAGGCAGGTGTTGCTCCTGCCGAGTGAACCATTCGTGAGGCCCCTGGCCTCGCCGGGTTTGTTCTGAGCATTTCTTCGTTTTGCTGGTTCGCGATGCGGACCAGCTCATTCACTCTTTCCTGCTGTTTCTGCCGGGCCTCGCCGGTCAACCCCTCTAATTCTAATGCTGCGGCATTTGCCGCTCTTAGGTTTTTTGCCGGGGTACTGTACCTCGGCAAACCCAAATCCACCGATTCGGCTTTATGAGCATCATGCTCTTTGTTGATATCATCCATGAGGTTTTTCCCTCTCAATCTTAACTCGTCCACCCGTTCGGGTGCGACGTCCAGCTTATTAGCTTTGGCATATTCTCGCAGGGTCCTGTTTAAGGACTCCCGCAAGGCCAATACCTTTTTGGCCTCTACCAGCACCTTTT
The DNA here is from genome assembly GCA_910589765.1 of Avena atlantica. NCBI lineage: Eukaryota > Viridiplantae > Streptophyta > Magnoliopsida > Poales > Poaceae > Avena > Avena atlantica. The sequence goes on from OU342738.1 coordinate 233,793,877, forward strand.
GCCTGGTTTCCTCCAACTCTGCCTGAGCATTTGCCGGATCAAGTATTGGCGCTACAGGCGTAGTCAGGTTTTCTATGGTTGCCTGAAGAATGTTCTCTGGTCTCTCCAGAGGCGGCCCTCTTACCCTTGGTGCCTTTGGGGTGGTGTCCTGCACCTCGGTCGGGTTGGTCACTGGCGGGATTACCTCGGTGGGTTGTGGTGCGGTCGGTCTGGGTGCGCCTTGTACACCTGTGGCATGTTCCCTACTTGACCCGGCTGCTTCCGCTCCAGTTTGCACTCCGGCAGCGACCATCACCTCGACGCCGCCTGCTGGATGTGCTCTGGGCGGACGGCTTGCTGCGTTAAGAGGTGGCTCTCCTGCAACAACAACTCGGTGAGGATAAACGCCGGAGACGTTAACGCCGACGTAAACCTTGTGCTCGCCCAGGCTGACGAAGGCACCATTACGCGGGGGAGTTTTCCCCCTGAAGCTCCCTGCATTGTCGCTGACATAATCACAGAGACCAAATCTCTGGACCAAGCCAGAAACAACACGCTCGCCCGTGTTGATGAAGTTTCCCGTCCGGATCATAACTCCAGCTAGCACCGATGCTGGCCCCACGGTGGGCGCCAACTGTCGTGGTGGTATCACGGCAGATGCCATGGGTAGGCTAAAGTATGGGGTCAATAGATGATAGAGGGATCTGGGGAGGGAAGATGCAGTTGATTCTACAAGCAGAAGTCTAAGGCTAAGATCTTTATTTCTTCTTCCTTGGGCTACAAGTGCTCCTTGAGCTGTATACAGGGAGAAGAGAAGAACTTTACCAGCCTAACGGCTCTCACTTTAGTCGATCCCCCTTCTGAGTCCAAGCCTCTCCTTATAAAGGAGAGCCCTGGGTTCCTTTAGGGCTGACGTGGCAAGCATATTCGAGGAATATGCTTGTCCCAATATAGCAGTTCGGCGCCCCCTTTCCCTGTCGCCCCTCTAACGACGGCAAGGTTCCAGAGGGCCCCTCCTGTGCGCCTCGGTCTTCTGGACTGTCAACTCTGTGACCTCCTCCTGCCTCTCTGTCGCTCTGCGCCTTTGTCCGTAGCGCTTGGCTCTGCTCAGATTCTCCCTAGCTTGCAGCTAGGGTTTGACTTCAGGATTTTCCTTCTCCTGCAAGCCTCATATCATTCGGTCCTTCCTTGCATAGCTCGGATCGTCCTTCACCTGCATCAAGATCACTCAGGCTAACCCGGCCGAGTTACGTAATATCTCGGCCGGGTAATGTCTTAATATACATATACGGGCCTCTTGCCTCCATATGTCGGCCGACTTCTACAGGATTCGGCCGACTTAGACTGTAACTCGGCAACCAGACGGGGATCGTACCTTCGTCTTTCCCCGTCTTTAACCTATCCGGGGTCACCCCCCCAACAATCATGAAATGTTCTTTCACTATCTATTCTAAACCCTAGCCACCGGCTGCCCTCCTCCCCTAGCCATCGAGGTCTTCTCTAATCCACCATACCCGCTCCGGCTTAGGCGAAGCCCTGCGGGATCTACTCCTCCACCTCCACCACCACACCATCATGTTGTTGGAATCACGAGGAGAGATCTATGATGACCCACAAGTATAGGGGATCACAACAGTCTTCGAGGGTAGTATTACCAAATTTATTGATTCGACACAAGGGGAGCCAAAGAATACTTGCAAGCCTTAAAAACTATGTCGTTAATTTAGCTGCACCTAGAAATAGTCTTGCTCACACGAGTTTATCAGTAGAAATAGTTTTGTAGTAGCAAAAGCAAAGTAGCAGCAACAGTGGAACAAAAGCAATAGTAACAATTGTAACAAACAGTAGGATATGAGTGCGGTAGGCATAGGGATGGATGGACGGGCGTTGCATGGACTAGTCTAAACATGTAACTTCAAGATCTTGGGCAATTGCAGATAAATAAGATAAAGCATCAAGTACTAAATAATCATAGGCATGTGCTCCATACATAGTCATGCGTGCTCGCAGTGAGAACTTGCACAACATCTTTTGTCCTGCCATCCCGTTTTAGTGGGGCCTCAAGGGAACTACTGGCAATTAAGGCACTCCTTTTAATAGAACACCGGAGCAAAGAATTAACACTCCATGAACACATGTGATCCTCATATCACAGCCATCCCCTCCAGTTTTCCTAATTTCTGTCACTTCGGGGCCTTTGGATCTAGACAATGATATGTGTACACAACTTGCAGATAAGATCACAAACAATAATATCATCATGAATCAATAATAAGTTCAGATCTAAGATCATGGCACTCGGCCCCTAGTGACAAGCATTAAGCACAAAAAATTGCAACAAAGTCAAATAACACTAATAGAGATACTAGGCACCATGCTCTAACAATCTTATTCGATTACATGATAGAACTCATCCAATCCCTGCCATCCGCATAGCCTATAGTGGGGGATTACTCACTCATGGATGAGGGAAACATGGATGGTTGATGGAGAGGCGTCGGTGATGATGATGGCGACGATCCTCTCCAAATTCCCCGTCCTGGCAGGGTGCCAAAACGGAGTTTCTGGTTCCGAATCGCGATTTCTGGTGGTGGCGGCACAGTGGAACTCTTTCTAGAAAAATGTCGAACCCCCTGAGTTTTTAGGTCAGAAGGCAACTTATAGGCGAAGAGGGAGGCCGAGGGGTGCCTGGGGCGGCCACACCCCCTCCAGGCGCGGCCTGGGCCCACCCGCGCGAAAGGGGTGTGTGGGCCCCTCAAGCCTCTACTCCGTCTCCTATTCTGGCTATGTGAATCTTTTGGGGAAATAGGATTTTTGGCATATTTTCCGGGATTTTTCCTGATAGTTGATTTTCTGCACAAAAACTAGACACCAAGGTAATTCTGCTAAAATAGCGTCAGTCCGTGTTAGTTGTATCCAAATCACACAAGTTTAGAGGAGAAACAATAGCATAAGTGTTTGGGAAAGTAGATACGTTTTGGACGTATCAACTCCCCCCAAGCTTATCTTATTGCTTGTCCTGAAGCAATTCAGTTGAAAACTGAGTGCGATAAAAGAAATTTCACGAACACATTTGCTTCATATGATGTAAATATTCTCAGCACAGGAGTAGATACTTAGACAATTCATAATAAGGAGTATGCAACTAAGTCTACTTGTCACATCCCAAAATTTTCCAAATTTTGTAATGTGAAAAATAAATAAACTAAATAAATAATTGATGAAATTTATGGTGAAAAGAAACTTTTTGTTTCTAAATGGAAATATTAAAACCCATCTTGAACAAACTTTGAATAATGTTTGAATCCAACTAAATTCAAATCAAGTGGAATGCATTCTTCATAAATGCATCTTGAAATTTAAACATTGGGAAAATAAACCAAAACCCTAAAACCCTACTGGAATAAAATCATTTCCAAGATATCTCTAAGACCATGGTTTTGATCCATATAAAAATTTGTCAGCAACATTTATACATGATCAAGAATGACAAATAGAAATATTATAAAACCATAGAAATTGATTTCATTCAATTTGGAACCAAAGATAAAATCTTATGAACTTAATAAGATAAGGAAATTGAATTTCCAAAGCTAATAAAGCACCTATCTAGAAATCCATACCAAATGGTGAGAAAATAATCCTAAAGACATTTAAAAGGATAAACAAATATTAAATAACATTTTACAAATTGGAATCACTAAGTTTTGGTCTTTAAATAAAAATATATGGTTTTAAAAGTCAAAGGAAGAAATAATAAATAAGGTCTATTTGATAAGAGCCAAATAAAACTTGGCCAATACCATAAACAAATGGAATAATCATAATCCAAGTTCAAATGAAATAAATGGATAAATAATATTGAAATAAAATAATATGGCCTTAACCAAATCCTATTCTATTGGATTAAAACAAATTTCCCTAGTAAGAATTATTAATTAAATCATGGGAAAATAGTATTAGGAATTCACCCAAGTGGAATAAAAGTTATTTAATTAACTTAAATGGGATCAAAGAAATCAACTAAATAAAATTTATGGACTTAAACCCATAATTAATTTCATTGGAATAAAGACAAATACCCAATTTAAATGACTAATAGATCATATTAAAAATACTCAAAAGAATTCAAAGTGAATTATTTGACACCCTAATAAATAAATAAAACCTACTGAAAATGGTTTGGTAAAAATTTGAGTTCAAATAAGAATTGAAATTATATTCAAAACTTGTTTGAATTAAGACAAAGGCCTATTTTAAATAATTAATATACTCTAAAAAGAATAAAAGAATTAATTTAAAATTGACTTTAGAATGTATTATTAATCAGTATTTGAATATACACAAAGTTTGGCTGAAGTTTGAATTCAAATAGTTGTTTGAAATAATTAAACAAAAATCAAAACAGAATATTAGAAACGGAAAAAAGAAAAAGGGAAGCAGAACAAAAAAATTGAACAAGGCCAGCCCAGCTAACCCAGCCCATCTAAGCCCAGAGATCCTAGTCCCCCTTCTCCCCGAAGCGTTTTCCTACTCAACCGCGAACCCGCAGCCTCGCTGACATCTGGACCCCACCTCACCTCACTCTCTCTCTCTCTCACAGACAGCCAGGTCCCACCTTCCAGTCTTCTCTTCCTCACCCGCGCGTTGACCTCGCCCCTCTTCTCGCCGTTACTGGCCATTGAAAGCTCGACTCAATTCGAGTTACTACCGCGATAATTCCTCAACGTGACCACACCATATTAAGCGCCCACCTCCCCTCTTCCCTTCCCCCACTCGCCGCTCTCTCTCTGCCCCAGGCTGTCCCAATTCATCCTCACATCGCCACTGCTCCGACGAGCCTCCTCGACAAATTCCGGCAACACCAGCCACCACCTTGCCCCCTCGACCACTCGATCCTGCTCCCCTCTCCCGTGCGCACCTGCCAGCACCCTCAGCTCACTCGCGCGCGCCCCAGAACCTCGGCAACGACGACAACAGAGCGTCGCCGTCCACTGCCTTTACTCTGGCGAACTCCCCAGGTAACTTCCGTCCACCCCTGATGAAAGAACATTTCTTAATCCCTAGTGTTTTGTGTGTTAGATAACAATACCAAGGATCATTTAATGTGTGTTGAAGTGTTGCAACTCTATTTGAGAATAAAGGGAAAAGAACTCTGCCTTTGGGGGCGGATAATCCAGCCCCACCAGGGGCGGATAATCCGCCCCTCCCTTTGCCCAAGCAGGCGCAAGCCCCAGAAGGGGGGCGGAATTTTGGCCGGATTTTCCGGCCCCGCCGGATAATCCGCCCCTCAGGGGGGCCGGATAATCCGCCCCCCCTGCTCATCGCCAAGGCGCAAGCCCCAGAGAGGGGGCGGAGTTTTGGCCGTACTTTCCGGCCTGGCCGGATAATCCGCCCCTCAGGGGGCCGGATAATCCGCCCCCCAAGATCTTCACCAAGCTTCACCAAGGCGCAAGCCCTAGAGAGGGGGCGGAGTTTCCCCTGGAGAATCCGCCCTTGGGGCGGAGTTTTCCTAGGGGGCGGATAATCCGCCCCAAGTGGAGGGCGGATAATCCTCCCCCAAAGTTGTGCAACGGCCAGATCTAGGGAGGGGGTATTTAAGCCAGCCATCCCCCTCCTGCCAGAACTCTTGATTCATCTCGAAAAAGAACAGATCAGATCTGAAAGCTTCATCCAAGAGTGCTCCACCTAGATCCACCCAAAGGCCCCATACCTTGGGGAATCGAAGGAGGAGAACTCGATCTTCGTCATCAGCAATCAAGCGCTTCATCTCCTCTCCATTCATTTGGAGAACCTCTGATCTAGTATTTCTTGCAAATATCTAGATCCTCGTTTTTTGTTTATATTTATAAACCTTGTTCTTGTGGCAGCTTGTTGTCATCTCGGGAGCCCCCAATTCGGTTATGGGTGTGTGCCCCGATAGTGTTGTAAAAGGCACCGGTTCCCGCCTCGAAGGGATCCAATAGTGGAGAAGGTGGATCAGGCCTCTCGTGGCGAGATCCATCGGAGAATAGGGTGAGGCCTATTGTGGCGTGGTGGTCTTAGAACCGCCCACCCCTCCAACGCAGATGTACTTCCCTTAACAAGGAAGGAACTGCGGAAAACAAATCCCTGTGTCTCTGCGTGCTCCACTACGGTTTCCTCGCTCCTCTTTTACGTGCTTAGTAGTTAGGGTTACATATAGGGAAATTCTCGTAGTTGCATATCTAGAGAATTTACTTTGTGTCAAGCCTAAAATTGAAAAAGTATTAAAAATTGGTTAGCACCTATTCACCCCCCTCTAGGTGCCCATACGATCCATTTCAATTGGTATCAGAGCCTCGACTCTTATTTCGGGCTTAACCGCCTAAGAGAAGTATGGGTTCCAAGGGAGATGGGAGCGATGGTCCAGAGGTAGTCACCATGAACGATCTCAAGACGTTGGAAACAACCTTGGTGAGTTCAATGGAGGCTAAGATGGAAGAGATGTGTCAATTGATAATGCGTCTCTCCACATCCGCAGCATCACCTCCATCTAACTCTGAGGATACCACTCCGCAATCCAAGGAAACGGGTAAAACTGTTTCCAAAGATAACGAAGTGGTAGGTGATGATACTAGCAAGAGCTCCTCCTCGAAAAAGGATAGCGGTAAGGATGGATACAATGAGGTTTCTCATGTGTATTCCCCTGATCCGCCTATTCCTCACCCACATATACATAATAGGGGTGATCCACCCAAACTTTCAGCATCTACTTTCTCTCAATGGCAATTTTTGATGAAATCTCATGTGTGCAGTTCCTCCATAGAGTTGTGGAAGATCATCGAAAATGGTCTTCACATTGGAAATCCTAACAATCTCACAAGAAGAGAAGTGGTCGATAGCCAACTCAATGCTACATCTCTACACATGATACAGCTTGGTGTGGGTGACAAAGACATGCCACACATTCAGCATCTTAGCACAGCTAAAGAAGCTTGGGATGCTCTCACCGAGCTCTTCATCGGAAATGAAAGTATGAGAAGGAATATATATGATGCCTTGAGCAATGAAGCTGAAGGATTTTATATGCTGGATGGAGAATACCACGAGGACATGTATAGGAGGCTCAAGGCAATAGCCACAACCTTCAGAAACCACGGTGGAGCTCATGTTGATGATGCTTGGATCAAGCGCAAGTATGTCAGTGCTCTTATGCCATTTGAGCCCACAGATTTGAAAAGTCTCCAAGGTAGGCATAACTATCACCTCATGTCATCCAATGAGGTAATGCAAGAAATGGCCGCCTTCAAAGTGGCTGCCAAGAATGCCGAAGATGCTCGTGCTCGAGCTATGGGGATGCAAAAGGGGGTCAACATGGCCTTGAAGACTAGTGTGATTGATCATGATGAATATGCGGTAGAAGGTCTGGACTGTCCCGAAGATATAAAAAGGATCCACGGACAATACTTGGCTATTTATGCAAGAAACTCTTGGAAAGATCCAGCCAAGGCTAAAGCTGAACTAGATCGCAAGAGTGGAGCCTATGGAAGAAAAGAAAATGGTCCCAAGCTGAGAACATGCTTTAATTGTGGTGACCGGCTGCACTTCGTAGCTGAGTGTCCATATCAAAGTAGAGAGGATAATGGAGGAAGACTCATTTTTAAGGACAAATCAAAAGCTCCACGTAAGAAATAGTTTGTAAAGAAGAATGCTCCTTTCAAGAAGCAACCAAAGATTGTTCTAGTGGCTCAAGAAGAATATTCATCGGGGAGTGAAGATGAGGACGAGGACGATATCTCTCAAGAGGTGGCTTCTATAGCCACTACATCTACATCAACATCTCTCTTTGACTCTCCGAACGAAAACATCATCAACAAGAATGCTACTTGCCTCATGGCAAGAAGCTCCGAGGTAACCTCTTCTAATCCTTCTTTTCCTAAGGCTATGATAGACATGGATGATCCTGCTAGTCTTAAGGTTAAAGAAGAGATTATTGCTTTGGATTATTTCTATACTAACTTGCAAGGTGAGCACAAAGTTCGTTTTGAGGCTCTTATGGATCAGCTGGCCCAAAACGAAGCTCTCCTCGAAGAAAAGGGCAGAATTGAAAGGGAGGATGCAATGGAAATTGCATCCTTAAAAAATGCTCTTGAAGAAGAATAAGAAGCTCGGGTCTCTCTTGAAGAGAGGCTCGAGTCTATGGAAGAGTCACATGAAGAAATTGTGACTAAACTTGTTAAGGAACGTGACAATGCTGTCACCAAAGCCAAGAAGTTAAAGAAGGAAAGGATTGACTTTGGGGCTGCTCATGATAGACTCTCCGAGGAATTGGAGAAACTTGACAATGCTCACAAGGCGTTGAAAAATGAGTTCTCTATTCTCAATGAGTCACATGATCAGCTTCAAAGTCGATTGGCCAAATATGATACTCCTAGCTCGTCCAACTCAACATATAGTAACAAGAAAAATACTAGTGTGGAAAAAGAAGTGATCAAGGACATCACTACAAAGGACAAAGGTGTGCTTGATGAAGTCCTTGGCAAGCAAAGGTCAAATCATGGTAAAGAGGGACTTGGGTATGTCACCAAGTCCAAGAAGAAGAAAAGCAAGAAGAACAAGACCAAGAATGTACAATTAAAGACAAGCATTGCTGAGAATGTTGTCACAAAAGACAAGACTAATAATATTGGTTTTGCAGGCTCTCACAATCCGAATTATGAACTCTTTTGTGATGACTATGGCGATGTTTATGCTTATTATGTTGGTCCTTTTGATGAATTTATTGCTTGGTCTATTTGGGTCCCAAAGACCCTTGTTACTAACATGAAAGGACCCATTGAAAAATGGGTACCTAAAACCAAGAAGTAATTTTCTTGCAGGGCTATGCTTCCGGTGGGTCGAAATGGGTGTTGGATAGTGGTTGCACTAGTCATATGACCGGAAGCAAGGAGATCATCACGGAGATGCGTCCAAATCATGATAATATCACAGTCTCTATGGTGATAAGTCTAAATCTCAGGTATTGGGTCTTGGCAAGGTTGTGGTTTCCCACGATATCTCTCTCGTGGACGTCATGCTTGTTGAGACCCTTGGCTACAATCTTATTTCTGTTCGTGCCCTTGGCAAGATGGGTTTTGCTGTTTTTATCGATGATGATTTGGTGGTACTCTGATGGAGCAAGTCTCTAAAGGTCGCTTTCGTTGGATACGTCGAAAATGACCTGTATGTGGTGGACTTCTCGGGGAAAACCACTTCGGGTCCGATGTGTCTATTCGGAAAGGCCGACGTGGGCTGGATATGGCATCGCCGTTTAGCCCATGTCAACATGAGAACTTTGCAAAGTCTCCAAATGGGTGGCCACATCCTTGGACTAAAAGACAATGTCTCTTTTGCCAAAGATGGTGTTTGCAGGGCTTGTGTTGAAGGAAAAATGCATGATTCTCCCCACAAGAGGAAGACTATTGTGTCATCAAAGAGGATCTTGGAATTAATTCATGTGGATTTATTTGGTCCTCCTTCTCATGCAAGTCTTGGTGGGAAGAAATATTGCTTGGTCATCGTCGATGATTACTCAAGATATACATGGGTATATTTTTTCAAGCTGAAAAGTGAGACTCAACAAACTGTCATCGACTTTGCCAATGAAGTTCAACGTCAACACAATGTTCCCATCTTGGCAATTACAAGTGACAACGGCTCAGAATTCAAGAACTACACTTTAAATGAGTTTCTTAGCGAAGAGGGGATTAGACACCAATATTCCGCTGCGTACACCCCTCAACAAAATGGTGTAGCCGAGAGGAAGAACTGGACTTTGATGGATATGGCAAGATCTATGCTAGCTGAATTCAAGTCTCCTTATAATTTTTGGGCTGAAGCCATATCCACTGCTTGTCACTCATCAAACCGGCTCTACCTTCGGAAGATCTTGGACAAGACCCCATATGAAATACTTACCGGTAACAAACCCAACATCTCATACTTCAGGGTATTCGGGTGTAAGTGTTTCTTTCTTATTAAAGGTGTCCGTTTGTCAAAATTTGAATCGGTATTTTTGTTGATTACAGTGCCTAATCCCGCACTTATAGAGTCTACAACAAGCTCACTGGGATTGTTGTAGAATCTTGTAGTGTGGAGTTCGATGAAAATAACGGCTCCTTTGTAGGGCAAGTTGATGTTTGTGATGCAGATGTTGAAATACCCCAAGATGCCATAAGAAGAATGGGCGTGGGATTTTTCCGCCCCATTGAGGAACCCCTTGTGGCGGATCGGGAAGGACAATGCTCCACACATGTGGAGCCCTCATCTACACAAGATCAACAAGCTCCTACTGTTTGAGACAATCCTGCACTAACACCAACATCTGTTGAAGACCATCTGTCCCCTGGACAAGCTGGTAGTCCCAGGCCGGACTATCCGCCCCCTCCAAGGGGCAGACAATCCGCCCCTGGCACTCCAACTCGTTCCAGAGGATCCGAAGGAGAAGTCAACAACTCTGAAGCTCCCAGGCCGGATTCTCCGGCCCCCAGGGGCGGAGTATCCGGCCCTGGGTCTCCAACTCCAGTCAGGCTTTCTCAGGAAGATGGTTCTGGTACTTCACCTCCCAGGCCGGATAGTCCGGCCCCTTCAAGGGGAGGATTATCTGGGCCTAAAGAAAATGTTCAGCAACAATCTTCTGGCAGTAACGGTGACCAAGATCAAGGGCAGGGCAGTAATCAAGACAAGGATACAACTATTGAATCCACTCCTCCTAGAAACAATAAGGACATTGAGGCTCGTCGCAAGGCTCGTGCTGATCGGAACCTTGAACTAAGAGGTCACACTCTTGACAAGGTTGTTGGTGATCTACGACGAAGAGTATCCACTAGAAGAGAGCTTGCAAGCTTCTGTGATCATCAAGCTCACATTTCCATGGTTAAACCGAAAAAGGTTTTTGATGCTCTTGAAGACCCCGATTGGGTTGTTGCAATGCATGAAGAATTAAATAACTTCGAACGCAACAAAGTTTGGAAGCTCATAGAAAAACCAAAGGATTGCCGCAATGTTATCGGCACCAAGTGGATCTTCAAGAACAAACAGGATGAAAATGACATTGTTGTGAGGAATAAAGCACGACTCGTGGCTCAAGGATTCTCTCAAGTAGAAGGAATTAATTTTGGCGAGACCTACGCTCCTGTGGCTTGCCTTGAGTCCATCCGTATCCTTCTTGCATATGCAGCCCATCATAATTTTAAATTACAACAAATGGATTTTAAAAGCGCTTTCGTTAATGGTCCTCTACATGAGTTAGTATACATCAAGCAGCCCCCTGGGTTTGAGGACCCCAAATTTCCGAACCATATCTATAAACTCGATAAGGCGCTCTATGGCCTTAAACAAGCCCCACGTGCGTGGTATGAGCACCTGAAAGAGCTTTTGCTAGACCGTGGAATCAGCAGACCAAGTGCTATCCAACCATGTACTTTGTTTAATAAATTTCTTCTGGAAAAATGGTTGTTTTTGTAGAAACTTGTGTAGGCATATTTTGAATATAAAATTCATTCTAAAATTATTTTTATGGTAAAATCTTTGGCAAACAGATTTTTTTGAACCTACTGACCATAGAAACCAACTTGAGGATTCAAAAACATATTTTATGGGGCAAACGAATAAATCTTTGGTTTAGAACATTTCTAGTCAAATAAAAATGTTGTTTATATGTTGAAAATACTTTTTGGAGAAAAATCTTTGGGAAATGATTTGGATTAAACTCTCTGACTCTAATCACAAAGTTTTATGATTTAAAATATATTTTGTGAACCCTATAAAAATTATTACTTTGCTAAAGGCATTTTCAACAACATAAAATATTGATTTGGTATAAAAATGGTTTATAGATAAAACCTTTTGCAAATGGTTTCAATGTTAAGCACTTGACCTTAAAACACTAACATTGGTATTAAAACTATATTTGGCAAACACTAGAAAATATTACTTTGATTTAAATCATTTCTAGCAAAACAAAAATGATTTAAATAGCCATTTTCACTAACTTGATATCAAATGGTTTTACCACATTTATAAATGACCTTGCCACTTTTATAAATGACAAGTAAGTGTTTCAAAATGTTTATAACCTAATATAAACCACTTTTCCAAATAAAACAATCATTGACATGCTTGTATGCATTGCTTTGTTTTGTTATTCTATGTGATGATTGCTTGAATGGTAGATTGAATATTTGCTTGCTTGATTGAATTGTAGTGGAATTTGAAGGGTGTGACTATTGCACGATCAAGGAGTGAACTTATAATCTCTACCAAAAAGGCAAGTGATGCTTCATACTTTGTCCCATTATTTTCACTATGCATTAGTGATATTTCTAAGTAGGACTTGCATGGATTTTTGCTAAGTATAAACTATGCCATGGGAAATCCTAGTAGATGAAACCTTAGTGGAATTTTCCTAAATTAAGATTCCTACTACTATCATGCTTAGCCTAGCTAGTAGCAAACAAGGGTGGTTATATATACATGTTATGGAAATTTTTCTAAGTCTTTTGACTTGTGTTTTGTTTAATAAAACAACTAAGTGAATGAATCACCTGGGTGGAAAGGGACTTGCTTGGTGGTTTTTGGTTGAGTGGTTACACAAGGCCCATTTCTATGGTTTACGTTGTGTATCTCACTTGTGGAATGCCACCCAGGAACAAAGAGATTTGAGATGTCAAATGTTGAGAAGCTTCAAGTGCAGCCACTTGGCATTATGGGCTCTGCCTGGATCATATAGGTTGCAATAACTTAGCCAAATGGACAGTTGGTGGTAGGGGAATGATAGGTTGGAGCGCGTCCATTCTGGTCTAAGGGAAGGCTTCTGGAAGATCTTGTCTTGGTGAAACCAAGTCTTGTGGGGAAAGTGAACAACCTCTGCAGAGTGTAAAATCTAAGTACTTAGCCATGTCCCTGGTATTGGACAATTTGAGCATCAAGACAGGGAAGCTATCAAGAATCTCCTCATCCCAATTTCTAAGTTAAAACTTGTGGTTGAACAAGGGTGAAGGTTCACCAATTTCTATTGGTGGTTCCTTGGGTATTTTTTGACAAGAAAAAACTTGGTGTTTTCAAATGATAAGGAAAAATCTATTTTGAGCAAAGCAGGCCTAAGCTCCACCTAGCCAAATGCATATAGATGATAGACTCCACTATACTATCATAGTATCACTTGCCAATACAATTCAAATGTATTGACCCTTGTGGCTGTAACTTATTATGTTGCAGGTTTGATTGATGTTAGTAAAGTATGTTGAATAGGATTACAAGTCTACAACCAACATGATTGCCAGTGGCACTTTGAAGATGAAGGACCCCATGCTATAGTTATTTCCGCTGCATTGTAATGAGATAGCCAAATGAGCTATGTAAGATGTAATAAATTATTTTATTCCTGGTTATAAAGTTGTAATATGACCTTTGTTTCTTGATATTACATCTTAACTGTGGATGCTAGCTATTGATCCAGGGACTAGCATTGTAAACACAGGGATCTCTACCTTATTAAAGGTTGGGACCTCTATAGATGGTATCAGAGCACTGTGTTGCCTGTAGGATTGTAAACCTAGGATTGGACAAAAACCCTTAGAAAAATAGGAGTTATATTTGTTCCAAAATTTATTTATAAACAATCTTGTAAAATCTTTCCTCAAACATTTTGGTTTTGATTCTACATCTCTTCCTTTTCAAACTTGATGGACAAGACCTCACCATGAGCAAAGACTTCAATATGAGAAAATTACTTCACCAACTCAATGACTTCAACTTTAATTTCACCAAGGACTTCAACTTTGGATATCACTAAGGACTACAATAGAGACAAGAAATATTACTCAAGACTTGAATACTAAGGAAACACAACTTAGAAGGAACCATCATCACCTTTGAAGTTTTGTGACCAAGATACAAGAAATTTTCTCCAAGGAATACAATGATCTTGTTCATGAAGAATCAACTAAGAAGGATGGAATGATATCAAGTGAACCATGTAGTTGGACCACCATATTAAGTTTAGATCAAACCCACCAACTTATGAGGTGTATCAAAAAAATATTTTGTTGCCTAAAAATGTGCTTGATACTTGTTGTTGAGTGGAATGTTTGTTTGTGATTCCTTGCACATTGCTTGTGGGAATTGTGATGTGTGTGATTGGAATTCTTCCTTAAAAATATTTTTCCTATTCTAATCCCAATCCAACCCAAACAGATGACTACCCCAAGAGACTCCAACATCAAGAATGGTGACAACAACAACCAAGAGATGCACATGAGAGAAATCATAGTAACCCAAACCCAGTTGAATCAGTTGACAACTCAGTTTCTAGCCAACAACAATGAGTTAGACCCAACCATGCAAAAGTTTTTGGAAATTCAATCCCAATTGTTGCAAGGGATGACCACTCAAATGATCAACATGAAGGACAACCTTTCCCAAGGATATGGTGACAACAATGATGTCAAGGATGATATTATTGAAGGAACTCAAGATTGCAATGTTTGTGGAGACAAGGATCACACTTCCAAAGAGCATGAATGTCAATGCCCTTATTGTGAAGAGAAACATCCAACTACTCAATGCCCCACATCTCAAGCTACTTGTTTCCTATGTGAAGGAAATAATCATGTGCCTATCCAATGCCCCATCTATTCTATAGTTCAACAAAGGAAACAAGGTGGAGTGCATCAAAAGTTTGTAGACCTCCATGAGGAAACAACTTCTACCAAGAAGGATGAAGGCAAGGTTAGAACCATGCCTCATAAAGACAAATCCAAAGTGACCACAAAGTGTTGCTACTCTTGTGAAGAAGAAGGACATATCTCTAGTAACTGCCCCAAGAAGAGAGATAGATTTCCCACCTTTGTGGTGAAATATGAAGAGCATGAACTAGAAGAACTCCTAGCTTTGGAGAGACCCAAAAAGAATAAGAAGGACATTAGCCAGTTGAAGTGCTACAATTGTAAGGAACTTGGACACTATGCCAGTGATTGCCCAGAAAAGAAGAAGAACCAAGAAAACAAACAAGAGGCAATGATACCAAAGAATAAGAAAGATAATAGCCAAGTGATGTGTTTCAAATGCAAAGAGCTAGGCCATTATGCAAACAATTGTCCAGAGAAGATAATCAAGATCCCAAGCAAGCCAAGATGTAATCTAGTTGGAAATTTTTAAGGGTGGTAGTACCCTAGTTGCTTTGAGCCAACTTGTAACCCCTATCTTTCCCAAATCTCGGGACTTTTAAGGGTGGTAGCCTCTCACATCCCAAAATTTTCCAAATTTTGTAATGTGAAAAATAAATAAACTAAATAAATAATTGATGAAATTTAGGGTGAAAAGAAACTTTTTGTTTCTAAATGGAAATATTAAAACCCATCTCGAACAAACTTTGAATAATGTTTGAATCCAACTAAATTCAAATCAAGTGGAATGCATTCTTCATAAATGCATCTTGAAATTTAAACATTTGGAAAATAAACCAAAACCCTAAAACCCTAATGGAATAAAATCATTTCCAAGATATCTCTAAGACCATGGTTTTGATCCATATAAAAATTTGTCAGCAAACATTTATAAATGATCAAGAATGACAAATAGAAATATTATAAAACCATAGAAATTGATTTCATTCAATTTGGAACCAAAGATAAAATCTTATGAACTTAATAAGATAAGGAAATTGAATTTCCAAAGCTAATAAAGCACCTATCTAGAAATCCATACCAAATGGTGAGCAAATAATCCTAAAAGACATTAAAAAGGATAAACAAATATTAAATAAGATTTTACAAATTGGAATCACCAAGTTTTGGTCTTTAAATAAAAATATATGGTTTCTAAAAGTCAAAGGAAGAAATAATAAATAAGGACTATTTGATAAGAGACAAATAAAACTTGGCCAAGACCATAAACAAATGGAATAATCATAATCCAAGTTCAAATGAAATAAATGGATAAACAATATTGAAATAAAATAATATGGCCTTAACCAAATCCTATTCTATTGGATTAAGACAAATTTCCCTAATAAGAATTATTAATTAAATCATGGGAAAATAGTATTAGGAATTCACCCAAGTGGAATAAAAGTTATTTAATTAACTTAAATGGGATAAAAGAAATCAACTAAATAAAATTTATGGAATTAAACCCATAATTAATTTTATTGGAATAAAGACAAATACCCAATTTAAATGACTACTAGATCATATTAAAAATATTCCAAACAATTCAAAGTGAATTATTTGACACCCTAATAAATAAATAAACCTACTGAAAAAGGTTTGGTAAAAATTTGAGTTCAAATAAGAATTGAAATTATATTTAAAAACTTGTTTGAATTAAGACAAAGGCCTATTTTAAATAATTAATATACTCTAAAAAGAATAAAATAATTAATTTAAAAATGACTTTAGAATGTATTATTAATCAGTATTTGAATATACACAAAGTTTGGTTGAAGTTTGAATTCAAATAGTTGTTTGAAATAATTAAACAAAAATCAAAACAGAATATTAGAAATGGAAAAAGAAAAAGGGAAGCAGAACAAAAAAATGAACAAGGCCAGCCCAGCTAACCCAGCCCATCTAAGCCCAGCGAGCCTAGTCCCCCTTCTCCCCAAAGCGTTTTCCTACTCAACCGCGAACCCGCAGCCTCGCTGACATCTGGACCCCACCTCACCTAACTCTCTCTCACAGACAGCCAGGTCCCACCTGCCAGTCTTCTCTTCCTCACCCGCGCGCTGACCTCACCCCTCTTCTCGCCGTTACTGGCCATTGAAAGCTCGACTCAATTCGAGTTACTACCGCGATAATTCCTCGCCGTGACCACGCCATATTAAGCGCCCACGTCCCCTCTTCCCTTTCCCCCACTCGCTGCTCTCTCTCCCCCCAGGCTGTCCCAATTCATCCTCACATCGCCACTGCTCCGACGAGCCTCCTCAACAAATTCCGGCAACACCAGCCACCACCTTGCCCCCTCGACCACTCGATCCTGCTCCCCTCTCCCGTGCGCACCTGCCAGCACCCTCAGCTCACTCGCGCGCGCCCTAGAACCTCGGCAACGACGACAGCAAAGCGTCGCCATCCACTGCATTTACTCCGGCGAACTCCCCAGGTAATTTCCGTCCACCCCCGACCCTCTAGTTGATGCTCCTGTAACCTCCACACTCGCACGCATCTGAATGTATCTTCCTCTTTACTTAGCGTGCCTCCAAGCCTCGTCTCCGTCAACGTCAGTTCGTGCCCGACGCCGCCGCTAGCTCCAGCGAGCAATAGCCGCATCTCACGTGCGCCCCTCGAGTATCTGACCTCACCTTGAGATTCACTGCATCCATGAGAGCACGATAAGCATCTCTGCTCCTCCTCGCTCGATCTAAGTCTTCGGCGACTTCCCTAACAGAGCCGCGCCACCGCGCAGCCGGCGTCAGTGCTGCCAGTTCCTGGCAAACACGTTGTAGTCGTAGGATGCATATCGTCTGGCTAGGATTAGATTTAATCGAAAGGGTACGCGTCCATCTGTGTCGCACGTTTTCAGTTAGATCTAACACTCCACGTTGCTTGATCCCCGCGAACCGGTATCGCCCAGTAGAATCACGCCACGTGGCCCATTCTGTTTTATAAAAACCAAGAATGATCTATTAGATGTTCAAGTTTGTAAAATTCATAACTTTTGATGCACATGTCCAAATTTTGCAAATTTTATATCAATGGAATCAGAAGACCAAGTCCTATCCAACCATGCACTTTGTTTAATAAATTTCTTCTGGAAAAATGGTTGTTTTTGCAGAAACTTGTGTAGGCATATTTTGAATATAAAATTCATTCTAAAATTATTTTTATGGTAAAATATTTGGCAAATAGATTGTTTTGAACCTACTGACCATAGAAACCAACTTGAGTATTCAAAAACATATTTTATGGGGCAAACGAATAAATCTTTACTTTAGAACATTTCTAGTCAAATAAAAATGTTGTTTATATGTTAAAAATACTTTTTGGAGAAAAATCTTTGGGAAATGATTTGGATTAAACTCTCTGACTCTAATCACAAAGTTTTATGATTTAAAATATATTTTGTGAACCCTATAAAAATTATTACTTTGCTAAAGGCATTTTCAACAACATAAAATATTGATTTGGTATAAAAATGGTTTATAGATAAAACCTTTTGCAAATGGTTTCAATGTTAAACACTTGACCTTAAAACACTAACATTGGTATTAAAACTATATTTGGCAAACACTAGAAAATATTAATTTGATTTAAATCATTTCTAGCAAAACAAAAATGATTTAAATAGCCATTTTCACTAACTTGATATCAAATGGTTTTACCACATTTATAAATGACCTTGCCACTTTTATAATTGATAAGTAAGTGTTTCAAAATGTTTATAACCTAATAAACCACTTTTCCAAATAGAACAATCCTTGGCATGCTTGCATGCATTGCTTTGTTTTGTTATTCTATGTGATGATTGCTTGGATGGTAGATTGAATATTTGCTTGCTTGATTGAATTGTAGTGGAATTTGAAGGGTGTGACTATTGCAAGATCAAGGAGTGAACTTATAATCTCTACCAAAAAGGCAAGTGATGCTTCATACTTTTTCCCATTATTTTCACTATGCATTAGTGATATTTCTAAGTAGGACTTGCATGGATTTTTGCTAAGTATAAACTATGCCATGGGAAATCCTAGTAGATGAAACCTTAGTGGAATGTTCCTAAGTTAAGATTCCTACTACTATCATGCTTAGCCTAGCTAGTAGCAAACAAGGGTGGTTATATATATACATGTTATGGAAATTTTGCTAAGTCTTTTGACTTGTGTTTTGTTTAATAAAACAACTAAGTGAATGAATCACCTGGGTGGAAAGGGACTTGCTTGGTGGTTTTTGGTTGAGTGGTTACACAAGGCCCATTTCTATAGTTTACGTTGTGTATCTCACTTGTGGAATTCCACCCAGGAACAAAGAGATTTGAGATGTCAAATGTTGAGAAGCTTCAAGTGCAGCCACTTGGCATTATGGGCTCTGCCTGGATCATATAGGTTGCAATAAGAATGGACAGTTGGTGGTAGGGGAATGATAGGTTGGAGCGCGTCCATTCTGGTCTAAGGGAAGGCTTCTGAAAGATCTTGTCTTGGTGAAACCAAGTCTTGTGGGGAAAGTGCACAACCTCTGCAGAGTGTAAAATCTAAGTACTTAGCCACGTCCCTGGTATTGGACAATTTGAGCATCAAGACATGGAAGCTATCAAGAATCTCCTCATCCCAATTTCTAAGTTAAAACTTGTGGTTGAACAAGGGTGAAGGTTCACCAATTTCTATTGGTGGTTCCTTGGGTATTTTGACAAGAAAAAACTTAGTCTTTTCAAATGATAAGGAAAAATCTATTTTGAGCAAAGCAGGCCTGAGCTCCACCTAGCCAAATGCATATAGATGATAGACTCCACTATACTATCATAGTATCACTTGCCAATACAATTCAAATGTATTGACCCTTGTGGATGTAACTTATTATGTTGCAGGTTTGATTGATGTTAGTAAAGTATGTTGAATAGGATTACAAGTCTACAACCAACATGATTGCATGTGGCACTTTGAAGATGAAGGACCCCATGCTATAGTTATTTCTGCTGCATTGTAATGAGATAGCCAAATGAGCTATGTAAGATGTAATAAATTATTTTATTCCTGGTTATAAAGTTGTAATATGACCTTTGTTTCTTGATATTACATCTTAACTGTGGATGCTAGCTATTGATCCAGGGACTAGCATTGTAAACACAGGGATCTCTACCTTATTAAAGGTTGGGACCTCTACACTACTCAATAGTCATTGCAAGCTATGAAAAGATTCCAACTCAATAATAATAAGTAGCATGAAACATAAACATAAGCAACATTGCAATGCTCATCAGATGGTATGATAGAGTGGTATCTCGCTTGCCTTTGATGGTGGAGCAAAACATGAATCCTAAGGCACCTCTGAAGTTCAAGTGAAGACTAGAAGTAAAGATATCAGAGATACAAGCATCAAAGTCATGACATAATTGACCAAGTTTTGAGAGAAGCACATTACACTAAGAATGACAACTATGCTCTCAAGAAGGTTCTCATAGAATAAGTGGTGACTCAACAAAGAAGTGAAAAAGGTTTTGAAAAGTTTGAAAGGCTTCCAAATGCTGAAAGTATGGTACTCGTTAGCTTTGAGCTCTCATTGACCCTATCATAGGCATCTTTAGATGGTTAAGGTGAAAGTGAGGCCCAATATGAGTTATATGCTTGATAGACCATAAAATGGAAATCTCATGTCCCTTGAATACGAGGGCCGCTCCTCATGCTACTCAACTTTAGTTACTTGCAAGTTCTTGTCATAGTAAATACATGCATATCATAGATAACCGCCAACGGGGTACCCCTAGCACATGATACAGGATCTATCCTGTAATCAAAATGACAAGGCAAGCAGACAACGAGCATCTCGGCGATATTTTTATTTGCTATTTGTATAGGTTTTTATTGAGGATGCTTCATAGATTGCTCATTATGGTTATGCTGCAAGTTTCCACCATGATTAGGCATGGATGTGGCTAGCGGCCCAGGCGTTTCTCTAACACATATATATAACTCCATGAACTTACAAGCTCCCCTTTTATTTCACACTGACAACATCCATAAAAAAAAGAGCATGATATCAACTGGGTACAAAGTACATGTGCAATGTTGAAAGCATTCCCCATGACAGCACGGTTCTGCTAACTCCCAGCCTATAATTTGGAAGCATATAACTTTCATGGACAGTCACAATGGTTCAGGTTTATTAAGTGCAAGAAATAAAGTGTGCCATCAAATTCGTGAGAGCTTTACTAACCAACTTTCTCATAACAAGCAAACATTTTATTTGGAAGAGAACAAGGCATAATGAATATGCATGGAATAGAAAATGATGCTAGTAGGTAGGCATGGTGGACACTTTGAAAATATTGGTTTTGGGGATTTGGAAGCATGAGTAGAGCTCATACTCAGTGCAAGTGAAGGCTAGCAATAGAGAGGGAGCGATAAACGAGAGAGCAATAACTGTCATAATCATGCTCGCAACAAAACATGACTAATTATGGCATGAAAGTGATACAAGAACTCTGAGGCAAAATAAATCATCGAGGCTTACTGACTATGTTAGTCATATGCATGCGTGATCACGTGACAACTCGATTCAAATGAAACATTCAGAGGAGGATACCACAATGTCACACCAAGTTATGAATAGAACAATGCAAGCAAACATTCATATGACATGCTACAAACTATTAGCAAGATGGAGCTAATCATAAGAAAGCAAGAACTACTAAGCATCCATAAATAACATACACCTTGTTGTGGTGGTGTCACGGCAGATGCCATGGGTAGGCTTAAGTTGGGGGCCGAATGGATGCTTGTGGTAACCGGGGAGGGAGTGCACGGTACCGCGCACGAAGAACAAGGTGAACTCTCCACACTTAGCATTTTTTATTGATCCAAGAAGTTTACAAGTGCTCCTAGAGCTGTTTGTGCATACCCTCAGGGCACTAGTTTCCTACTTGGTCCAACCTCCTCAAACCCTAGCTATGCCCCTCCTTATATAGGCGATGGCCAGCTAGGTTACATCCCTTTGGGTTCTAGGGTTACTTTTTGGATCTTGTTCCTTACTATGCGGACTTGGTCATGGGCTAGCCCTGAGACCCTTGACCCAGTCCACAAAGCCATACCGCTAACGGTCTACCGTACGTAGCCTCCAGCTCTTTTGGCATCATACGGTGACTTTGTACACCAGCGCTTTCTTTGGACGTCACACGGCTCCTTTTGTGTCACCCGGCGTCGCTCTTCTCTTTTGACCATGCTTTACCATGGTCCCTCCTGAATCTTACTCGGAAAGTTGCCATGCGTCCTTTCTGACTCGGTCTTCCCTCGTGAGACTCGGCTCATTGTTTCCTGCAAGGTAAAAAACTTGTCTTATACGGGCCGACATAATTCTTATGTCGGCCGCACACGACCTTCTTACCCGGCCGTTGTTACCCGGCATGTGATATTATTTACTCGGCATAAGCCAAGTGTAACACCCTCAGAATCGGACCTATGCAAGTTTGAACAAAATTCGCCAAACACGTCGAGGTAAGAGGAGAATAGCAGAGGGGTAAGGAGTAAAATCAGACCTAACCAGAACTACCCAACCGATTTTCAAAAAATAGTTTTGACACTCTACTTCGGCCGTTAGCTAGGTTATCCTACAGGCTGGACTTGTGGGGTATCGTAACTGCTGAGCTCTGATACCACTCTGTAACACCCTCAGAATCGGACCTATGCAAGTTTGAACAAAATTCACCAAACCCGCATAGAAACGATTCAAAGGTGCCCACCAGGCACTTTCGTGCGGGTGGAAAACGAAGTAATAACATTACACAACAGTCCTCGATGGGACCCACAGAACAGATATATATAACAACGACTCAAGGAGTCAAGAATACAGATATAATATACAAGATCCAAATCACCTTGAAAACGATATAGCGTCCAGCTACGGACAAGATGCAAATGGGGCTAAGAGCCCTAAAGAATAACCAATGGAGTCCATAACCCTGCCCAGGCCAAGCCGGAAGGGTAACCCTGCTAACGTCGTCGATCTCAAAACCTGCTTAAACAAAAGGGGTGCCGACAAAGGGCAAAGGAAAAAGAAGGAGCGTCAGTACTGAGGCCAGTACACGGCGAGGCTAGAATTCGGCGGTCCTCGCCTACATAGGTATGGTGGACTGAGCGGCAGCGGCAGCATGCACTAAACAACCTATAGAGACTCGATACAACTGGCGGTTATCAGAGAGGGGTAAGAACGACCTAACCAGATCCAACCTGAAGCTAACACCGAACAAACCCATCCTGGTGTTTCCCCCTCGAAACCCAACGAGGAAGTCAACCGAGGAACTCACCCAGTTGGCAGTTTTATTTCTTCAGTTATCGTTGCAGTAATTACTAGTCAGGTTTAGATAATCATCCTGATAAAGTAAGCAGTGGGTCATTTTAGTTAACCATTCCGTGATAGTTGCAACAATTACTAATCAGGTACAGATAGCATGAGATAAAACCCAAAACCCAGCAGTTGTTGGTACTTTTAATCAGCCATTTCGTTGTAGTTGCAATACTTACTAGTCAGATACAATTGTCGCAAGCGACAACCAAACAAGCAATTGTGGGCAGTATTAATTAGCCATTCCGTTGTAGTGGAGCTGATTACTAGTCATTATAAGTCAAATTTATAGCAGTAAACTTTAGTTATGCTTGTCTATGATCGAGATACTGTGCTCCAAGTCGTCCAAAACCGCGGACACGGCTTTCAGAAAGTTTTAACCCGGCCGGGGTGCACAAATAGCAACACACACACGATCAACCTCGGAAAAACCAAATCAAAACCCAACGAGGTCTCACGACAGAGCAATCACAAGATTCAGAAATATTTCAGGGGGCCACCCCTTTGAGTAGAACCCGCAACGGAGTAAGCAAGCTCCGAGATGGCCTCAAGGTTTGCGTCAATGGCTGTAAGCGACTGGGAACCCGAAAGTGTGGCTGGGCTTGTCGATACCGCGTAATCACTCCGCTTACCTAAACAGTACAGTGTGCTCCTCGCACAAACGTAAATAAAGCAGTAGCATGGCATAAGTACAGGATCGTAAATAAAACCTCAAACTAGTTTGTGGCCCCAAGAAATAAGACGGAATCAAGCTCTGGCTAAGGGGGGCCCATACTCCCCATATGTGGATAGCGCGATAAATCAAGGAACATGTATCAAGTACTCGGGGTCCTACGGGACACAAGTGGGCGTTCGGAAACCAAATATTCTCTATCACCCACCGATGCCTCTGCTTATTTCAATTTTAGTTGTTAAACAGAAATTAAAGTGAACAGTAAGTAAAACTAGAATCATCTCCAACATCAACATGCGGCAAAGCATCAGCAACTGTGGCATATGACGTCACACATCAGCACTTGAGCAAGCAACTACGACTTGCAAGTCCAACTATCTACCAAACAACAGGTAATAGGATGTGTCCAAGGCAATATAGGGCTGCACGGCATATCACAGGTACGGAAAACTAAAGCATCGCAACACAGATAGCAATAGATCAACAGGAGGGAATAAATACTATAAAAGTAAGATAGGTAGAAGGAGGGAGATGCTCGCCTAAAAACATTGCCGAAGGTTCAACCGAGGATCGGGGCGAAGCTCACATCAACTCAACGGCCTTATCCGCGAAGAAGCAAAACACTAGAATAAACACCGGATGCAATATTTAATAAAACGACAGAAGATCGGCATGATGCATGTATGAAGGGTGGCATGGCAAAGGTGCGATGCAATTGGGCAATATTAAGCGGAAACGGGGTCCCGACAATTGATTAAACGGTTCAAGTTATTTAACTACCCCGCATATTAAATGTTGTTTAACAAGGCAAAAGATAGCACCGGTTCGCTACACAGATTTAGATGAGGCCAATATGAGACTAGATTTGCCCGCATATGGGCCCCATGTTTAATTATTAGGTGAATCGGCATAAGGCCCCCAAACCCACAATATGCATGCAAGATGAATGGCAATTTAATATGCGACAAGGTTATATTTCATTCATAAAATAGAGTTTGCGGGAAGGGGTTCACACATTAGGGGTCTCGACGATCTTGGGGTTCCGGGGTTCGGGGTTGGTCTCAGGGTCCAGGGTTCGACGGTTCCGTTCTCGGGTATCGGGGTAGGTCTTGGCGCATCCGGGTGCGGGACTTGGGGTCATGTCGACGATCATGGCGTTCAGGGGGAAGTTCTCGGTGTCCGGGTGAAGCACTTGGCGTACGGGGTGCGGTACTTGTGGTACAGGTGGCGATCTTGGCGGTTACTTGGCCTCGTTGTCGTTCTTGTCGAGGGTGTAGACGGTCGGCACAACTTGCCCATCCATCTATTGGCTCCAGGAGGCCCACAACACTCGAACACGCAGGAAGCACAGGCAACGGCGCAGGACGGCCGGCGCGGGTCTGCCCGGTGGCGGGAGGCGACGGTCGGAGGGCATGGCGGCGGAGGGGCTCGAAGGGGCGGTCCGGCGAGGTGGCTCCGACGGGGAGGGTCGAGGACGACGGCAGGTGAGACCGGAGGCGCGGCGGCGGCTGCGGGCCTGGCGGGGCGCGGCCTGCAGGGGAACGTTGGCGCGCGCGGGAGCTCGAGGTCCGGGGGTCGACGGCGGAGAGGTGGACGGGGGCGGAGGATGCGGAGACGCGCGGTGGAGCCCGGGGCGGCGGCGGTGGGAGCCGGCGCGTGCGGGCCGCGCCCGAGGCGGCGGAGATTGGCGGGGCGCTGGCGAAGGTGAGCGCCGGCGGAGGCATCCGGGGAGGAGCGTGGCGGCCGGCGACGGGGAGATGCGGGCGAGGCACGGCGGCAGACGGCTGCGCTGCGAGAGGAGGGAGGCGCGGGTGTGGGGAGCGGCTGCGCGCGGTTGGTTGCTGGGCGGGGCAGACGGAGCGCCGGCGGGGAGGAGGGCGCCTGGGCGAGGAGCTTCAGGGGGGAGCGGCGGCGGGCTTGAGCGGGGAAGGGGCGGCGCGCTGCGGCGATGAGGGGGCGGGGCGGAACTGCGGCCGGCGCCGGCGAGAGCTGCGCCGCGGGGGGGGGGGGGGCGAGCGCGCTGCGCGGCAGCGAGGAAGAAGGAAGGAGGGAGCAGGTGGCGTGCGGGGGTGGGGGACGGGGCCTGCGCGGCGACTCCGCGTGGGTCCCGCGGGCGCGTGGGAGGCGTGGGTGCTGGGACGCGGTAGGGACACGGTGGGGTCGCGGGGCGGGGCCCGGGGGTCAGGGGAGCGGGGCTGGCGGGTACGCGCGCGCGTGTGTGTGTTGCAGCGCGCGGGGCGGCTGGGGGGTTTGGTGGCCAGGGGAAGGGGAGAGGCTGACAAAGTGGGGCCCTGGGAGGTGGGCCACGCGGCTGAGAGGAGAGAGAGGGTGGGTGAGGGTGGACTAGGTGAAAAAGGGAGGGGGCGGGGCTGGATGGATGAGGTGGCAGGTGGGTATAGTTTGGGTGAGAGGGTGAGGTGGCGGTCTGCTGTTGGTGGGTAGGGATAGTTTGGGTGAGACTAGGATTTAGGAGGGGCAGTTTTATTATTTGTGTTTGTTTGGTCCTCTTTAATTTAAAACCGAACCACTTTGCAAATAGTTTTTAGGTGAAACAAAATATCCGATACCTTCGGGGTTTTGCCTTTTATAATAAAGAGGGGTTTTTGTACCATTCAAACTAGGCTTTTCAAATAATGCAGTCAAACAATGCATGATGATGACGATGCAATGCACAAATTCAACGCGATTTTCTAGTAGTGGTTTTGCGGGATGCCACAATTCGACACCACTAACAAGGGATCTCGCCCTCGAGATCCGCCTCATGGTACCGGAAGGAAGGTCGGCGGTCTGATACTTCGCGCTTCGTGTAGATCCTCGCGACACCACTAACGAGGGTTCCTTCTTCATCTTGAAAACGGCGACACCACCAACAAAGGATCGTTGCTCCTGATCGTCGCGAGAGCATTCCGGGAACAAAAGTTCGAAGGTAGAGGTATCGCAAATAAAGCCACCCCTAACTTCCGTGGACGGAGTAAAACTGCGGAATCCACTGATTCGACGTACAAGAGCGAATGATAAGAGCAGTGGTAGGGTAGCTACTCCATCCCGCACTCAAACCATTACTCTGCACGCGAATAGACGGATTATGCAACCAACTCTCGGAATTAGACTGAAGATCTCGACAAGCGAGGTTCGGAAACAAAGGAGGGATGCAGATTCTGCATCGGATCTGGCGTAGAGGATGTCGTCACATCGGGAAACACCGGAAGATATAACAGAAAACGTATGAAAGACACACTGATTAGGTTTCGCGATGGTTCCATTGGCATGAACAACACATGCTCACGGTCGACTCCAACTTCACCAAAACTCGTCCTTCTCATGTGTTTTTCAACGACACTGATATCCAGCAAGGAACACATAGGGATAAGGAGCTCAAGAACAAAGGATTGGAGGAAGGGTACAACAAACAAGTTGCAGATTGATGATCGTAGCACCTCCGTTACAAAAGAAAGAAAGAGAAGCCCTGAAGGTACGACGGAAACCCAACCACGAGAATTCCTGGACTCGAAGAAAGAGAAGAGAGCGGATTCAAAACACGTCGAGGTAAGAGGAGAATAGCAGAGGGGTAAGGAGTAAAATCAGACCTAACCAGAACTACCCAACCGATTTTCAAAAAATAGTTTTGACACTCTACTTCGGCCGTTAGCTAGGTTATCCTACAGGCTGGACTTGTGGGGTATCGTAACTGCTGAGCTCTGATACCACTCTGTAACACCCTCAGAATCGGACCTATGCAAGTTTGAACAAAATTCGCCAAACCCGCATAGAAACGATTCAAAGGTGCCCACCAGGCACTTTCGTGCGGGTGGAAAACGAAGTAATAACATTACACAACAGTCCTCGATGGGACCCACAGAACAGATATATATAACAGCGACTCAAGGAGTCAAGAATACAGATATAATATACAAGATCCAAATCACCTTGAAAACGATATAGCGTCCAGCTACGGACAAGATGCAAATGGGGCTAAGAGCCCTGAAGAATAACCAATGGCGTCCATAACCCTACCCAGGCCAAGCCGGAAGGGTAACCCTGCTAACGTCGTCGATCTCAAAACCTGCTTAAACAAAAGGGGTGCCGACAAAGGGCAAAGGAAAAAGAAGGAGTGTCAGTACTGAGGCCAGTACACGGCGAGGCTAGAATTCGGCGGTCCTCGCCTACATAGGTATGGTGGACTGAGCGGCAGCGGCAGCATGCACTAAACAACCTATAGAGACTCGATACAACTGGCGGTTATCAGAGAGGGGTAAGAACGACCTAACCGGATCCAACCTGAAGCTAACACCGAACAAACCCATCCTGGTGTTTCCCCCTCGAAACCCAACGAGGAAGTCAACCGAGGAACTCACCCAGTTGGCAGTTTTATTTCTTCAGTTATCGTTGCAGTAATTACTAGTCAGGTTTAGATAATCATCCTAATAAAGTAAGCAGTGGGTCATTTTAGTTAACCATTCCGTGATAGTTGCAACAATTACTAATCAGGTACAGATAGCATGAGATAAAACCCAAAACCCAGCAGTTGTTGGTACTTTTAATCAGCCATTTCGTTGTAGTTGCAATACTTACTAGTCAGATACAATTGTCGCAAGCGACAACCAAACAAGCAATTGTGGGCAGTATTAATTAGCCATTCCGTTGTAGTGGAGCTGATTACTAGTCATTATAAGTCAAATTTATAGCAGTAAACTTTAGTTATGCTTGTCTATGATCGAGATACTGTGCTCCAAGTCGTCCATAACCGCGGACACGGCTTTCAGAAAGTTTTAACCCGGCCGGGGTGCACAAATAGCAACACACACACGATCAACCTCGGAAAAACCAAATCAAAACCCAACGAGGTCTCACGACAGAGCAATCACAAGATTCAGAAATATTTCAGGGGCCACCCCTTTGAGTAGAACCCGCAACGGAGTAAGCAAGCTCCGAGACGGCCTCAAGGTTTGCGTCAATGGCTGTAAGCGACTGGGAACCCGAAAGTGTGGCTGGCCTTGTCGATACCGCGTAATCACTCCGCTTACCTAAACAGTACAGTGTGCTCCTCGCACAAACGTAAATAAAGCAGTAGCATGGCATAAGTACAGGATCGTAAATAAAACCTCAAACTAGTTTGTGGCCCCAAGAAATAAGACGGAATCAAGCTCTGGCTAAGGGGGGCCCATACTCCCCATATGTGGATAGCGCGATAAATCAAGGAACAGGTATCAAGTACTCGGGGTCCTACGGGACACAAGTGGGCGTTCGGAAACCAAATATTCTCTATCACCCACCGATGCCTCTGCTTATTTCAATTTTAGTTGTTAAACAGAAATTAAAGTGAACAGTAAGTAAAACTAGAATCATCTCCAACATCAACATGCGGCAAAGCATCAGCAACTGTGGCATATGACGTCACACATCAGCACTTGAGCAAGCAACTACGACGCGCAAGTCCAACTATCTACCAAACAACAGGTAATAGGATGTGTCCAAGGCAATATAGGGCTGCACGGCATATCACAGGTACGGAAAACTAAAGCATCGCAACACAGATAGCAATAGATCAACAGGAGGGAATAAATACTATAAAAGTAAGATAGGTAGAAGGAGGGAGATGCTCGCCTGAAAACATTGCCAAAGGTTCAACCGAGGATCGGGGCGAAGCTCACATCAACTCAACGGCCTTATCCGCGAAGAAGCAAAACACTAGAATAAACACCGGATGCAATATTTAATAAAACGACAGAAGATCGGCATGATGCATGTATGAAGGGTGGCATGGCAAAGGTGGGATGCAATTGGGCAATATTAAGCGGAAACGGGGTCCCGACAATTGATTAAACGGTTCAAGTTATTTAACTACCCCGCATATTAAATGTTGTTTAACAAGGCAAAAGATAGCACCGGTTCGCTACACAGATTTAGATGAGGCCAATATGAGACTAGATTTGCCCGCATATGGGCCCCATGTTTAATTATTAGGTGAATCGGCATAAGGCCCCCAAACCCACAATATGCATGCAAGATGAATGGCAATTTAATATGCGACAAGGTTATATTTCATTCATAAAATAGAGTTTGCGGGAAGGGGTTCACACATTAGGGGTCTCGACGATCTTGGGGTTCCGGGGTTCGGGGTTGGTCTCAGGGTCCAGGGTTCGACGGTTCCGTTCTCGGGTATCGGGGTAGGTCTTGGCGCATCCGGGTGCGGGACTTGGGGTCATGTCGACGATCATGGCGTTCAGGGGGAAGTTCTCGGTGTCCGGGTGAAGCACTTGGCGTACGGGGTGCGGTACTTGTGGTACAGGTGGCGATCTTGGCGGTTACTTGGCCTCGTTGTCGTTCTTGTCGAGGGTGTAGACGGTCGGCACAACTTGCCCATCCATCTATTGGCTCCAGGAGGCCCACAGCACTCGAACACGCAGGAAGCACAGGCAACGGCGCAGGACGGCCGGCGCGGGTCTGCCCGGTGGTGGGAGGCGACGGTCGGAGGGCATGGCGGCGGAGGGGCTCGAAGGGGCGGTCCGGCGAGGTGGCTCCGACGGGGAGGGTCGAGGACGACGGCAGGTGAGACCGGAGGCGTGGCGGCGGCTGCGGGCCTGGCGGGGCGCGGCCTGCAGGGGAACGTTGGCGCGCGCGGGAGCTCGAGGTCCGGGGGTCGACGGCGGAGAGGTGGACGGGGGAGGAGGATGCGGAGACGCGCGGTGGAGCCCGGGGCGGCGGCGGTGGGAGCCGGCGCGTGCGGGCCGCGCCCGAGGCGGCGGAGATTGGCGGGGCGCTGGAGAAGGTGAGCGCCGGCGGAGGCATCCGGGGAGGAGCGTGGCGGCCGGCGACGGGGAGATGCGGGCGAGGCACGGCGGCAGACGGCTGCGCTGCGCGAGGAGGGAGGCGCGGGTGTGGGGAGCGGCTGCGCGCGGTTGGTTGCTGGGCGGGGCAGACGGAGCGCCGGCGGGGAGGAGGGTGCCTGGGCGAGGAGCTTCAGGGGGAGCGGCGGCGGGCTTGAGCGGGGAAGGGGCGGCGCGCTGCGGCGATGAGGGGGCGGGGCGGAACTGCGGCCGGCGCCGGCGAGAGCTGCGCCGCGGGGGGGGGGCGAGCGCGCTGCGCGGCAGCGAGGAAGAAGGGAGGAGGGAGCAGGTGGCGTGCGGGGGTGGGGGACGGGGCCTGCGCGGCGACTCCGCGTGGGTCCCGCGGGCGCGTGGGAGGCGTGGGTGCTGGGACGCGGTAGGGACACGGTGGGGTCGCGGGGCGGGGCCCGGGGGTCAGGGGAGCGGGGCTGGCGGGTACGCGCGCGCGTGTGTGTGTTGCAGCGCGCGGGGCGGCTGGGGGGTTTGGTGGCCAGGGGAAGGGGAGAGGCTGACAAAGTGGGGCCCTGGGAGGTGGGCCACGCGGCTGAGAGGAGAGAGAGGGTGGGTGAGGGTGGACTAGGTGAAAAAGGGAGGGGGCGGGGCTGGATGGATGAGGTGGCAGGTGGGTATAGTTTGGGTGAGAGGGTGAGGTGGCGGTCTGCTGTTGGTGGGTAGGGATAGTTTGGGTGAGACTAGGATTTAGGAGGGGCAGTTTTATTATTTGTGTTTGTTTGGTCCTCTTTAATTTAAAACCGAACCACTTTGCAAATAGTTTTTAGGTGAAACAAAATATCCGATACCTTCGGGGTTTTGCCTTTTATAATAAAGAGGGGTTTTTGTACCATTCAAACTAGGCTTTTCAAATAATGCAGTCAAACAATGCATGATGATGACGATGCAATGCACAAATTCAACGCGATTTTCCAGTAGTGGTTTTGCGGGATGCCACACCAAGCTAGGCAATGTTTTACCCCTTATGACCCTATCGGGGGTTACTCCCCCGACATTAGTGCCCGAAGCTGGTGAGGCCTGGCAGTTTTTGTTGTTAGGCGTCTCCGGGTTCCTTTAATGTGTTTGGAACTTCTCTTTCTCTCAGCATTTACTGCTTAGGGTGCACTATTTGGCGTAATCTCGATCTTTGTCGGGTCTATCTTGCCCCTTTCGAGTCTCATCTTTGACTTTTTGGGTCATTTCTGCCTCGTGCCGGGTCATTTTCTATGCTGCCGAGTCATTTTTGGCTTGCCTTAGTCAATGACAGCTTGTAATCATGATGACTTGCCTCAAATTTTGTCCCAAATCCTGACCACATAGTGACGGCGGCGTAGTAACTCCTCGTCATTGTGGCTGTCCCATCGCTCAGCGCCTCCTGTCCTGCGCATCGTGACGTGGCCTAGGTTTTTCCGTGTATCGCCTACACATGGCGCTCGCTGATGCGCTCACTCGGCCGAATACACGGCCACACGATGGCCACACGGCGCAGAAGGATACCACTCTAGCGGTTTTTACTCTCCTTAAGTAGGGGTGAGGGGAACTTAACTGCCTTTGCATGTTCAGTTTCCCCTTTGCCCTCCTCTTCTTCCGCGCGCCTCCCAAATCCTAACTGCCTCCTTGCGGTTCTTCTCCTATGTTGATTCTTTCCAGTGATTCTCTTCTTCCCCTTTCAATTCTACTACAGGTCCTTGCGTCTCTAGGCCTCTTCCAACAACGGAAGAGTCCGAGCCCAGCGATATCATGGACGCTCGCGATGCTGACGAGGAGGCGGAGGAGCATGAGGTCGCCGCAAGCGAGCGCGGCGACTGGGAGGGCTCGAAGGTTTCGGTGGAGGAACTCGAGTGGCTGCGCTCCACCAGGCACATCCCGCTCAAAGTTGATTGCGCCTTCCTTTAGGTGAGATCGTTCCTAAGCCTGAGGCTAATGAGAGGGTGGTTTTCCTCTCGCACTTTGTGCGTGGTTTTGCTCTTCCTGCTAGCAATTTCTTTGTGTCTTTCCTATCTACCTTCCATCTGCAAACTCACCATATTCCTGCCAATGCGATTGGTTCCCTTTCTTGCTTTTATCTCCGCTTATGAAGGTTATCTTGGTATCTGGCCCACTGTTCTTCTTTGGGCCAAGTATTTCAATTTTCGGATACAAGTTGTGCCTGATCTTGGATTTCCCCGCGCCGAGAAGAGGCCCACTAGGTGTGGTGCTGCTAGCATCACACCCAGGAAGGACTCGATCTTCCCTCGAGTCACTGGCATTGATTCTTGCAAGAAGTGGCATATAACTTTTTTCTATGTTAAGAACAATGCGTCCAATGACTACATCCGTCTTCCCCCTTCAAGTAAAAGGTTCCCAGCAAGGAGCTATGGAAGCTCGACCCGTGCGACAAGAATGCGGCTGTGAACGAGGCTCATGGGATTATCGAGAGGCTGCTCTCGCCGGATGAGAACTTCCACTTGACTGAAGAGGACCTCATGTGTGCTTTCATTGCACGCCGAGTCAGCCCCATCCAGGCCAGAAGCCAAAAGATGTGCTTCATGAGCGGCCCGCGATATCCTACCCAGCACTCCACCTTGGAGCTCACCAACGATTAAGTGGCCCGCCAATTCAGCTCGATTTTCAAGCTGATCTTAGCGGAAAACTGGGCCTGGAGCTGCCCCTTTCAACTGAGATAGGCCGGTCCCGTGGGTAAGCGTCCGAGTCGTTGATTTGCTGCTGACATAGCTTTCCTTTTGTTTACTCGCCATTATGTTTCCCTATTAATTTTATTATGTTTGTCCTTCACAGAATCTCGTTCACCAGGTTGATGACATTACTGTCCCTCCTGGCGGCTACTTGGATGATCTCTCTAACAACGACAAGGTTGAGTAAGACTTGGAGTGCTTTATGCCAATCCCCCATGCTGCCACTGCTTCCGCTTCGGGTAAGACCTCTACTCGAAATCCCTTGCGAGATTGGTCCGACGATGATGATGTGGACTATGAAGTTCTGGAGGTACTTGTCTTTTGTCCTTAACTCTTTGACTTATACCATTGAGCTCTTCATTTACTTATGCAGCTGGCCAGGTACATGAGATTCCCCCTCTCGCTGTGGGCGGATTCGACAAGATCCATGCCGCTAAGTCGAGTAAGCGACGTGGGGCCTCCTCCAACACTCAACCCTCAAAGAAGCGCTGACTTGATTTTGCTGCACCTCATGTAGCTATGTCTTCCCAGACTCGCAAGACCACAACGCGCCGGTTCAGTCGTCGCATCCCACGCGACCCAACCGTTTCCGGGAAACTTTAGTTGCCCGTTACCTTTCATCTTTTTTAGTTCTTTGCTTTTCCTCTTATAGGCTTCTGTTTTTACTTTCAGCGTGGCCATGTCCGCCAGCCAAGGTGCTCCTAGCATGGCTTGTTCCCCATTAAGGCCTGCTTCTCCTCCTCGTGCCGACACCGCTGTGCAGAGCCCCGTCCGGGACACTGCCCCCACTACTGAGACTCATGCGTCTCAGAGTGAGGCCGATCCGGCGGTGCATCCGTCGGAGGAGACCCGGCCTAGCTCTCGAGTTACTTTACCCGAATAGACCCTTGAACCCGGTGCTAGCAATATCGATGCCGAAAGAAGCCCTGTTGTTAGCTCTACCATTTCCAGCATGCCCGTTGACCCAGTTGTTGCCCCTCAGATTTTTGTCGAGCCTGCTCAGTCGGCTCCTGTATCTTTCTCAACCAGTTCCAGACCCGCTCCTCCTGCCTTTCTGGCCAAAGATCAGACTCGACCAGTTGCTCAAGGCCACACTCGTTCTGCATCCAGCAAGCCATCAGCGACCAAGCAGTTGACTTTGGTCCATGCTCCAGGCACTGCTCCACAGATTCGGCCCACACCATCAACAACGGCACCCGCTCTAGAAGGTCAGTTGTGCGAGTGTGCTGTTGCCGGATCTGGCAGTGCTTCTAGAGCTGGTCCTTGCATACCAACGCCGCTGCTACAAGTGCCGGGGTGGGAACAACCTTAAATAAAGGGCATGTCCTAACTCGGACACTCAGCGGGCAAGGCCTTGGTTCCACGGAGCGCTACGCCATTGCCTGGAACGTAGCTGGCGAGCAAGAAGTAAGCTCCAGCTCTGGCGAGAAGATGAAGTTGGGCCCCAAGGCTGTCTCAGAGATGACTCAGCAGGCCATCGCCTTGATGGCTAAGGCAGATCAAGTGAATGAGGTATGCAACTTTCTTACTCTTTTGCATACTGAGTATCTTTATATTATATATGATCCCTAGTCCGCGAGGTTACTGCCGAGTAAGGAACTTACTCGGCTGTAAGCTGTGAGTTAGAACCCAACCTTTTTTCTGCCAAATTTGCATGTCGGATTTTCGACCAGACTTTCGATCCCTAGCCCCCGAGTTTACTGCCGAGTAATGCATTTACTTGGTTGCAAGCTCAACCATTTGCTTACACCTTCTCATTAAATCTTCATCGTGCAGCCCACCCATAACAAACGCACCAAAGTGCATCAGGCTCTCCTCTAGGATTTTTGCAAGCTCGAGCTCGCTCACCAATATCTAAAAGCTAAGGCTCAGGGCCAAGGTACCTTTTCTTACTCAGCTTGCTTTTACTCGATGGATCCATCTTTGTTTCATCTCCTTGAATTTTTCTCGTTGTCTTTTCACAGCTTCTGCCTAGTCCACGATCAACGCACTGCACTCCCAGATCAGCGATGTTGAAAGTAAGTTCTTAGAAAACTTTGTGACTGCTCCACATCGATGCTTATTACTTTTTCATTTCTATCTCGGCTAAAACGAGATAAATTGCTGTTACTGACGAGTTACATGCTCCGAATAAGCAGATAAGCACCGGATCGAGCTCCAAAAGGAGTGAGACGAGGTGACTCGGATGAAGCAGCAGGTGGCGGATATGGAGAAGAAACACCAGTCCGAGCTGAAGGGCCTATGCGAAGAGCTTGCCGAGAAAGCTGACCAGTGCTACAAAGACTGATCAACTGTCAAGGAGTCCGAGTTGGCGGTTTAGTCGGCGCACCAGGACCTGGAAGCTCTTCAGGGCAAGGTTAAGATCTGGCAGAGCAAGCTTGGTGCGATAACTCATTTCTCGGTAGTGAGTTCTTACTCTTTTCACTGTACTTCTATCCTTATTCTTTGACCCTTTTACATTGTTTCTCACGTTCCTTCGTGTTTCCAGAGAACTTCCCTGAAGCTGAGATGTTCGCGCTGAGGGCAACTTCCCTGACTGACGGCGAGATCACCATCGATGAGCACCTGGTGGCGCTGTCAGAGCGTGCAACCACTCTGAAGTCATGCAGTGTCGACTTTCTTAAGTCGGAAATCCATGCATTTAGGATGCTCTGGCCGGATGAGGATGTGCCCATGCTCATTGATCCCTTGGCCGCCAAGCTGCTTCTTACTGAGGACATGCTGGATCAATGGCGCTAGACGGCCAGTCGAGCTGCAGCGGACAAGGCCCTTTCCTTTGTGTTCTCATGGTATGAGGACATCAACCTCGATGTTCTCCAGCGTATGAGGGCTGAAGGCAAGTGGATCCACGAGCCTGAGATCATCAATAAGCGCCAAGAGCGAGCCTATGCCATGGTAGAGTATGCTCTGGTGCACGCCTGGTGCGATGGCCCCAGCTTCCTCGACCTTGGTGAGCCGCTTACCGAGACTATCGACGATGACAGTGCTGACAGCGAGGCCACCGAGTCGGATGGTCCTGAAGACTCGGCTGATGCACCTGACTCGGACGATGCTCCTAGCTCTAGCCCCAAGAACGCCCCTTCGAGTCCAGCTGTCTCTTAAGCTGGTGATATCAAAAACACTAAATTCTTATGTAATCCTCGGTATGCCGGGTGCAAATGTGATATACAGTGCACTTATTTTGGGTATGCGCCTTTCGCTAAGGCTTAAACTTTTATTTTGCTATGAATGCCAATCATCCAGGGGCATGTCCCCGAGTTTCATTTGTCGTTTCCCTTTTGCCTTGAATTTGGCTCTTGTCTATCTTTTTTGGCGTTCGACATTAGAGTCTCAAAGTTCTAAGGATTCAATTAGCACATATGAAACTAGACAACTTGACCTAGGGTCATTCGACACATGAACCAATATATCATGCAATGGGTTAGTTAAAGGCACATATAGAGCCGACTCGCATTTCTCCTTTTACTCATCTTGTGTTCATGTTTACTCGTCGTTGATCTTTTCCTCTTGCTTGCCATGAAGCCGTATTTTCGGACAACAGCATAGTCGAAGAGTTGATTCTATACAAGTAAACATTACTTATTCCGAGATAAGTCTTAAGTGTCAACGCCAGCCGACATTGAACTTTCAAGAATAAACATAAGGGGTAGTCCCCGAGTCAGTTTTTCGAGTCATACCATTTTATTATGAGCACATAGCCGGCATAATCATCCGGCATATGAGAGTTTTAGAGATACATACACTGCTTATTCTAAGTGTAGAAAGGACGTAGAAATGCCACATTCCATGGCCTTTTGGTCTCATCACCTGATCTGTCTGCCTTGTTCTTTTGTGCTTCACGAGAATCTATTAGGTAATACGAATCATTGTGCAATGCTTTGCTTACAATGAATGGCCCTTCCCATGGGGGTGAAAGCTTATGCATCCCATCTGTGCGTTGCGCTAGTCTAAGCACCATATCCCCTTCTCGGGAAACACGAGGTTGAACTTTCCGGCTATGATAGCGTTGGAGACTTTGTTGGTATATGGCGGATCTGGACAATGCC
Source organism: Avena atlantica (assembly GCA_910589765.1). Taxonomy (NCBI): domain Eukaryota; kingdom Viridiplantae; phylum Streptophyta; class Magnoliopsida; order Poales; family Poaceae; genus Avena; species Avena atlantica. Next base: position 233,831,053 of record OU342738.1, read on the forward strand.
AATTATCTTGCTTCTTCGAGTAAGTTAACTCCATCTTCTCGGGCCTCTTTTACTTCAGCTTTCGAGTATTGTCTTAGTCTTAGCGAGTCATATTCTATATCAGCAGGCAAAACTGCTTCTGCCCCATACACAAGGAAGAACGACGTATAGCCTGTTGACCGATTCGGAGTTGTCCTTAAACTCCACAGTACTGAGGGTAGCTCCTCGATCCAGCATCCAGGTGATCTCTGGAGTGGTTCCATTAGGCGGGGTTTTATCCCGGATAGAACTAAGCCATTAGCTCGTTCAACTTGTCCATTTGATTCTGGATGAGCGACTGACGCTGCGTCGAGTCTTATTCGGTTTTCCCACAGAAGAGAGTGAAATCTCCTTCAGCAAAGTTTGTGCCATTATCTATGATCACACTGTGCGGGTGACCATATCTCAGGATTATGTCTTTTAGGAATGTGATAGCTGTTTTTCCATCCAATTTTTTGATGGGCTTCACTTCTATCCATTTGGTGAACTTGTCAACCATTACTAGTATGTGAGTCATGCCACCCCTCGCTGGTTTGAATGGTCCTACCATATCCAGACACCATACTACGAGTGGCCAAGTGATTGGTATAGTTTTTAACTCGGATGCTGGTAAGTGTGATTTTGACGCGTAGCGCTGGCAACCGTTGCATTTTCTTACTAGATCTTGCGCCTCTGCCAGTGCACTTGGCCAGTAGAATCCATGTCGGAATGCCTTGGTTACCAATGCTCTTGACGATGCATGGTGTCCATATTCTCCTTGGTGAATGCCCAACAGTATTTCTTGGCCTTTCTCTGGACTTATGCAGCGCTGCAGTATGCTCGTCACACTCCTTTTGTACAACTCCTTGTTGATTATTGTGTATGATTTTGCTCTTCTCTCTGTTTGCCTTGCTAATATCTCATCATCCATCAATGTTCCATCTCTCAAGTAGTTGAATATTGGCTGCGCCCAGGCTGGTATCGCTGGTGCCGGATCTATTTCTTCGTCAATTCCCATTGGCTTAGCCAACATATGTTCTGCCGACATAACCTGAGGAGTCCCCGAGTGTGATTCGGAAACCCCTGGGTTGAGTGGACCAGTCCCTGAGTTACTCGAACCTTCCCCTGTATCAATGTCCATTGGCACAGCATCTGACTCTTGGTTTGCCGGGATGAGCCTAATTGACTCGAACTCTGGCGACGGTTTGATCAATGGTTTTCTGAGATGTTCCAACGCTACTCCTAGTGGAATTGCTTGCCGAGATGAGCCTAACTTGGATAATATATCCGCTGCATCGTTCTCTGCTCTGGGTATGTGATGAAATTCACACCCATCAAAATATCCCGAAATATGTTGCACATGAAAACGATACAGTGCCATATTTGCATCCAATGCATCCCAATGCCCAGACACTTGCTGGATAACCAAGTCCGAGTAACCAAAACACATGATCCTTTTGATGCCAGTTTCCTTGGCCACTTTTATGCCATGGACAAGTGCCTCATACTCGGCTACGTTATTGGATGCAGCGAAGTAGATCTGTAACACATACTTGAGCTGATCCTTCTTTGGTGATGTGAGTTCTATCCCGGCACCTAGACCCATTTTTGTCTTGGATCCGTCAAAGTGCATCTTCCAGTAATTCGGGTCTGGAAGTGGTGGTTCATATTGCATTTCCATCCAATCCACGAAGAAATCAGCTACAGCTTGAGATTTAATTGCATCTCGTCTGTCATATTGTGGAGTGTATGGTGCTAGTTCTATGGCCCATTTTTTGCCACTCGGCCACTAGCATCTTTGCTGCCCAATATATCCGAGATAGGTGCCTCGCATATTACCCGGACTGGGTGTTCTTGCAAATAATGCTTCAGCTTCTTTTCTGCCATATACACCCCATATGTCATTTTTTTGGTAATGGGGGTAATTTTTCTTTGATATAGAGAGCACTTCGCTCAAGTAATAAACTGGCCTTTGGACTGATTTTCCCTCTTCTTCGCGTTCTACCACTATCACTGCACTGACAACTCTGTTGGTTCCCGCGACATAGAGCATCATTGGCTCTTTGGATAATGGTGACGCTAATATTGGTGTTGTTGCCAACATCTTTTTGAGTTCATGGAAAGCGCTATCAGCTTGCTGTGTCCATGTGAATTTGTGTGATTTTTTCATCAGTTGATATAATGGTAAGGCTTTTTCGCCTAGCCGACTCACAAACCTACTCAACGAGTCCAGGCACCCTGTAAACTTCTGGACATCGTTGAGTGGTTTTGGCAATTCCATTCTTTCGATGGCCCTGATCTTTGTCGGGTTAGCCTCAATCCCTCAGCTGGACACGAGAAATCCGAGTAATTTTCCAGCCGGGACACCAAATGTGCATTTTTTCGGGTTAAGTTTCATCTAGAATCTTATTAAGTTTGCGAATGTTTGACGCAAGTCCTCAATTAGAGTATGACTTTGTTTGGTTTTTATCACCACGTCATCGACGTATACTTGAACATTTTTGTCCAGTTGATCTTGCAAGCATTTTTGCATGCACCTTTGATATGTTGCACATGCATTTCTCAATCCAAATGGCATATTATGATAGAAATAAGCCCCATACGGGGTGATAAAAGTTGTCTTTATTTGATCATCTGGATTCGGTGGTATCTGGTGGAAACCAGAGTACGCATCCACAAATGACAACAACTCACGCCCGGCAGTAGAGTCAATGACTTGATCGATCCGTGGGAAGGGGAATGGATCTTTTGGACACGCCTTATTGAGGTTCGTGTAGTCAATACATATGCGCCACACCACTGCCACGTTCGGGTCATCCTTTTTATTCTCAACCAAGACTAGATTTGACAACCAATCTGGGTGCAGTACTTCGATGATAAACCCGGCAGCCAAAAGCCTGGCTATCTCGGAGGCTATCACTTTCCTCCTATCTTCGGAAAAGCGGGGGAGGGGTTGCTTCATCGGCTTGGCATCTGGCCTTACATGAAGAGAGTGCTCAGCCAGCTCCCTCAGAACTCCTTGCAGGTCTTGTGTGGACCATGCAAAGATATCCCGATTCTTACGGAGGAAGCTGGTGAGCTCACTTTCCTATTTTTCAGTTAGCCCAGCACCAATGGTAACTGTGCGCTCTGGGAAAGCGTCATCAACATGTATCTTCTTTGTTTCGTTGGTAGATTGGAAAGATACACTGCCATGCGGGTTAGTGAGTGTCGGCATACACATTTGTGCTGCCTTGGCTAGTGCTGCCACTTCCATCATTTGATGCTTTTCCTGCGCTATAACCAATGATTCGTCCAGCGAAGATCCGGCTGAGGTGCATGCAATAGATCTCTTGTAATCTCACTCAACTGTGATAACTCTGCATAGACCTGGCAGCTTCATCTTTAAGTAAGAAATATGAGGAGTAGCCATAAACTTTGCCATAGCCGGCCTGCCGAGTAAGACATGGTATGAGCTGACCAGGTCAACCACTTCGAACTCTATGGCTTCAGTGCGACAATTTTATCTGTTGCTGAATAATACGTCAACCCAGATCTTGCCAATTGGCTCATAGGATAGTCCCGGCACAGTACCATGGAAAGTTGTCTTAGTCGGCTCCAACATGTTCATAGTGATGCGTAACTTGAGCATGGTATCCTTGTACATGATATTAATGCTACTACCATCATCTATCAGTACCTTGGAGAACTTCACATTGATATCAGGGCTCATGCATGTTGGATCCAAGACAAGAGCATAACCTCCTGGTGTTGGCATGATCTTGGGGTGATCCTTTATGCTCCAAGTTATCTCCTGTTCAGACCAATGCATGTACTTTGGGATTACCGGCATTGTGGCATTCACTTCCATCATCCGTCTCTGTTGACTCTTCTTGTCATTCGGCTCTGTGACAAATACGACATAGCTCTGGTGATGCTCTCTGTACTCATTTCCGGTTCCATGGCCGACATGAGCGTCGTCACTTCTTGGGTTATGCACCTGATGCACAGCCTCTCTTCTTTCTTGGTTATGATATCTTGGCTGCCTGTTCTCATATCTATGCTCGGCTCCCACAGCTTGAGAATTTCCTCCTGTGAGCGGTGGTGGGGGAGGTGGTGGTAACTTCTGAGTCGGTGAATCCACTCTGTCTCCCTTCTGAAACCAAGTACATTGTCTTGTTGTGTGGTTTGCTGGCTTACTCGGACTTGGCATGTGGAATTTACACGGTTGGTCCATCATCATTTCATAAGTGTATTTTTTCCTGTCTTGATATGGTTTTCTTTGTTCATATGGCTTTTTGCCATCATTTTTTGGTATCCACTGCTGTTGCCCATTCGTCCTTTGATGTTGGCTACTTCCAGCGTCTGGATGATCCTGACTCACATCTTTGACTTGAGTTGAACCATATCTGTAATCTGGTCTCTCATCCCTTCTCTTTTTTCTATACTCAGCCCTTTCATGTCGCCTTTGCGACCCAGCAGCGTCATAGATCTGAGTCTCAGTCATCCCGTCTGCCGACATAAGCAGCGGCTGAGTCGGATCTCCTAACAGGTACGAGTCGGCGATTCTTATTGTTTCTTCCAAGCTAGTCGGCATATCTCTCTGTAACCTTTGCCATAGTACACTTCCGTGCATTCATCCTTGTGCAAACCACGCAATGGCCTGAGACTCGATTACCCCTTCACAGGAGTTGCGCATCATGCACCACCTTGTGAGGAATTCCATGTCTGTTTCATTCGGCCTTTGTTTGCACATAGCTAGATGTTGTGGGCGATTCGGCCTCTTGTATGTGCTTGTGAAGTTTCTCACGAAAGCTTCCTGAAAATCAATCCAGCTGTTGATGCTTCCGAATGGCCAATTATTCATCCACACCATTGCTGGTACTTCTAGCATCTGCGACACATACCTGTCACATCCCAAGATTTTCCAAATCTTGTAATGTGAAAAATAAATGAATAAAATAAAACTTTGTTTGATTTTCAGAGTGAAAAGAAACTTTTTGAATCCAATTGGAAACTTTCAAACCAATTTGGATCAAATAAATCCTAAAGGGATTTAAAAAAGATAAACATTTAATAAAGGAAAATAAAAATTACTATTTTGGATCTTTTAAATAAAAAGATTTGTTTTTTCAAAGGAAATAAAAGTTTTACAAATAAGGATTATTTTTATAAGAGCCAAATTAAACCTTGGCCAAGCTTTTGAAATAAAACAATTTGTTTTGATAAAAATAGTAAAGGTTTGTTTAAATAAAGTAATAAGGATTTAATATCCAAGTTTTATTAAATAAAGGTTTTAATATTTCCAAAACATCAAAACTTAATTATTTATTTAAAATAAGTTTTCCAAGTATTTTATATTCTCAAATAAAACCTACTGGTTTGGTTTTGAAAATAAATGGATTTCAAAAGGATTTTTTAAATAAAACAAAATCCTCTTTGTTTTAATAAACATGGTCTATTTATTAATAATGGACCTATAAATAAAAATATTATTATATTTGGAAATTGGTTTATGTTACTGAACAGAACCAAATTCAAGGTTTCAAAGTTTGGTGATTGTTGAATTGATTTGGGTATTGTTTGTTTGATTGAATTTCAAAACAGAAATTAGATTTAGAAAAAGAAAAGGTTCAGGAAAGAAAAAAAATAGGTTTTGGACTCAACCCAACCAGCAGCCCAGCAAGGCCCAGTACCAGCCCACTTTCACCCTCCCTCGGCGAATCGTTTTGCACCTGTTAACTGACCCGCAGAACCAATGACTGGTGGCCCTCTTCCCCCTCTCATTCCTCGCTGACAGCAGGGACCCACACAGCCAGCTCACTCCTCTTCTTCCTCCTCGCGCTAACGACGCCTGCCGTTGCTGCCAATTACGTCGGCGTTGAATACGCATTGATTCCACGCCTTAACCTCGTCGTGACTGCACGCTATTAATCGCCAGCGTCTCCTCCTCCTTTCCCCTCACACGCCACTCCCTCTCTGCCCCGAGGCTGCCTCAATTTGGCTTGGCACTCCCTCTGTTCCGATGATGCTCCGGTGCCAATTCCGGCGACTCAGCGCCGCCCATTGTCTCATTGACCATGCACACACACTCATCACTCCCTGGTGCATCTCCCAGTACCCTCCGTTCTACCGCGGGCGCCCTAGAGCGTCACCTTCGACAAGCTCTGACCTCGCCGCCGTCTGTCTTGTCTCCGTCGAGCTCCTCCGATAAGTCCATACCGCCCCGAGCCTTCTCCGTCACGCTCGCGTCATCTTCGTGATCCCCTGCATCTGACCACACTCTCTGTTTGCCTCCTCGTGATCGACAACGTCGCCTTCGACCGCGAACAGAACCGCCCGTCGCCAGACCTTACTCCGGCGAGCAATCCACCGCAACCCTGAGCGCCCCTCGACCTAAGAAGACCACGTCGAGCTTCCCCAGCCTCCTACGATCCCGGTGAGCACCCTCCCATCCTTCCCCGTTTCCTGTTTTGCCAGCACCACCACCGCCTGGCCGTACGCCGCCGCTAGCCACCGTCGGCGCCTCTCACTTTTGGTCAAGCATGCTAACACCGTAGGATCTTAATCTGACGAACACGACAGATCCACTTAATCACCGAAGGGGTACGCAATCAGGACCGCACGATATGTTTAGATCCAACGCACCGTAGAGACGATCCGGCCGAACCGGTACCAGCGAATAGCGATGCACCGCGTGTCACCAGTTCTGTTTAAAAACAGATTTGAAATCAAATTAGTTTGCAATTTTGAAACTCTTGTAACTTTTGATCCACACGTCCAAAAATTACAAACTTTATATCGTTGGAATCAGTGGAACAAGCCCTAGCCAACTATGGAATTTGTTTAGCAAATAGTATCTGTTAGATTGTTTGTTTTTGCAGAAAATTTTGAATGCTTGTTTAGATTATAAAAATGATTCAAAAAAGTTTTTGAGGTTAAAACCTTGGAAAATTGGTTTGTTGTGAACCTACTGACCTTAGGAATCAACCCATGGTTTTTAAAACGAATTTGGTAAAGATTAGGATGGATTAATTGTTTTGGCCCATTTCTAGCCAAATGAAAATAAAGATTTTGGTTATGAAAATGTTTTTATAAAGAAAACTTTGGGAAAATATTTTGGATCAAACCTACTGAACCTAAACACCAAGCTTTGAGAAAACAACAACTTATTTTGGTGAACAACTTAAAGTTGTTGCTTTGATAAAAATATTTTCCACCACATAAAATAATGTATGGATTTAAAAATGGTTTTTGGACAAAACCCTTTTGCAAATGACTTTGCCACTTTGGAAAATGACCACTTTGAACCTTACCAAGTTTAGAAGCCTAGTGGAGACCATCCTTGGCAAATAGAACCATCTCTTGCATGCTTACATGCATGACCTAGATCCCATTGTTTTGTGTGTGTGAAATGGTTGTTTGATTATTGGTTTGGAATGCTAGTTGATACTTGATTGATTGTAGTGAAGTTAGAAAAGTGTGAGACTAGCAAGATCAAGGAGTGAACCAACATTCCCTACCAAAAAGGCAAGTGACACTATCATCTAAAGTCCTACTATTTTCATTATACTTAGTGGATTTTGAAACATGCATGAAAAGAATTTCTATACTTATGCTATGCTAAATCCTAATAGGATTCCCTATACATTCCTTAGTGAAAACAATGTAGTTGTTACATGCTTAGCCATACTATATTTTGAAAAGAGATACATGTTGAGATTTTTATGAAGTTGAGAAAAGGACTTGTAATTTTATATAATAAAACAAGGACTCAATGAACCACCTGGGTGGCCAAGGATACTTTGAGTTTTGGAGAAGGTGGCAACAAAAGGAACCATGTCTATGGCAATCTCTTTGTGTTGTGCTCCAAAGGAAACCACCCAGGAAACTTAGAGATTGAACATGTTTCTCCAATTGTGGCTTTCGTGTGCAACCACATGCTATTATGGCTCTGGCTTAGTCAACTACATTGGGGAGACCCATACATTGTCTTCAGTTTACTGGACATGGGGACCTAGAATCCTACATGGGTGCTGTTGACAAAGATGGCAATGATGTATGGGAGGACCCTCTGGAAAGACTTCGTCACATTCTCAATCTGCCAGTACTCCATCTTGGTGAGCACTAATCCAGCGGCCACTGGTGGCAACAAGATGGGATTGTGACATGTGGGTAAAGTGTGCAACTTCTGCAGAAGATAATAAAATCTAAGTACTTAGTCGTGTCCCCGGTTATGGACAATACTGAGCAACTAAAGTTTGAAGCTATGGGAGATCTCGACATTCTAATTTCTAAAAGAAAACTTTTAAAGACTTGATGCACTTGGGGGTACCAAGGAGCTCAAGGGACTTTGATAAAACTTGACGTACTTGGGGTTACCAGGAACTCAAGAGATTTTTTGGAAAACATGAACACTTGGGCTTACCAAGGAACTCATGAGATTTTGATAAAACTTGATGCACTTGGGGTTACCAAGGAGCTCAAACGATTTTGACAAGGACTTGAACACTTGAGTTTCTACCAAGGAGTTCAAGGAACTTGGAAAAGGAGATTTGACAAAGGACCAAAACCATTTTTGAAAAGATAGGATAAAGTATTGCTTTCTGCAAATAAGCCTTAAAGCCTACTTAGCCAAAAGTGCATGTAATGATAGGATCCACTTATATTCCACATAGTAGTGAAGCTTGCCAATACAATTCAAATGTATTGACCCTTGTGGCTGTAACTTGTAATGTTGCAGGTTTGATTGATTTTAGTGAAGACTGATTGATTAGGATTACAAAGTCTACAACCAACATCTGCCTGTGGCACTTTGAAGATGGAGGACCCATACTATAGTTATTCCGCTGCAATGTAATGTAATAGCCAAATGAGCTATGTATGTTGTAATAAAATTATGTTATTCCTGGTTATAAAGTTATATTATGACCTTTGTTTCTTGATATTACATCTTAACTGTGGATGCTAGCTATTGATCCAGGGACTAGCATTGTAAACACAGGGGACTCCACCTTATATTGTGTAAAGGTTGGGACACTCCCTCTACAATACCGCACTGCCCATCTCAGATTTCCCTGTGCGATTTTTACTATTGTTCCATAATCTATGAGCCAGTCTTCTGGCTTTGTGCTTCCATCGTAGTTCTTTGTTCCTCTGGCCAGCTGAAAGTTTGGCACTGGCGGCTCCTTCATGATCCTTGGGACAACACATGGTGGACCCTGTGGACCATGCGATTTGATCAGCTCTGCCATATTTAGCCGATCGAGCTTTAGCCTTGCATCATCCGGCTGGAGATTTCTTCCTCCGAGTCTTGCTCCCATTGCTTGGTATACATCATCCATGTCTTGCTCCCATTGACCATTGCTGAGTAACCATCATTATATATGTTGGTGTTTGGGTCTGCAGGTTGCTGCACTGCTTTTCCCGTGCTTTGCTGTCTCTTTTCGGGTTAGGCTGGCGGAGGATTAGGAGCTGGGTTTCCTCCTCCTCCCGAGTGAGTCCCACGCCTATGTTGAGGTGCAAAGTTCTGCCCTCCGTTTTCATTTCTCTGTGCTTCTTGCCTTTCTCGGCCAGCATTTTCCTGGTTCTCATTTCCCTGAACGACATTTCTTCTTGTTCCCTGCGCGCAGGTCGGGTTTCCTTGAACCACTACCAGGTCATAAGCAACCATCTGCTTGTTCCTCCCTGAATCCACAATCTTTTATTTTCTCTGTCTCAGCGACACTCCTAGTGAGGAGGCTGTATGGTTTGCTGATCTCGCCGGGATTGGATTTGCCGAGTGAACCAACTGTGACCTTCCAGCTGCACCCGGATTTGCCCTGTAGTACGCTTCATTCAACATCTTTTCTACTCTCACCAAATCATTGACTCATTCATGTTGCTTTCTCTTTGCTTCACCCGTCAGATGGGGTAACTCTGCCATTGCTCTATGGATCTCAAATTTGCTGTTGTAGTGTTGTATGTCAGCCGCATGGCCTTTCGTTGCTATTTCAGGTGTTATCTTTGACGTGCCTCTCAGCCTTGTTGCATCAAGCCGGGTCTTAGCACCCTTGACTCGATTTTCCAAGTTGAGCTCTCGAACTGTGATATCCATATCTTGTTGTAACTGTGCTAATTCCTTTGCCTTCTATAAGACATTTATCCTAGCCTCCTCTAACTCAGCCTGCACGTGCGCCGGATCAGCTTCTAGCCCTACTGGATCTACTAACTTTTCTATTGCTTCCTGCAATTCTTTGGCTCTCTTGCTCCTAGCTATGTTCTCTGGCTTTCCTAGCGGCGCCTTTGCAGTTCTTGCTGCCCTTGGCGTTTATTCTGGGTTTCCTCCCTCAGCATCCTCATTCACCACAGGGACTACTGGAGGTGCTGGGGGATTCAGAGCTGTCATCATTACCTCAACGATGACGAGTTGATGAAGATTTCCTGCGGCGGGAACTGCAGGTGGATCTGGCGCCAGGATGACGCGCTCCGGGTATGCGTGCTCCATGTGCACCACAACGTAGACCTGGTGCTCCATGCGCACCGCGGCGTAGACTTTAGCATGACATGGTAGGTGTTGTTTTGACCTTATGCTTAGTGATTATTGTTGTAGCATGTCTTGTTCCAAACAATTGGGATTGCTTAGTGTGCCTTGAAGGAATTATGCGTTGTCTTAGCATGCAAAAGCATAGTATTGTGGTATTCTCCTTTGATTCTTTGCTTGGGTTGACTTGGCACATGCTCACACAATGTTATGACTATGACAAGTCACCATAGCCTCTATGATCATTTAGTCCTTGACTTGTAGTACCACTCTATGCTTTGATTAGTAATGCTTTGTTGCACTACATGATTATGGCCATTATGCTCTCTTAGTTGGTTGCTCCCAGTCTTTTGCTAGCCTCCACTTGTATGAGTAAGATCTACTCATGCTTCCAGCTCCCAAGAAACCAAGTTTTTCCAAAGTGTTCACTATAAATTCCTATGCATGGTGTGTTACACCATTCCAAGTATGTTCTTGTCTTCAGCTATCTTCCAATTAGAAACTATTTTATTATGTGAAAACTTAGTGATTAAAGCCCTCACAAACTTGATGAAGTGACCGCCCCTTGGGAACGACTTGGTCTCGAAGCATCATGCGTTGTCGCTGACGAAGTTGAGTGCCCCGAACCTCTGGAAGAGGCCGGAGTATACGCGCTCGTCCGTCTTGGCAATGATGTTGCCCGTCCGGATGAAAACTCCAGCAAGTGTCTGCTTCTGCCCCACGGTGGGCGCCAAATTTCTTGGTGGTGTCACGACAGATGCCATGGGTAGGCTTAAGTTGGGGGCCAAATGGACGCTTGTGGTAACCGGGAAGGGAGTGCACGGTCTAGCCGCGCACGAAGAACAAGATGAACTCTCCACACTTAGGATTTTGTATTAATCCAAGAAGTTTACAAGTGATCCTAGTGCTTTTTGTGCATAGCCTTAGGGCACTAGTTTCCTACTTGGTCGAACCTCCTCAAAGCCTAGATATGCCCCTCCTTATATAGGCGATGGCCAGCTAGGTTACATCCCTTTGGGTTCCAGAGTTACTGTTTGGATCTTGGTCCTTACTGTGCGGATCGGGTCATGGGCTAGCCCTGACCCCCTTGACCCAGTACACAAAGCCATATCGCTAACGGTCTACTCATACGTATCCTCCAGCTCTTTTGGCGTCATATGGTGACTTTGTACGTCAGCCCTTGCTTTGGACGTCACCCGGCTCCTTTTGTGTCACCCGGCATCGCCCTTTTCTTTTGACCATGCTTTACCATGGTCCCTCCTGAATCTTACTCGGAAAGTTTCCACGCGTCCTTTCTGACTCGGCCTTCCCTCGTGAGACTCGGCTCGTTGCTTCCTGCAAGGTAAACAAACTTGTCTTATACGAGCCGGCATAATTCTTATGTCAGCCAAACACGACCTTCTTACCCGGCCCGTGATATTCTTTACTTGGCATAAGCCAATATGGGCAATGTTTTACCCCTTATGACCCTACCGGGGGTTACTCCCCCGACACACCTTACATGAACAGACTAAGCATACCCACAATGATGAGTATATGTACAAAAATGAAAACAAATAGAGTTCATTACCAGCCTCTTACCACACCTCAAGTTGTCTTAATCTTCATTATTGTCCTTTACTTATGTGGCTTGAATAATAACATGAAACCAAACTCCACTGAGGACTGTTGAACCCTGCAAAGAATTCACAAAACCAAAGAAGAACAACAAATATTTTTGGTGTTTTTGATTTTTTAACACAAGCACACAAAGAAAAAACAAACAAAGCAAAATATTTTTGGATTTTTCTTAAGGCAAACCAAAGCTAAAAAGCAAAGAAACAAACCAAGAGAAACAACGAAAATATTTTTGGTATTTTGTGTTTTGAAAAAGAAGAAACAAAACCAAAAGGAAAGCGAAACATGGATATACAAAGAACCGACGAAACATGATATATATATGAGTGTGATGTCGGTGTACCTCCCCCCAAGCTTAGGCTTTTGGCCTAAGCGGGGCTCAACCCCATGGTGACCAATAAGGTGCACCTCCATAGTACGATGAAGAGACCCCTTCGTCCTGGTATGAGCTCGAGGACGCCCCTATGTAGTGCACCTCCATAGTACGATGAAGAGACCCCTTCGTCCTGGTATGAGCTCGAGGAAACCACGAATGCGTAGCTGCTCGTCCATTTCCTCCTTGGAGCGTGACCAAGGTCCCTGGGAAATACTGAACAAAGTGGTTTGGGGCAAAGAAATTTCTCTCTCTTCCCCGTTAGTAAACATCATCCTGTAAACCATATTCTCAAGGGTAGAGCCAGCAGTGACAAAATGATGAACTTTCATGGTAGCTAAATCAAGCCTCTGAGGAGACAAAATTGTATCATTTGGAACAACAGCAAGTTCTAAAGAAGCAGCAACGCGTGCATCAATAATACCCCCATAAATGGGTCCTCTAGCGGCTAAGCGGCGAGCAAAGAGAGAGCCAAGATTATACCTGGTTTCATTGTTGAGTGCAGCAGCTAGAAATGACAAATGATAGTTGGAAATATTGCTAGTGTTCTCCATACCAAGAATACTAGTGGAAAGATAATAAGAAAAATATCTGATAGCTGGTTGAATATTTCTTATCTTTCCGTGCTGGGCTCTGCGGTCATCCTCATTGGTTATCCCGCGATAGAGATCCAACAAATCAGCGGGTTGAGCTGGAATATTCTTCACCGTCTGTTGTGGATATACCAAATAGGTATACCTACGGCATAGTCTCATACCGGCAAGCCCGGGTGGCCCACAGTTGGTGGTTAGGCCTATGGCATAACCGGGCGACCCAGTTGCTGATAGATAAGACGGAGGTCCAGCAGGGATAAAGGAAGGCGACGTGACACCACCTTAGATGGAAGCCGGAGCCTTGGAGGACACGAAGACTAGTTAGTGTTAGTCTAGGACTCTGTAACCGTATCCGGCTGGGACTCTCCATGTAACCCTACGTCCTGGCGCTCATATAAGCCGGCCTACAGGAGCCTTTAGGGCAGAACAATCTCATAGGCAAGTGCATAGCACAACTCGCACACAGCGAACCCCCAATCCTGTAACTCGGCGTATTGCCATTATAGTGATTTATAGCAGGAGTAGGATCTCGCCACCGTCGTGAGATCTGAACCTGGGTAAACTGTGTCAAGCCGACCAGGACACTCTCCGTCTCCCCCCCCCCACGTCTCTAAACTCGCCGTTGGGATACCCCTATGGCATACATGTCGACAATACCACGACACCGTCCCAGCCGTGCCAATACCCAAGATTTCACAAAATTTCTTCATTTTCATGGTGAAGGGCCTATTATAGATTTTGAATGACACCTCTGACCTGAAAGGATTGTTGGTAAAATAGAAACTCTCCATAAAAAATTTAGTGAGCATGGCATACTGCACACTCTCATCCTGCATATAACTAGTTAGTCCAACCCTATGAACCAAGGTTAGGAAATCATTGAGAATCCCTGCAGCCTGCAAAAAGGTAGGACAGGGGAAGGTAGAAGGGTGCGCATCCCCCTCATCTCCCTCGTCGTCAAAACACAGTGTAATGAGATCCTCATTGTATGATGGCCTAGCTCGGGAGGATGATCTTGAAGGTCTTGTCCTCCTAGATGCATCACTCTCAAACACTTCTCCAAAGGTGTGGTTGTCCATGACCCTTTTTTTGAAAATTTTAGACAAACATCAAACCAAGTAATTTCCAAGTTGATAAATGATGAGGAACTACTATAGGAACTCGCTAGAGGGCTAAACATGCATCAAAATGAAATCTCTAAGCATAGAACAAGCATGCAACCTCACACTAGCTGGCACCTATAGCAGCAAAATACTCAAGATACAATCTATCAATCACAAATCTAATTGGACAAGCGGAAGAGGCACATACCAAGGAGAAATCCATCCAAAAATCATCAGCAAAGATGGGCTGAGCAAGGAGATCAAAAATTGGGAGCAAGAACAGCAGGAACTCGAGTTTGAGAAATGTTTCCGGTGTTTTTCGGGAGAGAGAAAAAAGTGGCTGGGAGGAGGTAACTTGGAGGGCCACAGGTGGGCCCCACCCAGGCTAGGCGCCACTTGGGGCTGGCCGCACCACTAGGGGGTGTGCTGGCCTGGTGGGTCCCCCTGGGACACTCCAGGTGTCCCTCTGCCCCTTTTTCGAGGAAAAATTTAATGAATTTTCTGGGATTTTTCGGGAAACTTTATTTTTGGCCAATTTTTAGGGTATGAAAATTGATTTTCTCGCAGAAAAAATTTTTTTAGAAGAAGCAAACGCAAACAAAAACCAAAACTACATAAGTTCTAAGACACTATAACAAGCAAACAACTAGCAGAACTAAAGCTAACAAGAGAAAAACAAAGACTAGGAAGGAGAAAAGTAAAAGTGAGCAAGTATAACCACTATGAAAGCATTGTTTTGTTCATTAAAATCCCTTTGTTAACAAGGTTGATCAAGTCTTGTTACCAAAACAATCTTATATGAAACAAAACTTTGCATTCCACAAAGTGATTATGTTACCTCAAACTTGATAGCAATGGTCCCAATCATAATAGTTTCAAAACTTTCTTGTGGAATGGGACAATATATTTCTCCAACTTTGATGCTCTCAATATTTTTAATGGAATTCAGGCAATAGATCTTATCAATCTTCTTGGAGAAATAGACAGTATGCTCTTTGTCATTAATATTAAATGTTACTTTTCCGTGATTACAATTGATGACAGCACCTGCAGTATTAAGAAAAGGTCTCCCAAGAATAATGGACATATTATCATCTTCAGGCATCTCAAGCACAACAAATCAGTTAAAACCAAGCAATTATGAGCCACTTGAATAGGAACATCCTCACATATACCAACAGGAATAGTAGTAGACTTATCAGCCATTTGCAAAGATATATCAGTTGGTATCAACTTTTCTAGTTGGATAAAGAAGTGGCTGGGAGGAGGCAATTTGTAGAGAGAAAAAGGCATAACACTAACTCCAGCTCCCAAATCACACAAAACAGTTCTAACATAATTATTCTTAATAGAGCAAGGAATAGTTGGTATACCTGGGTCACCAAGTTTCTTTGGAACCTTACCATTGAAGGAATAATTAGCTAGCAAAGTAGAAATTTCCTCATTGGGAATCTTCCTTTTATTAGAGACAATATCCTTCATATACTTTGAATAAGGAGGCAACTTAATAGCATCAGTCAAAGGAATTTGCAAAAATAAAGCTTTCATCCACTCACAAAACTTGTTATAGTGTTCTTCTGCCTTTGACTTGTGTTTCTTATTTGGAAAAGGCATAGCTTTCTGCACCCAAGGTTCTCTCTCACTACCATGTTTATTAGCAATAAAATCTTCCTTAGTGTACTTAGTGTTCTTAGTGTGCTTTTTTGGTTCTTCCTCAACTTCTTCCTTACTAGGAGCATCATTTTTATCGATAGCACTTTCAGTTTCAGCATTAGAGATGGATATACTATTAGGATCTACATCGGGTTCAGGTGGTTCTTGTAACATCCCAAAAATACTAAAGCTTGGAGCATCAAACTCTAATCATCAAATTTAGGGTTAACAAAAACTTTGCTAAATAAAAATATGAAAGCATGCATGTGAGTATGCATTTCATTCTGAATCCTTTTGAACCAACTTTTTTGTGTGTTCCTTTGCTTATAAATGGATGCTTAGGTGAAATAAACATCATCTAAACAATTCCCAAACTTTTCTCAAAGACAAATAAATCAAAACAAAGCTAAATGAGTGAATGGTCATTTTGACCAATTTAACTCCCATGCCTACTTTGGCTGTCCCAAACTTTCAGAACTTAACAAAAACTTGTTTGGATCTTTGCACCCCTTGATTTTACTCATAACAAAGTATCAAGGCCTACTTTGTGATCATCCATAAACTTTCAAATGCATAGTTTAAATGACAATTCAAAATTGAATCTTTATCATATGAGAAGATCCCACTTTTTCAAAAACCACTCAAACAAGCTCAACTTTCAAAACCCAAGAATCTGCAGACTCACCAGCACCAACCTAGCACACCCACCAAAAATCTTTTCAAAATTCAAAACTTGAATTCTTGCGGCCATTTCATCAAACACATTGCAGACACAAATCATCAAAATCTTAAACACTATTGTGAGTAGTAATTGAAGCCTAAATTGTTCCCTCTCTAGTTACAACTAGGTTTTAGTAGATCATCTAGCTCAATTGCACACCCTTAGCATCACTGTAAGCTTGGCATTGCCATCAATGGTGAGCAGGCCGAATGCTCCCTTGTCACCCCCATGTCGACAGCAAGCTAGGAGGAGAAACAAGCCTAGCCAGCATGTCTGGGAGCAAGCCAACATCCCACCGCCACTCCCTGTCCAGCGCTCAAACGTAGCCAGCCACTGTACCACACGCACGAACCATGCCAACCTCGCCAGCAACCATGACGAGAGCACGCCCCGTGCGCCACGCTCGACCGACGCCCACAGACCGCGCGTCGCCCTCGCCGCGTGCATACATGATCACCACCATCCCAGCAACCCCGCAGAGACGCTCGTTCGCCGCCGCGCGGACCACGCGCGCTGTGCGCCATTAAATCTTCCGTCGGGCAAGCGCAGAGCACCGTCGCGTGCCGACCAAACCGCACCGCCCCACGTCTTGCCACCGTGTCATTGAGCATCGCCAGGGACAACCGCACCGCCTCATACCGTTGCCCACGCCGATAGCCGTCTGTACTGTCGACCACGACGAGCTCACCTTGCGCCCCGTCGGTCCGCTCGCTCCACTATAAATAGAGGCCACCCCCATCCGAATTGAGCACACCAACTCACTCCCCTCTCCTCACTGATCGTGCCACCCCGTTCCCGGAGCAAGGCGAGCAGCACTTCGCCGGAATTTCACCGGAGTCTGTCGCTTCTAGAGAAGAAGGGGGCCAGCGATTGGAGCCGCCCCAGGAGAAGCTGCCGGTACCAGGAGGTTCGCCGTCGTCGACTTCATCGTTCGCCCGCCTCGCCGATCCTCGCCTGAGCCCCGGTGAGCCCCCAACGACCCCCACTCGTCGTGCTAGGTTTCTGTCTCGCCGGCATTGCCCAACGTCGACGATGACTCTCAGCCGTTGGATTAGAACCAGATCGAACGCACCACATCGCCCCATACCGCTTCGCACCCCTCGTATCACTGACGCGTGCGGACAGCCACTTAACCATCCCACGTAAGCGCTGTGCTTAGCAGGCCGTCCCAGTATCGCTTCCCGCGCAGCCCAGTCATTTGAAATTAACCTTTTCCATTTTATTTCGAACACACTTCTGCACCTAGATTCAAAAATCAACCCAGATCGATTCAGTGAACCAAATTGAATGAAACCAATTTTGTTAGAAAGGTCTGGGAATGCTGAATCCAAGACCGTTGGATTCAAGTCATTTGGATCTGTAGATCATCCTTGGTAAAAATAACAAAGCAGAAGCTTTTCTGCATTCAAACATTTTTCAAATTAAAACCATAATAGATTTTGAGTTTATTCCAACTCTCAAAAATCACATTTAACCATACCTTTCACAATATATAAAAATATATAGTTTTACTTACAGAAATAATGTTCAAGTAATAAAAGAATGCTACATAGGAATTTCTAGTCACTTTATTTAATTAAAATAAAAGGGTAAAACCTTATTAAATTGTGACACCACTTTAAATCACCTTCCCATGGACTAAAATATGTGGTGATGACATGTGTCAACATGATCTCATGTTTGGTTTGGAGAATATTAAATCTTAAGTAATTTTTCAATGAGTAGAAATTACTTTTCTAAAAATAAAAAGAATTAAACCAAGCTTTAATCTTGTAATGTTAGTGATGATGCTAGATCATCTATAGCACCCTTTGGTGTGATGATTGCAAGTAGTTAAGTATTGTTTGGTGATTGTGTACATCGTATTAATTTATAGACGCTAGTACCGACCAAGGATACGAGGAGGAAGGAGGATACTACGAAGAAGAAGCCAAGGAGAACTTCAACCACTGCTCTACACAAGGCAAGCTAACACTTGCAAGATACTCTACTTTAGCAAGCCTAATACTACTAGTTGGATGTGCAAGCTAATAACTACTTGCTACCATGCCCACTGTATGCCTTAAAGCATATATGATCATAACCCCTTGATAAACCAATCCTAGTTTTACTTGCAAGTTTATTACTTTATTTCTGTATCAAATCTCTTACTTAGAGTTTACTGGAATAAATGGTAGATACTAGAAGGATAATTGAAGGTTGCATAAAATTTGGCCTAATCTAGATAATCTTGATGTCATCCTAAGGCATGAGATTAAACTCAGTTAAACTCCACTAGTTACCACCCCTCATTAGTACTACCCCCACCTGTAGATGCTAGTGCTAATCATAAAACTTGATCAACTTTTAGATGGGAATACTTGGTGGAAAAATGGTTATGAAAACCTTGGAATGATGGATCATTCTATTGAGATGTTTTGACATGTGTTTCCGAACACCTGATGATTTTGGTGATGAAAATGTTGAGGCAGGAGCCTTAGCCCTTTATAAAACTGATGATTGTCTGGATGCGATACCATTCCAATTTTATCGTACAACCACAATACGCGAAGATTGGGTAGGGCTTGACTGGAATCTTATATACCGTAGTATTCGTTCCCTCACGGCCAAGGTCTGAGCTGAGGCTACCTTGTGAAGATTGTCCACCTGTTCAGTACCCAAGATGACAGTTGGTCATGGTTGGGAGGCCAAACTCACAGGAGAGGTGCTTATACTAGGGCGTGTAATTGAAAGGTTAGGATTGATTATACGCATACTAAGTATGGTGAATTCAGGATTTGTTCCTAACGGATGTATTGAATGTTGTGGTGAAAGTGTACAATCTCTGCAGAGTGTCAAACTATTCGAATAGCCGTGTCCGTGGTTATGGACAGTTGGAGTGGCCATACTGTTGCCCCGTCAGATGTTTTCAAAAGACTTGTGAAATGAATTGAGACTTTGACTTGACCACAACAGGGTTGTGGCATGAGATACAAGTTCCCACTTAGGTGTTATAAAACCTTAACTAGCATTCGTTGTTTCCAAACTTAGTAGAGATAAATCTGGCTTTTGCAAAACAACCCCCTTTCACTTGTTAGTATTAGTTTGCGAGTACTTAAAGAGTACTCATGGCTTTGTCCCTGGCTATTCCCATGGCCAGACTATCAAGAGGAGTACCTGGAGGATGGACCCCAGGAAGGTTACGACAACTAGGATCATCTCCCATCGTTAGCATTGCCTGTGACCCCGAAGATGGTGCATCGCCTACGCTACTGTTATTATTACGTATTCCGCTGCTTGAAGTTGTATTAAGAACTGGATCAATGAGATCCCTATTTGTGTAAGACCTTATGTATGGTTTGTAATGGATGATGTACTGTGGTATCCAATTCTGTTATGTCTCGCAAAAATGGTAATCCTGGGATTGCGATGTATGGCATAACAGGCATCTGGGATTAAAAATCCGGGTGTTGACAAGTTGGTATCAGAGCCATCCTGACCATAGGAGACCCTAGTTAGACTGGACGTTTGAATCTAAAACTTAGTTTCAAAACCAAAGAAAATAAATATTTACAAAAACTTATTCTCATTCTTATCCCTTTGGTTCTTTCATGAAAATTCATGTTCCTCAAAAACTCTTGCAAAATACATAAAATTTTGACACACTTGACCACTCTACTAACTTACTCATCCTATATTCTTATAGATGGACGTGAAGTACAACAAGTTTTATCAGTTGGGGAATGGGGGAGACCTTATCTTTGAGAGGGATTTGGACCAGCTTTCGGAACTTCTAGAGCGTCCGCACCCCGAGTTCTTAGGAGCTCAGCTCAATGATCAAGGAGGAGAAGATCTGCAGTGGCTAATTGTTGCAAGTCTCCGAGGAAAGATTGAACCTCCCACTGCTGAGGGAATTCAGTTTACCTTAAGAGAGAACAACTCGCTTGACGGACTTGTCAGGGCAATGCAGGAAGCTCTTTCCCGTCTGTGTGGGCAGAGCATCAATCAGATCAAGGGAACCCGCTTTGAGTTTTGCCCAAGGCGTGATGCTAATGGACAACCACTGGAAGCCCCATACCACCCTGAGCTGAAGACCCAAGTGGAGCACCATAGCTTCATTATGTACGATCGTCAGCAGGAGTTGGATAACTGCCGTGACTACTCCAACCACAAGTCTACCATCATCAAAACGAAGGATCAAACCATCGCCATGCTAGCAAAGGATCACAAGTCTAGCCGCCGTCAGCTCGACAAGAAGGAGCGCATTATTGCCCGTCTTCGCCACTGTATCTCATCTTTGGAGGAGACCATCCACGAGAGAGACATCCAGTTGGAGGAAAGGGAGAATGCCGGAGAGGATCTTCGTGGAGACCCCTACTCCTATCTCAGTGATGACGATGATTTTCTGGAGGATCAGGCTATGGACTTCTTCACCGATGAGGATGATTTCGCCTTCATCGATAATGATGAGGATGATGAAGCCACAGATTCCGAGGAGTAGTACCACTTGAGCACAAGCGTAGTGAGTAGTATTCGGTCCCACTGTATCGTAGTTTTCAGAATGGTTCTTAAAACCATCTGTTTTTCTTTGTTGTGGTGTGTGTTGTATCGTGTGCTATGAATGAATGAAAAAGCAAGTTGCTAGAAAAATCTGAGTCAAACTTTAAAAACTTTTCAAAGACCCAAAACCTTAGAAATTTCCCTCTTTTCTCACGATCTATCTCAATCTTCAGATGCCACGTGGAGGAAGTGGTTCATCCCCGGACCCGATGTTGCAGATTCTGCAAATGTTGACCTCTGACTGTGAAGCTGAAAGAGTCGAACGTCAAGCCAACCTAGCCACCCTGCAGCAGATAGCCCAGCTAGCCCACAACAACCAAGGCCACAGAAATCAGGACAACCATGGATCTAAGCTCAAGAATTTCCAGAATACCAACCCACCTGTTTCATTAAGTCAGAAGAACCCCTAGACGCCGATGATTGGCTGCAAACCATGGAAAATAACCTAGAAGTCGCCGGAGTGGAAGCTAACGAGAAAGTTTTGTTCGCCACCCACTATCTAGCCGGAGATGCCAGAGCATGGTGGAACAGTGTTCGCGCAATGACCGGAGGCCAGATGATGACCTGGGAGGAATTCAAAGTCAAGTATAGCAGAACCCATGTGCCATCAGGTTTGATCAAGAGAATGAGAGACGAGTTCAGAGAGCTGAAGCAAGGAAGGATGACCGTAGTGGAATACCGTGACAAATTCTTGTCATTGTCTAGGTATGCCCCGGATGAGATCGACACCGAAGCCAAGAAGAAAGAAAGATTCCTAAATGGTCTGCACGATGAGATGCAGACAGTGTTAGTCAATATCCCCTTTGCTGATATTGAAGCCCTTGTCGACTCTGCTATCCAGATGGAAGGAAAGATCAACCAAGCCAATGAGAACCGCAAGCGTCGCATGATGCATCAGCCAGGAACCCATCAGACCCCAAAGTATCGCCCTAACCCATCTCCCAGATTTGCCCCAAGAACCAACAGACCCCCGATGAACCGTTCGACCTACCCCAACCGTGGAAATCCTAGGCCCGGAGGAAATCACAACAACCCCGGCAACGCTGGCAATTTCAATCGTGCCCCACCCAAGTTCAACAACAACAATGCTACCGCCAACACCAACACTTCCCTGAGGACTGGAAGCAATGTTGTGCCTGTAGCAGCAAAGGACAAGTCGCAAGTGACTTGTTATGACTGTGGAAATAAGGGTCACTACTCCAACGAGTGCCCCAACAAGAAGAATGTCGCAGCACCCAATGCCAATGCCCCAGCTCAGCAGCAGCGTCGTGTTCAGCCCGGAAGAAGATTTGCCCTAGGGAATTCACTAAACCGCAATGGCCGTCTTTTTCTCATGCATGCTGAAGAAGCTCAGGAAGCACCAGACGTCGTGCTGGGTATGTTTTCTGTTAATTCAGTACTTGCACGAGTGTTGTTTGATTCTGGTGCATCGCACTCATTTGTCACCGAATAATTTGCCTGCACTAGTAAAATTCAACCAACCAAACTGAAGCATGTTATGATTGTTCAAATTCCCGGATCAACCACCAAGCCTAGGCAAATTTGCAAAGTCGTCCCTATCTGAATCCATGGAATAGGATTTTATGCTAATCTGATAGTACTCGGAACTAAAGGTTTGGAAGTAGTACTAGGAATGGATTGGATGTCCAAACATAAAGGATTGATTGACTGTGCCAAGAAAGCCATAACCATGACCAGTACAGCCGGAATATCAGTCGAGCATATATCTGAAACCTTACCTCGCCAATTCAAGTGTAACAAGAGTATAGCCCAACCTACCATTGAACAAGTCTGGATAGTCTGTGAATACCCTGATGTATTTCCAGATGTTTTGCCCGATATGCCCCCATATCAGGATATCGAGTTTATCATTGAACTAATCCCCGGAACCGGACCCATAGCCTAGAGACCATATAGTATGAACCCGTCTGAGCTAGCAGAACTAAAGAAGCAACTGGATTCCATGTTGGAAATTGGATTGATTCAACCAAGTGCGTCACCATGGAGGTCACCTGTCTTGTTTGTGGACAAGAAGGATGGAGGTAACCGTTTGTGTACGGATTATCGGAAGTTGAATGATGTCACTATCAAGAACAAGTACCCTTGCCTAAGATAGAAGATTTGTTTGATCAGTTGACCAGTGCCAAAGTGTTTTCTAAGATTGATCTTATAACAGGCTATCATCAACTCAAAATTCGTGCAGAGGATATTCCAAAGACTGCCTTTACCACCAGATATGGATTGTATGAGTATACAGTCATGTCTTTTGGATTAACCAATGCCCCCGCTTATTTCATGAATCTCATGAATAAGATTTTTTTGGACTTCCTGGATAAGTTTGTCGTTGTTTTCGTCGATGACATTCTGATTTTTTCCAAATCAGAAGAAGAACATGAGCTACACCTAAGGACCATTCTTGGAACCCTTAGAGAGCATCAGATGTATGCAAAGTTTAGCAAATGTGAATTATGGTTACAGGAGGTAGGATTCCTCGGTCACATTGTATCATCCGGAGGAATTGCCGTTGACCCTGCCAAAGTGAAAGATGTCGAACATTGGCAGGCCCCAACCACTCAAACCCAAGTTTGTGAATTTCTCGGATTGGCGGGATATTACCGCAAATTCGTAGAAGGATTCTCGAGTATCGCCAGACCCATGACCCAATTGCTGAAGAAGGACAAGAAGTTTGAATGGACCGATAAATGTGAAGCGAGTTTTCAAGAACTCAAGAGGAGATTGATTTCAGCCCCAATCTTGATCATGCCGGATATCACAAAGACCTTCGATGTGTATTGTGATGCATCCAAGATCGGTCTCGGATGTGTGCTAATGCAAGAAGGCAAAGTTATATATTATCTATCTCGACAACTGAAGCAACATGAGCAAAATTACCCAACCCATTACCTCGAACTCGCAGCCGTAGTTCTAGCCCTGAAGACATGGAGACATTACCTGATGGGAAATTGTTGTGAGATTTATTCGGATCACAAGATCCTGAAGTATATATTCACTCAGAAGGAGCTGAATATGAGACAGAGAAGATGGATTGAGCTAATCAAGGATTACGATCTGGACATTCACTATCACCCTAGTAAAGCCAATGTGGTAGCCGATGCCCTTAGCAGATTGCCGTGTCGCTTGAACTCCATGATTTTGAAGGAGCAACCAAGCCTGCACAAAGAGATGGAAGATTTTCGAATAGAATTAGTAAGTGAAGGATTTTTGGCTAGCATAGAACTCCAGCCCACTTTGATCAGTCAGATTAAAGAGGTGCAGAAGGGAAATGCTAGTATTGACGGAATCAAGCGTCGTATCGGTACAGGAAAAGTACCCGGATTCATCGAAGACGAAGAAGGAGTTCTTTGGTACAAAGGACGCCTTTGTGTACCAGCAGATTCTGAGTTGAAATAAGTGATTCTGAAGGAGGCTCATTATACTCTTTATTCTATCCATCCCGGAGGAACTAAGATGTATCAAGATTTAAAGGAGCAATTTTGGTGGCATAAGATGAAGAGAGAAATCGGAAGCTATATCGCCAAGTGTGATATTTGTCAGCGAGTCACAGCAGGACATCAAAGACCCGCTGGATTGTTGCAACCCTTGGAGATTTCGGAATGGAAATGGGATTCCGTTGGAATGGACTTTATCACTGGACTGCCTACTTCTAGTAGGGGAAATGACTCTATCTCGGTCATAGTGGAACGATTGTCCAAAGTATCCCATTTCTTGCCCGTCAAGACCACATATCAGAGTTTGAAGCTAGCGGAGTTGTACAACGCTAGGATAGTTAGTTTGGATGGAGTCCCCAAGAACATCGTATCTGATCGAGGAACTCAGTTTACCTCGAGATTCTGGAATAAAGTCCAAGAAGGTTTAGGAACCCGACTAGATTTCAGCACCGCATATCACCCTCAGACCGATGGACAAACGGAGCGAGTAAATCAAATACTTGAAGATATGCTGAGAGCATGTGTGTTAGAATATGGATCCAAGTGGGAAGACTGTCTGCCGTTTGCAGAATTCTCATACAATAACAGTTATCAAGCCAGTTTGCAAATGTCCCCCTTTGAATTCATGTATGGAAGAAAGTGTCGCACCCCTTTGAACTGGTCGGAAGTAGGAGAGCGTCAGATTTTCGGAACCGACATCCTACGAGAAGAAGAAGAGAAGGTTCACAAGATTCGTGAGCACCTTAAGACCGCCCAGTCCAGACAGAAGAGTTACGCCGACAAGAGACGTAGAAACCTCGCCTTCAACATAGGAGATTTTGTATATCTGAAAGTGTCACCATTGAAGGAAATGCAGCGTTTCCAACTCAAAGGAAAGTTAGCCCCCAGATATATCGGACCTTTCAAGATTCTGAACCGTCGAGGAGAAGTGTCGTATCAATTGGAACTACCCGAAGAGATGTCATCTGTGCACAATGTGTTCCATATCTCATTACTTCGCAAGTGTCTCGAAGTCCCCGAGAAGACCGAAGTGTTCAAAAATATCGATCACCGGACCATAGAGATCAAAGATGACCTGACCTATCCCGAAGTACCCATACGTATTTTGGAAGAATATTTCCGAACTACCCGAACCCGAAGCATCAAGTTTCTCAAGATTCAGTGGAGCAACCACACAGAAGAGGAAGCTACCTGGGAGCGCGAAGATCACATCAGGACAGAGTTTCCCGATCTCTTCAAATCCTAGGTAATATTTTTCGTCCTTTTTCAAACTCGGGACGGGATATTGTTTAAGGGGGGAAGGTTTGTAACATCCCAAAAATACTAAAACTTGGATCATCAAACTCTAATCATCAAATTTAGGGTTAACAAAAACTTTGCTAAATAAAAATATGAAAGCATGCATGTGAGTATGCATTTCATTCTGAATCCTTTTGAACCAACTTGTTTGTGTGTTCCTTTGCTTGTAAATGGATGATTAGGTGAAATAAACATCATCTAAACAATTCCCAAACTTTTCTCAAAGACAAATAAATCAAAACAAAGCTAAATGAGTGAATGGTCATTTTGACCAATTTAACTCCCAAACTTTCAGAACTTAAAAGAAACTTGTTTGGATCTTTGCACCCCTTGATTATACTCATAAAAAAGTATCAAGGCCCACTTTGTGATCATCCATAAACTTTCAAATGCATAGTTTAAATGACAATTCAAAATTGAATCTTTATCATATGAGAAGATCCCACTTTTTCAAAAACCACCCAAACAAGCTCAACGTTCAAAACCCAAGCATCTGCAGACTCACCATCACCAACCTAGCACACCCACCAAAAATCTTTTCAAAATTCAAAACTTGAATTCTTGCGGCCATTTCATCAAACACATTGCAGACACAAATCATCAAAATCATAAACACTATTGTGAGCAGTGATTGAAGCCTAACTTGTTCCCTCTCTGGTTACAACTAGGTTTTAGTAGATCATCTAGCTCAATTGCACACCCTTAGCATCACTGTAAGCTGGGCATTGCCATCAATAGTGAGCAGGCCGAATGCACCCTTGTCACCCCCATGTCGACAACAAGCTAGGAGGAGAAACAAGCCTAGCCAGCATGTCTGGGAGCAAGCCAACATCCCAGCGCCACTACCTGTCCAGCGCTCGAACGTTGCTAGCCACTGGACCACACGCACGAACCATGCCAACCTCGCCAGCAACCATGCCGAGAGCACTCCCCGTGCGCCACGCTCGACCGACGCCCACAGACCGCGCGCCGCCCTCGCCGCGTGCATACGTGATCACCACCATCCCAGCAACCCCGCAGACACGCTCGTTCGCCGCCGCGCGGACCACGCGTTGTGCGCCATTAAATCTTCCGTCGGGCACGCGCAGAGCACCGTCGCATTCCGAACAAACCGCACCGCCCCACGTCTCGCCACGGTGTCATTGAGCATCGCCAGGGAGCACCGCACCGCCCCTACCGTCGCCCGCGCCGATAGCCGTCTGTACCCTCGACCACGACGAGCTCACCTTGCACCCCGTCGGTCCCCTCGCTCCACTATAAATAGAGGCCACCCCCAACTGAATTGATCACACCATCTCACTCCCCTCTCCTCACTGATCGTGCCACCCCGTTCCCGGAGCAAGGCGAGGAGCACTTCACCGGAATTTCACCGGAGTCTGCCGCTGCTAGAGAATAAGGGGGCCAGCGATTGGAGCCGCCCCAGGAGAAGCTGCCGGTACCAGTAGGTTCACCGTCGTCGAATTCTTTGTTCGCCCGCCTCGCCGACCCTCGCCTAAGCCCCGGTGAGCCCCCAACAACCCCCACTGGTCGCGCTAGGTTTCTGTCTCGCCGACGTTGCCCAACGTCGACGATGACTCTCAGCCGTTGGATTAGAACCAGATCGAATGCACCACAACGCCCCATACTGCTTCGCACCCCCTCGTCTCACTGACGCGTGGGGACAGCCACTTAACCAGCCCGCGTAAGCGCTGTGCTTAGCAGGCCGTCCCAGTATCGCTTCCCGCGCAGCCCAGTCATTTGAAATTAACCTTTTCCATTTTATTTCAAACACACTTCTGCACCTAGATTCAAAAATCAACCCAGATCGATTCAGTGAACCAAATTGAATGACACCAATTTTGTTAGAAAGTTCTGGGAATGTTAAATCCAAGCCCGTTGGATTCAAGTCATTTGGATCTGTAGATCATCCTTGGTAAAAATAACAAGGCAGAAGCTTTTCTGCATTCAAACATTTTTCAAATTAAAACCATAATAGCTTTTGAGTTGATTCCAACTCTCAAAAATCACATTTAACCATAACTTTCAGAATATATAAAAATATATAGGTTCACTTATAGAAATAATGTTCAAGTAATAAAAGAATGCTACATAGGCATTTCTAGTCACTTTATCTAATTAAAATAAAAGGGTAAAACCTTATTAAATTGTGACACCACTTTAAATCACCTTCCCATGGACTAAAATATGTGGTGATGACATGTGTCAACATGATCCCATGTTTGGTTTGGAGAATATTAAATCTTAAGTAATTTTTCAATGAGTAGAAATTACTTTTCTAAAAATAAAAGGAATTAAACCAAGCTTTAATCTTGTAATGTTAGTGATGATGCTATATCATCTATAGGACCCTTTTGTGTGATGATTGCAAGTAGTTAAGTATTGTTTGGTGATTTTGTACATCGTATTTATTTATAGATGCTAGTACCGACCAAGGATACGAGGAGGAAGGAGGATACTACGAAGAAAAAGCCGAGGAGAACTTCAACCACTACTCTACACAAGGCAAGCTAACACTTGCAAGATACTCTACTTTAGCAAGCCTAATACTACTAGTTGGATGTGCAAGCTAATACCTGCTTGCTACCATGCCCACTATACGCCTTAAAGCATATATGATCATAACCCCTTGATAAACCAATCCTAGTTTTACTTGCAAGTTTATTACTTTATTTCTGTATCAAAGCTCTTACTTAGAGTTTACTAGAATAAATGGTAGATACTAGAAGGATAATTGAAGGTTGCATAAAGAGCATAAAATTTGTCCTAAGCTAGATAATCTTGATGTCATCCTAAGGCATGAGATTAAACTCAGTTAAACTCCAATAGTTTACCACCACTCATTAGTGCTTACTCCCACTTGTAGATGCTAGTGCTAAGCATAAAACTTGATCAACATTAGATGGGAATACTTGGTGAAAATGGTTATGAAAACCTTAGAATGATGGATCATTCTACTAAGATGTTTTGACATGTGTTTCCGAACACCTGATGATTTTGGTGATGAAAATGTTGAGGCAGGAGCCTTAGCCCTTTATAAAACTGATGGTTGTCTGGATGCGATACCATTCCAATTTTATCGTACAACCACAATGCCCAAAGATTGGGTAGGGCTTGACTGGAAACTTATATACCGTAGTATTGGTTCCCTGGCCAAGGTCTGAGCTGAGGCTACCTTGTGAAGATTGCCCACCTGTGCAGTATCCAAGATGACAGTTGGTCATGGTTGGGAGGCCAAACTCACAGGAGAGGTGCTTCTACTAGGGCGTGTAATTGAAAGGTTAGGATTGATTATCCGCATATTGAGTACGGTGAATTCAGGATTTGTTCCTGATGGATGTATCAAATGTTGTGGTGAAAGTGTACAATCTCTGCAGAGTGTCAAACTATTCGAATAGCCGCGTCCATGGTTATGGAAAGTTGGAGTGGCCATACTGTTGCCCCGTCAGATGTTTTCAAAAGACTTGTGAAATGAATTGAGACTTTGACTTGACCACAACAGGGTTGTGGCATGAGATACAAGTTCTCACTTAGGTGTTATAAAACCTTAACTAGCATTCGTTGTTTCCAAACTTAGTAGAGATAAATATGGCTTTTGCAAAACAACCCTAGAGCCTAGTGTCCTATTATTAAAAACCCCTTTCACTTGTTAGTATTAGTTTGTGAGTACTTAAAGAGTACTCATGGCTTTGTCCCTGTCTATTCCCATGGCCAGACTATGAAGAGGAGTACCTGGAGGATGGACCCTAGGAAGGTTACGAAAACTAGGATCATCTCCCATCGTCAGCATTGATTGTGACCCCGAAGATGGCGCTTCGCCTATGCTACCGTTATTATTACGTATTCCGCTGCTTGAAGTTGTATTAAGAACTGGATCAATGAGATCCCTATTTGTGTAAGACCTTATGTATGGTGTGTAATGGATGATGTACTGTGGTATCCAATTCTGTTATGTCTCGCAAAAATGGTAATCCTAGGATTGCGATGTATGGCATAACAGGCATCTGGGATTAAAAATCCGGGTGTTGACAGTTCTTCAACTATTTTATGTTTCTTTTTTCTTTCTCTTATGAGGACTACCACTACTTTCACCTTCTTGAGAATCCTGCTCAATTCTTTTAGGGTGTCCTTCAGGATATAAAGGATCTTGAGTGGCTATACCTCCGGTCAGGCATAACCGAACCAAAACCAAAAACCGAACCTAAAAAAACCTAACTGCAACTGAATTTTCGATTTTTTCAGTTTTCTGGTTAGGTTCTAGTTATCAGAATTGCTAACCATATCACTCTCGGTTATTTAGGTTTTAAACCGAAAAAATTCGGTTTTTACCGAAATTAACTGAACTCTCGTTCGGAGCCCACAGCAGGCAGCAGCACAGGCGCACCGCGCAGGCGTGCACAGCCCAGAGCGGACCATGTTCTCGCCTTGTCGGTCTGTTATCGATCTCGGCCTCTCCCTCCCAACACAGACACACGCAGAGACGGTTGGCTCCCCAAACCCTAGCTCCGTCGTTGGCGCGCCTTGCTGCGGCCTTCCGGTGACACCCTCTGCCGGATCCCCCCAGCCCCACCCATCAACGGCTCCACCTCCACGCCTCCACCCCCATCCTTCTACTTCTAGTCCCTCTGTTCACTCCATGGCTAAACGCTGACCCGCCAGCCACCGATCCCCACGGGCCAGCGTCCAGGAACGCTGCACGCCTCCACCGGCGGTTCATTCCATCGTCGGTCGCCAACCGTCCAGATGCCTAGACGCCCTGACGTGGTGACGTCTCCACCACCTGTCGTCAGTCATCTTGTCCCCTACTCGGCTACCCAGTTACCACCAGTGACTAGTGCACTACTCCTTTGCTTGAGAGTTGAGAGATTTCAGAAATTTACATGTCCTATTTTAAATGTCTGATGATAATTTTTTGTCTTGTTTTAGACGTCAGATAGTAATTTCATCAGACACTTCGGTGTTGATCTTGGTTTTGATGGTGATGGTAGTGGCACTGGCATTGGATCTGTTCATATTCCTACTCCAAATGTGAACCCAGACAGCAGTGTGAAGAAACATAGGAACACACTGATACGTCGGAAACGTATCTATAACTTTTGATGATCCATGCTTGTTTACTATCTACTTTGTTTTGCTTTGTCCATACTTTGAGGTGTTTTTATATGCTTTCTGGTACTAACCTATTAACAAGTTGCCACAGTGCCAGTTGCCAGTTTTGTTCTGTTTTTGGTTCCAGAAAGGCAGAAAATCAATATTCTCCGAATTGGACGGGACAAAATCCAAAGTTAATATTTTACCGTGGGCAACACGAAGCCAGAAGACGAGACGGAGAAGGCTCACCAAGGGGCCACACCCCCTGGCCACGCGGGTGGGACCACTTCGCGCCTGGGGGGGTGTAGCCACCCTGGTGGCCCCCCTGGCTCGCCATTTCGCCTATAAGAAGCCCCCGATGCTGAAACCCTAGGAACCCAATCAACATACCACGAAACCGTCTGTAGCCGCCGCCACCATCGTCCCTAGATCGGGGGGATCTGAAGATCTTACCGGCACACTATCGGAGGGGAGATCATCCCCGAGGCCTTCTTCTTCATCATGCCAGCCTTCGGTATGAAGCGTGAGTAGTTCCACCTTGCACTACGGGTCTGATATGTCGGAAACGTATCTATAATTATTGATGATCCATACTTGTTTAGTATCTACTTTGCTTTGCTGTGTCTACACTTTGAGGTGTTTTTATATCTTTTCTGGAACTAACCTATTAACAAGTTACCACAGTGCTAGTTGCCTATTTTCTTCTGTTTTTGGTTCCAGAAAAGCAGAAAATCAATGTTCTTGGAATTGGATGGGATAAAAGCCAAAGTCAATATTTTACCGTGGGGAACACGAATCCAGAAGACGAGACAGAGACGCGAACCAGGGCGGCCAGACCCCCCCTAGGCGTCGGTGGGCCCTGCCCCGTGCTAGGGTAGGGTGTGGGGCCCCTGGCCGCCTCCCAGCTGAAGGGTTTCGCAGCATAGTAAATCAAAAAAATTCTATGGATGCGAACGGGAAAGCCAAGATCTAATCTAGGAGATGCAATCAACGAGAGGGATAGATGAGATCTTCATACCCTTGAAGAAATCACACAGCAGAATGTTCAACAGAACATGGTTGATGTAGTCATACTAGCCTTCTCCTCCTCGCGATCCGATCCGATCCAACACCGAAAGTGGGGACGCTTCTGAGAGATGCACACGTACGGCACCGCGACATCTCCTCCTTCCTCGGTACAGCAAGTGGGGTGGAGAGATAGATTGTATCTACAGCACGACGGCATGGTGCAATGGTTCTAGAGAGTTTCTGCGGCAGGGCTTCGCCTACACGCAGTCGGGAGAGAGAGAGGTAGGGCAGCGCCTGGCGGCTAGAGTTTGGGGTGATGGGAGGGTGCGCCCCCTGCCCACCTTATATAGGGGCTGGCCGGCCCCCTTGCCCCCTCCTCCAAGCCCTAGGGCGGTGGCCCCAAGGGTGGAGTGGGGGCAAGTCTTTCCCCCCCCCCCTTCTAGAAGGTCCCCTAGGGTTTCCCCTAGGGTTTTGGCCGGCTGGGACTATGGGGCCTTGTGCCCCTGGCCCAATGTGGCCAGGGCACTCCCCTCGTAGGCCCACGCCCCCTCCGACAAGTGAGGCCACGTTGGTACCACTCCGGAAGCTTCTAGAACCTTCCGGTATAATACCGAAGATTCCGAAATCCAAAAACTGCTTTCCTTTATATGAATCTTATTCTACGGACCATTCTTGAACCTCTCGTGATGTCCTGGATCTCATCCGAGACTCTGGAAAAAAAACTCATAAACCAATTATCCATTCTATCCTAGCGTCGAGGCACGTTAAGTGTGTGACCCTACGGGTTCGAGAATATGCAGACATGATCTTCTATCAATAATCAACAGTGGGATCTGGAAACCCATATTGACTCCCACATATTCATCGATGATCATATCGGATGAACCACAATGCCAGGATTCAATTAATCCCATATTTATATTCCCTTCATCACACGATATTTTACTTGCCCGAGATTCGATCGTTGGTATCGGCATACCTAGTTCAATCCCGTTCACAGCAAGTACTTTACTTGTTCCGTAATCCGATATCACTTTGTTATTAACTCCTTAACCACGTGCTTGCAAGCGGTGTTGATATCGATTACCGAGTGGGCCCGAAGTATATCTCTCCGACTTGGGAGGGACAAATCCCATCTCGATACATACAACCCAACAAGTACTTTCCGATCACCTGAGAGATACCTTTATGATCACCCTCGCATAGGATGACGTTTGATGACCTCAAAGATTTCTTCCGGTACCAGGGAGTTGCATTATCTCATGGTCTAAGGAACACAATATTTGACATAAGAAAAAGCTTCGCAAAGATGAACACGATGACACGATCTAATTTCTCTGCTTGATTTGGGTCTATCCATCATATCATTCTCCCAATGACATGATCTCATTATTAATCGACAACTCATGTCTATGGTTAGGAAACCTTAACCATCATTAAGCAATGAGCTAGTCCATAGAGGCGTAGTAGGGACACGGTGTTGTTCATAAACCACACAAGTATTAAACTTTCCGCTTAATACAATTCTAGCATGGAATATAAACTTTATCATGAACAAGAATTATAACAATAACATCTTTATTATTGCCTCTAGGGCATAATTCCAACAGTCTGCCACTTGCACTAGAGTCAATAATCTAGTTTACATCTGGCAACAATCTAACACCCATGGCATTAAGGTGTTGATCATGTTTTTCTCGTGGAAGAGGTTTAGTCAACGGATCTGCGACATTCAGATCCGTATGTACTTTGCTAATCTTTAGATCTCCATCTGTTATATAATCTCGAATTATATGAAATCGGCGGTTGATGTGCTTGGTCTTTGGATGATATCTTGGTTCCTTAGCCAGTGCTATGGCGCCAGTGTTGTCACACAATATCTCCAGTGGGTCCAAGGCACTTGGAACCACACCAAGCTCAGTGATGATGTTCCTGATCCAAACTCCTTCACTTGACGCTTTGCAGCAGCCATGTATTCCGATTCCACTGTAGATCCCGCGATCACGCTTTGCTTGCAACTTCTCCAACTCACAGCTCCTCCATTCAAAATATAAATGTATCATGTCTGAGATTTAGAATCATCCGGGTCGGTGTCAAAACTAGCGTCGACGTAACCTTTTACGACGAGCTGCTCATCACCTCCATAGACCAAGAACATTTCTTTAGTCCTATTTAAATACTTTAGGATGTTCTTTACGCCTGTCCATGTTCCACTCCTGGATCACTTTGGTATCTGCTCGTCAAACTAAGAGCATTGGACACATCCGGTCTAGTACACAGCATGGCATACATGATAGACCTATGGCCGAGGCATATGGCATTTGCTCATAGTTTCTCTATCGTTTACCGTAGTTGGACACTGAGCCTTGCTCAATATCTTACCTGACAACATGGGCACTAAACCTTTCTTTGCCTTATCCATTCTGAACCTTTTCAGAACTTTGTCTAGGTATGTACTTTGGCTTAAAGTTATTATGCGTCTTTGTCTATCTCTATAGATTTTGATGCCTAATATATAAGCAGCTTCTCCTAGGTCTTTCATTGAAAAACATTTATTCAAATAACTCTTCACATCGTTAAGCATACCAATGTCATTTCCAATAATCAATATGTCATCCACATATAGTACTAGAAATGTCACTGAGCTCCCACTCATTTTCTTGTAGATACAAGCTTCGTAGAAATTTGGAACAAATCCAAAGCTCTTGATCACTTGATCAAAATGAAGGTTCCAACTCCGAGCTGATTGCTTCAGTCCATAAATGGAACGCTGAAGTTTGCATACTTTATCAGCATCCTTAGGATCGACAAAACCTTCGGGCTGCATCATATACAACTCTTCATCAATGTTGCCATTGAGGAACGCAGTCTTGACATCCATCTGCCATATTTCATAATCATGAAACGCAGCAATTGATAATAAAATCCGAATGGACTTAAACATCACTACGGGAGAGAAAGTCTCATCGTAGTCAAGACCTGAACTTGTCGAAAACCTTTCGCGACAAGTCGATCTTTATAGACAATAATATTACCATCCGCGTCCATTTTCTTCTTGAAAATCCATTTGCACTCAACGGCCTTACGGTCACTAGGAGGGTCCACCAAAGTCCATACTTGGTTTTCGCTCATGGATCCCAATTCGGATTTCATGGCCTCTAGCCATTTCTCAGAGTCTGGGCTCATCATTGCTTCCTCATAGTTCGCAGGTTCACTGTTGTCTACCAACAAGACAGTTAAGACAGGGTTGCCGTACCACTGAGGATGGGCACGTGACCTTGTCGACCTGCGACGTTCAGCAGTAGCATCGTCCGAAGTTTCATAATCCTCATCATTAGCTTCCTCTCTTGTTGGTGCAGGCGGCACTGGAACAATTTCAGGTGCTGCGCTACTCTCCAACTCGAGAGAAGGTTGAATAACCTCGTCTAGCTCTACCTTCCTCCCACTCACTTCTTTCGAGAGAAACTCCTTCTCAAGAAAGGATCCGTTCTTTGCAAGAAACACTTTGCCTTCGGATCTGTGGTAGAAGGTATACCCAATCGTTTCCTTAGGGTATCCTATGAAGACGCATTTCTCCGCTTTGGGTTCGAGCTTGTCCGGCATCAACTTCTTGACGTAAGCTTCGCATCCCCAAACTTTAAGAAACGAAAACTTAGGTTTAGCACCAAACCATAGTTCATTCGGTGTCATCTCAACGGATTTAGATGGTACCCTATTTAAAGTGAATGCAACGGTTTCTAATGCATAACCCCAAAATGATAACGGCAAATCTATAAGAGACATCATTGATCGCACCATATCTAATAGAGTCCGATTCCGGCGTTCAGACACACCATTGCACTGTGGTGTTCCAGGTGGCGTGAGTTGCGAAACGATTCCGCTTGCTTTAAGATGCGTGAGAAAATCATAACTCAAATATTCACCTCCATGATCGGATCATAGAAATTTACTTTCCCTATTACGATGGTTTTCCACTTCGTTTCTGAAATTCTTTGAACTTTTCAAACATTTCAGATTTATGTTTCATTAAATAGATATACCCATATCTACTTAAGTCATCCGTAAAAGTGAGAAAATAGCGATATCCACAGCGCGTCGAAACACTCATTGGTCCGCATACATCGGTATGTATGATTTCCAACAAGTCTGTTGCTCGCTCCATCATTCCGGAGAACGGGGTTTTGATCATCTTGCCCATGAGGCACGGCTCGCACGTGTCAAATGATTCAGAATCAAGAGACTCCAAAAGTCCATCAGAATGGAGTTTCTTCATGCATTTTACACCAATATGACCTAGACGGCAGTGCCACAAATAAGTCGAATTATCAGTATCTACTTTGCATCTCTTAGCCTCAATATTATGGATGTGTGTTTCATTGCTTTCGAGATTCAAAAGAAATAAACCATTCATAGCAGGTGCATGACCATAAAAGATGTTACTCATATAAATAGAACAACCATTATTCTCCGATTTAAATGAATAACCGTGTTGCAATAAATACGATCCATATATAATGTTCATGCTCAACGCAGGCACATAATAATAGATAGTAAGGTTTAAAACTAATCCCGAAGGTAAAACTAAGGAGAGCATGCCGACGTCAATCACATCAACTCTTGATCCATTGCCAACGCGCATCGTCACCTCATCCCTTGCTAGTCGCCCTCTATTCCGTAGCTCCTATTTCGAGTTACAAATATTAGCAACTGAACCAGTATCAAATACCCAGGCACTACAACGAGCGCTAGTAAGGTAAACATCAATAACATGTATATCAAATATACCTTTAATGGTGCCAGCCTTCTTGTCCGCTAAGTACTTCGGACAGTTGCGCTTCCAGTGACCCTTGTCCTTGCAATAGAAGCACTCAGTGTCTGGCTTAGGTCCAGACTTGAGCTTCTTCTCAGGAGGGGCAACGCGCTTGCCGCTGCCTTTCTTGAAGGACTTCTTTGCTCCCTTACCTTTCTTAAAGCTGGGGGGCTTGTTGACCATCAACACATGATTATCTTTCTTGATGTCCACCTCTTTCTTGATTCATATGACTCATGCTTAACCTTTCGGTTCGTGTGTTCCGAGGCCATGTCTGTACATGCTAGTCTCGTCAAGTCAAACCCAAGTATTTCCGCGTGTGCAAAACTGGATTGCACCCGTTGTATGTGAACGTAGAGTTTATAGCACCCGATCATCACGAGGTGCTTGAACACGACGAACTTTCGCAACGGTGCATACATGGGGAGAACATAATTTTATCTTGATCTTTAAGTGAGGAATCATCTTATAATGCTACCGTCGCGATCTAAGCATAATAAGATACATAAAAGGATAAACATCACATGCAGATAATTGTATGTGACATGGTATAGCCAATCTCCGCGCAATGATCTCCATCTTGTTCGTGCCAGCGTGATCTCCATCACTCCACCATGATTGCCTCCACCATGAATAGCAACTACAACTATTGCTAACTACTTAGCGATAAAGTAAAGCTATTACATGGCGTATAAGAAGTTGACACACAGGTCATACACAATTATAAAGACAACCATATGGCTCCTGCCAGTTGTGTACTCATCGACATGCAAGTCGTGAAATATTACAAAACATGATCATTGCATACAACATACACATCATATCTTGGGCCATACCATATCACAGAAACACTCCCTGCAAAAACAAGTTAGACGCCTCTACTTTGTTGTTGCATGTTTTACGTGGCTTATGGGAGTAACAAGCTAAGAACGATTCTTACCTACAGAAAGCCACAACGGTGATATTATGGTTGCCAACATCCAGTGTAAATCCCATGACAAATACTGAGAGAAACTGGCATCCACCAGCCGCATGTGTGGAACAAGCCACATGTCAAGTGCGGAGCCTGTCTCGCGAACGAGGTCGCGTAAAGTTTGCCTGGACCGCTTCGATCTCACTATCCCGCATCATAAGAAGTACACAACAAGAGGCTTGAAACAGAAAACATCAACGCCCGCAACAAGCATGTTGCGTTCTACTCGTGAAACACATCTACGCATAGATCTAGCTCTGATACCACTGAATGGTTTCGCAGCATAGTAAATCAAAAAAAATCTACGGATGCGAACGGGAAAGCCAAGATCTAATCTAGGAGATGCAATCAACGAGAAGGATAGATGAGATCTTCATACCCTTGAATAAATCGCACAGCGGAATGTTCAACAGAACGTGGTTGATGTAGTAGTACTAGTCTTCTCCTCCTCGTGATCCGATCCGATCCAACGCTGCAAGTGGCGACGCTTCCGAGAGATGCACACATACGGCACCGCGACATCTCCTCCTTCCTCGGTCCAGCAATTGGGGTGGAGAGATAGATTGGATCTACAACACGACGGCGTGGTGCAATGGTGGAGAGTTTCTGTGGAAGGGCTTCGCCTACACGCAGTCGGGAGAGAGAGAGAGAGAGGTAGGGCAGCAGCTGGCGGCTAGGGTTTGGGGTGAGGGGAGGGTGCGCCCCCTGCCCACCTTATGTAGGGGGCTGGCCGGCCCCCTTGCCCCCTCCTCCAAGCCCTAGGGCGGCGGCCCCAAGGGTGGAGTGGGGGGCAAGTCTTCCCCCCCTTCTAGAAGGTCCCCTAGGGTTTCCCCTAGGGTTTTGGCCGGCTGGGCCTATGGGGCCTTGTTCCCCTGGCCCAATGCGTCCAGGGCACTCCCTCGTATGCCCACGCCCCCTCCGACAAGTGGGGACACGTTGGTCCCACTCCGGAAGCTTCTAGAACCTTCTGGTACAATACCGAACATTCTAAAACAATTCCAAAATCCAAAAATTGCTTTCCTTTATATGAATCTCCGGACCATTCTGGAACCTCTCATGATGTCCTGGATCTCATCCGAGACTCCGAACAAAAACTCATAAGCAAATTATCCATTCTATCCTAGCGTCTAGGCACGTTAAGTGTGTGACCCTATGGGTTCGAGAATATGCATACATGATCTTCTATCAATAATCAACAGCGGGATCTGGAAACCCATATTGACTCTGTCATATCCCAAGATTTTCCAAATCTTGTAATGTGAAAAATAAATGAATAAAATAAAACTTCGTTGATTTTCAGGGTGAGAAGAAACTTTTTGATTCCAATTGGGAACCTTCAAACCTATTTTGATTAAGATAAATCCTAAAGGGATTTTAAAAGATAAACATTTAATAAAGGAAAAATAAAAATATTGGAGATTACTATTTTTGAATCTTTTAATAAGAAGATTTGGTTTTCAAATGAAAAGGAAGAAATTTAAATTAGGAGTATTTTATAAAGCCAAATTAAAACTTGGCCAAGCCTTGGAAATAAAATATTTCTATTTGACAAAAATAGTGAAGGTTTATTTAAATAAAATAATAAGGATTTAATATCCAAGCTTATTAAAAATAAAGGGTTTACTATTTTAATTAAAACATCAAAACTTATTTATTTATGTCAAATAAGTTTTCCAAGTATTCTTTATTTTCAAATAAAACCTACTGATTTGGTTTTGATATTATTTGGTTTTCAAAAATGGAGTTTTGAATAAATCAAATTCTATTTTGTTCTAATAAACAAGGTCTATTTATTTAATTAATAATGGACCCTAAAATAAAAATATTATTTTGATCCTTGGACTTTGGTTTATGTTGTTAAATAGAATCAAATTCAATTGCAATGTTTGGTGAATGTTTGAATTAATTTGAATGTTTGATTTGTTGTTTGAGTTTCAAAACAGAAAATAGAATTGGAAAAAGATAAAACATTCAGAAAGAAAAAAATAGAATCTGGATGTAGCCCAACTGGCCAAGCCCAACAAGCCCAGTAGCAGCCCAGCTTCTTTCCCACGCATGAAGCGTTTTTCACATGAACCCGCACCCGCAGATTGACTGACCAGTGGACCCTCCTTCCCTCTCACTTTCTCGCTGACAGCAAGGCCCCACAGCGCTGTTCATCGTCTTCAACCACGCTGATTCCTCCTCGCTGTTTCCTGCCTTTACTCTGGCAATCAATTCGCGCTGTTAACGGCCATTACTCCCCCAGCGACAACGCTCTCTTAAACGCCTCGCCCTCCTCTTCTTTCCCCTTAGACTCCACGCCCTGAACGCCACCAGGCTGCCCTGAATCGAAGCAGCAACGCCCCTTCTCCGACCACCGTCCCTAGCCAATTCCGGCCGAACCTCGCCACCCCTTGCCTTCCTGAACACACCGCTGTGATCCCCACTCCCAGACGCACCTTCTCGTATCATCCGTTCACCCGCGGGCGCCCCAGAACATCGTCTTCGACAAGCTGTGAGCGCCGCCGCGTCTGCTTTCTTCTCCGGCGAACTTCCCTGGTAAGAACAGACCACCCCGCGCCTTCTCGATCACGCACGCGTCATCGCCTTGACCTTGCGCATCTAACCATGCTCTCTGTTTGCCCCCTTGTGATCGGTAGCGTCGACCCTGACCACGAACAGGACCATCTGACGCCGACGACGACTCCGACGAGCGATTACTCCCGTCCACGTGCGCCCCTTGCTTCCTAGAGAGCACCTTGAGCACCACCATGACCACGCGTACATGGTGAGACCCTCCCCTGTCCTCTTTGCTTCCTAGAACCGCCGCTAGGCCACCGTCCGAGCGTGCACCGCCGTCTGCCACCGCTAGCGCCGCCAGTTACTGGTTGAGCAGCTGTGAGCCGTGCGATGCAAATCGTCTGGCTAGGACTGGAACCTAAGCGAAAGGGTATGGATCATTCCACGCCGTGCGATTAAGTGAAATCCAACGCCCCACAGAGCACGATCCGGCCGAAGCGGTACCAGCCAATAACATCGCGACGCGTGGCCAGTCTTCGATTTAAAAACAGATTTGAAATCAGATTTGTTGCAGTTTTGAAACCCTTGTAACTTTTGATCCACACGAACAAAATTTACAAACTTTATATCAATGGAATTAGTGGAACAATCCCTAGCCAACCATGCAATTTGTTTAGTAAAAAGCCTCTGGTAAAATGTTTGTTTTTGCAGAAACATTTGAATGCTTGTTTAGGTTAGAAAAATTGTTCCAAAATGTTTTTAGGGTTGAAACCTTTGCAAATTGGTTTGTTGTGAACCTACTGACCCTAGGAGCCAACACATGGTTTTAAAAATGGATTTTGTGAAGTTTAGGAATAAAAACTTGAATTAGCCCATTTCTAGCCAAATAAAAACATTGATTTTGTTATGGAAATGACTTTGGAGTAAAAACTTTGGGAAAATGATTTGGATCAAACCTACTGACCCTAAACACCAAGTTTTGAGAAACAACAACTTATTTGGTGAACAACATAAAGTTGTTTCTTTGATAAAATATTTTCCACCACATAAAATAATGATTGGATTTAAAAATGGTTTATGGATAAACCCTTTTGCAAATGGTTTTGACACTTCAGAAAATGTCCACTTTGAGCCTTACATTGTGTAGAGCCTAGTAGAAACCACCTTTGCAAATAGAACTACCTTTTGCATGCTTGCATGCATGACTTAGTTCCTATGTTTTATGTGTGTTGATTGTTTAAGTATTGGTTGGAATGCTAGTTGATATTGTGTTTGCTTGATTGATTTGTAGTGAAGTTAGAAAAGTGTGAAACTAGCAAGATCAAGAAGTGAACCATCATTCCCTACCAAAAAGGCAAGTTACACTATCATCTAAAGTCCTACTATTTTCATTATACTTAGTGGATTTTGAAACATGCATGAAAAGAATTTCTATACTTATGCTATGCTAAATCCTAATAGGATACCTTATATATTCCTTAGTGAAAACAATGTAGTTGTTATATGCTTAGCCATGCTATATTTTGAAAAGAGATACATGTTGAGATTTTATGAAGTTGAGAAAAGGACTTGTGTTTTTATATAAGAAAAAAAGGACTCAATGAACCACCTGGGTGGACAAGGATACTTTGAGTTTTGGAGAAGGTGGCAACAAAAGGAACCATGTCTATGGCAATCTCTTTGTGTTGTGCTCCAAAATAAAACCACCCAGGAAACTTAGAGATTGAACATGTTTCTCCAATTGTGGCTTTCGTGTACAACCACATGCTACTTATGGCTCTGGCTTGGTCAACTACATTGGGAAGACCCATGCATTGTCTTCAGGTTACTGAAAATGAGGAACTTGGAATCCTACATGGGTACTGAAGACAAGCTAGCAATGGTGTATGGGAGGACCCTCTGGAAAGACTTCGTCACATTCTCAATCTGCCAGTACTCCATCTTGGTGAGTACCAATCCAGCGGCCACTGGTGGCAACAAGATGAGAGTGTGACATGTGGGTAAAGTGTACAACTTATGCAGAAGATAATAAAATCTAAGTACTTAGCCGTGTCCCCGGTTATGGACAACACTGAGCAACTAAAGCTTGAAGCTATGGGAAATCTCGACATTCCAATTTCTAAAAGAAAAACTTTTAAGTGACAACAAAAGACTTGATGTGCTTGGGGTTACCAAGGAGCTCAAGAGATTTTGATAAAACTTGTTGCACTTGGGGGTACCAAGGAGCTCAAGAGATTTTTGACAAGGACTTGAACACTTGGGGATTTACCAAGGAGTTCAAGGGATTTTGATAAA
Organism: Avena atlantica; assembly: GCA_910589765.1. Lineage (NCBI taxonomy): Eukaryota > Viridiplantae > Streptophyta > Magnoliopsida > Poales > Poaceae > Avena > Avena atlantica. The sequence goes on from OU342738.1 coordinate 233,873,574, forward strand.
GTGATTTGACAAAAGATCAAAGCCATTTTTGAAAAGATAGGATAAATTTTGCTTCTGCAAATGAGCCTTAAACCCTACTTAGCCAAAATGCATGTAATGATAGGATCCACTTATATTCAACATAATAGTGAAACTTGCCAATACAATTCAAATGTATTGACCCTTGTGGCTGTAACTTGTAATGTTGCAGGTTTGATTGATTTTAGTGAAGATTGATTGATTAGGATTACAAAGTCTATAACCAACATGTCTGCTTGTGGCACTTTGAAGATGAAGGACCCCATGCTTATAGTTATTCCGCTGCAATGTAATGTAATAGCCAAATTAGCTATGTAAGATGTAATAAAATTATGTTATTCCTGGTTATAAAGTTATATTATGACCTTTGTTTCTTGATATTACATCTTAACTGTGGATGCTAGCTATTGATCCAGGGACTAGCATTGTAAACACAGGGGACTCTACCTTATTTAAAGGTTGGGACCCTTACAGATGGTATCAGAGCATTGTGTTGCCTGTAGGATTTGTAAACCTAGGATTGGACAAAAAAAACCTTAGAAAAATAGGAGGTGTATTTGTTCCAAAACTTATTTACAAAAATATTGTAAACTCTTTCCTCAACCATTTTGGTTTTGATTCTACATCTCTCCTGCTTCAACTTGATGGAAAAACCTACCCCATGACCAAAGACTACACCATGTGCAAAGGACTTCAACTTCTTCAACTCTAATGACTTCAACATCTTCAGCATATTCAACCAAGGTTGTCACTAAGGAGAAGTGAGACAAGAAAACTTGCCCAAGATTTTGAGACTAAAAGAAACACAACTTAGAAGGAGCCTACATCACCTTTGAAGTCTTGTGACCAAAGTTTTCCCAAAGAAACCATGATCTCAAGTAAGAAGAATCAACCAAGAAATATGGAAAGATCACAAGTGAACCATATAGATGGACCACCATATTTTAGTTAAGACAAACTCACCAACTTATGTGGTGTAACAAAAGTATTTTTGGTTGCCTAAGTATATGCATGAACTTTGTTGTTTGAGTGAAATGTTTGGCTTGAGATTGTGTTAGACCCCTCCTTTATAAAGGAAAGGATCCATGTGATTGCAATGCTAGTCCCTGGATCAATGCTAGCATCCACAGTTTAAGATGAAGTACACAGATACAAAGGTCGTTTATTACATTCATTCCAGAGATTAAAACATAGTCTTTTACAACTCAGGGCCAAAGGCCTAATACAAGAGTATATGGAATAAGTAAATAAACATAAGTCTTCATCTTCATGTGCCACAGGCAAGCATGTTGAGTGTAGACTTATGACTCCTATTCATCATCGGAGTAACCTGCAACATCACAAGTTACAGCCACAGAGGGACAATACTTTGGAATAGTATTGGCAAGTGATACCTTAGTATATTTTAAGTGGACTATATTACTATATGCATTTTGGCTAAGTGTAGCTTGGCTTGCTTTGCTTGAAAATAGGTTTTTCCTATTAGTTGAAAAACACTAAGTTCTTCTTTGTCAAAAACATTCCCAAGAAACCACCAATAGACATTGGGGTCCTTCACCCTTGTTCACCCACAAATTTTTACTTAGAATTGGAGTGATGAGATTCTTGTAGCTTCCATGTCTTGATGCTCAAATTGTCCATTTCCTTGGACTAGGCTAAGTACTTAGGTTTTCCATCTGCAGAGGTTGTGCACTTTCCCCACCAGACTTGGTTTCCCAAGACAGGACCTTTCAGAAGCCTTTCCTTAGTTAAAATGGACGCGCTCCAACCTATCAACCCAACTACCACCAATTGTCCAAGTGACTAAGTTCTAGCAACCTATATGATCATGGCAGAGCCCATATTGCCAAGTGGTTGCACTGTAAGCTTTCTCAACACTTGGCCTCCAAATCCCTTTGTGCCTGGGTGGCATACCACAAGTGAGATACACAACCCAAGTCCATGGCTTTGTGTAACCACTCAACATAACCCAATCATTCCATTCCACCCAGGAGGTTCATTTGACTTAGTTGTTTTATTAAGAAAACACAAGTCTCTTGACTTAGAATATTTTTATCATAAACCATATAGATGTTCACCACCCTTGTTTGCTAAGTAGCTAGACTAAGCAGATTATGATAACTTATCTTAGGAGAATTCCCTAGCAATTCTACTATTCCACTCTACTTAGGATTTCCCATCTTAGCCCTAGGCAAAATATCATGGAATACTTTAGCAAAGTATCTAATGCTAGTACAAAACTTAGGATAGGAAAATTCATGAAAATATCACTTGCCTTGGTAGTGGGGAGAGTAGCACTCTTCACAATCACAATCACTAGCAAAATCTACACAAGAAATAATAGCATACAATTACACACAATTATATACAACCAAAAAAATAATATGAATGCATGCATGCAAGAATCTACTAAGTGGTGATTTTTTAAAATTCTACCAAGTATGCTCATGACTACAGAAACTTAACATAACACAAATTTGCCAACTAAACTTATTTGGCACCCATATAATTTACCAAAATAAATTTCTACCTAAAATGGCCTTAAAACATGTTCTACAAATAAAATCATTTTAACTGTTACTATATGCTAAATAAATTGGATATTCTGAAAGGCCTTGTTTCACTGAATCCAACGGTATAAAATTTGCAAAAATCTAACGTGGCATTCAAAAGTTATAAGCATTTGAATTTGGATTAAATTTCTGATTTTAAATCTATTTTCAGATCTAACCTAGCCACGCGTCATGTTCTTATTCGCCCATACCGTTTCGCACTAGATCGAGCTCCACAGCCGTAGGATTTAAATGAAATCTGGCGGCTCAGATCGCGTACCGCTTCGGGGTTAAGTGGATCTATCCTAGCGCTACGATACAGATCTAACGGCTGCTATTGTCCTGGCCAAGAACTGGCGGCGGAGCGGTGGCTACCGGCGGCGGAACTGTCGGTCGACGACGGAGACGGCACTACAGGGGGTAAGTGAGAACGAGGAGTGGCTCACCGGGCTCAGGGGGTCACGGCGAAGCTCGTCGTACTCGCGGTTGGTCAAGGGGCGCTCGGGCACGGTTGCAATTGCTCGCCGGAGTGGAGGACGGCGTCGGTGTGTCGGGTGGTCGTCGTGGACGTCGATGTGAACCACCTCAAGGCAAGACGAGGACACGGTTAGATTCACAGAGTCAAGGCAGAGTCGTGTGCCTGAACTAGAAGACGCGGGGCGGTCGGGGCTTACCACTAGAGCTCGCCGGAGTTCGTACAGAAGACGGTGGCGGCCAGTCGACGATGCTGCCGGAGCTACGGTTCATGCGAGGGTAAACGAAATGTGTTAAAAGAAGCACAGAGGCTCACTGAACTAGATTGCAAGAACGAGAGGCAGAGGGAAGCTCAGAACTCACCGGAATTGGCCGACGCAGTTGTCGAAGACGGCGGGGTTACAGAGGGTAATGCTCGCAGCCTGGTGGCGTTCTGGGTTCGGGGTTTGAGGGGGAAGAGAGAGGGAACAGAGGGGGTTCTTATAGCCTGGTCACGAGCGAGAATTACTCGGCCAATAAATCGAATTGACGCCGCGAATTAAACACAGAAACGCCCGCGTTGATTTGGGGATGAACGGGTCGTGCGGGTGGAGACGACGCTGACGTGGAGAAGGCCCGCTTGTCAGCGAGGTGCGCAGAGTGTAGGTGGGGTCTGCCTGTCAGCGGCTCAGCGCGTGCGCTTGCGCGTGAGAGAAGAATAAGAAGATCCCAGGTGGGCTTGTTGGGCTCGATTTGCTGCTGGGCCAGATTCTGGCCGCGCGGTCTTTTTCCATTGAGGAGTCCTTTTCTTTTTCTAAATTCATTTTCTGGTATGAATTTGATATGAATTCAAATCCTTTTGAATCCAAACTGCTTTGGAAATTTTTGCAGGGTTTTGTGGGTTCAAAAACAGTCATTTTAACTAAGTGGTTACCTTGCAAGGCTTGGTCAAGCTTGGGTTTCAAAGTAAACAGAGATTTGCTCTAGTTTGCAAATATTTGAAAAAGGATTTTGAAACTATTTCTAAATTTGGAAATCTTGGGTTAAAAGTTTCACCTAATCTTTCCATCAATGGAGGCAAGCAAACAAGTACCTAAACATTCAAATTTCAAAGGGTGATGGCCATTTGGGATAAATTGCCCACATGAAATCATAGCTCAACTTCTGTCTCTAAGTGATTTTGAGAAAAACCCTAAATGGATGAATGATGCAAAGATGATATGAATGAGTTTTGAAACTATGATTTTTGGGATGTTACAAATCTAACCCCTCTTAAGATGAATCTCGCCCTCGAGATTCGGGTTGGCTAGCAAATAGGTGAGGGTTGTCTTTCCGAAGATCATCTTCTCTTTCCCATGTTGCTTCCTCTTCGGAATGATGGTTCCATTGCACTTTACAAAACTTGATAGTCTTGGTCCTGGTAACTCTTTCTGCGGTCTCTAGAATCTTGACAGGATTTTCCTCATAAGTGAGATCACTTTCTAGCTGAACTTCTTCCAAAGGTATGGTATCAAAGAAGACTCTTCCATTTCTGGGTGACATTTCTTAAGCTGACTCACATGAAACACGTTATGGACTGCTGATAGAGATTCTGGCAATTCAACTTCATATGCAACTTCTCCTTTGCGACTTAGAATCTTGAATGGCCCAACATATCTTGGTGCCAACTTTCCCTTGACTCCAAATCTTTTCACTCCATGGAGTGGTGATACCCTGAGATAAGCTCTATCCCCAACTTCGTAGGTGACTTCTCTACGCTTAGAATCCGCGTAGCTTTTCTGTCGGGACTGTGCTATCTTCAATCCGTCCTTAACCAATTTGACTCTCTCTTCGGCGTCTTTGATAAGATCAGGTCCAAATAAGCTTCTTTCTCCCACACCATTCCATAACAATGGGGTGGTACATTTCCTTCCGTAGAGTAACTCAAATGGTGCCATTCCAATACTAGATTGATGACTGTTATTGTAAGAGAACTCTGCGTAAGGCAAACTTTCATCCCAACTTGCTCCATAATCTAAAGCACAGGCTCTCAACATGTCTTCAAGAATTTGGTTGGTCCTTTTTGTTTGTCCATCCGTTTGAGGATGAAAAGCAGTGCTGAATTCTAATCTCGTTCCTAAGGATTCATGAAGCTGTCTCCAAAAGTGAGAAGTGAACTGAGTTCCTCTATCTGACACAATACTCTTTGGCACACCGTGAAGGCATACAATTCTGCTCATGTAAATTTTAGCTAACTTGGCACTTGTATAGGTTGTCTTCACGGGTATAAAATGAGCCACTTTAGTTAGGCGATCTACTATTACCCATATGGAATCATACCCTGACCTGGTCCTTGGTAGTCCGGTAATGAAATCCATACCAATATTTTCCCACTTCCATTCAGGAATAGGCAGTGGTTGAAGCAAACCCGCTGGTTTCTGGTGCTCCGCTTTGACTCTGCTACACACATCACACAAAGCTATATGTTCGGCGATGTCCCTTTTGAGATTGTTCCACCAAAACCTTTCCTTCATGTCCATGTACATCTTGGTATTTCCCGGGTGAATAGAATACGGAGAGTTGTGACCTTCCTGTAAGATCAGTTTCCGCAACTCTGGGTCTTGTGGAACACATATACGTTTCCCATGCCATAAAGTACCCTGTTCGTCAACGTGGAAACTCTTAGCCTTCCCTAGACTAATATTTTCCTTAATCTTTTCAATTTCCTCATCAGTCTTCTGAACTTCTCGGATTTTGTCCAATAGAGTGGGTTGAACATCTAAGGACATGAGATGTCCTTCTGGTACAATCTCCAATCTGAGTTCTTTGAATTGCTTACACAAGTCATCTGGCAATTCCCCTTTTGTAAGGCCATTTACAAACGTCTTACGACTTAGAGCATCGGCTACTACATTCGCTTTACCGGGGTGGTATTGCAAACTTAAGTCGTAATCCTTTATAAGTTCTAGCCATCTTCTTTGTCTCATGTTGATTTCTTTCTGGGTGAAGATGTACTTCAAGCTCTTATGATCGGTGAACACTTCACACCGCTTACCCAAAAGGTAATGTCTCCATGTCTTGAGTGCATGGACGACAGAGGCTAACTCCAAATCATGAGTAGGATAGTTTACTTCATGAGTTTTGAGTTGTCTCGAAGCATAGGCTACGACTTTACCATCTTGCATAAGTACGGCACCCAAACCTTGATGAGGCGCATCACAATATACTTGGAAATCCTTTTCTAAATCTGGTAGACATAGAACTGGCGCTGTCACAAGTCTCTTCTTCAACTCTTGGAAACTGACTTCGCAACCTTCAGTCCAAGCAAATTTCTTGTCCTTCTTTAGCAATTCTGTCATTGGCTTAGCAACCTTCGAGAAATTCTCAATGAACCTTCTGTAGTAACCTTCTAAGCCAAGGAAACTACGAACTTCTTTTACATTCTTAGGTGATTCCCATTCTGTCACAGCTGAAACCTTAGCAGGATCAACTGCCACACCATCCTTCGTCATCACATGACCAAGAAAACCAACTTTCTCTAGCCAGAACTCACACTTGCTGAATTTGGCATAAAGTTTATGTTCCCTCAGTTTCTCAAGTATCAAGCGTAAGTGTCTTTCATGTTCTTCCTTGCTCTTGGAGTAGACCAAGATATCATCAATGAAAACGACAACGAACTTGTCAAGAAATTCCATGAACACCTTGTTCATCATATTCATGAAGTATGTCGGAGCGTTGGTTAATCCAAAAGGCATCACAGTATACTCATACAATCCATACCTTGTGGTGAATGCTGTTTTTGGTATGTCTTGCTCTCTTATCTTGAGTTTAAAATAACCTGACCGGAGATCAATCTTCGAGAATACACATGCTCCTTCTAGCTGATCAAATAAGTCGTTGATTCTTGGCAAAGGATATTTGTTCTTGATAGTAACCTCGTTGAGAGAACGGTAGTCAATACATAACCTTTGTGTTCTATCCTTCTTCTCCACGAACAATACTGGGGCTCCCCAAGATGAAGAACTTGGTTGAATAAACCCTTTCTGTAACTGTTCTCCTAGCTGTTTCTTGAGCTCTTTCAGTTCATCAACTGACATTTTGTACGGTCTCTTAGCTATTGGTCCTGATCCTGGCACCAAATCTATCAGAAACTCCACATCTCTATCCGGTGGCATTCCTGGTAGCTCATCCGGAAATACTTCCGGATACCCACATACTATTGGTACACTGTCCATGCTAACTCCCTTAAGAGAATTCAGCTTACTTCCTTTGGATTCAAAGTTTGACTTAAATTTTATTCTTTTTCCTTCGGGGGTTGTGAGTGTAACGGTACGATTGGCACAATCTAATACTCCTTCATACTTAGCCATCCAGTCCATTCCCAAAATTACGTCTAGTCCTTGGGAATCTAGGATTATCAGGCTTACTGGAAACTTATGCTTACCAAACTCTATGGTGAGATCCCGGCATCCAAGGCTTACTATCATGTCTCCCCCCGAAGAACTAACTTTTATTGGACACCCAATGTTTTCTGATGCAAACCCATTTCTATCAACAAATGCCTTTGATATGAATGAATGAGATGCACCGGTATCAAAGAGTACAAATGCTGAAATTGAATTGAGTCTGAACTTACCAGCCACGGCATCAGGCTCCTCATAGACCTCCTCCACATTGATGTGGTTAACCTGTCCTTTCTGAAAAGGATTTGGCTTGTTAGGTCCTTCAACTTTCTTCTCAGGGCACTCATTAGCATAATGCCCCAGCTTTTTGCATTTGAAGCACTCAACCTGACTGATGTCCTTTTTAGGAGGTTGGCCTCCACTTCCACTACCATTACCACTATAGTGACTCTTATGTCCACCCTTGTGGTTCTTGTACTTGTCCTTGTCATGACTGTGGTGATGTTTGTTGTCATGACGGTTGTGGTTGTGCTTGTTGAATTTCCCATGTTTATGGGATCCTGAGTTGCCACTGTCATCATAGTGAGATCATTTATGAGACGATCCCGAGCTGTGTTTGTCGGAGTGTTTCCTCTTTCTACTCTCGACTTGCTTCATTTTACTTTCCAAAATAGCAGCCTTGTCACACAAAGACTGATAAGTTGGAACATATGCCACAGACAACTGCAGATTCAGCTCATCATTTAAGCCTTCCAGAAATTTTTCCTTTCTTTTGGCATCTGTGTCAACCTCATCCGGTGCATAGCGCGCCAGATTGTTGAACTCTTCTATGTATTCTGCCACGCTGCAGTGGCGCTGTTTCAGGTTATCAAACTCCTTCTTTTTCAGACTCATTATCCCTGATGAGATATGAGCCGTGCGAAAGCCATCTTCAAAGATAGCCCAAGTCACCTCATCAATAGGAGTGGTGATTTGGAAGTTGTCCCACCATGTGGCGGCTGGTCCTTCCAACAGATGTGCTGCGAACCTGAATTTTTCAGCATCCGTGCAGCCCACGGTCACTAGGTCTTTGTTCACAGAACGTAGCCAGTCATTGGCTACCATGGGATCAGTTGTTCCCGAAAACTTTGCTGGTCTCAGACGCAGAAATCTGGTGAGCATATCAAAACCCGGTGGGTTGTTGTTGTTGTTATTGGGGTTGTTGTTGTTGTTGTTGTTGTTCTGGTTTTGGATGAATGTCGTCATCATTTGCATAAGCTGTGTTTGCGCATTCATCATTTGTTGCATTTCCGGGGTGATGTTATTGGGGTTGGGGTTTGCGCGACGGGGAGGCATCTGTGGTTTATTCAAATAGATAAGTATGAGATACCCTTATATGTTTTATGCACAACACATCACAAGCATTTCACATAACATGCAACATAAGAATAAAACTCAACAACCAAATGATAAGTTCATGGAATAAAACACACACAAATGGCAAGCCATCCACATGTCGGATGGTCCAATAACAAGTTCACAATAACAAGTATGAATATGAAAGGTGTATGAATAGTCAAGTCTACTCATCAATAACAATCTCCTCCTCGACGAAGGTAAGACCTACGTTTTCCATCGTGGTCTTGTTCTCCTCAATCATAGTGGTCAAGGAATCAACCTTGGCCTTGAGAGCCCTCTTCTGGGAGCGAAGCCTCTCAATAACCATCTGCTGCTGCTCTAGCTCGAAATCCTTGGACTTCAATTCCTCGGTCATGTCCCGGATCTTCTTGTTCCTATCCTGGACACGTTTCTCCTGACTCTTGAACTTGCGGTCCTGGGCCTCGAACTTTGTCTCCATTTCCTTGATCATCTCATCCTGCTGCGCAAAAAGCTTGTCCTTCTCGCGAAGCTGCACCTGAAGCTCGTCATTACCTAGCATGACGTTCGTCCTGTCCGTATCTACGTGCCTGAGAAGAGTCTCTAAGTCCTGAAGATAAAGACGTATCGGCTCCGCAGTGCTCCTCGAGTCGTCCTCAAAGTCGATGGACTCTCCATCAACATCACGTCTTCCAAAGACGTGGAAGTGAGTGCCCCTAACCTGACGGGAGTGACGGCCTAACAGTCGTCCTATCAGGTCCTGCATGACTACCTCCATGCCTCTCTCCCTGTCGTCGTGCATCAGCTTGAAGACGATGGCCTCCGTAGTAGGCTCAGTCTGGCGTCCGGGCTGGTTCACCTTGAAGCCCCAGAGGTCCTTCCTCTCGAACCTGGTGAGTGGGTACACCGTGATAGTAGGAAGAGGGAGATCAAGCAGAGTGGTAAGCTCGATGATACGGGGACCAAAACGAGTAACCCGAAACTCCTCAACAGTGCTGATGGCAATAGGCATCTATTTATAAGATTGAAAAAGTTAGAACAACGCAATTCAAGGTAAATCAAGACAAACATTCATACATATCCATGAAACATAATTGTCACACAAGTCATGCATACATAAGTCCATTACATCATTCAAGGTCCATACTTATTTAAAATATCTTTTGGAAATAAGGGGATAAGTGGTGGTCCAACTAACGAAGTGTCCTTACAATCCAATCTCACGGGATCTATTATTAAACACAATGTTCCTAGAGGCAATCCACCAATCTTGCTCTCTTGATTCTATCACTAAGTCTATAACATCTCCCCTTATCTCTTGGTTGGTGTCTTCCAACTCTTGAGTAAGCTCCTTCTCTTTCTCTAAGTCCTTTTGGAGGTTGAGCATTCTGCACTTGACTCTAGCACTTAGTTCTTTGATAGTCCTCCAAGCTGCATCCCTGGCTGACTCAAAGAATGTGGTGTGCATTGTAGTGTTGGTGTACATGCAGAATCCCCTTTCTTTGTGGTTGTCTTCCTTGTTTTTGTACAAGTGAAGTTGCACCCACCAATAATCCACTCCTTCATCCATCACTGGAAATCCCTTGTACACGGCTTCACCATGTGCATCCATTGCCTCCATGAGGTCCTTGAGAATATTGGGAAACTCAGTTTCACACTCCAAGGTCATGGTCATGAGTGGTCCCTTCTTCACGGCTTCGTTGATGGATTTCATCTACAAAGGAAGTTGAAAGAGATTAGAAAAGTTTTACAAGAAGAATAGACAAGTGTAGAAGTAGTTGAAAAACTTTTTCCTTAGTGGTTTTCCAATCCTAGGGTCATAATCCTACAGGCAACACAGTGCTCTGATACCATCTGTTAGACCCCTCCTTTATAAAGGAAAGGATCCCTGTGATTGCAATGCTAGTCCCTGGATCAATGCTAGCATCCACAGATTAAGATGAAGTACACAGATACAAAGGTCGTTTATTACATTCATTCCAGAGATTAAAACATAGTCTTTTACAACTCAGGGCCAAAGGCCTAATACAAGAGTATATGGAATAAGTAAATAAACATAAGTCTTCATCTTCATGTGCCACAGGCAAGCATGTTGAGTGTAGACTTATGACTCCTATTCATCATCGGAGTAACCTGCAACATCACAAGTTACAACCACAGAGGGTCAATACTTTGGAATAGTATTGGCAAGTGATACGTTAGTATATTTTAAGTGGACTATATTACTATATGCATTTTGGCTAAGTGTAGCTTGGCTTGCTTTGCTTGAAAATAGGTTTTTCCTATTAGTTGAAAAACACTAAGTTCTTCTTTGTCAAAAACATTCCCAAGAAACCACCAATAGACATTGGGGTCCTTCACCCTTGTTCACCCACAAATTTTTACTTAGAAATTGGAGTGATGAGATTCTTGTAGCTTCCATGTCTTGATGCTCAAATTGTCCATTTCCTTGGACTAGGCTAAGTACTTAGGTTTTCCATCTGCAGAGGTTGTGCACTTTCCCCACCAGACTTGGTTTCCCAAGACAGGACCTTTCAGAAGCCTTTCCTTAGTCAAAATGGACGCGCTCCAACCTATCAACCCAACTTCCACCAACTGTCCAAGTGACTAAGTTCTAGCAACCTATATGATCATGGCAGAGCCCATATTGCCAAGTGGTTGCACTGTAAGCTTTCTCAACACTTGGCCTCCAAATCCCTTTGTGCCTGGGTGGCATACCACAAGTGAGATACACAACCCAAGTCCATGGCTTTGTGTAACCACTCAACATAACCCAATCATTCCATTCCACCCAGGAGGTTCATTTGACTTAGTTGTTTTATTAAGAAAACACAAGTCTCTTAACTTAGAATATTTTTATCATAAACCATATAGATGTTCACCACCCTTGTTTGCTAAGTAGCTAGACTAAGCAGATTATGATAACTTATCTTAGGAGAATTCCCTAGCAATTCTACTATTCCACTCTACTTAGGATTTCCCATCTTAGCCCTAGGCAAAATATCATGCAATACTTTAGCAAAATATCTAATGCTAGTACAAAACTTAGGATAGGAAAATTCATGAAAATATCACTTGCCTTGGTAGTGGGGAGAGTAGCACTCTTCACAATCACAATCACTAGCAAAATCTACACAAGAAATAATAGCATACAATTACACACAATTATATACAACCAAAAAAATAATATGAATGCATGCATGCAAGAATCTACTAAGTGGTGATTTTTGAAAATTCTACCAAGTATGCTCATGACTACAGAAACTTAACATAACACAAATTTGCCAACTAAACTTATTTGGCACCCATATAATTTACCAAAATAAATTTCTACTTAAAATGGCCTTAAAACATGTTCTACAAATAAAATCATTTTAACTGTTACTATATGCTAAATAAATTGGATATTCTGAAAGGCCTTGTTTCACTGAATCCAACGGTATAAAGTTTGCAAAAATCTAACGTGGCATTCAAAAGTTATAAGCATTTGAATTTGGATCAAATTTCTGATTTTAAATCTATTTTCATATCTAACCTAGCCACGCGTCATGTTCTTATTCGCCCATACCGTTTCGCACTGGATCGAGCTCCACAGCCGTAGGATCTAAATGAAATCTGGCGGCTCAGATCGCGTACCGCTTCGGGGTTAAGTGGATCTATCCTAGCGCTACGATACAGATCTAACAGCTGCTATTGTCCTGGCCAAGAACTGGCGACGGAGCGGTGGCTACCGGCGGCGGAACTGTCGGTCGATGACGAATACGGCACTACAGGGGGTAAGTGAGAACGAGGAGTGGCTCACCGGGCTCAGGGGGTCACGGCGAAGCTCGTCGTACTCGCGGTTGTTCAAGGGGCGCTCGGGCACGGTTGCGATTGCTCGCCGGAGTGGAGGACGGCGTCGGTGTGTCGGGTGGTCGTCGTGGACGTCGCTGTGAACCACCTCAAGGCAAGACGAGGACACGGTTAGATTCACAGAGTCAAGGCAGAGTCGTGTGCCTGAACTAGAAGACGCGGGGCGGTCGGGGCTTACCACTAGAGCTCGCCGGAGTTCGTACAGAAGACGGTGGCGGCCAGTCGACGATGCTGCCGGAGCTACGGTTCATGCGAGGGTAAACGAAATGTGTTAAAAGAAGCGCAGAGGCTCACTGAACTAGATTGCAAGAACGAGAGGCAGAGGGAAGCTCAGAACTCACCGGAATTGGCCGACGCAGTTGTCGAAGACGGCGGGGTTACAGAGGGTAATGCTCGCAGCCTGGTGGCGCTCTGGGTTCGGGGTTTGAGGGAGAAGAGAGAGGGAACAGAGGGGGTTCTTATAGCCTGGTCACGAGCGAGAATTACTCGGCCAATAAATCGAATTGACGCCGCGAATTAAACACAGAAACGCCCGCGTTGATTTGGGGATGAACGGGTCGTGCGGGTGGAGACGACGCTGACGTGGAGAAGGCCCGCTTGTCAGCGAGGTGCGCAGAGTGTAGGTGGGGTCTGCCTGTCAGCGGCTCAGCGCGTGCGCTTGCGCGTGAGAGAAGAATAAGAAGATCCCAGGTGGGCTTGCTGGGCTCGATTTGCTGCTGGGCCAGATTCTGGCCGCGCGGTCTTTTTCCATTGAGGAGTCCTTTTCTTTTTCTAAATTCATTTTCTGGTATGAATTTGATATGAATTCAAATCCTTTTGAATCAAAACTGCTTTGGAAATTTTTGTAGGGTTTTGTGGGTTCAAAAATAGTCATTTTAACTAAGTGGTTACCTTGCAAGGCTTGGTCAAGCTTGGGTTTCAAAGTAAACAGAGATTTGCTCTAGTTTGCAAATATTTGAAAAAGGATTTTGAAACTATTTCTAAATTTGGAAATCTTGGGTTAAAAGTTTCACCTAATCTTTCCATCAATGGACGCAAGCAAACAAGTACCTAAACATTCAAATTTCAAAGGGTGATGGCCATTTGGGATAAATTGCCCACATGAAATCATAGCTCAACTTCTGTCTCTAAGTGATTTTGAGAAAAACCCTAAATGGATGAATGATGCAAAGATGATACGAATGGGTTTTGAAACTATGATTTTTGGGATGTTACAGATTGCTTGCACATTGCTTGAGTGAACTGTAATGTGTGTGATTAGAACTATCTCCTTAGAAATATCTTGCCTATTCTAATCCCTATTAAACCCCAAACAGATGACTACTCCAAGAGACTCCAACATCAAGGTTGATGACACCAACACCAACCAAGAGGACAACATGAAAGAACTCATAGCAACCCAACACCAGTTGAACCAAATGACAGCTCAATTCATAGACAACACCAGTGGGGAAGATCCAACCCTGCAAGGATTTTTGGAAACTCAAGCCCAATTGATGCTTAAGGTGATTGATCAAATGATCAACATGGAAGACAACTATTCCAAAAGAGTTTGTGACAACAAGGATGACAGAAATGTTATTCTAGATGGAGCCCTAGCCTGCATTATTTGTGGAGACAAGGATCATACTTCCAAGGAACATGGAGATCAATGCCCCAATTGTGAAGAGAAACATCCAGAAGGCCAATGCCCCACCTCTCAAGCTACTTGCTACCTATGTGAAGGAAACAATCATGTCCCTATCCAATGCCCCATCTATTACATTGTGGAACAAAGGAAACAAGATGGAGTGCAACAAATGATTGCAAACAATCAAGAAGGATCCAAGTCTACCAAGAAGGTTGATGACAAAGGAAAAGGTCCACTTATACCTCCAAGCAAAACAACCCAATTCAAAGGACCAAAGAAAGGGCATATGAATTATCCAAAGAGCAATAGAAGGTCCAAGAAACATGTAGACATTCCTACCTACCAGATAACATATGAACAACATGAACTGGATGCAGTCCTAGCTTTAGAGAAACCCAAAAAGCAAAAGAAGGACATAAGCCATGTGCAATGTCATTGTTGTAAAGAAATGGGACACTATTCCAGTGAATGCCCAGAGAACCAGAAGTATAAAGAAATTGGCCAAGTGTGGTGCAACAACTACAAAGAGCTAGGCCATTATGCAGCAACTTGTCCACAAGAGACACGTAAAGAACTCAAAGATATCAGTTGTTTCAATTGCAAAGAACCAGGACATTATGCAAGCAATTGTCCAGAAAAGATGAAGAACAAGTTAAAAAAGCCTATGAAGGATCTCAACCTTGGCCCATGAGTCAAGAGTGGAAACAAAGGACACTAAGCAGATGTTTGCCCAGAGAAGTTTCCCCAAGATCCCAAGCAAGCTAATATGTAATTTAGTTTGGAAATTTTTAAGGGTGGTAGTACCCTAGTTGTTTTGAGCCTACTTGTAACCCTAGCTTTCCCAAATCTCGGGACGAGATTTATTTTAAGGGTGGTAGCCTGTCACATCCCAAGATTTTCCAAATCTTGTAATGTGAAAAATAAATGAATAAAATAAAACTTTGTTGATTTTCAGGGTGAGAAGAAACTTTCCAATTGGGAACCTTCAAACCTATTTTGATTAAGATAAATCCTAAAGGGATTTAAAAAGATAAACATTTAATAAAGGAAAAATAAAAATATTGGAGATTTCTATTTTTGAATCTTTTAGTAAGAAGATTTGGTTTTCAAATGAAAAGGAAGAAATTTAAATAAGGAGTATTTTATAAAGCCAAATTAAAACTTGGCCAAGCCTTGGAAATAAAATATTTCTATTTGACAAAAATAGTGAAGGTTTATTTAAATAAAATAATAAGGATTTAATATCCAAGCTTATTAAAAATAAAGGGTTTACTAATTTAATTGAAACATCAAAACTTATTTATTTATTTCAAATAAGTTTTCCAAGTATTCTTTATTTTCAAATAAAACCTACTTATTTGGTTTTGATATTATTTGGTTTTCAAAAATGGAGTTTTGAAGAAATCAAATTCTATTTTGTTTTAATAAACAAGGTCTATTTATTTATTAATAATGGACCCTAAAATAAAAATATTATTTTGATCCTTGGACTTTGGTTTATGGTGTTAAACATAACCAAATTCAATTGCAATGTTTGGTGAATGTTTGAATTAATTTGAATGTTTGATTTGTTGTTTGAGTTTCAAAACAGAAAATAGAATTGGAAAAAGATAAAACATTCAGAAAGAAAAAAATAGAATCTGGACGCAGCCCAACTGGCCAAGCCCAACAAGCCCAGTAGCAGCCCAGCTTCTTTCCCACACACGAAGCTTTTTTCACCTGAACCCGCACCCGCAGATTGACTGACCAGTGGACCCCCTTTCCCTCTCACTTTCTCGCTGACAGCAAGGCCCCACGGCGCTGTTCATCATCTTCAACCGCGCTGATTCCTCCTCGCCGTTTCCTGCCTTTACTCCGGCGATAAATTCACGCTGCTAACGGCCATTACTCCCCCAGCGACCACGCTCTCTTAAACGCCTCGCCCTCCTCTTCTTTTCCCCTCAGACTCCACGCCATGAATGCTACCAGGCTGGCCTGAATCGAAGCAGCAACGCCACTGCTCCAACCACCGTCCCCAGCCAATTCCGGCCGAACCTCGCCACCCTAGCCTTCCTGAACACACCGCCGTGATCCCCACTCCCAGACGCACCTGCTCATGTCATCCGTTCACCCACGGGCGCCCCAGAACATCGTCTTCGACAATCTCTGAGCGCCATCGCGTCTGCTTTCTTCTCCGGCGAACTTCCCTGGTAAGAACAGACCACCCCGCGCCTTCTTGATCATGCACGCGTCATCGCCTTGACCTTGCGCATCTAACCATGCTCTCTGTTTTCCCCCTTGTGATCGGTAGCGTCGACCCCGACCATGAACAGGACCATCTGACGCCGACGATGACTCCGGCGAGCGATTACTCCCGTCCACGTGTGCCCCTTGCTTCCTCGAGAGCACCTTGAGAACCACCACGACCATGCGTACACGGTGAGACCCTCCCCTGTCCTCTTTGCTTCCTAGAACCGCCGCTAGCCCACCGTCCGAGCGTGCACCACCGTGTGCCACCGCTAGCGCCGCCAGTTACTGGTTGAGCAGCTGTGAGCCGTGCGATGCAAATCGTCTGGCTAGGACTGGAACCTAAGCGAAAGGGTATGGATCATTCCGCGCTGTGCGATTAAGTGAAATCCAACGCCCCGCAGAGCACGATTCGACCGAAGCGGTATCAGCCAATAACATCGCGACGCGTGGCCAGTCTTCGATTTAAAAACAGATTTGAAATCAGATTTGTTGCAGTTTTAAAACCCTTGTAACTTTTGATCCACGCGTCCAAAATTTACACACTTTATATCAATGGAATTAGTGGAACAAGCCCTAGCCAACCATGCAATTTGTTTAGTAAAAATCCTCTGGTAAAATGTTTGTTTTTGTAGAAACATTTGAATGCTTGTTTAGGTTAGAAAAATTGTTCCAAAATGTTTTTAGGAACCTTTGCAAATTGGTTTGTTGTGAACCTACTGACCCTAGGAGACAACCCATGGTTTTAAAAATGGATTTTGTGAAGTTTAGGAATAAAAACTTGAATTAGCCCATTTCTAGCCAAATAAAAACATTGATTTTGTTATGGAAATGACTTTGGAGTAAAAACTTTGGGAAAATGGTTTGGATCAAACCTACTGACCCTAAATACCAAGTTTTGAGAAACAACAACTTATTTGGTGAACAACATAAAGTTGTTGCTTTGATAAAATATTTTCCACCACATAAAATAATGATTGGATTTAAAAATGGTTTATGGATAAAACCCTTTTGCAAATGGTTTTGACACTTTAGAAAATGTCCACTTTGAGCCTTACATTGTGTAGAGCCTAGTAGAAACCACCTTTGCAAATAGAACTACCTTTTGCATGCTTGCATGCATGAC
This sequence comes from Avena atlantica, assembly GCA_910589765.1. NCBI lineage: Eukaryota > Viridiplantae > Streptophyta > Magnoliopsida > Poales > Poaceae > Avena > Avena atlantica. Next base: position 233,891,169 of record OU342738.1, read on the forward strand.
TTAGTTCCTATGTTTTATGTGTGTTTGATTGTTTAAGTATTGGTTGGAATGCTAGTTGATATTGTGTTTGCTTGATTGATTTGTAGTGAAGTTAGAAAAGTGTGAAACTAGCAAGATCAAGAAGTGAACCATCATTCCCTACCAAAAAGGCAAGTTACACTATCATCTAAAGTCCTACTATTTTCATTATACTTAGTGGATTTTGAAACATGCATGAAAAGAATTTCTATACTTATGCTATGCTAAATCCTAATAGGATACCTTATATATTCCTTAGTGAAAACAATGTAGTTGTTATATGCTTAGCCATGCTATATTTTGAAAAGAGATACATGTTGAGATTTTATGAAGTTGAGAAAAGGACTTGTGTTTTTATATAAGAAAAAAAGGACTCAATGAACCACCTGGGTGGACAAGGATACTTTGAGTTTTGGAGAAGGTGGCAACAAAAGGAACCATGTCTATGGCAATCTCTTTGTGTTGTGCTCCAAAAAAAAACCACCCAGGAAACTTAGAGATTGAACAAGTTTCTCCAATTGTGGCTTTCGTGTACAACCACATGCTACTTATGGCTCTGGCTTGGTCAACTACATTGGGAAGACCCATGCATTGTCTTCAGGTTAATGAAAATGAGGAACTTGGAATCCTACATGGGTACTGAAGACAAGCTAGCAATGGTGTATGGGAGGACCCTCTGGAAAGACTTCATCACATTCTCAATCTGCCAGTACTCCATCTTGGTGAGTACCAATCCAGCGGCCACTAGTGGCAACAAGATGAGAGTGTGACATGTGGGTAAAGTGTACAACTTCTGCAGAAGATAATAAAATCTAAGTACTTAGACGTGTCCCCGGTTATGGACAATACTGAGCAACTAAAGCTTGAAGCTATGGGAAATCTCGACATTCCAATTTCTAAAAGAAAAACTTTTAAGTGACAACAAAAGACTTGATGTACTTGGGGTTACCAAGGAGCTCAAGAGATTTTGATAAAACTTGTTGCACTTGGGTGTACCAAGGAGCTCAAGAGATTTTTGACAAGGACTTGAACACTTGGGGATTTACCAAGGATTTCAAGGGATTTTGATAAAGAGATTTGACAAAAGATCAAAGCCATTTTTGAAAAGATAGGATAAATTTTGCTTCTGCAAATGAGCCTTAAACCCTACTTAGCCAAAATGCATGTAATGATAGGATCCACTTATATTCAACATAGTAGTGAAACTTGCCAATACAATTCAAATGTATTGACCCTTGTGGCTGTAACTTGTGATGTTGCAGGTTTGATTGATTTTAGTGAAGATTGATTGATTAGGATTACAAAGTCTACAACCAACATGTCTGCTTGTGGCACTTTGAAGATGAAGGACCCCATGCTTATAGTTATTCCGCTGCAATGTAATGTAATAGCCAAATGAGCTATTTAAGATGTAATAAAATTATGTTATTCCTGGTTATAAAGTTATATTATGACCTTTGTTTCTTGATATTACATCGTAACTGTGGATGCTAGCTATTGATCCAGGGACTAGCATTGTAAACACAGGGGGCTCTACCTTATTTAAAGGTTGGGACCCTTACAGACTCCCACATATTCATCGATGATCATATCGGATGAACCACGATGCCGGGATTCAATTAATCCCATTTTTATATTCCCTTCTTCACGTGATATTTTACTTGCCCGAGATTCGATCGTTGGTATCGGCATACCTAGTTCAATCTCGTTCACATCAAGTACTTTACTCGTTCCATAAGCCGATATCACTTTATGATTAACTCCTTAACCACGTGCTTGCGAGCGGTGTTGATATAGATTTCCGAGTGGGCCCGAAGTACATCTCTCCAACTTGGGAGGGACAAATCCCATCTCGATACATACAACCCAACAAGTACTTTTCGATCACCTGAGAGACACCTTTATGATCACCCTCTCATAGGATGACGTTTGATGACCTCAAAGCTTTCTTCCGATACCAGGGAGTTGCATTATCTCATGGTCTAAGGAACACAATATTTGACATAAGAAAAAGCTTCACAAAGATGAACACGATGACACGATCTAATTTCTCTACTTGATTTGGGATGTCCATCATATAATTCTCCCAATGACATGATCTCATTATTAATCGACAACTCATGTCTATGGTTAGGAAACCTTAACCATCATTAATCAATGAGCTAGTCCATAGAGGCGTACTAGGGACACGGTGTTGTTCATAAATCACACAAGTATCAAAGTTTCCGCTTAATACAATTCTAGCATGGAATATAAACTTTATCATGAACAAGAATTATAACAATAACATCTTTATTATTGCCTCTAGGGCATAATTCCAACACCAGCCTCGCCTCTTCGCCTATAAGAAGCCCCCGATGCAGAAACCCTAAGTACCTAATCAATATTCCACGAAACCTTCTATATCCTCCGCCACCGTCGTCCCTAGATCGGGGGGATCTGAAGTTCTTCCCGGCACCCTGCCGAAGGGGAGATCATCCTGGAGTCCTTCTCTCCGGTATGATGCGTGAGTAGTTCCACCTTGGACTATGGGTCCATGTAGTAGCTAGATGGTTGTATCTCCTCCTTTGTGCTTTCATGTATAGATCTAATCTATTTGTAATCATGCATGTTGTGTTTGCGGGGATCCGATGGATATTGAGATTATTATGTCAGATTGATTAATGGTTTTGTCTTTATGATTCTATCATGTCTGTATTGTTTGTGATCTTGCATGCTCTCTGTTGTTAGTAGCTATCTTGGACAAGTAGTTGCTAGTGACTCCAAGAGGGGGTATTTATGCTCGATAGTGGGTTCATGCCTCTAGTTTCCAATGGAAGTGACAGAAATCTCTTCGGTTGTAGATGTGTTGTTGCTACTAGGGAGAAAACAACGTCTCTTGTTCATGGAACAAGTGGATTGTTTACCTTACACACCTTGATTAAAGCAGTTGTCTGTTGCTTGCAACTTAATACTGGAGGGGGTTCGGATGATAACCTGAAGATGGACCTCTAGTCATAGATGCAGTTGGATGGCGGTCTATGTATAATGTTGTATTGCCCAATCGAATATCATAGGATCTTTTTTACTAGTATTGCATTGTTATGCCTTTCTCAGTTCCTGTCAATTGCCCTGCTTTAATCTGTTTACCCTTCATGTCATGTTGTTTATCTAAGGAGAGCACCTCTAGTGAACTATGGACCTGGTCCAATCTTTACCATTGATACATCTTCCACTATTACTTGTTTACTTGCTGCAAACCATTACCTTCCACACCATACGTTTAATCCTCTGTTACAACAAACCGGTGAGGTTGACAACCTCACTGTTCGTTGGGGCAAAGTCTTGACTTTGTGTTGTGCAGGTCTACGCGTTGCTTGTAACACCTGTGTGATATTTCCTTCCTCCTACTGGTTCGATAATCTCGGTTTCTTACTGAGGGAAAACTTGTTGGTGTGCTTCTTCACACCTTGCTCTTGGGGTTCCCAACAGACTCGCCATTAAGGAGTCACCATCAGGCTTTTTCTGGCGCCGTTGCCAGGGACTAATCAAGCCCTTAATCTTCTTCCTCCCCATCAATCTTTTTCTTGCGCCGTTGCCGGGGAGGCTAAGGACGTTTTCACAAGGGGAGTCCTTCACTTCCTTTCTCTCTACTTTGTTTTTAGTTTGCTTAGTTTCTTTTGCTTGGTTTTGTTTACCTCTTGTTACCAAAAACTCCAAAAAAAATAGTCTAGTTTGGTTTGCTTGCTTTATTCAAAAACACAAAAAAAATTAGTTCCTGCTCTAGTTGCTGGTCTGTTATTGCCTTGCTTGGTCATGCTTTCTATCAATGGATGGTTTCTTTGAAACTAGTTCTTATTGGCAAGGTGGGTTCATGGAAGAACAAAAGTATTTTTATAAGGAACACCATTTGTCACAAAAAGGAAAACACTTATAGGAACAAATTGATAAATTGAATACTATTGCTAGAGAGGTGTGTTCTACTTATAATGTTACCTATTGCTTTGATAAAGCTTGTTGTTGTAGGAGGTACAAACACCTCCCTTTTCAATGTGAGTATAATGATAATGTTACCATATCTTCTTATGTTAAAGCAAATTATGACTTTTTGATGTGGAACAAATCGAAGAATTTATTGCTTTCAAGGGTGCATTTGAACTTGCCAGTTTGCTTGAAAATACTGATGATGCACCTTATGAATATGAGGTTTATGAGATACTTAAATCTTTCTTTAATATTTATAAGGAAGAAAATGGCTATATTCTTGAATATTTTAATAGATGCTTTCCACAAATGGAAAAGACTAATGCCTTGCAGGAGCCTATGGAAGAAGAAATTGTTGAAATTGGAAGCTCATTAGATGAAAAAGAGGAGGAGAGTGATGAACAAAAGGAGTAACTCTTTATCCCTTACATTATTTGATTGTCCCCCATGCTTACCAAAGAAGGATGAATATTATGTTCCCGTGGATCCTTTTGAAATTTCTACTTTGGGTAAAACCTGTGAAGGTTTTAATCCCACTATTTTTGAGCTTGATAGAAATTATGTGTTTGTAGATCATGAAAAGCATGCTTTATGTGATAGCTATATTGTTGAGTTTATTCATGAGGCTACTGAAAATTATTATGAGAGAGGAAAATATGGTTGTACAATTTTTCATGGTACTGAAACACCTCTATATGTGCTGAAAGTTTTGAAGTTACTCTTGTTTTATCTTCCTATGCTTGTCACTTTGTTCTTTGTGAATTTATTTGTGTACAAGATTTCGATGCATAGGAAGTGGGTTAGACTTAAATGTGTTTTGAATTTGCTTCTTGATGCTCTCTTTTACTTCAATTCATATTTATTATGTGAGCATCTTCTCAAACTATCGTGCCTAACTTAAAGGAGTTAAAGAAAAGTACTTGTTGGGAGATAACCCAAGAGTTTCCTTGAGTCTTGAAAGTTATTACTTCAGTAGTGACCTCTCCTTATCCTTTTTGTTTGCTTTTTGTGCCAAGAAGGACCTCTAATGAGAGGGAAGTAAGATTTGGGGAGTTGCTGACCTCTAATGAGTCCCTGTAACTCGGATTGAGTTGAAAATGTACTAATAAATCCCCCAGTATGTTAGATAACTTTCGTTAGTTCGACACAATTTATTTGAGCAACAGAAGATTTTCGAAAAAATTGATTTCTACCTGCTGGTCTGTTTTGACAGATTTCTGCCATTATTTGCATTTGCTTCTTATTGATTCCTTTTTTAGTTCTCTTTAGGTGAATTGAGATTTTTTAAAGAGTTACTATATTAGCTTGTGTTTTTAGTGAAAAGCCTTGCTGTTCCAAAGCTTTGCCAGAGGTCTAATATCGTTCGAATAAACTAATGTTGCTAATGAAGATTGTGTGAAGTTTTGTATCAAGAAAAAAATTAAGGTGTAGAGAGAGTGATGTAATGAGCTGACGAATGGACAAAATCTCAAGCTTGGGGATGCCACCCCGGTGTCACCCCAAAAAATATCCAAGAGGTACAAGCGTCAAAGCTTGGGGATGCCCAAGGCATCCCCTTTTTCATCAATAAAAAGCTCAGGTATGTCTAGACACTTCGTTTTTATTGTTTCATGCACAGTTGTCTTGTTCTTGGAGCGTCTTAGTTTTCGTTTGGTTTGCTTAATTTGTTTACTTTGCTTGAATAAAGTAGTTTGGACCCCCGTTCTCGTTGTGTTGTTGCAAATAAGTTGCTTGGTGCTGGAAAGGAGTAGGAAGTTCCGGCTTGTAAGTGCAAGAGGAGCTTGCATTGACTGTGACTTAGACTTTAGCATGACATGCTAGGTGTTGTTTTGACCTTATGCTTAGTGATTATTGTTGTAGCATGTCTTGTTCCAAACAATTGGGATTGCTTAGTGTGCCTTGAAGGAATTATGCGTTGTTTTAGCATGCAAAAGCATAGTATTGTGGTATTCTCCTTTGATTCTTTGCTTGGGTTGACTTGGCATATGCTCACACAATGTTATGACTATGACAAGTCACCATAGCCTCTATGATCATTTAGTCCTTGACTTGTAGTACCACTCTATGCTTTGATTAGTAATGCTTTGTTGCACTGCATGATTATGGCCATTATGTTCTCTTAGTTGGTTGCTCCCAGTCTTTTGCTAGTCTCCACTTGTATGAGTAAGATCTACTCATGCTTCCAGCTCCCAAGAAACCAAATTTTTCCAAAGTGTTCACTATAAATTCCTATGCATGGTGTGTTACACCATTCCAATTATATTCTTGTTTTCAGCTATCTTCCAATTAGAAACTATTTTGTTATGTGAAAACTTAGTGATTAAAGCCCTCACAAACTTGATGGAACACTTTATATTCCACACTTTGATTAAAGCAGTTGTCTGTTGCTTACAACTTAATACTGGAGGGGGTTCGGATGATAACCTGAACATGGACTTCTAGTCATAGATGTAGTTGGATGGCGGTCTATGTATATTGTTGTATTGCCCAATCAAATCTCATAGGATCCTTTTTACTAGTATTGCATTGTTATGCCTTGCTTAGTTCCTATCAATTGCCCTGCTGTAATTTGTTTACCCTTCATGCCATGTTGTTTATCTAAGGAGAGCACCTCTAGTGAACTATGGACCCCCGTCCAATCTTTACCATTGATACATCTTCCATTATTACTTGTTTACTTGATGCAAACAATTACCTCCCAAACCATACGTTTAATCCTCTGTTATAGCAAATCGGTGAGCTTGACAACCTCATTGTTCGTTGGGGCAAAGTCTTGAGTTTGTGTTGTGCAGGTCTCCGCTTTGCATGCAACACATGTGTGACGTTTACTTCCTCCTACTGGTTCGATAACCTTGGTTTCTTACTGAGGGAAAACTTGTTGTTGTGCTTCTTCACACCTTGCTCTTGGGGTTCCCAACAGACTCGCCGTTAAGGAGTCAGCATCAGGGTCCATGTAATAGCTAGATGGTTGTATCTCCTCCTTGTGCTTTCATGTATAGATCTTGTGAGATCCGTTCATGATCAAGATCTAATCTATTTGCAATCATGCATGTTGTGTTTGCAGGGATCCGATGGATATTGAGATTACTATGTCAGATTGATTAATGGTTTGGTCTATTTGATTCTATCATGTCTGTGTTGTTTATGATCTTGCATGTTCTCCATTGTTAGTAGCTATCTTGGCCAAGTAGTTGCTAGTGACTCCAAGAGGGGGTATCTATGCTCGATAGTGGATTCATGCCTCTAGTTTCCAAGGGAAGTGACAGAAATCTCTTCGGTTGTAGATGTTTTGTTGCCACTATGGAGAAAACAACGGTCTCTTGTTCATGGAACAAGTTGATTGTTTACCTTACACACTTTGCTTAAAGCAGTTGTCTGTTGCTTGCAACTTAATACTGGAGGGGGGTCGGATGATAACCTGAAGGTGGACTTCTAGTCATAGATGCAGTTGGATGGCGGTCTATGTATATTGTTGTATTTCCCAATCGAATTTCATAGGATCTTTTTGTCTAGTATTGCATTGTTATGCCTTGCTCAGTTCCTGTCAATTGCCCTGCTGTAATTTGTTTACCCATCATGCGATGTTTGTTTATCTAAGGAGAGCACCTCTAGTGAACTATGTACCCCAGTCCAATCTTTACCATTGATACATCTTCCACTGTTACTTTTTTACTTGTTTCAAACCATCATCACCTTCCACACCATACAGTTAATCCTTTGTTACAGCAAACCGGTGAGCTTGACAACCTCACTGTACATTGGGGCAAAGTCTTGAGTTTGTGTTGTGCAGGTTTCCACGTTGCTTGAAACACCTTTGAGACATTTCCTTCCTCCTACTGGTTCGATAACCTCGATTTCTTACTGAGGGAAAACTTGTTGTTATGCTCTTCACACCTTTCTCTTGGGGTTTCCCGACGAAGCGCTCCAAGTCAACATCGGGCGCCATCAAGTCTTTCTGGCGCCGTTGCCGGGAGGCTAAGGACGTCTTCACAAGGGGATTCTTCCTCAACCTTTCTCTTTACTTTTTTTTTGTTTGCTTAGTTTATTTTTCTTGGTTTTGTTTGCATCTTTTTATCAAAAACTCAAAAAGTAGTCTTAGTTGGTTTCCTTTCTCTTATCAAAAACACAAAAAATAGTTCCTACTCTAGTTGTTGGTCTGTTATTGCCTTGCTTGGTCATGCTTTCTATCAATGGATGGTTTCTTTGAAACTAGTTCTTATTGGAAAGGTGGGTTCACGGAAGAACTAAATTATTTTTATAAGGAGCACCGTTTGTCACAAAAAGGGTAACACCTATGGGAACAAATTGATAAATTGAATACTATTGCTAGAGAGGTGTGCTCTACTTATAATGTTACTTATTGCTTTGATGAAGCTTTTTGTTGTAGGAGGTATAAACACCTCCCTTTTCAATGTGATTATAATGATAATGTTACCATATCCTCTTATGTTAAAGGAAATTATGACTTTTATGATGTGGAGCAAATTGAGGAATTTATTGCCTTCAAGGGTGCATCTAAACTTGCGAGCTTGCTTGAAAATACTGATGATGCACCTTATGAATATGAGGTTTATGAGATACTTAAATTTTGCTTTGATAATTACAAGGAAGAAAATGGCTATATTCTTAAATATTTTAATAGATGCTTTCCAAAAATGGAAGAGACTAATACCTTGCAGGAGCCTATGGAACAAGAAATTGTTGAAACTAGAAGCTCATTAGATGAAAAAGAGGAGGATAGTGATGAACAAAAGGAGGAAAAATGGATATACCCATGCCTACCTTCTAATGAGAGTAACTATTTACCTCTTATATTATTTGATTGTCCCCCATGTTTACCAAAGGAGGATGAATGTTATGTTCATGTGGATCTTTTAGAAATATCTATTTTGGGTAAAACCTGTGAAGGTTTTAATCCCACTATTTTTGAGCTTGATAGAAATTAAGTTTTTGCTAATCAAAAAGCATGCTTTATGTGATAGCTATATTGTTGATTTTATTCATGATGCTACTGAAAATTATTATGAGAGAGGAAAGTATGGTTGTAGAATTTTTCATGGTACTGAAACATCTCTCTATGTGCTGAAAGTTTTGAAGTTGCTCTTGTTTTATCTTCCTATGATTGTCACTTTGTTCTTTGTGAATTTATTTGTGTACAAGATTCCGATTCATAGGAATAGGGTTAGACTTAAATGTGCTTTGAATTTGCCTCTTCATGCTCTCTTTTACTTCAATTCATATTTCTTATGTGAGCATCTTCTCAAACTATCATGCCTAACTTAAAGGCGTTAAAGAAAAGTACTTGTCGGGAGATAACCCAAAAGTTTCCTTGAGTCTTGGAAGTTATTACTTCAGTAATGACCTCTCCTTATACTTTTTGTTTGCTTTTTTTGCCAAAAATGACTAATGACAGGGAAGTAAGATTTGGGGAGTTGCTGTCCCGAAACAGATTTCTGTCCTCCACCATAAAAATTCGTGAGGAGTCTCTGTAAGTCGGATTAAGCTGAAAATTTATGAATAAATCCCCTAGTATGTTATCTAACTTTTGTTAGTTCAACACTTTTTTATTTGAGCAACAAAATATTTTTGGAAAAATCGGTTTCTACCTGCTGGTCTGTTTTGACAGATTTCTGCCATTATTTGCATTTGCTTCTTATTGATTCCTTTTTGAGATCTCTTTTCGGGAATTGAGATTTTTGAAGGAGTTCCTACAGTAGCTTGTTTTTTTAGTGAAATTTTTTGCTGTTCCAAAGCTAAACCCAAAGGTCTGTTATCTTTTGAATACACTAATGTTGCTAATGAAGATTGTGTGAAGTTTTGTATGAAGGAAAAATTTCAGGTGTAGAGAGAGAATGATGTAATGAGATGAAGAATGGACAAAATCTCAAGCTTGAGGATGCCACCCCGGTGTCACCCCAAGAAATATCCAATAGGTACAAGCATTAAAGCTTGGGGATGCCTTGGGCATCCCCTTCTTCATTAATAAAAAGCTCAGGTCCGTCTAGACACTTCGTTTTTATTGTTTCATGCATAGTTGTGTTGTTCTTGGAGAATCTTAGTTTTCGTTTGGTTTGCTTAGTTTGTTTAGTTTGCTTGAATAAAGTAGTTTGGACCCCCGTTCTCGATGTGTTGTTTCAAATAAGTTGCTTTGTGTTGGAAAGGAGTAGAAAGTTCTTGCTTGAAAGTGCAAGAGGAGCTTGCATTGACTGTGACTTAGACTTTAGCATGACATGCTAGGTGTTGTTTTGACCTTATGCTTAGTGATTATTGTTTTATCATGTCTTGTTCCAAACAATTGGGATTGCTTAGTGTGCCTTGAAAGAATTATGCGTTGTTTTAGCATACAAAAGCATAGTATTGTGGTATTCTCCTTTGATGCTTTGTTTGGGTTGACTTGGCACATGCTCACACTATGTTATGACTATAACAAGTCACCATAGCATCTATGATCATTTAGTACTTGTATTGTAGTACCACTCTATGCTTTGGTTAGTAATGTTTTGTCGCTTTGCATGATTATGGCCATTATTGCTCTCTTAGTTGGTTGCTCTGACTCTTTTGTTAGCCTCCACTTGTATGAGTAAGCTCTACTCATGCTTCTAACTCCCAAGAAACCAAGTTATTCCAAAGTGTCCACTATAAATTCCTATGCATAGTGTATTTTCTTATTTTCAGTTATCTTCCATTTAAAAAGTATTTTGTTATGTGAAAACTTAGTGATTAAAGCCCTCACGAACTTGATGGACACTTTATATTCCTTTCCCCTAATAAACTTGAACCATTGTGTCATATATGTTGTATATGCTTGTACTTATACGTTGGAATTAGCAGAACCATGCTGTCATGGGGAACGTTATCAACATTGCACTTATACTTTGTACACAGTTGATATCATGCTCTTTTGTCTATGGATGTCACCGATGTGAAATAAAGAGGGAGCTTGTAAGTCCATCGAGTTATGTATTTTGTGTTAGAGAAATGCCTGGGCCGCTAGCCTAAGCCATGCCTAATCATTATGGAAACTTGCAGCATCACCATAATGAGCATTCTGTGAAGCATCCTCAATAAAAAGCTATGCACATAGTAAATAAAAAGATCGCTGAGATGCTCATTTTCTGCTTGCCTTGTCATTTTGGTTATGGGATAGCTCATGTACCATGTGCAAGGGGTACCCCGTTGGCGGTTATCTATGATACACATGTACTTACTATGACAAGAACTTATAGGTAACTGAAGTTGGCATGAGGTGTGGCCCTCGTATTCAAGGGACATGAGATTTCCAACTTATACTTTGTCAAGCATATACTCCATATTTGTTCACTTTAACCTTATTCACTTCAAGATGCTTATGATAGGGGCAATGAGGGCTGAAAGCTAACAAGTACCATAATTTTTGGAAGCTCTTTTTGAAACTTGAAATCTCCGCTTCCCTTTATGAAGGGCCTTTCTTCCACTATTATATTGAGTCTCCACCTTCTACCTCTAGGCACCATTAAGAGAGCATAGTTTCCATTCTGTGTGCAGTGTCCCAAAGCTTATTGAATGATGCATATTGTGATATTGCTTGTTCTTGTGCTATTTTTATCTAGTCACTCTTATGAACTTTGAAGGTGTCCTATGCATCTATTTGCTATTCTATGAGGGACAAGCTGAATGCCACTATGCCATGTTTTCTGTATGTGAAACAAACAAACGTTTTTCAATGAATGTTATTCATGATCTTTGTTTGTAGCCTTTCATGTTGCGTGCATAGTTACTTTGTCTTACTGTTAGAACTCCATCTTCCTTGCACATGTTTAGAGTTCTTTGATCCCAGCTTTCAATGCTTGCAAATGGTTTGATCTTGGTTTTGATGGTGCATATCACCTCAAAAAATATTATTTTTATCACTTACCTACTCGAGGACGAGCAGGAGTTAAGCTTGGGGATGCTTGATACGTCAGAAACGTATCTATAATTTTTGATGCTCCATGCTTGTTTACTATCTACTTTGCTTTGCTTTGTCCACACTTTGAGGTGTTTTTATATGCTTTCTGGTAGTAACCTATTAACAAGTTGCCACAGTGCCAGTTGCCTGTTTTCTTCTATTTTTGGTTCTAGAAAGGCAGAAAATCAATATTCTCAGAATTGGATGGGACAAAAGCCTCAATATTTTACCGTCGGCAACAAGAAGCCAGAAGACGAGACGGAGAAGGCTCACCAGGGGGCCACACCCCCTGGCCGCGCGGGTGGGCCCACTACGGTGACCCAGCATATCACTGCATGATGTAGTACACTATAGTCGTTGACATAACACCAATGAAACACCGTTCATTAGTATTATATCCCTCAAATAGTACAACAGAAACACAACAGGTCCAAGACATGACTATAGGTTACAACTCAACTCTTTACACAAGATCCAGAGAACACTCTAGGTTAAAGAGAGAGAAAGAAACTTCTTACAAAGAATAATCAGAAATAAACAACTCAAAACTATCATACTATTATGACTAGTATTTTAATTAATGGTCTGGCATTGCTGCTATTGCAATACGCTACAGAAATAGGTTCTATGGCTAGAGATTATATTCCTATCTAATCAATAACTTCGTCTTCACTAGAGTTGATGTATATGTTGACTTTCTTGACTGCATTGAAGAGTTTTAGCTTTTGATGATGATTCCTGGAGCATAACATGATGTAGACATCGTCTTAATGGCTTCAGAATCTAGAAAGGGTTAAGAAGATACGTTGAGTACGAGCGTACTCAGCAAGTTCACTAGAAAAGGAGTGTTTGATGCACTATATCTACAGCCACAAACCGTAGGTCGTAGGCAATGCAGGTTTTCGTAAACATTTCTTCAAAGGTTGATTTTATTCTAAAAAACTATGTTTGTAAGCCTTCACGGTTTTACCAAAACATTCATGGAGTTCCTTTCCCACCGCGTTCGCAGCTCCTTCCCGGAACAGGGAGTAACAAGTTACAGTTCTTACACTCTACAGAGGTGTGTCACTTTACCCATGAGAGATCTTAAGCTTTGTTGCACGGCCGGCAGTATGTTCCCGTTCAAACTTCCATGGTTTGAGGCCCAACCTAAGATCCAATCCAATCACTGCCCTCTCCGCAACGTCATATGTCTGCACGATCCTTCGGGGCCAGCTCACCTACGTTAGCCCCCTTTCGAGAAGGCTATAACCATGATGAGTACCCGAAGACTCTATGACCTGGTGCTGCCCTCGCAAGTTCCATATTTAATGGTCCATAAACTAAGCACCATCCATAGATAATCTAGACACCAAAATTGTGGGGCGTAAGGGTGCCCACCCATATGTTGGATCCACACAAGGAATCACAACGTCACGTTAAGGTCGTCTTGCCTCCATACGAGAGGAAAAGGATACAGCTGACTTCTTCATCCCATTACAAATGTCATGGCCAACGCGTAATATACGGCACAAGAATCACTGGCGACATTGGTTGTTAAGTCCTAGAGGATATATTCCTGAGCAGTGGCATTCCAACTGCCAGATTTAATAGATTAGCTGATCACCCTGGATCAGTAACCAATAGTTCACATTATTATCAAAAATAGTGTTTTCTGACCTTTTTGGAATAATAATTCTTATTTTTCTAAGATTTTTGGTATTTTATTTATATTTTTAACATTTACCATAATTAAAATATGAATTATCAAAGTTTTATTACTTATAAAACTTTTATTAAATAATATTTATTTAAATAATGATCATAATAATATTGATAATAGTTTTAAGTTGTAGATTTTATTTTTCTAAAAAATTTCATATATTAAACATGTTTTTCTGACTTACAAAACAAAAGCTATTGATTTTATAAGATTGAATCATTTTATGAATTTTTTATTTAAATAACTAAATGTTTTTATTAAGTAATGCTGATGTCAGCATGAAATGAAGGGTTTTCCTCACCAGAGTCTATTCTACCCCTATCACTGACTGGTGGGACATATGCCATGTCATTTCTATGTTTTTATTTATTACAGAAACATTATTAGAAATTGTAAAATAAATAATACATGAATATGACATCAGCGTGATGTCACGCTGACGTCACCTACGTCTGATCCTCTCTAGTTGATGATCAAGCCTGCGACTGAGTGCGCGCGCGGAGTTGTACCTGGGCTTATTGAAAAGATGAAGATGCGGGGAGTAATAGTGGCGGCGCCGCTCGATTTAGGTCGCCGGAGCAAGGTGTACGACGGTGGCCGACGGCGGCGATGTCGGGTGTTTGTGGTGGGAGAAAATGAAGGTGAAATACAGAGTACAAGAGGTACTAGAAGAAACAGTGGCTCACCAGGATGCCGTTGGTGAGCTCGGGAAGGCTCGGGGTAGCCGGAATCAATGGGAAGGACGGCGGCCGGAGTTGGGAACGGGGTCTCAATCCGAGCGTCTGGGACTTCACCGGCTTGTGCTGACGGGGGAAATCGATGGAGTCGAACATGGCGAGTCTTCCAAGCATCACAGCGTGGCTCGGGACGGTCGGAAGAGAGCTCTAGCTCGATCCATGGTGGGTTAGGGTTTTAGCAAAAGGGGAATTTGAGAGGAGGAAGGGGATTAGGGTTCTTCGGCGGCGGCGCGGGGGTTAAATAGACAACGCAGAGCGGCGGAGCTAATCTTGGCGCGCGACGCGTATCGCAGCGCCGGCGTGCGGCGGCGGAGCTGCCACAGAGCTGCTTGCTCAAGGTAGAAGACGACGGATAGGGAAAACAAAATGGTATCTGGGCCGGGCTTCTGTTGGGCCGAGGCGAAGTGAGTGGAGGAGGAAAGGTGTTGCTGCTGGGCGGTAGATAGGGGAGGAGAAGATCTAGGCCGGCCTGCTACTCAGGCCTAGTTCACATTTTATTTTATTTCTGTTTTCTTTATCTATTTTCTGTTTTGCTTTTCAGATTTATATTTCCACATTTGATTTGAGTTTTCTTTGTAGAATTAATTTGCTAGATAATTGTAGTAATACTAAAATGTATTTCAAATTATGGTATGAATGTAGCATTTTGATAGCATGCTTTATTTATTATTTTCTAACTTTATAATTATAGAGATATTCTTTTATTAAATAGAATAAGTAGGATTTAGGGTTTTTTTAGGATTTGTTTTAAGATCTTAAAATTAACTCTAACATTATTTTTACTTTTTTTTGGAGTAATGAAGTTTCAAAATGTTTAGTGATAATCATAGGGTTTATTTTTATGTATTTAATCACATAGCAAAGTATAGGGTGGTTTATAATTATTGTATCCCCACTTGGAATGAGTGGTTAGAGAAATGGATCAAAGACTTTGTTTAATGAATATAGATAAAATATTTATGAGATGTTGATAAGAAAACTCGTTAATAAGTTTAGGGTTCTGAATTGTAATTACTTACCCTAGGGTTTAGGGTTCTTAATTTACTTATAATCTTTTGTTGATGTGAATAAAGCTGAATGGCTAAACATATAGTATTTATGTTTGTGGTCATTATGGATATCACCATTTAAAAATAATAAGGTTATTCTCCAGAATGACTTATGAGGAAGAATTAATTAAGAAAGTTCCTAAGCACATGTGATCATGATGGTTGAAAATGACAAATATGTGCTCAAGTGATTTGCTATAGAAAAATATTTCTATGAAGCTTTGTGTAAATAAAATGATAGATCAATCAGATAAAATGGATACTCTGTTAGGTTAAAGATTTAGGGTTTAGATTTTATCCAGAATTTCTATCTCTCATACTTCAATAATCCTGGACTTCTAATTAATAAATTTCTATCCTAGATATACTACTTATTCCTATCCATCATCATGTGTTAACATGATGAGTTTTACTTCACAAGAATATTCTTATCCACCTTTTATTCTTCTAAACCCATTGACAAATCCAATGAGCTTGAAACTAAAGCTTTTCATAATTTTCACCTATCAAGACTTGGTTGTATCAACTACTATATTGCTAATACTCTCCCATCCAACAAGTAGTTACTTCTAACTCCATTCATACTCCTCTTTAATCATGCATCACTAATATTTATCTAGTAGATGTCTATATCAAACTACTTCACCTCAAGTGTTGGTATTTTCCAAAAGGAAACTACTACTTCTATAATCCAATGTTACTCTAGCATCATCTTGATCATACTATCTTGTCTCTACTTGACTCTAGTATCTAATACTCCAACCTCACATTATATTAATATGACTTGTCATGGCTAACCTAGGATAACATATCTATACTAGGTTTTCAGTCATGTTTTATCCACCAATGCCACTTATACATTATATAAGCATTCAATCTTGGTGAATAAGGCATGATCATTATAATCCTTTGATACTTTATGGTTTAGGTTTCCAGTTGGCTAATCAAGGCTTACATCCATACAACATTACAGTTTTATTATAATTATCTTCTGTTTAGCTCTATTGGATTAAGATATATAATTCATTGACTATACCTACTTAATCCAATAGGACTACTCCTGGTAACTATCTTCAGTATTCATCCTGGGAATCCTCTTTGTTACCACATATATATTTATTTCAAATAACTCTTCTATACATTCAGGAGTGAGTTAACTCCATTAATTATCCTATAGATGATATCTAAATCTAGCATTACTAATTACCTCTTCTTACTTCTTTCTTTATAAGCCTTAAGTGAATGCAATTATAAAGACAAGAGTTGATAGGTCAAGAATTTATAGGTTAAGAATTAGTGATTCAATAGTTGATTACTCAACATTGATGAACAATAGATATTAAGATAGGATTCCATAAGGATTGATATGGAAAGAAATATATATGATGAATGATCTTGACTTGGTTTCTTTCCTACTCAATCTCACTAAGAGTTAAGGTTAGGTATTACCATGATACTCATGGTATAAGCATATGAGATTAAGATTTAGTTGTTACATTCCTATTACTTAAGTTATATTTATAACTTGGTATTCATGAGTGTGTAATGAATACAAGGATATGATTACTTAAGGATCAATTATGAACC